>OY744602.1:42269392-42384392 GCA_963556255.1 Allolobophora icterica | reverse complement strand
TTCATTTCCTGTAAGGGGTGCGGGCTAGTGTAGTTGTTAGTGTTTTGGACTGTCAATCGAGAGTTCGGGGTTCAAATCCCGCCAGGGCAGAAATTTGGTTCGGGATTTCTGCTCCACTTGCTCATATGCCAAGGCTAAGAAAGTGAATTCGCTAACACTTCATACCCATGGCTGCCAAGAGACTGCTCATCTTCTTTATTTCCGCTAATCATATAGCTTCGTACATAGATACATGTACACATGTATCTATGTACATACGTACATAAGCATCAGTGAACGAAGGTCAGCTAAAGAGCTCGTTAATGACATGCTGTAGGCCTACATAGTTCCTACATAGTCGCTATACTTCTTGCGGAGCGGAGTCTCTAACCCTCACGCTGCACGTCGAACCCTCAGCAACCAATCGGCAATCCTGCTTGACTGCTAACCTTACAGTGGTCGAAGCCGTTCTGTCCATCCGCACCTCTTCGGTAGCGACTATTCAGTCAGATATTCCTTCGATTGCAAGACAAAGGTAATCGTCGGAAGACAGGTATGCAGGCAGTCATGGAGGTCGACTGCCATGGACAGCGGAAGGATGGACCATCCATCCCACCGATCGCACAAGAGGATTGCATCCATCTGGTGGACAGAAGAACGAACGGACGACGGAAGGATGTTGCTGTCGATTGTGGTTGTCGACGTAATGCGATCGGTGGGATGGATGGTTGACAATGATCACCAGGAGGCGTCGAGTTGCCTGACGTAAATGAACACTTGTTCGAGCGCTATACATGTATATATATATATATATATATATATATCTTCGCAGTATAATATTCATGTCTATGAATGCACGTATTATAGACTTATATTTACAAATATATATATATATATATATTTTATTGTTTCCCTGCTTGCTGTACGGATAGACAAGAGGATTGCAGTGATTCGATTGTCTTCAACGGTACTCACAATACAAGCACACGTCTAATATGTATGTAGGCCCCTATAGGCCTATATAGGCGCCTATACATGATACTGCTTAAATATGCATAGCACAGCCTACGTTTATTACAATGAATCACTATGATACTATAAGTTACTACACTGAATCAGTCTTGTTGCCAAGACCTTAAACCTCAAGACCAAGACCAAGACCAAGACTTTGAACCTTACTTTGAACCTCAAGACCAAGACTCAATACCTCAATACTTTGAACCTCAAGACCAAGACCAAGACTGTGAACCTCAAGACCAAGACCGAGACCAAGACCCAAACAATCACAATCAGATCAAGACTTATATTCGTTACGAAAAAATTTTCAAGTCGGAATACTCGATATTTTAATGAAAACACGAGTCTTTTATTTTGTTAAAGCAAAGTAACTTTAAATGCAGACTGCGGAAAATTCCGAATTCGCATTTACAAAAGTCCTTCATACAAAATGTTGTTCCAAATGCCTTTTGTATTTTATAAAAAACCAATTAGCTCAGAATTTTCTGACCAAGACGCGCCTTGTGGGCCTCATAAAAATTCCGCCATGTGGAAAAATACGTTCTACAGATACCGAAGTCGCTGGCACACACACAGTAGCTTTCCAAGCACTGGGTGTAAATGTACAAATCGTTAATCTTTTTGAAATCCGCCCATGGTTTATCAGACCGTCTGGTTCCAGAAACAATTCTCGGCAGGCTTCCAGATATAGCATAACTGTTGCTACTGCCGATGGGTTGTCCTCACCAACAAGATTTGTATCCGTCTGTAGATATTTGTCGTACGGCGCACACAGGCTTAATAAATTTTTATATTCTTAAGTTTTTGCTAAATGACTGTTCAGATTGACACCTGAGTTTTGGTCTTGGTCTTGGGAGACCAAGGCCAAGACTTTGAACCCGAAGACCAAGCCTTCTCTGTTACCGACTTTCTCTATCACAGCAGAAGTGGGAATTTACTATAAGAACAATAATTGAGAATGACCTAGGGACGGCAGAAGGTGGTAAAACTTAAAAGTAAACAAATTGAACATTAAATTTAATCCAAAACTTGAGACGGCAATAAATAAATATAATTATAATTACATTTGTTAAAGTTAAAACTTAAAGACGTGAATGTTAAGGGCGGAAACAACTTGGCATAGAGGCGGCAGATTGTTATATCCGTTTCTGACCACCATTCTCCATCTTCCAACAATACTATCTTCATTTGTCTGGCCTCACACGAATATTTCTCATGCACCACGACTTACGCAGTACGCTCTCGTGCCCAGAATTTGTGTTGGCACTTCTCGACCAACACAAATGCCGAAGCTACCAGCTGTAGGGCTTCTCTACAACCTTCGACAGTGGAGGGTTTCTCTCTATAACCTCGTTATTGGCACAAAATCCAAAGTCTCGCACATCGGTCAGTTCCATGAGTTGTGTGTTTTGTGACGAACAAATATAAACTCGGCATTGATCCATTCGGCTTCTTCTGATCTGGTACCTTGATAACATGATCCGGCCTTTCTCGGTTATCGTTTAAATCTCCGTGTCTGCCTGTCATACTGATCCTCGTTATCTTCAGCTTGGAACATTGTTGACCCGTGGCGTAATCGCGTCATATATCTCGGCCGTCTGAAATCGGGCATCGTATGTTGCAGGCATGTTCTTCCCCGAGTTTCACAAAAGCTCTTGTCCTCTCCCTTTCTGTAATCAGTTCGTCTCGCGATCTTGCGACCAGTGCCAGATTTAGACTTGGCCAGGCCCTAAGTCGTGTAAATCTTGGAGGCCCCTTGTTAAAAAATTACAACAGAAGGTCTCACAAAATTTGAAAACATAATATAGGGGCCTATGCCTCTAAACCATTTAAAGGCAAGGCATTTATGGTGAGAAATTCATATTATTTTCAAATGATTGCATTTAATCAGACTACTCAAGCCGTTCAAAAAGGTTCAACATAATATATATATATATATATATATATATATATATATATAAAGTGAATATATTATATACATACATTACACAGTACACATAAAATTTTAGAAAAAAAACCCAAACTTCTTAATTGTTTTAGGCCCATGCGGATTGTGAGGCCCTAAGATGTAGCTTTTTCAGCTTATAAAATAAATACGTAAATCCGGCACTGCTTGCGACAGGATGGGCCAAACCTAAAAATGCGGATAAATTGCGGATAAATCAGACAGCGTTGGTTCGACTGTGCCTGGAATTCAACAATCTGTCTGTCTTTTATCGGCGATTGGACAGACTTGTTTATCAAGCGGTACCGCTGGGGTAAGGTTGCGGAAATCCGTATGCCGTTACCCCTTGTTTTGCATAGACCTAATTATTTATCGAAAGATCACGTATTTACTCATTACGAACATGTCCTTCCCCCATTTTCACGCAACCTCCTAACTTCCGCTTTCAGATATATCAGTCATCTCGCGACCTCGTAACAGTGTGAGCCAGAACCATGAAATCGGATCAGCTGAAGCCGTATCTGTAACAAACAGCGGAGCTTTTGGCTATGACTCACCCGAGATTACACTGACCATGTTTCTATGTTTTCTTTATCTGGAATCAAGCCGTCTACCGACCTTATACTCCTGGACTGACTCATTCTCAGGCAGCCGCAGTTTTTAGGCTCCGCGAGTCCGATAATGGATTTTCTCCGACGCCCACTTGTCCTTAATTTATATACATTTCGTAACTCGCCCAAAATCGGACGTCCCATTCTATATACGAGTTCAGCCCATACTAGCCATTTGCATCTTCTCATTGGCCGGTTCCGTATACTAATTAATATTTACGAGTAATGACGCCACTTCTTGTAGTTTTGATTGGAAGCTACTGAAAGATGGCGAATAGAGGTTTGGGATTTTGCAAGAGTTGATGTCTGACAATTAATTTAATGCAAAAATGACGAAAGAGTTTAAATTAAAACTTCGTTGAATCATCATCAATTAAAGCGCAATTGTGAACCGCTGGGTCAAAAACCCTACAAAACCAAGGTTCTGGACTGAATACGTCGGAAGTTTACTAATATTCTTTGGCCAAATGTGTCACGTTTTGTCTCAATGTGTACACAAAAACCAGGACTACCAAAGAAAAAGTTCTAAAAAAACTGCATTTCTGAGAAAACTGAAAAATTCCCAATACCGGTACTTAAAACACTACAACTGAGAAAGCAGTACAAAGTCTTAGGGTTGTATGACAAGTCTTTGTATGGAAGGCAACCTTTTAAAAGTCTTATAATGATGCACAACTTTTGACACAACAGCGGGATACTAAACTGTCACATAATTATCCAAATCGACAGGAAAACAGCATGCATTCAATTTACAAAAAGGTTCAAAAGGTTTTACATAATCTGCCAATGAAGGAATGGTTTTGAGTTTAGTTAGCATTAACTAAACTAAGGATGGAGGTGGTCGGGGGAGAACAAGAGGTCGTCCATGTCACAAAGCAGAAGACTGAGAAGAAGAAGAAGCAGTTAATCAAGTTACATTCCCCACTTGCAGAACATTAATTCGCATTCCCCTTTGGAACGGCTGCCAAGTCTTAGTGGCTGACTTCATCAAAAGTTAGACCATGGTTTACTTTAAACATCGATCAAATGATTAAACCTTTGAGTGATTTTTTAAGAGAGACCTTCGAACCAAAACACGAACAAATCCCCCAGAAATTAAACAGGATTCATCTCCAATGTCAACTCCTGCTTATAACAGCAAGCTGTTTTTGCATACTTATACTGAGTGAAACTTTGTGAAATTTTGTTCTGCTAAAGCATTCAAAATATAACTTAAAACAGTGTGAGTCATTACATGCACGTATGTATGCACATATGTACGTATGTACTTATGTATGTACGTATGCATGTATGCACATATGTACATATGTATGTAGGCTATATTAGTGTCATGGGTATATGTGTGTGTGGGCAAGGGCGAATCCAGAGGCAAATCGTCCACGCCTTCATAAAAACTACGAAACTGAAAAATAGAGGAACTTGATGACTACGATCTTGTTTACTTGCCACTCCTATATATGTGATCGACCACTGTGTGTATGCGTGCGTATATGTATACGTAGGGATGAATGTAGGCCTATGCGTGTAAGTGTGTATACACTCGTGTCTGAATGCGTACGTTTCTATGCATGGATACGTGTGGATGTGTGTATATATGTGTAGAGTGCGTGCGTGAATAAATGAATAGGTATGTCTATGGGCGGTAACTGGGACAGGGCTGAGAAGAAGAATCAACGAGAATCGACTGTCCGTTCGTGTTTTCACGGAGAACTACGAACAACTCCGATGAACTATTCGTAGTCCGTCGCTTCACGATCGATCGTGTTGCAGCAAAGCGCCTAACATGATGATGAGATGGCTCGGGACGATTGCGATAACGATGATGATACCAGCAATAGTAATAATTATTATTAATAATATAATAATAATACTAATGATGATGATGACGATGATGATGATGATGATGATGATGATGATGATGATGATGATGATGATGATGATGATGATGATGATGATGATGATGATGATGATAATAATAATAATAATAATAATAATAATAATAATACTAATAATAGATTCTGGGATTGGTCCTGGTTCCAGATGGCGGCTTCTACCGTTCAAGGTTTTGGTTTTAATTCGATTTTTCAAAGTTCATTCGTAGACTCCTGCTTGCCTTCTTGTGTGTGATTCGGTATTTGTCGACACTTACTATTTATTATCAGTTCTGTAATGTTCTTGCATCAGTAATCGGCGTTTTCCGAGACACGCCCCCTTATCGTACCTGGTGTTCAGCTTACACCACTTCAGACTCCTATAAGTTCGTTCACCCAACCCCTAGTGGCTTGGCGTTGCCTGTATTCGCACTATTCTTAACGGATACTTTGTTGAATCTTGATTCGTCTTCTGTTGGGGCCTCGAAGAAAGCGGAGGGGGTTTGCAGTGTATGCGCTATGCAGAGCTGTGCCAGAGCAACACGTGAAAGATGGAATGATTCACCTCCTTGGGCCATGCAATAACCGCTGCCCCAGTTCGCACAAGCCCCCGCTAAAAAGTCCTTCATCTATCAACTGTCAAACAGTTCCAGATAAATCCAGTTGCCTGGTGGCTACCTCTTTTCCACTTAATCTCAAATAGGAGCAGCGGTTCCCTTAGATGTCACGGCAACAAAGCTGTCTATTCCTCTAAGCAACATTCCGCATCCAGCTTGCAACATATGGCTCGTGAAGTACATCCCTAAAGCAGCTAGGCCGAGTGACTGTTAACTGGTAGTCATCTTTTGATAGTCATCAGCAAAATTCTGGTGGAACCCCACAGCTCCAGCCTCTGAGGAGGCAGACGCCTTAATTCCAAGAGTAAATTCATTTAGTGTCTAAGGAATCATTTACCTTAAGCTGCACGTCCAATATAAGGAGAAATGCCTAGAACGTGGAATGGTCCTTGACTCCTTGCGGAAGCCATATTGATTGGGTGATAACAGATTCATTTTAGACAGGTAGTCCGTCGGTTTATTATGCATAATTTTCGCAAAATATTTGGAGAAATGTTGGAGAATCGAAATAGACCTGTAGTTATTTATCGTACACCCCCCCCGTACATATAAAGTGGAATAATTATTTTGGCTATTTTTATATCTGCTGGAACTATGCCCGTGGAGAACGAGGAGTTAATAATACTTGCCAATGTTCGGGCTATGGACTGAATTGTGGCCCTAGCAACAGTGAGGTCAATATCATCAATCCCACTGTGGCGAATTACGAATAGTTGCGGGGGTCTGAATAGGCGGTTTTGCCTTGGGTACCGGTAGACTAGGCCCCTGAGAGAATGCGCGCCGAAATCAGTTGTCGGTTTGACTGTGACCAATGGCTGAATGGCTTCACCGGAAGTGTGATGATGTAGGGACAGAGAGAAATTAGGTCGCTAGGGCAACCTACGTTAGAGCAGATATCTGTGGCAGAGCGGCGGTTGCTGATTTCGTTTAACAAGTCGTTTTTGAGTTGTTAGTTGAAATAAACAGTTGAAACATTTGTCCAAGGAAAAATCTTCACACCCACAGCTAGAAGAGACCCGTAATTCGTCTGCAACTTCAATAACATCCTTATCAGTAATTGCCAGCAGGTCCATTGAAGAGCAAAGGTTGTTGGTAAGGAATTTGTCAAATGTGGGATGGATTCCTGAGGTGTCTATTTTTGAGGCCAGATTAGAACCAATGTTCACAAAGTATTCGTTAAATTTGTTGGAGATTTCGGACTTAGGCCCTATCAGAAATAAGCCTACTCGTATCATTTAAGATAACAACGTCAGACATAACGAAGTTATTACCGCAATTTAATAATGTCCTTATATTTCTCCAGATTTTCCTCAAGTCATTTCACATTTAGAAAACCTATTGGCATACTACAATTTCTCAGCAGCAATTTATTTTATTAAATATTAAGGAATTTAGTTATTTTTTTTATTAATATAAGTAGGCTTGTTTAAGTATTTTAGAAAAAGACAAAATTTCTTCTTGCAAGATTTCAGTAACCCTTAGGTCATCCATGGTTGTTTCATACTGCGGGTGTTTTTCAGTGTGTGTATCTTAGATGGAAACGATAAATCATACAAATTTCTACAGCATCTTTGTTCGTACGAATGCAAGGTCATTTGCAATTAAGTTTACTGGAACTCACTTCCTATGGAAAATCCGCTGGGTACCATGTTTATTCTTATTTAAGAAACAGATGCGACAGTTTTCCCTATGCTTAAATTGATTACATACTACACAGTTTACGACATTTGTGTGCTCATGGGATTCATTTAGTTAAGTATGCTTATTTCTCTGCTTTTTTGTCTCTGCTTCTGTTTCTGCTTATATCACAATTATTTTATTGTCACGTTACTTATGGTAATGAGTACCCGGCTGAGTAGTAAACTGGGCATCCATCATGTCTTCTTTTCTTTTCCTGCATCTGTTAGTAGTTTTCCTACTTTCTATTTACATTGTGCATCAAAGATATTATCATCAACGCTAGGTTTTTTACTTTTCTCCTTCTGTTTTGGTGCCATCTTACTGTTCTGGTTCAAAATAGGTGACCCTCGTTAAGTGGGACTTATGTCCACTTTCGGTTTTCCCCCAACCATCGGTCTATATGTGCAGCACACACGACAGCAAACTGCCCTTGCTATAATAACAATATGCGCTTCGAGTGGTAGACAATAATAATGTCAAGAACCCTTCAATAGGGGCCTACTCTAGTCAGGCAGGGGCGCCCGCAGGCTTAAAAACAATTGGACGCACACTCCTCCCAAAAAATTTCAATTTACATAACATCTAAATCATAAATGCCTTAACATGCCGTATTGCCGTTTAACAAAATACTGTTTTCTGTGAGCATTTATTTCCGCTCTTAAGTAAAAATAATTTAAGAATTTTCTGTTTTGCATGTTATATAGGTGATTCAGTTGCTTTAAAAAATACCGATACGTGCCTATTCCATGTGTGGATTCGATTTGACGGGTGGACGCACGTGCGTCTAGTGCGTCTTCCTGCAGGCGCCCCTGTCGTCAGATCATGGAACTGCAATGACTGAGCGGATAAGAAAGAAATCAGGTCAATTCCAGGTCCTAATTCAACGAAAATACTTTGACAGATTTGTCCGCAGGAGAGTCTGAGATAATGTAGATAACTCCACCCATCGTCCAGGTACCAACTTTTATCTTTTTCTGCAAGACTCCTTGCACGCGCGAAGAGCTCAGCACCTTGTCGTGTTAGTTAATGAAGATAGAATCACCTGGTTGCTGGTGCGCACGGGAGAGGGATTTCCTAGCTCGACACACCTTGTCTTTAATTTGCCGAGTCAGAAACCGAGCTATGATGGGCTAGTGTTTCTATTTTTACCACGTCGAACTCTGTACGCGGAAGAAATATCTTGTTCACTTAGCGCCGGTCCAAGGCGTTCATTGCAGAATCTGACTAAGGTATAATATAGCGTTTGCATACTGGATTGGACGGCCGGTGAGTAATTGGTGGCGATGGAGCTGACATTGGAGGTAGGGAGACGTGAATTAGTATTGGAGAGGTCCAAGTGCAGGATAGGTTCGGGAATAAATTCCATGGGAGAGAACTCAGTAAGGATGTGAATTAATATAGTGTCTGAGGGCAGGTTAGGTTAGGGAATAAATTCCATGGAAGAGAACTCAGGAAGGACGTGAATTAATATAGTGTCTGAGGGCAGGTTAGGTTAGAGAATAAATTCCATGGAAGAGAACTCAGGAAGGACGTGAATTAATATAGTGTCTGAGGGCAGGTTAGCTTAGGGAATAAATTCCATGGAAGAGAACTCAGGAAGGACGTGAATTGATATAGTGTCTGAGGGCAGGTTAGCTTAGGGAATAAATTCCATGGAAGAGAAATCAGGAAGGACGTTTGAATTAATATAGTGTCTGAGGGCAGGTTAGCTTAGGGAATAAATTCTATGGAAGAGAAATCAGGAAGGACGTGAATTAATATAGTGTCTGAGGGCAGGTTAGCTTAGGGAATAAATTCCATGGAAGAGAACTCAGGAAGGACGTGAATTGATATAGTGTCTGAGGGCAGGTTAGCTTAGGGAATAAATTCCATGGAAGAGAACTCAGGAAGGACGTGAATTGATATAGTGTCTGAGGACAGGTTAGCTTAGGGAAATAATTCCATGGAAGAGAAATCAGGAAGGACGTGAATTAATATAGTGTCTGAGGGCAGGTTAGGTTAGGGCCGTGCTGTCCAACCCGCGGCCCGCGGGCTGATTTTAAGTGGCCCGCCTGAGCTGAAGACCAACCAGAAATAAAAAATTTGCAAGCACAATTCAAAGCCAAATATCTCACTAAAAACGTGCTTGGACGTTTATTGATACACTTTTTGGCACTGAACTATTATACAGCATGCCATGCATGCTATTATTCACTGATTATTGCATAATTATTTCCATAATAAATTTTAATACAGTTAATAATTTTCAATAAATTTTAGTCGTTGCTTTTGAGTTTACTGGTGCGGCCCTCGGCTTCAAGAATAGTTGCTTTGGTGGCCCGCGGTGTCGAAAAGGTTGGGAATAAATTCCATGGAAGAGAACTCAGGAAGGCCGTGAATTACTAGAGTGCATGCTCCGAGTTCTATCCAGAACTGACGGCAGAAGATCAGACGAGCTCACGCTTATCCTACGGTGCAGTGGCCGTAGTTTGATCTGGGATGTGACCGTGATTGACACCGTGGCGGTTTCATACCTGACTGCTACATGTCATTCGGACGATGGGCCGCGGAACTCACGGCATCCAGGAAAATATCCAAACACAATCAGATTCTGCTGCAGTATCATTTTGTTCCGCTGGCCTTCGAAACTCTGGGTACTATCAACAACGCTGGCCTCGATTTTATCACGGAGTTTAGGTGCCCTTTAACCTTTGTATCTGGAGACTTTAGAGAAACATATCTTTTCCAGCGCCTCTCAGTTATGATCCAACGATTTAATACAGTCGCCTTTCGAAACAATTTCTCCCTTAACAGAACTTGACGAATCTTAGCCAACCCAGACAGTAGCAATTCTCCGGAGCCAGTCCCGAGGGATCACTTGTACCTCGGGCAATAAAATTATTAATATGAAGGAGGACGAGGAGGACAAAGATGATGATAATGTTGTTTTGCTGATGATGATAATAGTGATGTGGAAAAGGAAGAAGATGATAGTGATGACGAAGACGACTCAAATGATGATGAGACGGAGCAGGAAGAAGACGATGATGACAGCGATGAAGAGGAAGAAGAGAAAGAATGGAGGAGAAGAAGGTAGATTAAGATGATGATGAGGAGGAGGAGGAGGAAGATGAGAAAGTCCACGCCTATATACATAAATACATATACCTGCTCATTTATTTATATAAAATTATATGATAATTGTGTTTTGTATAGATGTATATGTAAGCTATATGCATATGTATATGACACGTGTATCTACATATAGATACATATGGTCTCGATTATGTATAAATATATATTTATATATCCCAGTGTTGCTTGAGGGCGCACGTAAACTGTAGGTGCGCTGACGTGAGCGTGTCTGGTCGGTGAGATAACTTAACAGCCGCAGAAGCAACGTGTATCGACCTCTATAGGCGTCCAGAGTGGGTGTGTGCATACGCGCCTACATACGTAAGTCGTATAAATAGACCGCTTTGCTTTTCTATGCTCAGAAGAGTCGACTATTCTATGCGCATGCGTTAGAACAAGACAGCGCACGGCACTTAACGCAGAACGAATGGAGGAATTGAGGTTTGCCTGTCTGTCTGTCTTTCCTGCTCTGCCATTCTGTCTGTGTTTATATATACCGCTCTCACTTTCATCCTCTCTCCTTCATACTGTCTGTTGTGCTATCCTTCTTTTTGTTTCTTTGTATCTTTGTGCCCCTTCTTCTCCCCACTGTGTCTGTTTCTCTCCGTCTGTCTGTCTGTCTACCTGTATGTCTATTTTGTCTACCTGTCACTGTCTCCATATTTTTCGCTCTCTCGATCTCTCCATGTCTCTCTCCATCTCTGTTCCAGTCTTTCTCACTCTCCATGTCACCATTTCCCTTCTTCCAATTCTGGATCTCCCACTCCACCCCCCACACACTCTCTATCTCATCCTAACTTGATCTCTCTGTCGCTTTCACTAACTGTATCCTTCTCTCCCACTCTTCCCGACACTCGCGGACCCCTCCTCCGTCGTTCTGGAAGAGCCTCGGCGTCTGGGAAAGACGAGCACCAGATAATGAAACGATTCATGGAAGCATTCTAGGCCAGAGGGTTCATCCTATCGCCAGCCAACGGCCAGCTGCAGCGACTGGTCCGGGAGCCGATGGGAACCGACAGGCGACCGCTTCGCTTATAAACTTTCATTTGTTTGTTTAGGATTTCAAGGCAGCAAGATGGAACAGCGTAATAATAACGATCAACTGATTATTCAGCGCCTTTCGATGGAGCAAGTTGTAATTATCAGCGTAAGGTAATGTAAGGGTCGCTTTCAAGGGAAACGCATTATAATCGCAACGTCGTGGCTTTTCAGAAATAGCGCCAGATACCTTAATCGCCTCATTTTCTATCCGCCTGGACAGGTTCGCTGCATGTATCTTCTCTCACCATTTCTTCATGAACAACGGCTCTAAAAAAATTACCATCCGCAAACTTTAGAATTTTTCGATGAAGTCCCATCACCTGCAGGTACTGATCCTTGTGGCACCCCACTTAGAACTGTTGTTCAGCTAGAATATCTCTTGTGCCTACCTGTTAACTTCTGCCTGAGTACCAGCTCTGAATCTATGTTAACACCTGCCCTCTAGTCTTGCATGGTTGCAACTTTGTGGCCAGCCTTAGATCAAGCGCATTGCCAACCTCCGGCCTTGGTAATCTCCATGTGAACTACATCTCATGTTTTCTCTAACAGGCCTCCTCAAAAACACTAACAGATTGTCAAAATTGTCAAAATGAACAGCTTCTTGTAAATTCATGTTGACTGTCCTTTATTATATTGTACTGATTCAAATGAGCCACAACTCAATTCTTAATAATTCTCTCCATGACCTTTGCAGGCTTGCACACAACACTGGGTAACCTGTCTATAGCTGCACGTGCGTTTCCATTTCCCTTTTCAAACAATGGTGCTATGAACGCATTTTCCATTCCCATGGTATCTCTCAAGTCAGCAGTGATTCATCGAAAGTCTATGCTAATGCCTCTCCGATTTCTTCCCTCACTTCATGTAACACTTCGGGACGTAGTTCATCTATACTTTGACTCTTGTCAGTGTTTAACCTTCTTGTCAGTTTAACTGAAAATGTATTACGAAAGTTACTTATTTAAAATGAGCTGGATTACGTAAGGCTTAAAAAGAAGCATACACCATTGTACACTAAAGTGTCTACGTTCTCAGCGGACAACAGCGCCATTTGAGTGCGCCGTCTTTTTCGGCGGGCGCTGTAATAGATAAGTCCACTGGAGACTAACTGCTTGGCACCACAGGGCGGGGGTGGTGCGTGAAGGTCGGTAAAGGTTACGGAGCGTGCACTTAAACTACAAGAGTAGTATTGTCGGCACTTGGCGAATGGAATTGAGATAGCAGCTTGCCCTTAAGGAGCTTCGCCTGAATTCCTCCATTAAGCAACAGTTCTTCCGATTCAACGAGAAGTTTCGCTATAGCCCTACAGGCTGTTCATTTATATAGCGTCTTTTTGGAACTTCCCAAAGTGCGACCAGCCGCGGTAAAGGCAGTTACCTACAATCCAGAAACTAGTGCATGTATCTGACATTTACATAGCGCCTATATAAACTTCTCACCCAATTGTTCCTGAGAAGGCAGCTTCCTCCAAGTAAGAAGTTTTGCAACCGTCCTACCGTGTATGTATCTGGATATTTGTGTACCTTTCTTTGCATTTACTTGGTACGGTCGCCGTTTTCCTTTCACCTTCGCGTCCGGGGTTTGGAACCCTGCGCTTCACACGATACAGGCAGTTCGTTGTCGAAGCTTGCGACCTGTAAGGAAATGTTGTCCAATTGTTCGATTACTGTTGTCACATATGCGCATCAGCTGAAATGTCGTTGGCTAGGCATGTGAAGCCTGATGTTGACATGAGCGAGTAATAAATGAACGATTTAACGCGAGGTATCTTGACTTTCCCTTACCCTTTTGACCTTTTCCTGTACCTATAATTAAATTACCTATCTTTCATCACCTTGTCTTACCTTCCCTTGCCACGCCTTGTCTTGCTTTACCCTACCTCACTCTGTCTTACCTTTTTGGCTTACCTTGCATTGCTCTAACTTACTTTACCTTACCTTCGCTGCACGCAACGGTACTGCTGTTGGCTAGCTGTCGGTTCTTCCGATGTGAAGTAATCTTATCGCGACAGTTCGTGCATTACTATTGGCTGATTCATGGCAGTAAGGAGGAGAGGAGGGACTCCGAGGGATGTGGGAGGAGAGGAGGAAGGAGAAGGGAGGTGGGAAGAGAGGAGGACGGAAGAGGGAGGAGGGAACGTGGAGGAGGAAGGAGGGAGGAGGCATGGGGAGATACGGGAGGAGGTGGTATACGCAATCCACGGTCGATAGGCGGCCGGGGCATATTAATATCTGCAGTTCTCGTTTAAGAGTTGGTCTCGTAAGTTCACACTTGTTTTCGTTGATGCTTGCAGAGTTACGATCTAGAACAACGACGCCAACTGCTGCGCGGGAACAACAAAGGCATGGTGTTAGTGCGGCGCAGTTCTTCGTCGCCTGGAATTCGATTCGAATGAGGAAATGACTCGAATGAACCTCCACAGTCGATGCCAAACGACGTCGATCTTTCGCGGAGGGATATTCGTTTGAAAGGAAGAAAACAGCCGCCATCAGCCTCCTTCTCCTGCTGACCGGAAACGGTGGAAGCTATACACGGACGTAGTTCGAGCGATTTAATTGCCGCGTGCGGGTGCTGCGGATTTAGATGCAGAGCGGATAATCTTGGAATAGGGTCTTTGTGCGTGCGATGAGGCTGGTCTCATTGCAGTGCGACTCGTCACTTTTTATTGCGGTTTCAGTAGAGTGCGGGTTCTAGTCAACGTTTTCCTATAGTGACCGTATGACCTCGACCTTACTGGTTTATCAATGAAATGATCGGGTGAGATACTTCACCACCGAGGCTCGCTGAAAGAGTGCTATTTCAGTTAAGGTCCAAGTATACGGACCATGCTAGACCGAGATTCAAATATCTAAAATAAGAGACGATCGGTATTGTCGCGCACATAGGTGTATGGGAAGTACGCTCTAACCGATACAGCTAACTGGTCGGCAAGTGTGGAGTATCGTCTTTTCTTTGGTCGCTTTGATTAGCCTCATTGCAGCGCCGACAGCCTCTGGTATATCGCGTTTCTCTGCGGAGGTGGACGACTCATCTTGGCATCGAATGCTCATAAAGCGATGCAGGTATCGCTGCTCTTCAAGTTCAAAGGTTGTCGACCGTCATATATACGCGCTGCCCGTTAAGTGAATTAGCATAGGCGGCGAATCGTCCAACGTTGGACGCCGGCAACTGAGGTCTGAGGCGGCTTCGGCTGCTGCTGCTGTGGCGGACACCGGAGCGTTTACGAAGAGAAACTGTTCCTTGATTTACGATCGATAATCTCCATCAGCCGCGTCGTCTCGCTCGCCCGCCCGCCCGCCCGCCCTAGACTCTGGTCTGCCTCCTGCCCGGCCCGTCTCCGCCTGTCGCCGGTACAAACTGGCAAACCGCAAGCGAGCGGCTGGGGACCCGTCGGGCACACCGCCGCCGTCGCATCGATCGCTGGCGTCTTGGCGAAATTCATAGCGAAGACAATCTTCTAGGACGGTCGCCTGTCGACCCGTCTCGCTCGACCATGCATCTTCCTATCCGCCGTTGCCATGGCGACGCCCGTTACTACGGTTGCCATGACGATACGCGTTGAAACGCCCTCATTACGGTGGTCGCCATCGTGACGAGTTGCGTTGCTATAAGGTCTTCGGATTCAAATCCTATCTGATCAAGTAATGAATTCTTAAAGGAACGGGGCGAATTGTCGCTTTTAAGTAAATAAGTGAAAATATAAATATTAATATAAAGGTTAAGTTGCATTACAGCGGCCTTACGCACTTTGGGTTGTCTGTCTGCATCATATCGATTTAACGTTTATATCGATATAACGCCTGTCCTCTGTGTCCCTTTGTATCTCTGTCTCTCTGTCTGTTTCTTGGCATATCTTTCACTCCCTCTCGTAGCTTTTTAACTACCGGCTTTTTACGCTCTTTTTATATTTATATCTTTTCTGTCTCCGTCTCCGTCTCTGTCTCGCTGTCTCTGTCTCTCTGTTACGTATCTGTTAAGGGTCGACTGTTAGACCGCACACGTTCTATCATCTGGCGTTCATGGATCTCTGGTTAACTTCCGAGCTTGAACGAAACAAAAGAAAAGTCTGTAGTCGCTGCCTCGTCGAATAAACAAGTTTACTGACTTCGAATACTCTAGATTACGGGAGCCTATACTGCAGACATGATCCATGCCACTAGATAGCTGCAATTTCATAACCGTCCAAGAAGCTCCTTATCGGAACTGCACGTACCCACAATCGTAATCACGTTTCCTCGGCGCTCAGAACAGCGAACTCGTGGAAGCCAGTTTCTTCACGAAGCAAGCGTCATGATTGGAAAGAATAACCAATGTTCTGTTGGTATATGTTGGAGCGTTAACATGTAATCGGAATATTTCTGAGATTGCGCTACAGGTTGTCGAACGATACCAGATCATGTGCCATGAAACAACGGCAGTTCCTCCATTCGCCATTACCGATAGATCGTCTTCTGTTTATCACGAAGCACATTTCGAACTGTAGTTCGACGCATCCAGTGTTGTCGATCGATGGAGAACATCACGACGTCGATTATTGGCGAGGAAGAGACGGCAGTGATGAAATCGAAGGAGGGCCACGCCGTCAATCCATTCGCCTCATCGCGGGAACCTCTTCCATACGACCCGATGCTCGGTTGGTACACAGCCGCCACGCTCAGCGGCCTCCTCATCCTCTTTCTGGCCTGCGTCGGCCTGGAAAAGGTCAAGGACAAGATCCTGATGACGTTCGAGAAGGACCACCAGGGCAATGTCCGTCGCGGCGACAGGGCTTCGCTTGCCGGTGGCTGCGATGCGGGTCAACAACGCCTCGCCAGGACCTCCAACGACGATCCCAAGTGTTCGGCCGAGAACGACGCACTTCTGGGGCGTAACTGTGTCGACCACAACTACGTCTATCTGACGCTCGATCGACCAAACCATGTCGATGCGAACCAGTCCGGACCCGCGTCAGGGTTCCCGGCGCCACGTCTGCCCGGGTGCCCGACGACACGATCGCCGACGGGCCGAGAGGGCGAGGGCGTTGAGCCGCCGCTCCCGTCCACGGCCCCCGAGACCGCAGAGGGTAGGAGAGACGAGGGAACGAGGACTACACAGTCGTCTTTCGGTGCTGTTCAGACACACAACGTGAAGATAGAAATTGTAGAGGTCCATTCCGAGTCCCCCGTGCACGAGATGTCTGTCATCGACGAGAAGGACGTTCATGAATCGGTTGTCTAGCCAAGGTATCCGATAAAGCAGTGGCTGTCAACGGTGCTGATCTTTTTACTGGCTTTCAAATGGCCAGAGAAGCCCTCGTGGGTGATGCGAGCGTTACCCACGTCGACAAAACGCGAGTGTGTCCTAGATGTTGCAGTGAAAATCATTCTTGCTGAAAGTGTTGTGGCCGAATGCAAACAGATGCGCAATGTCTGGTTGAACGGCACATTTGTTGTGCAATATACATCTGATTACTATACGGAGGAGTTCTATCGTCGGATAGCTGTGGTCGTATCTTACCTCAGCCGAAAGATCCTTCCGGTGCGACCTCTATTGAGTCTATGCGCTATATAAATACATGCATACATACATACATACATACATATGTGTTCATACATGCATGCATTCATACATTTATACACATACACATGTATGCCAGTGCCGGCCTGTAGGGGCGTGCGAACCGGGCGATCGCACGGGGCCCGCGACTTAAGAGGGCCCTAAAATGTCATAGAAAGTTAGCATGAACAAGACACCCCAATAATAATAAAAAGTGTGGTTTCGATTAAATCTTTTGTCAATAAAATTAACGTCAACTTCCTCTATATCCCATAATTCTCGTGTATAGTTAAATTTGACTTGTTGTACTTGTTAACAATCTACTAAAATAAAATGATTAGCAATGAAAAACAATTTGACATGCATATTCTGAATGGGGCTCGAAATATCCTAAGGCCGGCACTGTACATACACATACATACATGCATCTGAATACATGCATACATGTATACATACATACAGACATATATACAGACATACATAAAGGCATGCCACGTGTATCATCTCAAGACTTATTTAACAGTGTAGCAATGGATGTCATCACCAGACACTTCTTGTTTCTGTCCGCTGTTGGACAGCTTAGATCCACAGCACTGTAGGCGTCCATCTCCTTAGGGGACACGATTTGACATAATTACTAATCGCTAGGCTATAGTAGTAGAGTCTAACAGATTTCAAGTGGAAGACACGAGCAGCCAGTCTGCTCCCGATGTGAACTTTTGCATATCCCGAAAGAATATTTTATTAATGAAAACTTGCTCTTAAATTTCATACATGGGTAATTCCGTGGATTCTTCGGATTTCGGATGTAGCAAATATTCAAAAATGAAATGTATATAAATGCATAAAACAAAATATTTTCTTGATCTACAATGCATCTAGAATATAAATTTATGAGTTTCCCTGCACGACGTCTTGCGAAAACTTTTTTACAATGTGATTTATACAACATACATGAAAATTTTATCATTACTGTCACACCTACTTTGGCAGCTGTAATCTCATGATGTTACAATCAGAAAGTAATTATTATATCATATAACAGTTGAATTCTGATCATATGATATTCTGCTTACTGAGTAATCTGTAAGAGACTATAAGTTTACACTTAATTTACATATTTAGCCTATTTTAAGTCATAATTTGTAAATATTTAATTAATTTAACAGTCTGTTATCTTCCAGTGAAGGCAGGTGAGACAAACTAGCTGTTTACCTGTCATTCCAAATTGTTAGCCTGTAAATCTACTATTATCGTAACCACTAATTAGCTCAATTTGCATGCTGGTTAGTTTACAATTCAGTTTTTTAACGACTGTGACAGCAATGAGAATTGTGACAGAAATGAGACTGTGTGACTGTAATGATAAAAAATGAGACATAAATGAGACACGGCATAGCATTTAATGTGACTGAAATGACAATACAGTGTGACATGAATGAGAATGTGACTGTAATGAGACGTGACTCTAATGAAAGGAACTGCACTAGTTATGGACATGCACCGAATGTTATGAGGGCTAACGAAGCGCAAACAGCTTTTTCTTACTCGGACCACATGCTTCATTCAAAAGTTAGACCGCTATACACGTGTTAGTTAAACTTTACAAATAACAGATTTATTTATTCCGGATATTCCATGAGGACTGTAATGAGACATGAAAAGTCGGATTGATAGTTTTTCACGTAAATTTTCATTATTTATGTCATTAACGGCACATGTTTAGGAAAATTATTGTTTATTTCTATTTATAGTTCTTACCCGCAGTGTTACGAGCCGTTTCCGGTATGATGCGTCTAAAAGTGGATCTAGATTCGTATCGTAATGACGCGTGACTGTAATGAGGTGTGATCTGAGGGACAAGATTGTTTGCCGTGCTATGCTTAAAATAAGCCTCTGAATTAGACAATTCGTAAGCAGATGAAAGAGGACACTCATATCTTTAATAAAATGCATCACTGGTGTAGCTGCTCAAGAGATTACAATTTCTATAAACCTCCAAAAACGAAAAATACGGATCGGGACGCGGGACTGTAATGAGATTTGACGTGTTTGGAGCGTTAAATGAAATTTAAAACGAACAATCCAATCTGTCAAAGATAGCGGATTTTGTTCTACAGTTTAATACGAACATTTTGATACATTCCGTGCCTCCATACCTATTAAAATATGACTGTAACAGCCGAGGGACACAAAATCCAAAAAATCCACGGAATTACCCACATAGGCAAAGGACTTCGTCAACATCAGTGATAGTTAATAAACTTGCCAAACACCAGTTCTCTTGTATAGGAGCGGCTTTCTTTGGCGACAGACGGTGAACTATGCATTGGCGTTCGCATTACGAACACTCCCTCTAAGCATCAAGAATACCGTAGTCATGCATTATTCTGGAAGAAACGATGGCGTAAAGGCCAACAAGTCAATTGAATTTTCACAGTACTTGGGTTAAATGCCAGATCACGATTCGTCCGTTCCAAGTCCAACGGGTCAGACAACGAAAGCCGATAACAGGCTATTGAAAAACCGTTCACGTAATCTATTAAGACGTTCACTTAACTCCATATTGTGGAAATCCTCTCAGTCTCTGTTGGTCTTCAGGAACGCCTGCAGATAAATTAGGCTACCGGGTGCTGCCCATCTCTCGCTCTTTCGATGACTGAATCATCCAATTTAGTCTATTAATTTAATGACTTAGAGCACCGTTGTCATGATGTATAAAGCATCAATCGATGGCTCTTTCATATGAGATCATAGTCAATTCATAGCGAATAGGAGAAGTCTGGTCGAAATCCGATTGGTCTGGAAAATACACCTGTGGGTCTGCACCTGTTTGTACATTATTTTTTTAATATTACCTTAATTGGCTTTGCTTTGTCACAACTTACTTAATACTGTCTTGAGTATCGTGCCTCGCTTTTCTGACCAGATACTGCCTTGTTTGAGTTGGAATTATACCATGTTCTACCATACCGTGCCATATGATATCATACCACACCATGACCTTATACCTTACTTTAAGTAATCTCATGGGCGTCCGCAAGAATTTTTGTATGGGGGCAAAGTTTTAACTTGTTGGCACGGGGACTAACGAGGGTGCCGAAAGCAACCGATCGCGTCAACCTCGTCGCGGATCCCAACAGTCGCCAGCGCTTTTGGAAGCATCTGACATGATATGAACCTGTTGTTAGCGTTCTAGGAGTGGGATCCCGCTTTCAGCTTTAAAAATAAATAATGGTCAAAGACTTAACTAAATAATTGTGTTTCGCATTGAAAATCGTGTGGGGACTGTTGTAATAATCATAATAATCGAAAGATTTTATTTTGGTAAAATATGCGCAAAATCCAGGGGGAGCAAATGCTCCCTTGCTCCCCCTGCGGACGCCCATGCCTAATCTTATCTTGCCTTACCTTACCTAGCATTGGTGTGTGAACCTTATGTGTGTGAACCATCCTATATATACTCAAAGTATTTCTGTGTGAATCGCTCAAAGACAAGACCTGGCAACTGGGGGATACAAACAGACAGACAGACAGACAGACAGACAGACAGACAGACAGACAGACAGACAGACAGACAGACAGACAGACAGACAGACAGACAGACAGACAGACAGACAGACAGGCAGGCAGACAGACAGACAGACAGACAGACAGACAAAAGATGACGAAGACAGACAGCTTAAGGCAGAGCAGAATGAACAGCCAAAGACACGGACAACAGGCAGCCATCATGGGTCGATGGCAAAAGCGATTGAAAGCTGAGAAGCGGACAAAGGGCAAAGGACACCGAAGAAGACAGATAGCCATTTGTAGGTCGATGACGGAAGTGACTGAAGGCCAAGAACCGACGAAGGACAGGCGACGTCTTCTCGTCCCTCGGAGGTATACAAGCGATCAATTCTAGATCGATAGTCTTCGCCACTGGCCAACGATTAAAATCAAAGTGCATTCCATTGACTTTGATCGTCTGGAAATGGGATCAAGGTCAATGACCTTGCGCTACATTCTAAATTCTAATCCAATCCAATCCAATCTAATCTAATCTGATCTAATCTGATCTAATCTGATCTAATCTGATCTGATCGAATTACGTCGGGTGCGCCGTTATCGTAATGATCGCGGCATTAATTGCCCTCCTGAGTAGATCACCTGAATAGGCGCTATATAAAGGTCCTTAATAATAATAATAATAATAATAATAATAATAATAATAATAATAATAATAATAATAATAATAATAATAATAATAATAATAATAATAATAATAATGATAATAATAATAATAATAATAATAATAATAATAATTAAATAATTAAATAATAATAATAATTAATGATGACTTACTACTGAAGCGTCGACTTCTCAACTCAGCTTCCGAGGTTCGGATCCTGCTGATGCCTGATTCCTTTTTTTTTATATTGGAAGCCATACAATTGATTTGGCTCCCAAACTGAGTTTAGTAAGGGTTGCCGCTAAATTTGTTAATTAAAAAGCGTGGGTAACGAAAACCGAATCAGGTCATAAACCAACCCAGCGGGGAAGACAATAGCAGCTGCCCGAGCTGCGCCATAACGAAGCCTTAAATGCACTTAAGTGTATTTAAGGCTTAGGTCAAATTGGTCGATTTCTCTGCGTTGGACAGATACCTTCAACCAAATTGTGCAACTCCTGTCATCGACTAATTCCAGCCAGCAACGCTTGCAGACGTTTGAAAACTTATCTTTTCCTCACCTAACAAAACCTGTATCTTTCACTCCATTCTTACAGCTCTCCTGTCTGAAAAAGTGCGTTGATATCCCGAGTTCAACAACTACCGGTACATCAATTATAATTATCGATTTCTAGTTGCATAAGGGATCCTTCACATACTTATAATTATTAGTCCACACAATCATTGAGTTATTTAAGTTATAAATGTTCATCTAATGTTTTGTTGACATGAGATGTTCCGCTGGGTTCCATGCTAGATCCGTTTTTTGTTTACGTTATACACCAAACCACTAGGTACACTTCTCGACAATCACTCCTGCGACACCATTTCCATGCTAATGATACCCATATCTACATGTCTAATGACAGTTTGTCTTGTGACTCGTCTGTGCAGCTGCTGTCTGCTGCCTTTGGGTAGGTGCAGTCGAAGACAGCAATTCTGCTGCTACTGCTACTACTCCACAGCAACTTAGGGAATTTGAATGGCTTATATCTTTGAATTTGGATGACTCATTTGTTGAGTTGGCTGATGCTGTAGTGTCGCGTGGGGAGATCGACAACAACGACGAGATGTCATCATCATCATGATAATGATGTCGTTGGCGGTCGAGATGGAATGATGACGGACGAAAAGCCAGTCCTCACTTGGTCAACAATGAAGACAGCGAGGCCGGGGTATAATCGGACACCACACAGCCAAGGTGTAATAGGACACCTCGCGGCTATGGTGTAACCAGACACCGCCCGCGCTGCAGGCGAGCGACGACCCGTGTCTCGAGGAGCAATCTGACACTAATTGACGATAGCTTGACGTGGGGAGGGGGCTGACCGGTGCACGCTGAAGTTCCTACTTAACGGAAGGAAAACGAGAATACGGGACTTGTACTGCTGACGCGGGCGACGCGTGAACATCGGTCGAGCGATCAACATCGGGAGGAACGATCAGCGGCGGCGGCAGAGTAGAGTCCGTCAGATTCAGAGACTGACGCGAAAGAACGATCTGTAGTTAGGCTGTACGAAGCAACATTTGAGATAGTCCGATTTAATATCTAAACGCTTTAATACTACGTGGAAGTTCCCGTAGAGTTAGTGTATATATATTTGTTTCTTTAATTAAATTCATTTATTAATTAAACAAAGTTCGTCGTGAATCTTCTATAGAAAAGTTAGGCACGTTAAATAAAAGTGCAAGTAAAAGAACAAGCAATCGAGGGTCGACATCAACACACGGCAAACAAGCGACGGGAAACCTTCGATTGCGACATTGGCGCAGTCGACAGGATTTTCAACTGAAGACGTCACGACGAAAAGCGGAACCGGAAACGGAAAGAGGAATCTCAACAGATCGGGACCAGCGGCGAATACAACCCTTCGCAACTGGAGAAATCGAGTGCCGGACTCCGAAGACGAAGGACTCGAAGCAACCGACAGCAACAGGCAAGGACGAGGAACAAGAGCGCCAACGGACGACCGACCATCGCTAGCAACGACGGACGGGAGTGGCAACGGAGGACAGCGGATCAGCCAAGATACCAAAAGACGGAGCTCGCTCGACGTATCAGAGGGTAAGTCCTTACTGGTAGTCGTGGTAAATCTGTGAGGTTGCGGTTGAGGTCTGGATGAGGATTGGTGTGCGAATAGCCGAGGCTTTTGCGTAGCTCCTTTTGCTCAGTGTCGCAATCGGAGGTCGCCCTGTCGTGTGTTTGCCGTGTGTTGATGTCGACCCTCGATTGCTTGTTCTTTTACTTGCACTTTTATTTAACGTGCCTAACTTTTCTATAGAAGATTCACGACGAACTTTGTTTAATTAATAAATGAATTTAATTAAAGAAACAAATATATATATTAACTCTACGGGAACTTCCACGTAGTATTAAAGCGTTTAGTTATTAAATCGGATTATCTCAAATGTTGCTTCGTACAGCCTAACTACAGATCGTTCTTTCGCGTCAGTCTCTGAATCTGACGGACTATACTCTGCCGCCTGGCGCTGGTCGTCCTCTCGATGTTGATCGCTCGACCGATGTTCACGCGTCGCCCGCGTCAGCAGTACAAGTCCGGTGTTCTCCTTTTCCTTCCGTTAAGTAGGAACTTCAGCGTGCACTGGTCAGCCCCCTCCCCACGTCAAGCTATCGTCAATTAGTGTCAGATTGCTCCTCGAGACGCGGGTCGTCGCTCGCCTGCAGCGCGGGCGGTGTCTGGTTACATCATAGCCGCGAGGTGTCCTATTACACCTTGGCTGTGTGGTGTCCGATTACACCTCGGTCTCGCTGCCTTCATTGTTGACCCAGTGGAGCCTGGCTTTCGTCCGTCATCGTCCTATCTCGACCGGCAACGACGATTACATCATGATGAATATGACATCTCGTCGTTGTCGTCGATCTCCTCACGCGACACCTCCCTTCCCGGGGGAGGACAAAGCCAGTCATTGGTTCGCCTCCCGACTGAGAATGATGTCGTTCCCTCCATCGATTTCCTCCAGACCATGTCCTCGTCGTTCCCATGAAAATACAAAATATCAGCACAGTTAGAAATATATTTACAGTTGTCGCGGTGCCTTACATGGTAGTCCGCCTTCTTCCTCAATCATAGTCTGGACAAAAGATCAGCGGGAATATTTAGCGCCCCAGGTCGATATTTAAAAGCGATATCAAAGTCCTGGAGTGCCAGAGCCCATCTCGCAAGTTTAGCACTTGTGGGCGTAGAAGCAGTTAGGAAAGTCAAGGGATTGTGATCAGAATAGAGGGTGGTCCTTGACATAAAAATCCAATTCCTAAACTTCTTCAACGCAAAGATTACAGCATACGCTTCGCGTTCCACAGTGGACCAACGCGCTTGCGTAGCATCTAATTTAGAACTGGCGAAACATATTGGCCGTTCTGTTCCATCGTCTTGAATTTGGAATAAGCAGCAACCGACTGCTTTGTCTGAAGCGTCAGTCGATAAACCAAACTCTCTGCCGTAGTCAATTGTCTGCAAACATACAGCGTTATTCAAATCGTGCGTAAGTTTATCTAGCGCATTTTGATGTTCAATTCGCCAGGGTATCTTAGCAGGCACCGATTTCTGGGTCAAGTCAGTGAGGATTCTGGCTGTCTCAGCCAGGTTAGGGATGAAGTTCCTAAAATAACTGAAGAAGCCAATTAATCTCCGTATGTCCCTTTTGGACTCGGGTTGAGGGATTTTCCCTAGCCCTGCGATTTTCATAGGATCCGGTTCAATGCTCCCTGATCCGATCAGGTGACCTACAAACGTTGTTTGTCGCCTAGCAAACGAACTCTTCTTAATGTTAAGGGTCAGACCCGACTGTTGAATAGTCATTAAGTATTTCTCTAGGTGTTTCATGTGATCCGGCCACGTCGTCGAGTGTACTGCCATGTCATCCACAAACGTCTCAGTGAAGTCGCGAATGGGATGAAGGACCTTTGACATACATCGGATAAAAGAATTTGAGGCTGACTTTAAACCAAAGGGCAGTCGTACGAACTCAAATAGGCCAGCGTCACATACGAAGGCTGATAACCAACGAGAGTCCTTGTGGAGTCCAATCTGGTAGTATCCTTGACGTGCGTCAAAGCAGGATATGAAGTTTGCACTTCCTACCTTCTGTAACACTTCCTGGATGTCGGGGGTGGGGTATGCGTCACCCGCCGAGAACTTGTTTACATATCGGTAGTCAATGGCCAGTCTTAAACCGCCTTGACCTCCCTTTTTCACAACGCACACAACGGGACTAGCCATTTCACTATGTGAGGGAGTGATGATACCTAGGGCCAAAAGTTCGCGGATCTGCTTCTCCATCTCCGGTTTGAGCAGTTCCGGCATCTTATAGGCTCGCAAACTCTTCGGCCTGAACTCCGCGCTAACAGTGATTGTGTGTTCTAGGACGGGACAGAAACCTGGTTTGTCCGAGAACACATCTGGAGATCTGTCTAACAGACTAAACAGCTGTTTCCGCTCGGGTACCGTTAAGTGTGCAACGGCAATAGGGTCTACTTGTTCACTGGGCCGTGTCTGACTCGTGACGACGCTACCCACCGCTTCCACGTGACCGAAGTCTTCGTCCTTCTCGAACAGAATGGAGCAATTGTTAACCAATGCTTGCTGTATTCTTTCGTTATATTTGCGAATACGATTTGCATGTAATAAGCGGCTTTTGCCCCCTATTTCCACGATGTATGTGTAGGGCGATTTCACCTGAGCGATGATGGCCGGGCCTTGCCATTGGCCCTCCTTCTTTGCTCCTCGCACTTCTGGTGATTGGATGATGACTTTATCCCCTACTTCGTAACGCCTGTCCATGCTTCTTAAATTGTAATGAGTAGCATAGCGCTGCTGTTCAATGTCTGAATAATATTCGGCATATAATTTAGACATTTCAAGGTTATCCCTTAATTGGTCCAAGTAAGCTGCGGCGCCTGTGCCCAGACTTAATGGAGAATCCCGCTCTCCCGCCCATTCCTCAGAAAGGACAGATCGAGGTCCTTTAGGCAGGGTACCATACACCAGGGTGTAGGGACTCACGTGGGTGGTTGCCGAGGGGCGTTCCCTTAAGCTCCAAAGCACGTAAGGTAACAGTCTGTGCCATCCCCTCGGGTTTTCTTCTGCCAATTTATGAATCATGGTCTTCAGTGTGGCATTGCAGCGCTCCACTAGACCTTGTGACTCAGGATGTGCGACTGGCCCAAAGCGTGGTGAGCACCCCATACGATGCAGAAACTCTTGGGTTAATTTGCTGTTGAAATTCGACCCGTTATCGGACCTAATCGTTTTTGGAAAACCGAAGGTCGTGAAGATTTGCATGTATGCATCACATGTCGCTTTTGCCGTTAATGATTTCAGAGGATAGGCCATCGGCCATCTTGAAAATTGGTCAACTACCACTAAGGCGTAGTTGTACTCGGGTTTTGGGCTTGTGGGGTCTACGTTGGTAACTATAGGCCCTATACAATCTGCCACTAGACAACCGAATCTGGTCTCGTCGTTGCGAGGGATAGGAGTTATGGGGGCCCGCTGCGCCACTCGCAGCGGCGCATGCCTTTGGCAAATGTCGCAAGATGCACAATATTCCTTCACTATATCCTCCACGTTGGGAAACCAGAAATTCAGTTTGATTCGGTCCTTAGTCGTTTTCAACGCCATATGACCTGCGAACGCAGCGTCATGTGCTAAGTTTAAGACCTTGTCTATTCTTTCTTTAGGTAAACACAGTTGTTTTACAGAATGCCCAGCTATTTTGTCTTTATGAAAGAGCAAATTGTCTTCAATGAAGAAGTTCTTCGCCCCAATTTTCCCGTGGGCCAAGAATGGTGCTAGTGTCGAACATTGTGCTTGTTCGGCCGCCATCTTGCTTCTGCCTACTATTGTGTCTTCCTTAGGTGGGGGTGGTATCTCAGGATTGAAGAACTGCTCTTCAGTATCCGTTTCTTCGGGACTGATTTCTCCTACACTCTCACTGTCTGCCTGAGCGACCGTGAAGTAATCTTCGCCTATCAGCGCCCTAAGTCCCTCTACCTCCTCCCCTCTCTCCTCTTCCTCACTCGTCTCAGTCCTTGCGACCGCCTGCGCTTCTGAAATTTGGTCTATTTCAGGAGCGCTGGCCGCGTGACTCGAATACAACGCTGTCTCGCGCAGCAAGTCGGCTGTAGTGGGCGTGATAATTAACGGTTCATTAAGGTCTTTAATGAGTGCCGCCCATATCCGAACATCAGGGGCGTAATTTACCTCCCCTCCCTGTCCTCGCCGGCCTGAGACCCCTTTAGTCTCAGCCGCACCACGTCCACAATCATTGATTGACCGTTCAGCCCCTTCACCTCTATCTGCTTGACCACAGGTAGGTTGAGCGGCCTGATTAGTTCTGCTCGCGCACAATTGTATTCGGCCCCGCTATCTATTAGAGACGATGTCACAGGGAGTCCCGTAATATACACTTTCATGTACTCTCTTACATAAGTCTCCTCCACGTCAATGCAATCCGGGCTTGTCGGCAATGCATGCTGTTCTACCTCTTGTATCAATGGTGGCCCGTCTTGTCGCGTCTCGCTTTGTCTGTCTGCCTGTCTGCCTTGAGCTCTGGTCACGGTTGGCTGGACCGCACACGCGCTCACCTGCTTGCTTTTAGTTTGTTTGTTCTTCGAACACAGTTTAGCTCTGTGGTCTGGAGAAAAGCATAGGAAACAAAGGCCACGCTTTCTAATCTCGTCGGGGGTTGGACGTCCGTTTGTCCTGTTATTTGTCTGTGTCCCTCCCGGTCGGTCAGTCCACGTGTCCGTCTGTTTAGCTGTCGTCTGAGGAGGTGCTGGCGCTTTCGCGTAGCGTGCCTCCGTCTTACCCGTGCCTAGACTATGCTTCGTATAGTCATTTTCCCAAGGGTGTGTAGCGACATAAGTGTCAGCCGCTTCGGCTAACTCTTTGTGCCCTAACCACTTCTGCTGCTCTTGACTGAGGATGAAATTCAAACATCCTCTGGGTAACATTTCTTTAATCTTATCTGCAATCAAGAGGCTCGTAACCTCCTCAAACGTCATTGCCTTGCGATCTTGCAGATAGTAAGAAAGTAAATTATGCAGTCTCGAAGCTAATGTTGTGTATGATTCATCTACCGCCTTTTTTGCGTTCATGAATCGCTCTCGTAAAGAGACTGCGCTCACTTTGAACTCTTTCAACAAGAAGGTTTTTAGCTTCCCGTAATTATCAAGCTCCTCTTGTGTGAGTCTGGCCGTCAGTGCTCTGGCCTGATTATCTAGACAGGTCAAGAGTAATCTGCTTCGAAGGTCGTCCGGGACAGCGCAAGAGTCGAATAACCTTTCGCAATGCACAAAGAAACCAGGGATTTGCGCATGGTCGCTGGGGAATCTCGGTAAGAGTCCTCGCAAGCTTTCACTATACGTTTTCATTCGTCCTACGACCGAATGCCTCAAGTTGTAGTCCCTTTCGTCTCTGAGTCTCCTCTCTGCGTCCCTTTCCTCTCGGACCTCCTTCTCTCTCTTCTCTGCCTCCTCCTTCTCTTCTCTCCTCTGCTTCTCCTGCTGAAGCCTGAGCTTCTCAGCTTCCTCTCTCTCTTCCCTTCTCCGCTTCTCCTCCTGAAGCCTGAGCTTCTCAGCTCCCTCTCTCTCTTCCCTTCTCTGCTTCTCCTCACGAAGCCTTACTCCTTCTGCTTCCTCTCTTGCTTCTCTTCTCAGCCTCTCGGCTTCCTCTCTCTCTTCCCTTCTCTGCTTCTCCTCACGAAGCCTTACTCCTTCTGCTTCCTCTCTCGCTTCTCTTCTCAGCCTCTCAGCTTCCTCTTTTTCTTCTCTCCTCAGTCTTTCTTCTTTCTCTTCTCTTCTCCTCTCTTTCTCTTCCTCTCTTCTCTCTCTTCTCTCCGCTTCCTCTCTCAGCCTTGCGGCTTCCTCTCTCTCGTATTTTAAGCGTTTTAATTCGTATACCTGCGTTTGCGCTGCCGAATCGATACTGCTTTCTATGCTACCCGTGCTTACTTCCTCACTTACTTCTGGCGGGGTTTCCCGTCCAGACACAATTATTTCAGCACTCGCCTCTTGGAGTTGGCCCGTACTCATGGAACCCAATTCCTCCTCTCCTAGTCCCATCTTTATCAGATATGCGACTAGTCTGTGACGGGGCATGTTCTGCACCCTCACTCTTTTCCCTACCGACAACTTATCCATCTTCCAACAGTCCGCTCACTAATAGAAAAAGATAAGTAAGTTAGAGGAGAGTCACCGCTGGTCAGAAATCAAAGAAAACAACGTCCTAAAATTCTACCACAAATACAACAAGAACAGAACTGAGCAAAAGGAGCTACGCAAAAGCCTCGGCTATTCGCACACCAATCCTCATCCAGACCTCAACCGCAACCTCACAGATTACCACGACTACCAGTAAGGACTTACCCTCTGATACGTCGAGCGTGTTCCGTCTTTTGGTATCTTGGCTGATCCGCTGTCCTCCGTTGCCACTCCCGTCCGTCGTTGCTAGCGATGGTCGGTCGTCCGTTGGCGCTCTTGTTCCTCGTCCTTGCCTGTTGCTGTCGGTTCCTTCGAGTCCTTCGTCCTCAGGAGTCCGGCACTCGATTTCTCCAGTTGCGAAGGGTTGTATTCGCCGCTGGTCCCGATCTGTTGAGATTCCTCTGTTCCGTTTCCGGTTCCGTTCTTCGTCGTGACGTCTTCAGTTGAAAACCCTGTCGACTGCGCCAATGTCGCAATCGGAGGTCGCCCTGTCGTGTGTTTGCCGTGTGTTGATGTCGACCCTCGATTGCTTGTTCTTTTACTTGCACTTTTATTTAACGTGCCTAACTTTTCTATAGAAGATTCACGACGAACTTTGTTTAATTAATAAATGAATTTAATTAAAGAAACAAATATATATATTAACTCTACGGGAACTTCCACGTAGTATTAAAGCGTTTAGTTATTAAATCGGATTATCTCAAATGTTGCTTCGTACAGCCTAACTACAGATCGTTCTTTCGCGTCAGTCTCTGAATCTGACGGACTATACTCTGCCGCCTGGCGCTGGTCGTCCTCTCGATGTTGATCGCTCGACCGATGTTCACGCGTCGCCCGCGTCAGCAGTACAAGTCCCGTGTTCTCCTTTTCCTTCCGTTAAGTAGGAACTTCAGCGTGCACTGGTCAGCCCCCTCCCCACGTCAAGCTATCGTCAATTAGTGTCAGATTGCTCCTCGAGACGCGGGTCGTCGCTCGCCTGCAGCGCGGGCGGTGTCTGGTTACATCATAGCCGCGAGGTGTCCTATTACACCTTGGCTGTGTGGTGTCCGATTACACCTCGGTCTCGCTGCCTTCATTGTTGACCCAGTGGAGCCTGGCTTTCGTCCGTCATCGTCCTATCTCGACCGGCAACGACGATTACATCATGATGAATATGACATCTCGTCGTTGTCGTCGATCTCCTCACGCGACACTCAGTTCTGTTCTTGTTGTATTTGTGGTAGAATTTTAGGACGTTGTTTTCTTTGATTTCTGACCAACGGTGACTCTCCTCTAACTTACTTATCTTTTTCTATTAGTGAGCGGACTGTTGGAAGATGGATAAGTTGTCGGTAGGGAAAAGAGTGAGGGTGCAGAACATGCCCCGTCACAGACTAGTCGCATATCTGATCAAGATGGGACTAGGAGAGGAGGAATTGGGTTCCATGAGTACGGGCCAACTCCAAGAGGCGAGTGCTGAAATAATTGTGTCTGGACGGGAAACCCCGCCAGAAGTAAGTGAGGAAGTAAGCACGGGCAGCATAGAAAGCAGTATCGACTCGGCAGCGCAAACGCAGGTATACGAATTAAAACGCTTAAAATACGAGAGAGAGGAAGCCGCAAGGCTGAGAGAGGAAGCGGAGAGAAGAGAGAGAAGAGAGGAAGAGAAAGAGAGGAGAAGAGAAGAGAAAGAAGAAAGACTGAGAAGAGAAGAGAAAGAGGAAGCAGAGAAGCTCAGACTGCTTGAGGAGAAGCGGGCCGAGAGGCTGAGAAGAGAAGCGAGAGAGGAAGCAGAAGGAGTAAGGCTTCGTGAGGAGAAGCAGAGAAGAGAAGCGAGAGAGGAAGCAGAAGGAGTAAGGCTTCGTGAGGAGAAGCAGAGAAGGGAAGAGAGAGAGGAAGCCGAGAGGCTGAGAAGAGAAGCAAGAGAGGAAGCAGAAGGAGTAAGGCTTCGTGAGGAGAAGCGGAGAAGGGAAGAGAGAGAGGAAGCTGAGAAGCTCAGGCTTCAGGAGGAGAAGCGGAGGAGAGAAGAAAAGGAGGAGGCAGAGAAGAGAGAGAAGGAGGTCCGAGAGGAAAGGGACGCAGAGAGGAGACTCAGAGACGAAAGGGACTACAACTTGAGGCATTCGGTCGTAGGACGAATGAAAACGTATAGTGAAAGCTTGCGAGGACTCTTACCGAGATTCCCCAGCGACCATGCGCAAATCCCTGGTTTCTTTGTGCATTGCGAAAGGTTATTCGACTCTTGCGCTGTCCCGGACGACCTTCGAAGCAGATTACTCTTGACCTGTCTAGATAATCAGGCCAGAGCACTGACGGCCAGACTCACACAAGAGGAGCTTGATAATTACGGGAAGCTAAAAACCTTCTTGTTGAAAGAGTTCAAAGTGAGCGCAGTCTCTTTACGAGAGCGATTCATGAACGCAAAAAAGGCGGTAGATGAATCATACACAACATTAGCTTCGAGACTGCATAATTTACTTTCTTACTATCTGCAAGATCGCAAGGCAATGACGTTTGATGAGGTTACAAGCCTCTTGATTGCAGATAAAATGAAAGAAATGTTGCCCAGAGGATGTTTGAATTTCATCCTCAGTCAAGAGCAACAGAATTGGTTAGGGCACAAAGAGTTAGCTGCAGCGGCTGACACTTACGCTGCTACACACTCTTGGGAAAATGACTATACGAAGCATAGTCTAGGCACGGGTAAGACGGAGGCACGCTACGCGAAAGCGCCAGCACCTCCTCAGACGACAGCTAAACAGACGGACACGTGGACTGACCGACCGGGAGGGACACGGACAAATAACAGGACAGACGGACGTCCAACCCCCGACGAGATTAGAAAGCGTGGCCTTTGTTTCCTATGCTTTTCTCCAGACCACAGAGCCAAACTGTGCTCGAAGAACAAACAAATTAAAAGCAAGCAGGTGAGCGCGTGTGCGGTCCAGCCAACCGTGACCAGAGCTCAAGACAGACAGACAGACAGACAAAGCGAGACGCGACAAGACGGACCGCCATTGATACAAGAGATAGACCAACATGCATTGCCGACAAGCCCGGATTGCATTGACGTGGAGGAGACTTATGTAAGAGAGTACATGAAAGTGTATATTACGGGGCTCCCTGTGACATCGTCTCTAATAGATAGCGGGGCCGAATACAATTGTGCGCGAGCAGAACTAATCAGGCCGCTCAACCTACCCGTGGTCAAACAGATAGAGGTGAAGGGGCTGAACGGTCAATCAATGATTGTGGACGTGGTGCGGCTGAGACTAAAGGGGTCTCAGGCCGGCGAGGACAGGGAGGGGGAGGTAAATTACGCCCCTGATGTTCGGATATGGGCGGCACTCATTAAAGACCTTAATGAACCGTTAATTATCACGCCCACTACAGCCGACTTGCTGCGCGAGACAGCGTTGTATTCGAGTCACGCGGCCAGCGCTCCTGAAATAGACCAAATTTCAGAAGCGCAGGCGGTCGCAAGGACTGAGACGAGTGAGGAAGAGGAGAGAGGGGAGGAGGTAGAGGGACTTAGGACGCTGATAGGCGAGGATTACTGCACGGTCGCTCAAGCAGACAGTGGGAGTATAGGAGAAATCAGTCCCGAAGAAACGGATAATGAAGAGCTATTCTTCAATCCTGAGATACCACCCCCACCCAAGGAAGACACAATAGTAGGCAGAAGCAAGATGGCGGCCGAACAAGCACAATGTTCGACACTAGCACCATTCTTGGCCCACGGGAAAATTGGGGCGAAGAGCTTCTTCACTGAAGACAATTTGCCCTTTCATAAAGACAAAATAGCTGGGCATTCTGTAAAACAACGGTGCTTGCCTAAAGAGAGAATAGACAAAGTCATCATCCAATCACCTGAAGCGCGAGGAGCAAAGAAGGAGGGCCAATGGCAAGGCCCGGCCATCATCGCTCAGGTGAAATCGCCCTACACATACATCGTGGAAATAGGGGGCAAAAGCCGCTTACTACACGCAAATCGGATTCGCAAATATAACGAAAGAATACAGCAAGCATTGATTAACAATTGCTCCATTCTGTTCGAGAAGGACGAAGACTTCGGTCACGGGGAAGCGGGGGGTAGCTTCGTCACGAGGCAGACAAGGCCCAGTGCACAAGTAGACCCTATTGCCGTTGCACACTTAACGGTACCCGAGCGGAAACAGCTGTTTAGTCTGTTAGACAGGTTTCCAGATGTGTTCTCGGACAAACCAGGTTTCTGTCCCATCCTAGAACACACAATCACTGTTAGCGCGGAGTTCAGGCCGAAGAGTTTGCGAGCCTATAAGGTGCCGGAACTGCTCAAACCGGAGATGGAGAAGCAGACCCGCGAACTTTTGGCCCTAGGTATTATCACTCCCTCACATAGTGACATGACAGTACACTCGATGACGTGGCCGGATCACATGAAACACCTAGAGAAATACTTAATGACTATTCAACAGTCGGGTCTGACCCTTAACATTAAGAAGAGTTCGTTTGCTAGGCAACAAACAACGTTTGTTGGTCACCTGATCGGATCAGGGAGCATTGAACCGGATCCTATGAAAATCGCAGGGCTAGGGAAAATCCCTCAACCCGAGTCCAAAAAGGACATACGGAGATTAATTGGCTTCTTCAGTTATTTTAGGAACTTCATCCCTAACCTGGCTGAGACAGCCAGAATTCTCACTGACTTGACCCAGAAATCGGTGCCTGCTAAGATACCCTGGCGAATTGAACATCAAAATGCGCTAGATAAACTTACGCACGATTTGAATAACGCTGTATGTTTGCAGACAATTGACTACGGCAGAGAGTTTGGTCTATCGACTGACGCTTCAGACAAAGCAGTCGGTTGCTGCTTATTCCAAATTCAAGACGATGGAACAGAACGGCCAATATGTTTCGCCAGTTCTAAATTAGATGCTACGCAAGCGCGTTGGTCCTCTGTGGAACGCGAAGCGTATGCTGTGATTTTTGCGGTGAAGAAGTTTAGGAATTGGATTTTTATGTCAAGGACCACACTCTATTCCGACCACAACCCCTTGACTTTCCTAACTGCTTCTACGCCCACAAGTGTTAAACTTGCGAGGGGTGCTCTGGCCCTCCAGGACTTCGATAGTTCTTTTGAATATCGACCTGGGGCGCTGAATATTCCCGCTGATCTTTTGTCCAGACTATGATTGAGGAAGAAGGCGGACTACCATGTAAGGCACCGCGACAACTGTAAATATAATTTCTAACTGTGCTGATATTTTGTATTTTTATGGGAACGACGAGGACATGGTCTGGAGGAAATCGGCGGAGAGAACGACATCATTCTCAGCCGGGAGGCGAACCAATGACTGGCTTTGTCCTCCCCCGGGAAGGGAGGTGTCGCGTGGGGAGATCGACAACAACGACGAGATGTCATCATCATCATGATAATGATGTCGTTGGCGGTCGAGATGGAATGATGACGGACGAAAAGCCAGTCCTCACTTGGTCAACAATGAAGACAGCGAGGCCGGGGTATAATCGGACACCACACAGCCAAGGTGTAATAGGACACCTCGCGGCTATGGTGTAACCAGACACCGCCCGCGCTGCAGGCGAGCGACGACCCGTGTCTCGAGGAGCAATCTGACACTAATTGACGATAGCTTGACGTGGGGAGGGGGCTGACCGGTGCACGCTGAAGTTCCTACTTAACGGAAGGAAAAGGAGAACACGGGACTGTTACTACTGACGAACGCGACGTGTGAACATCGGTCGAGCGATCAACATCGGGAGGAACGATCAGCGGCGGCGGCAGAGTAGAGTCCGTCAGATTCAGAGACTGACGCGAAAGAACGATCTGTAGTTAGGCTGTACGAAGCAACATTTGAGATAGTCCGATTTAATATCTAAACGCTTTAATACTACGTGGAAGTTCCCGTAGAGTTAGTGTATATATATTTGTTTCTTTAATTAAATTCATTTATTAATTAAACAAAGTTCGTCGTGAATCTTCTATAGAAAAGTTAGGCACGTTAAATAAAAGTGCAAGTAAAAGAACAAGCAATCGAGGGTCGACATCAACACACGGCAAACAATCGACGGGAAACCTTCGATTGCGACATGTAGGTAACTTAGGCGTTGCTTTTGATTGTACTATGTCTCTCACTGACTATGTAAAATGATGCTTGTAAGTCTTCATTATGTAGATTCGTGACAGTTAAGCGTTGTGTGCCCATTCTGGCAAACACATTATGACCAACTCAGTGGTCTTCAGTCACTGTGATTACTGTAACTAGCTTCTAGTTGGTTTCAGTATAAGTCAAACATGCTGAAACTGCAGAGTTCAGAACTCTTCGCCTCGCACCATACCTAATATATTATTAATACATGAACATATTACCTTTGTGCTTAAATCTGTACATTGGCTTTCTGTTCAGCAAACGACTTGTTTCAGATTGGCGTTCATAGCTCATGAAATGTTGAACTTTGGTCAAGCAAAGTACTTAAAATCAGTCCATATTCTCAGACATTATTATTTAACGAGGTAATCTGAGGGGGTTGGGAACGACCCCTGGGGAGTGCAATAAGGACTTAACTGTGGGGTCCTAAGAAAGACTAGGGAGTTGAACCCCCAACCCCCCAACAAATCCCCCTGGATCGCTCTTATCCACAGCTTTCAGTCTATTTTTAACCAGGTAGAAAATGTACCAAAAACTCAGCGCTTTTGGTTTGTACTCAAACTCTTTGATAGCAACGACAAAACATTGACATTTTCTCTTTATCCATCATTCAGCAGAACTTGAGCCTTGCTTAAAATGTCATTAGCTGTACGAGTTAGTAAGGATCTTTCACTCCTGAATCAATCTCAAAATCATTTCAAGAACTTATCATCGTAAACAGAATATTATTTGTTTTCATTTGCAAATCATTTTGAATCTTTAGGCCGAACAGTTCGAATAAACCGTCCCAATGTTTGGACGAAACAACTTCCATATAAGCCGATACTGAGAAAACGAAGTCGGCAGCAACGAGCCATTCACATCTCGGTTGGTCGATGGCAGATATCCGATCTTCATCATCTTCGTTTCGCTGAAGAACACTGTAAACAGGTCTAGAAGTTAGTCGAATGACACATTCCTCTTTGGAATGTTGCAAACTAACCTATTATGCGCAGAACATCTGCGCTCTAATTTGGCAAAACATGTGCCTTCTGGGGAAAATCCTCTTTTCCTCCCTGTTTCTACCTCTCCCCTCACTTTTCTACCGAACTGTAGTAAAAGGACCGCCGACCAACCAAAAGACCGTCTCGTATAGCCCTACTAAACGAACCAGTGACCACGGTTGCACGTGTCTTAGCCTTACATGTATATTATATACACAGAGAGCGAGACAGACAGACAGACAGACAGACAGAGAAGGAGATAGAGAGATAGACATGGAAACAGTAAATGAATGAATAAAATTACCGTGCTAGAAGCCACTACTTGATAATCAGAGGCACTTTGAGAGAGAGAGAGACAGAGATAGAGAAAGAGAGCAAAAGAGACAGACAGACAGACAGACAGACAGACAGACAGAGAAAGAGAGATAATTTCATATGAGTCCTTCTCAAAATATATATCAGTAATGTAATGTAATGTAATGTAATATAAACATTTGTAAAGCGCTCCTCGCAGCAGACCTATTAAGAAGCGCTCTCAACATGATAGGCTTGTATAAAAAGAAAGGTCTTAAAGCATTTAAGTGAAGCTGGTGAAAACGCTCAGAGGATCTTGCTCTTGATAACAGAAGGAAGTTCATTCCACAGTGAAGGGCCAGCCAAAGCAAAGGCCCGATGCTGAGTTAATCAGGTTCGCGACGGAGGTACAAACAAGTCCAATTGGTCAGCAGAACGAAGGGGGCGAAAGCAGCGTGAAGCGATTGGTTTGCTCATCAGTTCAGAATGGTATATAGGCGCTAAGCCTAACTGGGATCTAGTTGCTAGAAGAAGGACCTTGAATCTAATTCTAAACGGAACAGGGAGCCAGTGAAGTTCATTGTGCATATAGGAGGTGATGTGTGATTATCGTGGTAAGCAGACAATAAGTCTAGCTGCAGCTCTTAAGACGGATTAGTGTAGTGACTGTAGGCCTACAAGACTAGAATTATAGTAATTAGCAGGAATGGCATCTGATATCATCAGCTCTTGCATAAATTAAAACTAACCGATACTCTGCATATAGAATGTTACCTTCAGGCGCTCTTTGTCGTTTCTGTGTAAAATTTGACCCGGACTGTGACTGCCTGTCACACTCCACCTCCTCCACTTTTTCTTCTAGTCTTGTCTTCTATCATCCTCCTTCTTATTCCTCGGCTCATTTCAGGGCAACGACATCAAACAAAAAACAACAATAAGCCACAAAATACACCGACAATAAACAAAACATAACAAAAACAACCAAAATAATAAAAATAATAATAATTAAAAATAACATTAAAGATAATAAACAAAAAAACGACAATAAACAACAAAAACAACGAAAATAAACAACCAAAAACAACAAAAATAATAAAAATAATAATAAAAAAATAATAAAGATAATAAAGAACAAAAATGACAATAAAAAACAATAAACAACAAATCCTACAAAATGTGGGCTTACGGGATTTTAAGCCACGCCAGAGGCCCCCTGCCGTAATGAGCTTACGGGATTTTAAGCCGCGCCAGAGGCCCAGCAGTACCACTACAAAAAAAACCAATAAAAATATATAAAATAAAATAAACAACAAATTAAACAATAAACAAAAAAAACAATAAACAAAAAACAAATAAAAATTAAAGAAAAACCAAAAAATAAAACAATAAACAAAAAAACAATAAACAAAAAACAAATAAAAATTAAAGAAAAAACAAAAAATAAAGGAATAAACAAAAAATACAAAAACAAAACGAATACAAATACGAATACAAATGCAAAACAAAATACAAATACAAAAACGAACAAGCAAACCCCAGACACAGACAGAACAGAGCCACAGTGCAACCATAACATGCATCAGAGACCATCCCATCGCCCCTCGCACAGAAAAGTCGCCGCCAAATTCACAAGCACCAGGTTGAAAAAAACAGTAAAATAGCGAAGGTCATTAGTACACGTTACGACAGATAAAATTAATAGTAATATGAAATTAAGAAAAACACAAGTCTCTCTGAGGCGAGCCCTGTTGGGCGGCATCAGGAAGCTTTTTGTTCCAGTCTTAAATCAAACAGGTAGCAATCATCCTGCTTAGCTGCTTCGGGGAGATATGCAGATGCCTCGCTTCCGTATATAAACTCAAGCGCACTGCATCTTGGCATGATGCGGATCATCCTCTAGGAACGGTCTTCAGCTTTACATACGTGCTGTTGCATTTAGCTCTATTCAGCAAACATTTATAAAATGTCTTAAAATGAACTTAAATATCTAGACGAGTTAGATATATTCATGCGTGCTGTGCCTTTGTGAAGTAGCCGACTTAAAGGTGCTATGTTAAGTTGCTTGATACAAACACACAAACATACATCACCTTGTCACCTTGTGCTGTCAGCTCCTGGAGCTCTAGCGATCGCCATGACACACATTCTCCATTGCTTCCTATTCGAAGTCAGGTCCCTTAGTGCTTCCAGATTCATGCCAGTTAGACCGAAGGGTCATTGACTCACCGTCTTGCTCTTTCCCAGTAGCTTTTGAGTCGCACTCCGGCCTGGGAGTCCCACCATCTGCGACTATCGGTGCTTTAGGTTTGTTGTGTCTCATGACGATTTTCTTGGCATGTTAACAGGGGTGGTTTGCCATTGCCTTCCCCTGGTTTTGCCTGCCGTGCCCGTTCGTTCCCCTTCCCATGGAAGGGTATTAACGGTCCGCACCACGTGAAGGTGGGCACGGAGGACTTTGGTTCAACAGCCCAGGTCGGATCCGAGTCTACGCTCAAAGAGACGTCGGTCAGGTCGCCTCCCTGCTTTACTCTGAACCAGAGTGACTGATGAACCTTTGCGGACCCTGCAAACATACATACATAAATCAAATCAATCAATCAAATCAAATCATTTTATTGCTTCCACCAAAACAAAACAAATACATCTTATATAACAAACTATAAGTAGTCGGATTGTAGTTCTGTCTAAGAGAGAGCAAAAGGTGGCCCTAAATGGAGGTTACTCCCGCTAGGCAGGGACACCTACTAGTGCTGTACGTAAGTTATGTGACTGTCAAGTTTTCATACATACATACATACATACATACATACATACATGCATACATGCATACATACATACATACATACATACATACATACATACATACATACATACATACATACATACATACATACATACATACATACATACATACCTACATACATACATACATACATACATATATAGAAGCACTTCTTGACCATCTACGTAATCATGTCCTACCTTCATGCTGGGCCTCTACAAAGAAATCAATCGACTGATGCGACAGCTGTCCATCCTGAACATCACCAGTAGCTACAGAAGGCGAATGCCACTCCAGGTGAATCAGGGCCTTTCGACTGCATTCTGATTTAGAGTCTGAATTTCTTGAGGTAGATATAACAAAGTCTGACTATCTTTGAGAAGATTCATTGCCTATAGATGCCTGCTTCTCTTAACCTGTGTTGGTGTTGGAACAACTCAAAGTGTTTGCATTCATTGTGTCACAGCTGTGAGGTTAGGGGCCGTCCACATATTACGTACGCACTGAGGGGGAGGGGGGTCGGATTTTGGCGATTTTGCGTACGGGTGCGAACGGGGGGAGGGGGGGAGGGGGGACAAAAGTGTACGTACGCAAAATAAATGTCTAATTATGACGTCCACATTAGCCTATTTACAACTCTGTATTGTCCTATAGTCGTCCGATGACATTTTATTACATTATATAAAAGCCATGTGCAGTTATTCTGTGCTGTGAACGAGACACCTATAATTTGTCTATATTGGCCCTCACTCATCCTTCAATCTGGCCTAAAGTGCAGACTTTCGAGACACTTTCTGCAGCTGGTCTTCGGGGAGGGGTGCGTCAAGTGTACGTACGCGGGGGGGGGGGTGTGGAAGAAAGTACGCTTGCGAACAGGGGGAGGGGGTCCAATTTTCCCGGATTTTTGCGTACGTAATATATGGATGGCCCCTTAAGGAAGTTATAGATGGATACAATCGACTACACAATGATCGATTCAATAAGAACCTGTCACTTGAGAGTTTTTCACGAGTGTCATTTGAAAATTGACTGGAATTCTGGACAGTCCTTTCCCCTCTAGCGATTGTCGTATGAGATTGCAATTCACTTCCTTCAGTTGGCAGACGCTTCGAACAGTTCTTTACATAAATAGTTTGGTAGAACTCGGGAACGTTTGGAGCAGTGTACATGGGAAAAGTCTGATTCATCGATGATAATTGTACTCGCAAGCTGTTTCACCAGTTTGTTGTAAACTGTTAAGGCAGAGCCATCAACACCAACAGGTCAACATCGATATCATTTTCCCAAGTTTTATCTGAAAATATATTGGGGGTCGTGGCATTGCTAGTTTCCACGGCAACTGGTATAACAGCTGCAGAACAACTGCAGTCCACCATTTCTTCAGTGCTTGCCAGGCATTTTAACTCCGTACTTTCACTGAGGCAATTATTTCCACTAACATTATTTAAACTCATAGTCTGCGACAGCTTGTCTGAATTGTTTTTACTAAGCAACTTCCTATCAGTGTCGTTTGCTGAAGAACCTCTTCTCAAGAAACTGACCATTGATTAATTATAGCTACACCATTAGAAGAGTATTCACTACTAACGCGAGAATCGTAAATTTCAGACACTTTGCAGTCATCACCTGCTGGTTTCATATTGCTCCTGCTAACTTCTTGCCTCGATTCTGTGCTGTGCACGACATCGGCTGCTTTTGATTCCAGAACAAAACCAGATAGCTGACTCGTATTTATCAACCTTAACTCCCTTCAACTTCAATTCCTCTGCTGAACAGGAGTCTGCATTGCGTGAGTCAGTCACTGACTTTCCACATTGTTCTGAAGTCATAGACCTATTAGAAGGTTCAGCTGCTAAACTAGCATTTGGCCTTTGCACTTCCAACGCTATCGGGATTTTCTGAGGTTTTCAGAGTTTTTCAGAGTTTTTCTTAGGTTTCATCCAGTCTTGTTGTTAAGACCTTAAACCTCAAGACCAAGACCAAGACCTTGAACCTCAAGACCAAGACCAAGACCAAGACTTTGAACCTCAAGACCAAGACCAAGACCAAGACTTTGAACCCCGAGACCAAGACCAAGACCAAGACCTTGAACCTCAAGACCAAGACCAAGACCCAAAAAACCGCAATCAGGTCACGACTTCTAAAAATTGTCTAGTCGGAATATTTGCTATTTTAATAAAAAAAAACATGAGTCTTTTTTTATTCAAGCAAATTAACTTCAAATGCACACTGCAGAGAATTCCGAATTCGTATTCAAAAGTCCTTCATGCAAAATAATAATTATTCCAAACCTTTTGTATTTTATAAAAACCAATTCGTTCAGAATTTTCTGACCAAGACGTGCCTGGTGGGCCTCATAAAAATTCCGTCATGTGAAAAAATACGTTCTACAGGTGCTGAAGTCGCTGACACACCCACAGTAGCTTTTCAAGCACTGGATGTAAATGTAGTCCTTTTGAAATCTTCCCATGGTTTACAGAATAACTGTTACTGCTGCCAATGGGTTTTCCTGACCAACAAGACTTGTATCCGTCCATAGATATTGATCGTATGATGCAAGCAGGCTTGGTAAATTTTTAAATTCTTGAGTTTTGTTAAATGACTATTCACATTGACAGCCGGTCTTGGTCTTGGTCTTGCGAGACCGAGACCAAGACCAAGACTTTGAACCTCAAGACCAAGACCAAGACCAAGACTTTGAACCTCAAGACCAAGACCAAGACCAAGACCTAGAACCTCAAGACCAAGACCAAGACCAAGACTTTTGAAAACGAACTCGAGCGCACTCGAGACCAAGACCTTGGTCTCGAGGACAACAAGACTGGTTTCATCTCAGGGTCGATGACATGAGGAAAGAGGGTCCACACCAGGGGAACCAGTCGTGGAATCATTCAGAAAACTTGATGAGACAGAGTTATCTGAACTTAAAAGACGAAGGAGGAGTTGGATTAGTAGAGGAAGCTGCCTTAGAATAGACTGGCATTCTTGGGGCTCCACAGCACTGCTGAAATCAAAGTACACCAAGTACACATGTAAAAGAGAAAATGTCTAGCACCACTAACTAGTTTGAAATGTATTGCAAAATATTAGTTTCCTTAATTCTCTAAACCTTGAACAAGTAAAATCACTTTCTTTGTACCGGATAGAGAGAAACACAAAAGGACTAAAAATAAAGGCTGACAAAAGACGAGACACAGACTTCATTGCACACCCTAGGGGGTCGTTGCCAACCCCCCTCAGTTGTGCTAGTGTGAATATATTATGCAATTGGTTACTAATAAAGTGATACTCTGGTTTATCGTGAGTTTTGTGGCCTTGTAAATTACAATGTATACTAATAAATTTGGTGACGTCATCACTTTAAGGAGTTTAAGCTTTCTATTGAATTTTTTTATTTTTTTCAGTTAGCAAAATACGGATAAATATTCAACTCCACACGGATCAAACTCATCAACGTCTAAATCCCCAGTCTTTTTTCTACAATTCTCACACAGTACATAACATGCTGTGTGTGGCATAATGGTCTGTTTGGTAACACGTGAAGCATTTAATTCGATGTTTAGGCAGCCAAGCAGACTATGTATATAACAACCATGGAGAAGATGTTTACACATATTTATCTGTTCCTCAGATTCGGATTTACAGCTGCAACAACAGCTAAATGAAATTAAAGAATAAATATGTAGCATTGTTAAGCCAAACAATACCTGGGATCGATGGATACCAGAGCAGTGCTGCCATCTGGCAGATGAATGGTTAACTCTTGATTCTTGGGCGAAGATGTCGTAGTTGCTGCTGCTGAGGGTCCACTCATTTCGTTTGGCTCCTGAGCAGCCGGCAGTGAGCATGGAATCGGAGGAGGAGCAGGTTTCCTAGCCACACAATGCATCTTCAGAAATCTTCAAAAATGTAAATGACACATAGAATGGAAACGTTAAACTGCCCCAATGTCTAGTTTAAATTTAATGCTTTTCTAGAGAAAAAAATGCCTTCAAACAAGATGAGTGAAACAAAACCAAATACATATGAATGGTTTGGCATCATCAGTGTTAGCGGTTTTGGGTACACGTTAAAATCCGCGAACGAATATCCGCGCAGTTAAAAACCGCGTCGTTAAAATCCGCGCAATTAAAATCCGCGAGTATTTATTTACCGCGCGTGATCATATCCGCGCGGTTTTTATTTTTTTCATACGATAAAGTCAATTTCATAGACGTTTATAAAGTCAATCTTATAGATGTTTATAAAGTAAATTTTTTTAGACGTTTATAACGTCTAGCACAAGTTCATTATGTTTCTAAGGACAGAATGTTTAAAACTAATCAATTCAAGGGATTGTCCTCAGCTGCGAAAACGTTTTAAGACAAGAAAGTTTTTTAAAAATCCGCGCAATTAAAATCCGCGAGTAGTTATTTACCGCGCGTGATAATATCCGCGTGGTCTTTATTTTTTCATACGATAAAGTCAATTTCATAGACTTTATAAAGTCAATCTTGTAGATGTTTATAAAGTCAATATTTTAGGTGTTTATAACGTTCTAGAGCGAGAGATGCCAACGCTATTCATTACAGAATTATTTGAAGTTTCTTGTATTAAAAAGTTTTCGCAGCTGAGAACAATCCCTTGCCTATTAGTTGAAAGGAATTGTATTCAGCTTTTCAGATTGACTTTATAAACGTCTATGAAATTGACTTTATCGCATGAAAAAAATAAAAAAACTGCGCGGATGTGATCACGCGCGGTGAATAACTACTCGCGGATTTTATTTGCGCGGATTTTATTTGCGCGGATTTTAACGGCGCGTATATTCTTTCGCGGATTTTAACGTAAACCGCGGTTTTGTAATAGAAAGACGTAGTACTGAATAAAGAAGTATCGAATTAAGAAAGAAAGAAATTTAACGCGTCTCAATGCTCAAATAGATGGACATTAGATAATCTAGGCAAGAATTTTTAAGAGAACCGTATGCTGTTAGATCCCGCTAAAAGATATTTCTTACTTGAAATATCTTCAAACGGTAATAACAATAAGTTTAACCACATCACGCAAAATAACAAAACTACGTTTTATTACACGACGGACGCATATACAAGGAGATAACACGGACTAACAGACCACTTAAAGAAAAAATACAAGAAACTAACGTTACAAAATTCGAACATAATTAATTACCTTTGTCCAGTAGATCTCTGGCCTTGGATAGTCGATTACGTCACAATCTGAATTGTGACGTCATGCATCTGAACTGTGTGCGAACTCTCGTGGTTTACGTCACTTTGGAGACATCTTCTTTTGAATTTTCATACAATTACAACCGATACTTAATATAGAACCTAATCTTATAGCTTCTAAAAGATACTACACGTCTCATGAACCACTTAAAACCCTTGTTTCACTGTAAAACAGAGGACACCCACTCGATGATCGCCTGAAGTGAAACGAAAGGTGTCTATGAACGATAACGACGAACGAACTAAGAAAACGGACTAACTGTATACGAATTAAAGAACAAGAGAATAACGCTAAAGTACAATCCGAAATCTCAATCAATTAGGCTCCTTAGAAAATACTTGACTACCTCGCTCGAAATCAAAATCGCATCTAGATCAAAATCTCGAAAGAGCGAGATCACGTTGGAATTATTACGTCATCAGTAAATGGTAAAAGAAAACCGGAAATGACGTCTAAAGGCATGCAGGCCTAAACATTGCTACAATGGGTACAGAATTTGTAACTAATTAGTATGTAATATAATTATAGGCTAACTCTAATAATTATATTTAAATGATTTTGATGACGATGATGAGAGTGAGCGAAGTTGGCCTGCTGGTTACGAGATAAGTTGTGTTCGCCTTTAAATGATTCCGCGGATTTGGCTTCGCAAAGAACTATTTAGTAACAATAACACGAGTACAAGACTGATGGCATAGGCATAACTTTAACAATAGCAGTAGCAGTGGTAACAGTAGTAGCTCTATCCTGAACAAATCCTTAATCCAGACTCACGAATTTCCATTGGAACAACCAAAAGTGTTCCGCGCCTCTGATTCAGATTTGCTGACTTCGCGCTTAATATATTAGCTTATACAAAATAAACAAATAAATAATGAAATAAGTAAAAATGATCAGAAAAACAGAGCCGATACATTGCCTTATCAGATCCGGTATCTTAATATCTTCCAGCGCCGTTAAATAGTTTAGATCAGTCGCTACATAAGTACTAATAAAGAAATTATGAAGCATTTCTCGCATTTAGAAACTGGTTTAATAGGCACACATAGACCTAAGGTTCAGACGAGTCTTCAGTCATTGTTATAATTATTATAATAATAATAAATATAGTTGAATTTCAATCGCAAACTTTGTCTCCTCAGTTCTTTGTTGACCATGGCTTCATTTCGACATTCATTTCCGAAGACTTACCTGAGTGACAACTATGTAAAGGCGCTATACAAATGTTCTGACCGAACGAATGCGCGATCAATTGAAGAGAGAAGGAGAAATAATGAATGAGCGAAAGAAAGGATGAGAAATGCATTACTGAACGAATTAATGAATTGACGAATTGACAAACTGACGAATTGATGAACTGGTAAATTAATGAATTAATGAGTTAAAGAGTCAACGAATTATTTAATTAATGAGTTAATTAATTGCTAAATTGCTGAACTGACGAACTTACTAATTGATGAATGAGTGAATTAATTAATTATTGATTCAACGAATTAATGAATTGACGAAATACTTAATTAATACGTGATGAACTGACTAATTGACGAGGTGATGAATTAATTAATGAATCAACGAATTAATTAATTAACATAATTTTTATACAAGCATCGCTGAAGGCGCTGCGTCAAACAACGTCAGCCTTAGGCGGGATTTGAGAGGGTGATGGCCTGATGGGGTCTTTCAAAAGCCTTACACTGAAGTCACTTCATGATGGCCTGATGGAGTCTTTCAAAAGCCTTACACTGAAGTCACTTCATGTCCAGCGACTGTTTAACTGTTTTGCAAGACACACTATAGAAGCATTTAGTCCTACTACGGAAGCTAAATAAAGCTCTCAGTGAATCATGAAAATAAGTAAATAAGTAAGTAGGCAAGTAAGTAGCCTTTATTAGCACATGACAAGCGCAAATGCATATGTGTAAGTTAAAATAGTGTTTAAAAATAGTCAGCATGGTGATTGTCACCAGTCAGCATTCATACAGCTGACTTAATGTACTATTAAATCTTATTCTGCCACTCGCATCTCTGCTGGTCGATCTTCATCATCTTCGTTTCATTGAAGAAAACTGCAAAAGAAATATAGAAGTTAGTCGAATGACACATTAATCTTTGAAATGTTGCAAAATAACCTACTACACATAGAACATCTGCGCCGTAGTTTGGGAAAGATATGTGCCCTCTGATGGAAAATCCTCTGTTCCTCCCATTTTCTCCCTCTCCCCTTACTCTTCTCTACCGAACTGTACTAACCAGATTGCCGACCAACCGAAAGACCGTCTCGTATAGCCTTACTAAATGGACCAGTGACCACGGTTACAAGTGTCTTAGTTTAACATGTATATTTCATGCACAGAGAGCGAGACAAACAGTCTGAAACAGACATCCAGACACAGACAGACGGACAGAGATGGACAGGCAGGGATCTACATTTTTGGGGGCCCTGTGCTGATCGAATGACGGGGCCCCTTACAATTTTAAGAAGCAAGGCAGACATACAATAACCCGACACATAACTTGTTATACTTTACAGCACATGAGAAGTAGATAGGACGATTGTCACGAGATCACGACTCACGCACTGACATGGAAAGAACATAGTCTGTCAAAGAACAATATTTAGTCATAGCTATGATTGCTATGCATAATGCATTGCAATTTGCACTGTTTCTTTCCTTAATCCTTTATTCTTTATTTTTTACTTTTACAATTTGGGGGCCCTGTGCTGCAGCACAATCAGCACCGTGGTTAATCCGGCCCTGGAGATGGAGATAGGCAGACATAGAAATGGAAACAAAGAATGAATGAAAGAATAACATTAGATTAGCGTGCTAGAAGTCAATACTTGATAATCAGAGGCAATTTGAGAAACAGACAGAGAGACAGAGACATAGTGAGAAAGAGACAGAGACAGAGAAAAAGAGATTTCATATGCGTCCTTCTCAAAGTCTATACCACTGTAAGCCTACTAGACTAGCATTATAATAATTAGCCCAATAGCATCTGATATCAGCTTTTGCATAAATTAAAACTAACTGAGATTCTGCATGTAGACTTTAACCTTGAGGCGATCTTTGTGGTTCCTATGTAGAATTTGCATCAGACTGTGGATGCCCTGTCTCCATTCCACCTCCTCCACTTTTCCTGCTAATCTAGTCTTCTATCATCCCTTTCTTGTACCCCGGCTCATTACAACAAACGACAAAATAAACAACAATCAACTAATCAAAATCAACGATATATCAACCAATCAAATTCAACGAGAAATCATCCAATCAAAATCAAAGATATATCAACCATTCAAAATCAACGATTAATCAACCAATCAAAATCCACGATTAATCAACCAATCAAAATCAACGATTAATCAACCAGTCAAAATCAACAATATATCAGCCATTCAAATTCAACGAAACATCAACCAATCAAAATCAACGATATATCAACCAATCAAATTCAACGAAATATCAAAGATATATCAACCAATCAAAATCATCGATATATCAACCAATCAAAATCAACGATTAATCAACCAATCAAAATCAACGTCATATCAACCAATCAAAATCATCGATATTTCAACCAATCAAATTCAACGAAACATCAACCAATCAAAATCAACGATTATTCAACCAATCAAAATCAACGATTATTCAACCAATTAAAATCAACGACACATCAACCAATCAAAATCAACGATACCTCAACCAATCAAAATCAACGATATGTCAACCAATCAAAATCAACGATTAATCAACCAATCAAAATCAACGATATATCAGCCATTCAGATTCAACGAAACATTAGCCAATAGAAATCAACGATATATCAGCCAATCAAATTCCACGAAAGATCAACCAATCACAATCAACGATACCTCAACCAATCAAAATCAACGATATATCAACCAGTCAAAATCAACAATATATCAGCCATTCAAATTCAACGAAACATCAACCAATCAAAATCAACGATATATCAACCAATCAAATTCAACGAAATATCAAAGATATATCAACCAATCAAAATCATCGATATATCAACCAATCAAAATCAACGATTAATCAACCAATCAAAATCAACGTCATATCAACCAATCAAAATCAACGATTATTCAACCAATCAAAATCAACGATTATTCAACCAATTAAAATCAACGACACATCAACCAATCAAAATCGACGATACCTCAACCAATCAAAATCAACGATATATCAACCAATCAAACTCAACGAAACATCAACCAATGGAAATCAAGGATATGTCAACCAATCAAAATCAACGATATATCAACCAATCAAAATCAACGATCAATCAACCAATCAAAACCAACGATGTATCAGCCAATCAAATTCGGCGAAATATCAACCAATCAAAATCAAAATCATCGATTAATCAACCAATCAAAATCAACGATCAATCATCCAATTAAATTCAACGGAACTTCAACCAATCAAAATCAACCAATCAAAATCAACGATATATCAACCAATCAAAATGAATGATATATCAACCAAGGAAGCACAGTACCGCTTAGTGAGGCACCAATTTATAGGCAGCCTATAATAAATTATGGAACAGTTTGACTTGTTAATCAAACATGTAGCAATTCTTAACTGTGTAAATTATTGTTTTTTTTATAGACGACCCACTAAACAAAAGTTAAGTTTACCTAGAAAAATAGTACAAATTACAGTCGTTTGCTATCGTTTAAGAAATTGCGGTTGTTGTTCAATGTAACAATTGTAGATTAATAGGTCTATGTGTTTCGACTTTTCAGGTGTTTTAAACGATAGCTTTATGGCATTTCTCAGTGTCATTTAGAGCAGGCCTATCCAAAATCAATTGTTTGTTCTTTTGGTAAAAGATATGGAAAGGAGGTCATAAATTTTAAGCAAACTATATTAAAATAACCCTTAGGCCTAGAGACAAGTAGGCTACTCTTTAAAGACTAAGTATTGCTTTTAGGGTTTAAGGTCACAAAGATTTCCGAAAATGCAAATTGGTGAAAACGGGGCGTTTTGCCCCAGGTGCGTGGTAAAACATTTTGAAGCATTTTGTATTTAATGATTTTTTTTCATCTTTTTGGAATTTTACGGAACACAATTATACTTTATTTGTGATATTCAGTGCTAGACGTTACAATAATTTCATGCTTAAAATGTTGTTACTCACGTTGTCAATTAGCAAAAACCGTTACATGGGGACGTATTTCCCCCTCTACCCTATATTTTACAATAAACATGACTGAACAGGTATCGCACTTTTTCCTTAGCGAATCGTCGCCTTCAGTGGCGTTGCATTCTGAAGATCGAATGGCAATATTATTCGTAACGGTTGGCGTCCACCGACATAAACATCGTGTCATGCCCCTGGATAGATGTGTCTGCAAAATACCTTCTCAAAACCATTTAAACACTTGACTATATAGATTTTACTATATATGAGGTCCAATTGCCACACTCACCGACCGTATCAAGAAAACCCCGAACGCCAGCGTAATGTAACCAATTCCTTACAAAGCGTTGCTTTGCAGTTTCTCGCAGAGAATGACAGTACAGAACCGTAGGAACTGCAGTGAGGCAACTCAGTGTTATTTCCGCCAATGGATCTCATCGGTTGCGTTGCGCAGGCCAAGACATTGCAGCTGGCCAATATAAGGCACACGTCTTGCTAAGAACAAAGCATCGATGAACGTATATAAAGTCTTCTGTTTTCCCTTTGGGAAGGAGACATGGTGGAGGAGCTCATTCCCTTCCCTCAGGCCCTTGAGCCGGCTAGATACAATCCTCAAGGTCCACGACACGGGTTTCTGCCGTTTATATTCAGCTGACGTCAGACGATAAGGACCTACGGCATTGTTCTGTTTGGTGACATGTATTAATGGCTATTGGACATGCACTTGAACACAGTCAAATCAATTAGGCTACTACATATGTAGAAGCGTATAGCTACATCAAATACATTAAAAACATCTTTTATTTAAAAAGAAACATTGGGCATTGAATAAGTGAATAAGTGAAATAAAGCGAATAAAAAACAAAATAAAAAGAAAATAAAGCGAAATAAGCAAAATAAATAAAAAATAAAATAAGTGCTTCCCGGAATGCATAGGCCGTATACCCCAAGCTAAATTCAAGCCTGTTGACTTGAAGATCTGAAATGCCTGCAAACACAGAGTTGGCATAATCGAGGCGAGAGCAGACAAGAGAACAGGCTATGGTCTGGGACATGTCTTTGGTGAGAGCAGATCTTATGTGACGAATTGCCCTGATATGATAGAAACAAGATTTGCAAAGGCTTGTTATGTGAGATTGGAATGTGAGATTACTGTCCAAAGTGACCCCAAGTGTTTTGATAGTCCTTGATACTGGAACGACAGTGCCAGCAAGGTCAACGCTAGAATGAGAAGGGAAAGACCGGAGTCGCTGGCGTGAGCCAAACATGATTGCCTCAGATTTATCTGGGTTTATAGCAAGACCATTGAAGCAGAACCAAGCATGCACTGAAGAGAGGCACTCTTCTAGTATTACTTTACCGGACTGATCCGTTGGCGACAGAGCGATAAAAAGCTGAGTGTCATCAGTATACTGCTGTAACTGGACTCCAAAGTGATTGGCTATGCGACTGATTGGTGATGTGAAGATGGTAAATAATAGGGGACCGAGTACAGAACCCCGAGGGACACCAGCAGTGCAGAGAGAAGGATCCGATCGAGCAGTACCGATATCCACTTGTTGAGACCGATTGCAGAGGTAGGAAGCTAACCAATTTAAAGCAATCCCAGAGACACCGAAGCTTTTGCTGAGTCTAGAGAGTAGAAGCTGGTGGTCGACAGTGTCGAAAGCAGCACTAAGGTCGAGGCAAACTGTGAGGCACGCCTTTCCTTTATCAATAAATGAGAAGATGTTGTCCAGGGTAAAGGCAAGGGCAGTTTCAGTAGAGTAGCCTTCACGGTAAGCTGATTGGTAAGGACTAAAATTAGGAGATGAAGTAATGTGCTTTTTGGTCCGTGTGAGGAAGAGACGTTCGAGAATCTTATAAATGTTGCTAAGGTTGGAAATGGGTCTAAAGTTTGACAGGCTTTTGGTGTCCAGGTCAGGTTTTTTAAGTAAAGGTGTGACTAAAGCAGATTTAAAACTCGATGGAAAGCAGCCTTCAGTAAAAGACAAGTTGGCCAAATGTGCAATAAGGTGGGAGAAAACATCGGAACAGGAGACAAGGAGTGATGTAGGTATGATGTCCATCGGAGAGGATTTGTGGATAGTATGATTAAGGAGAGAAAAGACTTCCAAGTAAGTTACAGGTGGTACATCGCTAAAGACAGTGCCAGAAAAGTCAGGGTCAAGCAGTAGGTCATTCCATTTAAGTTTGGCAGTGCACTGGGCAATTTTGCATTTAAGATTGTTAAGCTTGTTAACAAAAAATGAAGAGAAGTCAGAGCATAGTTTTTGGTTCTCTCGTTCCGAGCCTTCACAGTTGACAGTCTCTTTTGAATGCAGAAGCCGCTGGGTGATGCGCCATCGTTCCTGAGAATTCTGTAGCAAAATAATCATCTGCAGGATTATATCGTACAATCACTGCTATCACTGAAACCCGATTATTTTGATGATATATTCAGAGGCGGCAATACTGGGGGAGGAAGATCCACCTTTATCAGTGAGGGGGACAGAGTATACAGTTGTCCTTCGATGTTAAAGAAACTTTTTTATTGCTATTTTTTTAAATTACTGCCAAGTGGAAACTTGATAACTGAGACAAGCGTGTTGACACGTCAACACGCTGCCACCAGCAACTAACAAAAATTAATGAGTTTTTAAACCTATAATTCTGTGTATATTGTTTCGCAATATGTAACTAACTAATAAAAAATCAGTTAAATTTAGATCTGAATTCGTTTGAATGTAATTTTACAACTTGATGAAAATACATAATCTACATGCCGTTACAATGTGCTTGCCCCTTGCTTTATAAACGCATTTTTCGTGCACAAAAAAAGAGATCAAAATTTTTTTCCCACTCATGCCCGCGATTAAATATTCTGCTGGGGGCTCCAGCCTCTCCAAACCTGAAATCCTGGCGCCGCCACTGTCCCTTATACTGTCTACAGTGCTGTACATACTCAATTAGCCTATACACCGTCATCACTCGTAGGCCCTAAATGATTGGCTCGCAATATTTGCAGCAGGCTGCATTGAATTGATTGTCCTAATAATATTTGAACTAATGTGGTTGATGGTAATTTACAGTGATATATAGGTACATGTGGCTGCTTTATTGCGTGGTTTGATAATCTGCGTTAGCGTGATAGCTTCATAAACTTTTGAGGAGAAAATTCAGAGAACTGATTATAGCATAGACTACTGTCAACATGTCTAGTTTAACGCGTTTCTCTTTGGATGAAGGACGTTTTATTATGCGACTAAATCTGGCTGGAGAAAGTGTAGTGTGGTAGCCAGCTGGATAAACAGTCACCGAACTGCTTCGCAGTACTCTACTTCTGATGGTGTTCCTAAGTACATTGCAAGATGCAAGACGCAAAATAATTTACAGTGATTGGACACCGAAGCGCTAGCGTTAATGCCATTTATGGACAGGTTAATACATGAATACAGAGGATCAGCGCAGTAGGCCTTCAGCATCGATTGCTTAATAAACCTGCGGACTCATAAACTCATTAACAACCACCACAGCAAGTGCACGCGGGTGCAGAGGTGGCAAGCGGGACCGCCCGGATTCGACGTCAGTTCTGGGTTGTCCTGGGTCAGTTCTCTGTTGTCCTCGGTCCGTTCTCGATTGTCATCGGTCCGTATTCGATTGTCCTCGTTCAGCTCTCGATTGTCCTCGGTCAGTTCTCGATTGTCCTCGGCCCGTTCTGGGTTGTCCTCGGTCCGTTCTGGGATGTCCCCGGTCCGTTCTCGATTGTCCTCGGTCCGTTCTGGGTTGTCCTCGGTCAGTTCTGGGTTGTCCTCGGTCCGTTCTCGATTGTCCTCCGTCCGTTCTCGATTGTCCTCGGTCAGTACTCGACTGCCCTCGGTCAGTTCTCGATTATCCTCGCTCCCTTCTCGATTATCCTCGGTCAGTTCTCGATCGTCCTCGGTCCGTTCTCCATTGTCCTCGGTCCGTTCTCTGTTGTCCTCGGTCAGTTCTGGGTTGTCCTCGGTCAGTTCTCTGTTTTCCTCGGTCCGTTCTCGATTGTCCTCGGTCCGTTCTCCATTGTCCTCGGTCCGTTTTGGGTTGTCCTCGGTCAGTTCTCTGTTGTCCTCGGTCTGTTCTCGATTGTCCTCGGTCCGTTTCCGGTTGTCCTTGGTCAGTTCTCCATTGTCCTCGGTCCGTTCTCAGTTGTCTTCGGTCAGTTCTCGATTGTATTCGGTCCGTTCTCCATTGGTGGCAAGCGGCACCGCCCGGGTTCGACGTACGCTGAGATCGAGGGCAGTGGCATTGCCGTTATCTTTGGCAATCGCCCTGTACACCGCTCTGTTCACCGACAGAGAGGGAACACGTTGTCGCGGTAAATATTTATTCAGACGACACTCATACACACTAGGACCTCATGTCCCGGTTGACAAACGGGACAGAAGTCCGGCCTAAGCCATGTGACCAATGCGCGGGATCCCGATCTCTCTCTGTGTCCTCTGCCACAAGGGCTACCATTTATATAGCCCTATCTAAAACCTTCCTACACGGCATACCTTTACAAGGCGCCATTATGTACATCTGCCAACTCCACCACGCTCGGACTGTTGACCTACATTCCTCTGAAGACTAGCCGCCCACTGGTAAGGTGACTATAATGACCATTGCAGACGGATGCATCTTATAGGCCTACCCCCAACATATATATATCCACATGGTGGATATATATATGTTAAACAACCCTGAAAGATGTCTGCACTATATATATATATATATATATATATATATATATACGATCTTCATAGATGGCGATATATATACAAATATACAAATATATATATTATATAATCTTCCGAAGAGATGCAATTGATGTTGTAGGCATATAATGTTCAAATATGATGAAATATATAGTTTTATATATACAATTATACATATATAGGCGCATATCTGTATCTACACATATATATTCTTCGAATAGTGTCAATCTTTCTCTCAATGTTAACAAATCTCGTGAAATGATCATCTTTCGTCGACGAGCTCGTGACATGCGTCCTCCGCAAGAACTTGGAATCGATAGAGTAACCAAAATGGTGATCCTTGGTGTCATCATCACTGACAACCTCAGAAAATCAACACGTCTGCTTTTAGATTCGACATTGTAAGTATATTATAGATCTGAAAATTAGGCCTATAACAACAAAAATACCACACCACACCCCGGAGACGAGGACGGCGTTCTCCAAGCTTAAATACACTTCTATTAGGCCTATATGGTTTCTTAGAGTCTGAAAGATTTTCGTACCTTGGGCATTACATTAAAGAAGAATATATTAATAAACACAACTAGCATTTAGACCTATATTTAGAAATTTTTTGAAAAAATGCAACTTTTTTATTCATGTCAGATCAGTAGGCCTATAGTATTCAGTTGATATTTAGGACTGAATTATATACCCGTGCCACTATTAAAAAATAATTTAACTTTTTTTGATCCAATTTATAGAATAAAAAATAATTAAGAAATTGGGCACCGGTCCTGCTGTAATGGGAAAATTCCTGCCGGTCCGTCACCCTGAAAAGTTTGGGAAGCGCTGCCTTATTTTACTAACTTTGCTTTCTAATGTCCATATTTAAGTCATGAATAGAAGTTTGAACATATCACATGACATAATTAGTTCAACCATACCACCAAAATAACTGATATAAATTCAATGACCGGCTGAGTGACTGTGACCCAGTGGAGTAGCTGCAGCTGCAACAAACAATGATAGCTCTAACTTCAGCAAACACGACCAACTTTGTATTCCAATTAGTTACGCAAAGAAAACAAGTAACATTCTAAAAATGTTTCGTACCTTGGGCATGGGCATTACATTTTTTTTAAATATATTAATAAACAACACTAGCATTTAGGCCTATATTTAGAAAATTTTTGAAAAAATGCAACTTTTTTATTCATGTCAGATCAGTAGGCCTACAAAGTATTCACTTGATATCTAGTTCTGAATTATATACCCGTGCCACTATTAAAAAATAATTTAACTTTTTTGATCCAATTTATAGATAAAAATAATTAAGAAATTGGGAACCGGTCCTGCTGCAATGGGAAAATTCCTGCCGGTCCGTCACCCTGAAAAGTTTGGGAAGCGCTGTCTTATATTACTAACTTTGCTTTCTATTATTGTACATGTCCATATTTAAGTCATGAATAGCAGTTTGAACATATCACTTGACATAATTAGTTCAACCATACCACCAAAATAACTGATATAAATTCAATGACCGGCTGAGTGACTGTGACCCAGTGGAGTAGCTGCAGCTGCAACAAACAATGATAGCTCTAACCCGGTCCGTTCTCGATTGTCCTCGGTCAGTACTCGACTGTCCTCGGTCAGTTCTCGATTGTCCTCGGTCAGTTTTCGATTTTCCTCGGTCCGTTCACGATTGTCCTCGGTCAGTTCTGGGTTGTCCTCGGTCCGTTCTCGATTGTCCTCGGTCAGTTCTCGATTGTCCTCGGTCAGTTCTGGGTTGTCCTCGGTCCGTTCTCGATTGTCCTCCGTCCGTTTCAGGTTGTCCTCGGTCCTTTCTCGATTGTCCTCGGTCAGTTCTGGGTTGTCCTCGGTCCGTTCTCGATTATCCTCGGTCCGTTCTAGCTTGTCCTCGGTCCGTTCTCGATTGTCCTCGGTCAGTATTCGACTGTCCTCGGTCAGTTCGCGATTGTCCTCGGTCAGTTCTCGATTGTCCTCGGTCCGTTCTCGATTGTCCTCGGTCCGCTCTGGGTTGTCCTCGGTCCATTCTCGATTGTCCTCGGTCCGTTCTCGGTTGTCCTCGGTCCGTTCTCGATTGTCCTCGGTCCGTTCTGGGTTGTCCTCGGTCCGTTCTCGATTGTCCTCGGTCCGTTCTAGGTTGTCCTCGGTCCGTTCTCGATTGTCCTCGGTCAGTACTCGACTGTCCTCGGTCAGTTCTCGATTGTCCTCGGACAGTTCTCGATTGTCCTCGGTCCGTTCTCGATTGTCCTCGGTCAGTTCTGGGTTGTCCTCGGTCCGTTCTGGGTTGTCCTCGGTCCGTTCTCGATTGTCCTCGGTCCGTTCTCGATATATAAGTCGTTATTTTCCTTCTGTTCAGCTTCTATTATTCTTACTTTGCCTGTTTGAATATAGTCGATATTTTAATTGCTTGTTATATTCGCATTACCATGTTAATTCAAGAAGTTAACCGTGCTGCTATTACGTTGAAATCCATCTCAAGTGAATAGGTGTCCCTGCTAGGTGTCCCTGCTTCCTTGTTACCTGCATGAAAATGAAAAGTCATTAACGTATATACCTTGATGTGCGGTTACAATAATACAATTGACAGACCGCATTTTCGAAAATGAAACCCACATTTATTTGCATATACTTGCAAATATCATGGCCGCTGACAGTTTCGAGATTTCTAAAAAATAGCATAAATTACTTTGTTCGAACATTCGTTATCATTCGCTACTTGTAACTCAAGCAATCATCCTATAAATGCAATGGCTTTTATTGCAGCTTTGTGCTGGTTGATGGCAACAAGGTCTATACTTCAAGTTTCTTGTGATCAAACTAATTTTGGTTTATTTATTTGATTTTATACATAATATACACATTTTTACCAGTTATATTCAGCGGATAGGAACAAGACATAATTCAAAATGCTTAGCCTGCTATTTGGTGATTGATTGACCAGTTAAGCATCAATAAATCGAAGATCGTTGCTAAGTGGAACCGTCGACAAAATTGAATTGCGCTCTCTCGGTTTCACTGTCGCTTTGCCTTCGATTCATTTCAATTCGATCGACCAATACAACTACAACATCCGACTGCACAGAGGCCATTCTGTTTTTGCCGCCTTTTCCAGAAGAGGAAGAATCTCATATTAGAAGTATTCTCATCGTTTTCAAGCCTTTTTCTTCCGCAGTAGGAATGACACGCCAAAAGAGAGATTCAGGTGTGGGCCAAGTTAATATTTTTAAAGTTTATACAAGAAACATTTTCATTAAACGTCGTAAATGTCATGACCAGTACGCGAAAATATGCAAACATTTTTCCTGGTAGTGATCAATGACTGGTGACCACAACGATCAACATAGCCTATCATCATCATTATCATCAACAGTACCAAATGTCAGTCATTTGGTGACGAAAATTAAGAATTGCATTCGGTCAGTCCTCCATTGCCCTCCTTCCGTTCTCCATTATCCTCGGTCAGTTCTCCATTATCGACGGACAGTTCTCCATTGTTCTGAGTCACTTCTTCATTGTCCATGGTCAGGTCTCCAATATCTTCGATCAGATTCCCTTTGTCCTACGTCCATATTTTCCTCGGTCAGTTCTGTAATGTCCTCGATCAGATCCCAAAATCCTCGGGTCCATTATCCATTGTCCTCGTCCAGATCTCCATTCTCCTCGTTCACATCTCGATAACTCTCGGTCCGTTCTCCATTGTCCTCGGTCGTTCTCGATTGTCTTCGGTCAGTTCTCGATTGTCCTCGGTCAGTTCTAGATTGTTCTCGGTCAGTTCTAGATTGTTCTCGGTCAGTTCTCCATTGTCCACGGTCCGTTCTCGATTGTCCTCGGTCCGTTCTCGATTGCTCTCGGTCCGTTCTCGGTTGTCCTCGGTCCGTTCTCGATTGTCCTCGGTCAGTTCTCGATTGTTCTCCGTCAGTTCGCCATTGTTCACGGTTCGTTCTTGATTGCTCTCGGTCCGTTCTCGGTTGTCCTCGGTCCGTTCTCGATTGTCCTCGGTCCGTTCTCGATTGTCCTCGGTCAGTATTCGACTGTCCTCGGTCAGTTCGCGATTGTCCTCGGTCAGTTCTCGATTGTCCTCGGTCCGTTCTCGATTGTCCTCGGTCCGCTCTGGGTTGTCCTCGGTCCATTCTCGATTGTCCTCGGTCCGTTCTCGGTTGTCCTAGGTCCGTTCTCGATTGTCCTCGGTCCGTTCTGGGTTGTCCTCGGTCCGTTCTCGATTGTCCTCCGTCCGCTCTGGGTTGTCCTCGGTCCATTCTCGATTGTCCTCGGTCCGTTCTCGGTTGTCCTCGGTCCGTTCTCGATTGTCCTCGGTCCGTTCTGGGTTGTCCTCGGTCCGTTCTCGATTGTCCTCGCTCCGTTCTAGGTTGTCCTCGGTCCGTTCTCGATTGTCCTCGGTCAGTACTCGACTGTCCTCGGTCCGTTCTCGATTGTCCTCGGTCAGTTCTCGATTGTCCTCGGTCCGTTCTCGATTGTCCTCGGTCAGTTCTGGGTTGTCCTCGGTCCGTTCTGGGTTGTCCTCGGTCCGTTCTCGATTGTCCTCGGTCCGTTCTCGATTTCCTCGGTCCGTTCTGGGTTGTCCTCGGTCCGTTCTCGGTTGTCCTCGGTCCGTTCTCGGTTGTCCTCGGTCACTTCTCGATTGTCCTCGGTCCGTTCTGGGTTGTCCTCGGTCCGTTCTCGATTGTCCTCGGTCCGTTCTAGGTTGTCCTCGGTCGGTTCTCGATTGTCCTCGGTCCGCTCTGGGTTGTCCTCGGTCCGTTCTCGATTGTCCTCGGTCAGTTTTCGATTGTCCTCGGTCCGTTCTCGATTGTCCTCGGTCAGTTCTGGGTTGTCCTCGGTCCGTTGTCGATTGTCCTCGGTCCGTTCTGGGTTGTCCTCGGTCCGTTCTCGATTGTCCTCGGTCCGTTCTAGGTTGTCCTCGGTCAGTTCCCAGTTGTCCTCAGGCAGTTCTCCATTGTCCTCGGTCAGTTCTCCATTTTCCTCGGTCCGTTCTTCTATTAGGCCTATGTGGTTTCTTAGAGTCTGAGAGATTTTCGTACCTTGGGCATGGGCATTACATTTTTTTTAAATATATTAATAAACACTAGCATTTAGGCCTATATTTAGGAAACTTTTGAAAAAATGCAACTTTTTTATTCATGTCAGATCAGTAGGCCTACAAAGTATTCACTTGATATCTAGTTCTGAATTATATACCCGTGCCACTATTAAAAAATAATTTAACTTTTTTGATCCAATTTATAGATAAAAATAATTAAGAAATTGGGCACCGGTCCTGCTGCAATGGGAAAATTTCTGCCGGTCCGTCACCCTGAAAAGTTTGGGAAGCGCTGCCTTATATTACTAACTTTGCTTTCTAATGTCCATATTTAAGTCATGAATAGAAGTTTGAACATATCATATGACATAATTAGTTCAACCATACCACCAAAATAACTGATATAAATTCAATGACCGGCTGAGTGACTGTAACCCAGTGGAGGAGCTGCAGCTGCAACAAACAATGATAGCGCTAACTTCAGCAAACACGACCAACTTTGTTTTCCAATTAGTTACGCAAAGAAAACAAGTAACATTCTAAGAATGTTTGCTTGGTGGGTGAACCCATATGAGTCACCCATATGGGTCCAACCACCAAGCAAACATTTGTATAATGTAGGCCCCTAACTATAGTATTAGTCAGCTGTTAGGCCTATGCTACTGTTTTAGTCAAGACAAAATTCGGTCACAGCAACTTTCCAGATGGTAAGATCAGTTACCGCGGAAAACCTATGCACGCAGAACTGCATGGCATAAATGTCCGGATCCGAATGTCCGTTCTCGATTGTCCTCGGTCCGTTCTGGGTTGTCCTCGGTCAGTTCTGGGTTGTCCTCGGTCCGTTCTCGATTGTCCTCCGTCCGTTTCAGGTTGTCCTCGGTCCTTTCTCGATTGTCTTCGGTCAGTTCTGGGTTGTCCTCGGTCCGTTCTCGATTATCCTCGGTCCGTTCTAGCTTGTCCTCGGTCCGTTCTCGATTGTCCTCGGTCAGTATTCGACTGTCCTCGGTCAGTTCGCGATTGTCCTCGGTCAGTTCTCGATTGTCCTCGGTCCGTTCTCGATTGTCCTCGGTCCGCTCTGGGTTGTCCTCGGTCCATTCTCGATTGTCGTCGGTCCGTTCTCGGTTGTCCTCGGTCCGTTCTCGATTGTCCTCGGTCCGTTCTGGGTTGTCCTCGGTCCGTTCTCGATTGTCCTCGGTCCGTTCTAGGTTGTCCTCGGTCCGTTCTCGATTGTCCTCGGTCAGTACTCGACTGTCCTCGGTCAGTTCTCGATTGTCCTCGGACAGTTCTCGATTGTCCTCGGTCCGTTCTCGATTGTCCTCGGTCAGTTCTGGGTTGTCCTCGGTCCGTTCTGGGTTGTCCTCGGTCCGTTCTCGATTGTCCTCGGTCCGTTCTCGATATATAAGTCGTTATTTTCCTTCTGTTCAGCTTCTATTATTCTTACTTTGCCTGTTTGAATATAGTCGATATTTTAATTGCTTGTTATATTCGCATTACCATGTTAATTCAAGAAGTTAACCGTGCTGCTATTACGTTGAAATCCATCTCAAGTGAATAGGTGTCCCTGCTAGGTGTCCCTGCTTCCTTGTTACCTGCATGAAAATGAAAAGTCATTAACGTATATACCTTGATGTGCGGTTACAATAATACAATTGACAGACCGCATTTTCGAAAATGAAACCCACATTTATTTGCATATACTTGCAAATATCATGGCCGCTGACAGTTTCGAGATTTCTAAAAAATAGCATAAATTACTTTGTTCGAACATTCGTTATCATTCGCTACTTGTAACTCAAGCAATCATCCTATAAATGCAATGGCTTTTATTGCAGCTTTGTGCTGGTTGATGGCAACAAGGTCTATACTTCAAGTTTCTTGTGATCAAACTAATTTTGGTTTATTTATTTGATTTTATACATAATATACACATTTTTACCAGTTATATTCAGCGGATAGGAACAAGACATAATTCAAAATGCTTAGCCTGCTATTTGGTGATTGATTGACCAGTTAAGCATCAATAAATCGAAGATCGTTGCTAAGTGGAACCGTCGACAAAATTGAATTGCGCTCTCTCGGTTTCACTGTCGCTTTGCCTTCGATTCATTTCAATTCGATCGACCAATACAACTACAACATCCGACTGCACAGAGGCCATTCTGTTTTTGCCGCCTTTTCCAGAAGAGGAAGAATCTCATATTAGAAGTATTCTCATCGTTTTCAAGCCTTTTTCTTCCGCAGTAGGAATGACACGCCAAAAGAGAGATTCAGGTGTGGGCCAAGTTAATATTTTTAAAGTTTATACAAGAAACATTTTCATTAAACGTCGTAAATGTCATGACCAGTACGCGAAAATATGCAAACATTTTTCCTGGTAGTGATCAATGACTGGTGACCACAACGATCAACATAGCCTATCATCATCATTATCATCAACAGTACCAAATGTCAGTCATTTGGTGACGAAAATTAAGAATTGCATTCGGTCAGTCCTCCATTGCCCTCCTTCCGTTCTCCATTATCCTCGGTCAGTTCTCCATTATCGACGGACAGTTCTCCATTGTTCTGAGTCACTTCTTCATTGTCCATGGTCAGGTCTCCAATATCTTCGATCAGATTCCCTTTGTCCTACGTCCATATTTTCCTCGGTCAGTTCTGTAATGTCCTCGATCAGATCCCAAAATCCTCGGGTCCATTATCCATTGTCCTCGTCCAGATCTCCATTCTCCTCGTTCACATCTCGATAACTCTCGGTCCGTTCTCCATTGTCCTCGGTCGTTCTCGATTGTCTTCGGTCAGTTCTCGATTGTCCTCGGTCAGTTCTAGATTGTTCTCGGTCAGTTCTAGATTGTTCTCGGTCAGTTCTCCATTGTCCACGGTCCGTTCTCGATTGTCCTCGGTCCGTTCTCGATTGCTCTCGGTCCGTTCTCGATTGTCCTCGGTCAGTTCTCGATTGTTCTCCGTCAGTTCGCCATTGTTCACGGTTCGTTCTTGATTGCTCTCGGTCCGTTCTCGGTTGTCCTCGGTCCGTTCTCGATTGTCCTCGGTCCGTTCTCGATTGTCCTCGGTCAGTATTCGACTGTCCTCGGTCAGTTCGCGATTGTCCTCGGTCAGTTCTCGATTGTCCTCGGTCCGTTCTCGATTGTCCTCGGTCCGCTCTGGGTTGTCCTCGGTCCATTCTCGATTGTCCTCGGTCCGTTCTCGGTTGTCCTAGGTCCGTTCTCGATTGTCCTCGGTCCGTTCTGGGTTGTCCTCGGTCCGTTCTCGATTGTCCTCCGTCCGCTCTGGGTTGTCCTCGGTCCATTCTCGATTGTCCTCGGTCCGTTCTCGGTTGTCCTCGGTCCGTTCTCGATTGTCCTCGGTCCGTTCTGGGTTGTCCTCGGTCCGTTCTCGATTGTCCTCGCTCCGTTCTAGGTTGTCCTCGGTCCGTTCTCGATTGTCCTCGGTCAGTACTCGACTGTCCTCGGTCCGTTCTCGATTGTCCTCGGTCAGTTCTCGATTGTCCTCGGTCCGTTCTCGATTGTCCTCGGTCAGTTCTGGGTTGTCCTCGGTCCGTTCTGGGTTGTCCTCGGTCCGTTCTCGATTGTCCTCGGTCCGTTCTCGATTTCCTCGGTCCGTTCTGGGTTGTCCTCGGTCCGTTCTCGGTTGTCCTCGGTCCGTTCTCGGTTGTCCTCGGTCACTTCTCGATTGTCCTCGGTCCGTTCTGGGTTGTCCTCGGTCCGTTCTCGATTGTCCTCGGTCCGTTCTAGGTTGTCCTCGGTCGGTTCTCGATTGTCCTCGGTCCGCTCTGGGTTGTCCTCGGTCCGTTCTCGATTGTCCTCGGTCAGTTTTCGATTGTCCTCGGTCCGTTCTCGATTGTCCTCGGTCAGTTCTGGGTTGTCCTCGGTCCGTTGTCGATTGTCCTCGGTCCGTTCTGGGTTGTCCTCGGTCCGTTCTCGATTGTCCTCGGTCCGTTCTAGGTTGTCCTCGGTCAGTTCTCTATTGTCCTCGGTCCGTTCTCGGTTGTCCTCAGTCCGTTCCCAGTTGTCCTCAGGCAGTTCTCCATTGTCCTCGGTCAGTTCTCCATTTTCCTCGGTCCGTTCTTCTATTAGGCCTATGTGGTTTCTTAGAGTCTGAGAGATTTTCGTACCTTGGGCATGGGCATTACATTTTTTTTAAATATATTAATAAACACTAGCATTTAGGCCTATATTTAGGAAACTTTTGAAAAAATGCAACTTTTTTATTCATGTCAGATCAGTAGGCCTACAAAGTATTCACTTGATATCTAGTTCTGAATTATATACCCGTGCCACTATTAAAAAATAATTTAACTTTTTTGATCCAATTTATAGATAAAAATAATTAAGAAATTGGGCACCGGTCCTGCTGCAATGGGAAAATTTCTGCCGGTCCGTCACCCTGAAAAGTTTGGGAAGCGCTGCCTTATATTACTAACTTTGCTTTCTAATGTCCATATTTAAGTCATGAATAGAAGTTTGAACATATCATATGACATAATTAGTTCAACCATACCACCAAAATAACTGATATAAATTCAATGACCGGCTGAGTGACTGTAACCCAGTGGAGGAGCTGCAGCTGCAACAAACAATGATAGCGCTAACTTCAGCAAACACGACCAACTTTGTTTTCCAATTAGTTACGCAAAGAAAACAAGTAACATTCTAAGAATGTTTGCTTGGTGGGTGAACCCATATGAGTCACCCATATGGGTCCAACCACCAAGCAAACATTTGTATAATGTAGGCCCCTAACTATAGTATTAGTCAGCTGTTAGGCCTATGCTACTGTTTTAGTCAAGACAAAGTTCGGTCACAGCAACTTTCCAGATGGTAAGATCAGTTACCGCGGAAAACTTATGCGCGCAGAACTGCATGGCATAAATGTCCGGATCCGAATGTCCGTTCTCGATTGTCCTCGGTCCGTTCTGGGTTGTCCTCGGTCCGTTCTCGATTGTCCTCGGTCCGTTCTAGGTTGTCCTCGGTCAGTTCTCTATTGTCCTCGGTCCGTTCCCGGTTGTCCTCAGTCCGTTCCCAGTTGTCCTCAGGCAGTTCTCCATTGTCCTCGGTCAGTTCTCCATTTTCCTCGGTCCGTTCTTCTATTAGGCCTATGTGGTTTCTTAGAGTCTGAGAGATTTTCGTACCTTGGGCATGGGCATTACATTTTTTTTAAATATATTAATAAACACTAGCATTTAGGCCTATATTTAGGAAACTTTTGAAAAAATGCAACTTTTTTATTCATGTCAGATCAGTAGGCCTACAAAGTATTCACTTGATATCTAGTTCTGAATTATATACCCGTGCCACTATTAAAAAATAATTTAACTTTTTTGATCCAATTTATAGATAAAAATAATTAAGAAATTGGGCACCGGTCCTGCTGCAATGGGAAAATTTCTGCCGGTCCGTCACCCTGAAAAGTTTGGGAAGCGCTGCCTTATATTACTAACTTTGCTTTCTAATGTCCATATTTAAGTCATGAATAGAAGTTTGAACATATCATATGACATAATTAGTTCAACCATACCACCAAAATAACTGATATAAATTCAATGACCGGCTGAGTGACTGTAACCCAGTGGAGGAGCTGCAGCTGCAACAAACAATGATAGCGCTAACTTCAGCAAACACGACCAACTTTGTTTTCCAATTAGTTACGCAAAGAAAACAAGTAACATTCTAAGAATGTTTGCTTGGTGGGTGAACCCATATGAGTCACCCATATGGGTCCAACCACCAAGCAAACATTTGTATAATGTAGGCCCCTAACTATAGTATTAGTCAGCTGTTAGGCCTATGCTACTGTTTTAGTCAAGACAAAGTTCGGTCACAGCAACTTTCCAGATGGTAAGATCAGTTACCGCGGAAAACTTATGCGCGCAGAACTGCATGGCATAAATGTCCGGATCCGAATGTCCATCGCATCTGCCTTTGCTAGTAAGGAATTTGGCTACGCATAACCTCGGGTCAAAAAATGCAGTAGGCCTACCCACTCCATTGAGTGATGTCAATAACTGATCAGTAAGACATTGGCTCATTCTCAGATTGTTAGAGATCACTCGTTCTACTTGCATTGAATGTGGTACATAGTTCTGTGATCTGGAACAAGTTTCCTCCATCTATTAAACAGGCGCCCAACCTTCAACGATTCAGAACTCTACTGCGCATTTATTTAGTAAATGACACCACTTCCAATTAGCCTACAGTTTGTTAGTTAAGTCGTTATTTTCCTTCTGTTCAGCTTCTATTATTCTTACTTTGCCTGTTTGAATATAGTCGATATTTTAATTGCTTGTTATATTCGCATTACCATGTTAATTCAAGAAGTTAACCGTGCTGCTATTACGTTGAAATCCATCTCAAGTGAATAGGTGTCCCTGCTAGGTGTCCCTGCTTCCTTGTTACCTGCATGAAAATGAAAAGTCATTAACGTATATACCTTGATGTGCGGTTACAATAATACAATTGACAGACCGCAGTTTCGAAAATGAAACCCACATTTATTTGCATATACTTGCAAATATCATTGCCGCTGACAGTTTCGAGATTTCTAAAAAATAGCATAAATTACTTTGTTCGAACATTCGTTATCATTCGCTACTTGTAACTCAAGCAATCATCCTATAAATGCAATGGCTTTTATTGCAGATTTGTGTTGGTTGATGGCAACAAGGTCTATACTTCAAGTTTCTTGTGATCAAACTAATTTTGGTTTATTTATTTGATTTTATACATAATATACACATTTTTACCAGTTATATTCAGCGGATAGGAACAAGACATAATTCAAAATGCTTAGCCTGCTATTTGGTGATTGATTGACCAGTTAAGCATCAATAAATCGAAGATCGTTGCTAAGTGGAACCGTCGACAAAATTGAATTGCGCTCTCTCGGTTTCACTGTCGCTTTGCCTTCGATTCATTTCAATTCGATCGACCAATACAACTACAGCATCCGACTGCACAGAGGCCATTCTGTTTTTTGGCGCCTTTTCCAGAAGAGGAATAATCTCATATTAGAAGTATTCTCATCGTTTTCAAGCCTTTTTCTTCCGCAGTAGGAATGACACGCCAAAAGAGAGATTCAGGTGTGGGCCAAGTTAATATTTTTAAAGTTTATACAAGAAACATTTTCATTAAACGTCGTAAATGACATGACCAGTACGCGCAAATATGCAAACATTTTTCCTGGTAGTGATCAATGACTGGTGACCACAACGATCAACATAGCCTATCATCATCATTATCATCAACAGTACCAAATGTCAGTCATTTGGTGACGAAAATTAAGAATTGCATTCGGTCAGTCCTCCATTGCCCTCCTTCCGTTCTCCATTATCCTCGGTCAGTTCTCCATTATCGACGGACAGTTCTCCATTGTTCTGAGTCACTTCTTCATTGTCCATGGTCAGGTCTCCAATATCTTCGATCAGATTCCCTTTGTCCTACGTCCATATTTTCCTCGGTCAGTTCTGTAATGTCCTCGATCAGATCCCAAAATCCTCGGGTCCGTTATCCATTGTCCTCGTCCAAATCTCCATTCTCCTCGTTCACATCTCGATAACTCTCGGTCCGTTCTCCATTGTCCTCGGTCGTTCTCGATTGTCTTCGGTCAGTTCTCGATTGTCCTCGGTCAGTTCTAGATTGTTCTCGGTCAGTTCTCCATTGTCCACGGTCCGTTCTCGATTGTCCTCGGTCCGTTCTCGATTGCTCTCGGTCCGTTCTCGGTTGTCCTCGGTCCGTTCTCGATTGTCCTCGGTCAGTTCTCGATTGTTCTCCGTCAGTTCGCCATTGTCCACGGTCCGTTCTTGATTGCTCTCGGTCCGTTCTCGGTTGTCCTCGGTCCGTTCTCGATTGTCCTCGGTCCGTTCTCGATTGTCCTCCTTCCGTTCTCGATTGTCCTCGGTCAGTACTCGACTGTCCTCGGTCAGTTCGCGATTGTCCTCGGTCAGTTCTCGATTGTCCTCGGTCCATTCTCGATTGTCCTCGGTCTATTCTCGATTGTCCTCGGTCCGTTCTCGGTTGTCCTCGGTCCGTTCTCGATTGTCCTCGGTCCGTTCTCGATTGTCCTCGGTCGTTCTAGGTTGTCCTCGGTCAGTTCTGGGTTGTCCTCGGTCCGTTCTCGATTGTCCTCCTTCCGTTCTCGATTGTCCTCGGTCAGTACTCGACTGTCCTCGGTCAGTTCGCGATTGTCCTCGGTCAGTTCTCGATTGTCCTCGGTCCGCTCTGGGTTGTCCTCGGTCCATTCTCGATTTCCTCGGTCCGTTCTGGGTTGTCCTCGGTCCGTTCTCGGTTGTCCTCGGTCCGTTCTCGGTTGTCCTCGGTCACTTCTCGATTGTCCTCGGTCCGTTCTGGGTTGTCCTCGGTCCGTTCTCGATTGTCCTCGGTCCGTTCTAGGTTGTCCTCGGTCGGTTCTCGATTGTCCTCGGTCCGCTCTGGGTTGTCCTCGGTCCGTTCTCGATTGTCCTCGGTCAGTTTTCGATTGTCCTCGGTCCGTTCTCGATTGTCCTCGGTCAGTTCTGGGTTGTCCTCGGTCCGTTCTCGATTGTCCTCGGTCCGTTCTGGGTTGTCCTCGGTCCGTTCTCGATTGTCCTCGGTCCGTTCTAGGTTGTCCTCGGTCAGTTCTCTATTGTCCTCGGTCCGTTCTCGGTTGTCCTCGGTCCGTTCCCAGTTGTCCTCAGGCAGTTCTCCATTGTCATCGGTCAGTTCTCCATTGTCCTCGGTCCGTTCTTCTATTAGGCCTATGTGGTTTCTTAGAGTCTGAGAGATTTTCGTACCCTGGGCATGGGCATTACTTTTTTTAAAATATATTAATAAACACTAGCATTTAGGCCTATATTTAGAAAACTTTTGAAAAAATGCAACTTTTTTATTCATGTCAGATCAGTAGGCCTACAAAGTATTCACTTGATATCTAGTTCTGAATTATATACCCGTGCCACTATTAAAAAATAATTTAACTTTTTTGATCCAATTTATAGATAAAAATAATTAAGAAATTGGGCACCGGTCCTGCTGCAATGGGAAAATTTCTGCCGGTCCGTCACCCTGAAAAGTTTGGGAAGCGCTGCCTTATATTACTAACTTTGCTTTCTAATGTCCATATTTAAGTCATGAATAGAAGTTTGAACATATCATATGACATAATTAGTTCAACCATACCACCAAAATAACTGATATAAATTCAATGACCGGCTGAGTGACTGTAACCCAGTGGAGGAGCTGCAGCTGCAACAAACAATGATAGCGCTAACTTCAGCAAACACGACCAACTTTGTTTTCCAATTAGTTACGCAAAGAAAACAAGTAACATTCTAAGAATGTTTGCTTGGTGGGTGAACCCATATGAGTCACCCATATGGGTCCAACCACCAAGCAAACATTTGTATAATGTAGGCCCCTAACTATAGTATTAGTCAGCTGTTAGGCCTATGCTACTGTTTTAGTCAAGACAAAGTTCGGTCACAGCAACTTTCCAGATGGTAAGATCAGTTACCGCGGAAAACTTATGCGCGCAGAACTGCATGGCATAAATGTCCGGATCCGAATGTCCATCGCATCTGCCTTTGCTAGTAAGGAATTTGGCTACGAATAACCTCGGGTCAAAACATGCAGTAGGCCTACCCACTCCATTGAGTGATGTCAATAACTGATCAGTAAGACATTGGCTCATTCTCAGATTGTTAGAGATCACTCGTTCTACTTGCATTGAATGTGGTACATAGCTCTGTGATCTGGAACAAGTTTCCTCCATCTATTAAACAGGCGCCCAACCTTCAACGATTCAGAACTCTACTGCGCATTCATTTAGTAAATGACACCACTTCCAATTAGCCTACAGTTTGTTAGTTAAGTCGTTATTTTCCTTCTGTTCAGCTTCTATTATTCTTACTTTGCCTGTTTGAATATAGTCGATATTTTAATTGCCTGTTATATTCGCATTACCATGTTAATTCAAGAAGTTAACCGTGCTGCTATTATGTTGAAATCCATCTCAAGTGAATAGGTGTCCCTGCTAGCGGGGTCTTCCTTGTTACCTGCATGAAAATGAAAAGTCATTAGCGTATATACCTTGATGTGCGGTTACAATAAAAGATTGATTGATTGATGAATCTTCTAATTGATAGACCGCAGTTTCGAAAATGAAACCCACATTTATTTCCATATACTTGCAAATATCATGGCCGCTGACAGTTTCAAGATTTCTAAAAAAAGTAGCATAAATTACTTTGTTCGAACATTCGTTATTATTCGCTACTTGTAACTCAAGCAATCATCCTATAAATGCAATGGCTTTTATTGCAGATTTGTGTTGGTTGATGGCAACAAGGTCTATACTTTAAGTTTTTTGTGATCAAACTAATTTTGGTTTATTTATTTGATTTTATACATAATATACACATTTTTACCAGTTATATTCAGCGGATAGGAACAAGACATAATTCAAAATGCTTAGCCTGCTATTTGGTGATTGATTGACCAGTTAAGCATCAATAAATCGAAGATCGTTGCTAAGTGGAACCGTCGACAAAATTGAATTGCGCTCTCTCGGTTTCACTGTCGCTTTGCCTTCGATTCATTTCAATTCGATCGACCAATACAACTACAACATCCGACTGCACAGAGGCCATTCTGTTTTTGCCGCCTTTTCCAGAAGAGGAAGAATCTCATATTAGAAGTATTCTCATCGTTTTCAAGCCTTTTTCTTCCGCAGTAGGAATGACACCCCACACGAGAGATTCAGGTGTGGGCCAAGTTAATATTTTTAAAGTTTATACAAGAAACATTTTCATTAAACGTCGTAAATGTCATGACCAGTATGCGAAAATATGCAAACATTATGCCGCGGCCATTTTTCCTGGTAGTGATCAATGACTGGTGACCACAACGATCAACATAGCCTATCATCATCTTTATCATCAACAGTTCCTAATGTCAGTCATTTGGTGACGATAATTAAGAATTGCATTCGGTCAGTCCTCCATTGTCCTCCTTCAGTTCTCCATTATCCTCGGTCAGTTCTCCATTATCCTCGGTCAGTTCTCCATTGTCCTTAGTCACTTCTTCATTGTCCTTGGTCAGGTCTCCAACATCTTCGATCAGATTTCCGTTGTCCTACGTCCGTTCCATATTTTCCTCGGTCAGTTCTGTAATGTCCTCGATCAGATCCCAAAATCCTCGGGTCCGTTATCCATTGTCCTCGTCCAAATCTCCATTCTCCTCGTTCACATCTCGATAACTCTCGGTCCGTTCTCCATTGTCCTCGGTCGTTCTCGATTGTCTTCGGTCAGTTCTCGATTGTCCTCGGTCAGTTCTAGATTGTTCTCGGTCAGTTCTCCATTGTCCACGGTCCGTTCTCGATTGTCCTCGGTCCGTTCTCGATTGCTCTCGGTCCGTTCTCGGTTGTCCTCGGTCCGTCCTCGCTTGTCCTCGGTCAGTTCTCGATTGTTCTCCGTCAGTTCGCCATTGTCCACGGTCCGTTCTTGATTGCTCTCGGTCCGTTCTCGGTTGTCCTCGGTCCGTTCTCGATTGTCCTCGGTCCGTTCTCGATTGTCCTCGGTCCGTTATGGGTTGTCCTCGGTCCGTTCTCGATTGTCCTCGGTCCGTTCACGATTGTCCTCGGTCAGTTCTGGGTTGTCCTCGGTCCGTTCTGGGTTGTCCTCGGTCCGTTCTCGATTGTCCTCGGTCCGTTCTGGGTTGTCCTCGGTCAGTTCTCGATTGTCCTCGGTCCGTTCTGTGTTGTCCTCGGTCCGTTCTCGATTGTCCTCTGTCCGTTCTCGATTGTCCTCGGTCCGTTCTCGATTGTCCTCGGTCCGTTCTCGATTGTCCTCGGTCCGTTCTCGATTGTCCTCGGTCCGTTCTGGGTTGTCCTCGGTCCGTTCTCGATTGTCCTCGGTCAGTTCTGGATTGTCCTCGGTCAGTTCTCGATTGTCCTCGGTCCGTTCTCGGTTGTCCTCGGTCCGTTCTCGATTGTCCTCGGTCCGTTTTCGATTGTCCTCGGTCCATTCTCGATTGTCCTTGGTCAGTTTTCTATTGTCCTCGGTCCGTTCTCCATTGTACTCGGTCAGTTCTCGATTGTAGTGAGAGATTTCTCATTCTAATATTGTAAAATAGCATTAAATGAAGAGTAATCACCCTAACTACTGAGACAAATGGTAAAACTATTGGGACGTTTATTCCTCTAGTTATACAGCTAAAATATGCAATGACCGGCTGCCTACCGATTGTGACTTGATTGAGCGTTGCTGGTTCCCGCAACTTCGCCTTTGTGGGAGCTGTAGAAATTTCTAGATTACGATTACGATTACTAGCTGGATGGATTCGGAGTTTAGAGCAGAATGGAGAAGAATGAGGGAAGAATGGAGAAGAGAAGGCAATGCACGTAGGAAAAAGGAATTTATAAATATCAAAATGTCATTAAATTCTACAGGTGTTATTATGGGACCATATAGAAACCTTTTAGAGGGACTGCATAAAAATGTTCAACAAAAATATTTTTCGGACATGAAACAACTGACGACTCATGAGATACAGTAGGTCCACACAGTATGAGAATTGTAGAAAAAAGACGGGGGGGGTAGACTTTGATCCTTGTGGAGTTTGAGTGTGCAATGAAGACTTTACTGTGGGGTCTTAAGAAAGACTGGGGGTTGAACCCCTAACCCCGCCCCCCGACAATTCTCACCCTGGGTCCACGGGGTATCTTATTTAAAGACAGCTAGGGCCTACAGTATACAGCGCGAAGTAGCAGACCTCATCTGCTTCTCAAAGCGTGCCATTAATTAATAATGACTTAAGCCACCCTGCCGATAACGGCAGAACCCCCAGAGCCGCCATCGTCATTAGCGATAGAACTAATTATCTGTGGGCGGAGTCTCGACAGCGCCATTTTACCGTTGTAGTGGCATCAACGAAGTTCCGTGAAGCTTGATTCGCACTAGATTTGCGCACTTCTCACGCGCAGCTCAAGCTCTGTGGTGAATACTGTAAAGCCGGGGGTACTGTAATTCTTGAACTATCTGCGAAAGCCGCTATCTGCATCGTCTTCTCGCTCACTGCGCTCAGTAAAGCGGCTTGATCTCTTAGTTCCCAGGGCTCAAACTGCCTTGGCCCAGCACCGGGCTTTTGCTGTAGTGGGTCCCACGATCTGGAATGACCTTCCCCATCAGCTCAGGGCCAAACTAAAGACTGGCTTTTCCTCATCAGTCTAGCGTTCTCTAAACGTATTTCTGTTTCCCCGGGGTTTTCTGAATAGTTATTCTGCAAGAGGCGCTTTATAAATTTCTAGACACAATACAATACAATGCAATGAGTGTGCATTTTGATACATATAATATTTAGTCCAGAATTCAAATATATTGCAGTTCACATGAAGTGTTTATGTAACACCCAAGTCAACGATCAGGTCTAGGTAGCTATGGTCTTATATTCCTTACCTAGCCAGCACTTGTACTGAATTATGATATCATTTAGCCTATCTAAGCTCCCCAAAGAAAACCACAGACTGCTTGGAAAGTTCTCACAGATCTTTGCTTCGTGACGTGTCGATGTCCAACGGCTTCGCTCCTCTTTCGAAGTCCTTGGATTGTCTCTTGATTCAGCCTCTCGGTTGAAGTTCGCACTTTCGTAGCCTTCTTCCGACTTCCGACGAGCTTGTCTCTTCCTCGAAGAAAAAGGTTTAGCGATTCAATCGAAGGGTTAATTGCCTTCGATGACCTCTCACGCTTCGCTCGCGACAAAGTTCCAGTCCGCTGAGTGTCGATTTTTCAAACGTTCGACCCTTCTAAGCGAGAAGGTCACGAATCACAACCGTTCGCGTTCGATGGCGTTTCGTTCGAAAACTAACAGCGTTCGCAACTCAACAAAGAGGTCACTTTCGACTTAAATGTCTTATCGACACGACAGTTCATCGACTAAGAATTAATTATTTACACTCTTATTCTTGCCGAAACAATGAGATGGCGACTTGACGAATTCAACTACAGTGTCTTTTAACAGATCACCGTCAAACGCACAACTGAATCATTTGCATACACAGTTACCGTTGATTACGTAACATCTGACGCATCAACTGATTATGTCATGGCAACGTCCGTTTCATTTCAATTCCACCAATGAGGTGAGTCAACGTCGCTTTCGTTGCGCTGGACGATGTAATGTACCCCTGTACCTTATATACTAAATTTATTATGCCCTATAGCGCTGGCTCTCAAGATGCTGGCATATTAATTAAATTATAGTCATATATACAGCTTCATCACCACTTATATAATATAAGTTATATTATATGACAGCTCATCTACACTACATGTTCACATAGGCATATATAAGGTATGTAGATAAGAATGATTGTTTGGGCTTCTCTACACTCCATATAACTTATAAATGTGAAAGTTGGAATTTTGCTTGAATTAGTTGTAAAGTGGCAAGCAAATTTTCAGTGGTTTAAGCAAAATGTTTGTCGATTAAATCTCCATCAAAAAGCGGTTTGCAGTTTGTTAAATTTTGAAAGCCGCAGCTTATTGTAACAATGTTTGAGCACCATCGGCAGAATAGGCCTATAATTATTATCAATGTCCACTGCAGTAGTACGAAGAAGTAGGCTTAATTTTCTACAAACAGTAAACTAGATACGGTATTTCTTTCTCACCTTTGCGGTGGTAAGCATAATATTCCAAACTTTCAATTGACCTTTGCAGCATTCATTTCCTTTGAAGCACAAATATCGTTTTCTTTTCCTGGCAGAATCATTGCTTTTCCATTTGTTGCTGAATTGTCTCTGCTGTACCAGAAGAGACAATTCACCAACAAGTGGCAAGTAGATGTGTAGCAATAGCCTAAAGAAGATAAAAGCATGGCCCAGAATACAGGAATCCAAGGAAATGATTGCCAAGCACAGGAAAAACTGTGCAGAGAAACGAGAAAGAAATGAACAGGATTCACTGATTAAACTGTGACAGATTACACTGGTCAACAATTTTTAAAAGAAATTTTGTATCTTTGATTTTCTTGCTTTTTTTCTATGTGTATCAATGCTGTGACTACAGAAATGTGTTTTAAAAAAATTAATTAGCTCTACTATTGAAAATATTTGCAAAGATGGTTTTTCTTAAATTTCGCAAAGTTCGAAACCTAAATTGACATTATTGAAACAGAACATTGTTAGAAATTTTATAAAGACACTTCTAAGTACCTGTAGAATAGTTTTTTGTATTCATAAAGTATATAATATTATTTGGGTGAAACATAATTCCTCTGCATTAGACCGTTCTTTTTTTCTTTGCCTGTCGCTTGTACTCTACATCTGGGGCATCTCTCACCACAGTCCAGCAGTAGTCTGCTAACATCGCAGGACTCCATTTTCCCTGATACCTGTTTTCCATCGTCGATATGTCCTGATGGAAACGTTCACCATGTTCATCGCTAACTGCACCACAGTTATCAGGGAAAAAGTCCAAATGAGAGTGCAGAAAGTGAATTTTCAATGACATGTTGCAGCCTAATTTCTGGTAGGCTAAGAGAAGCTTTCAACAGAGTAGACTGGAGAAAGCTAATGGGAATTCTGAGAAGAAAAGGGGTGGATTGGAGAGAAAGAAGATTGATAGGTAATCTATACATGGGACAAAGAGTGAAAATAAGAGTTGGTGGAGAGTACTCAGAACCAGGAAAAATAGGAAGAGGGGTAAGACAAGGATGCCCACTGTCACCAATCCTATTCAACATCTATATAGAAGAGATCATAAGAGAAACGCTAGAGGATATGGAGGAGGGGATAAAGGTAGGAGGAAAAAGGGTGAAGGCATTGAGATTTGCAGATGACCAGGCGATGCTGGCAACTAGCCAGGAGGGCTTACAAAGGATGATGGATCGTCTAAATACGGTATCGCTGGAATATGAAATGAAAATAAACGTAAAGAAGACAAAGGTAATGAAGATAAGCAAGAGAAGCGGTATAACACCACAAACAATAAAGATCACACTAAACGGAGAAGAAATAGAACAGGTGGAGAAGTTTTGCTATCTAGGAAGTGTGATCACAGACGATGCAAGATGCCAGGAGGAAATAAAAAGAAGAATGTCCATGGGAAAAGATACATTTTATAAAAGAGGAGAGCTGATGAGAGGAAGCTTAAGCAAGAAACTAAAGAAGAGAATGGTGAAGACACTGGTGTGGAGTATTGTTCTGTACGGCTCCGAGACATGGACAATGAGGAAGGACGACATAAAAAGATTGGAGGCCTTCGAGATGTGGGTGTGGCGCAGAATGGAGAGAGTTAGCTGGGTGGAACGGAGGACGAACGAGGAAATCCTGCAAATGGTAGAAGAACAAAGATCACTCATAAGTACTATACGCGGACGACAAAGGAAATGGATCGGGCACATCCTAAGGAGTGAGACACTGCTAAAAGACATCATGGAGGGAAGGATGGAGGGGAGAAAGACGTGAGGAAGACCGAGGGCAATGCTGCTAGACTGGATGATGACAAAAGAAGAAGGATACAGTGGACTGAAGAGAAGAGCACAAGACAGAGAACGATGGCGTCATTGGTCATACGAACCTGCCGGTGGGCAGAGAACATAAAGACAAAGAAGAAGAGAAGTCTCGTCACCAGTTCTTTATAGTTATCTGCTTTCTTGTTTCCCAGGAAATTTTCAACCACAAGTTCGAATGATTTCCAGGCATTCTTCTCAAAACCACGGAGGATCTGATGAAAATGTTCATCTTTCAGAAGTGCACGTATCTGTGGACCAATAAACACACCTTCCTTTATTTTGGCCTCACTCAGTCTTGGGAATTTCTCTTTCAGGTACTTGAAAACCTCACCAGCTCGGTTCATTGCCTTCACAAAATTCTTTACAAGTCCCAACTTTATATGTAATGGTGGTAACAAAACCTTCTTGGGGTCCACTAGTGGGCTGTGCTGCACACTTTTAGTTCCTGGATCCAGAGACTTCCGTGACGGCCATACTTTTCTTTTATAGTGGTCAGACCGTGCTCTACTAAAACTAAAACTTACTGTATCATAAAAACTAGAGCTAAACAGCATTTCTTAATGTCATATTCTTTTTCAGCACAGCAAAAGTAGTTATAATTGACTGATTTCATCACCGATACATTTTGGCTGTTGACCAGTGTTACATCTACTTTGGCTTAAAACATAAAGATAGCAAAATTACCTCTTGACAGGCAGGGATCTACATTTTTGGGGGCCCTGTGCTGATCGAATGACGGGGCCCCTTACAATTTTAAGAAGCAAGGCAGACATACAATAACCCGACACATAACTTGTTATACTTTACAGCACATGAGAAGTAGATAGGACGATTGTCACGAGATCACGACTCACGCACTGACATGGAAAGAACATAGTCTGTCAAAGAACAATATTTAGTCATAGCTATGATTGCTATGCATAATGCATTGCAATTTGCACTGTTTCTTTCCTTAATCCTTTATTCTTTATTTTTTACTTTTACAATTTGGGGGCCCTGTGCTGCAGCACAATCAGCACCGTGGTTAATCCGGCCCTGCCTCTTGAGGAGTGGCACGTGCCATAGTGAAACTGACGTTTTGGTGGTGTAGCTGCCACTGTAGGCTGTGCTGGTTGAGTGTTGGCGGTATTGGCAGTAACGTGATTGCCAGGCATTGACAATTGACTTGCAGTCGCTGATGACTGGCTGAACTGTGCTTGGAATGTAACAACACAAGTTACAAATTACAAATTAGCCACAAAAGTTACGAACAGACCCATCGCTAATAGTCAGGTGGTTAGAGCTGGAGCTCGCTTGTGTCACATACCACACTTTGGTTCGAGTTAGCTTGCAGGTTGACTCGGTGGAGCGACAGGTGGTTGAGTGAGCAGAACATCTGGCATTTGTTGTTGGCATCAAGTCATTCAACCATGTCAAAGTTGGACTTGCATGCGTTACACTAGAGGTTCACTAATGATGCGCTGCTACTTTGTCTTGAACTCGCTGAAACAGATGTTAGAGCAGAATGTCTTGGATGCACCTTCAAACTGTACTGTCTGAACTTGTGCCCCATCCAAACTGAACATAGAACAACACTGGTTCATCGCAAGATTGTGCATCACACGGAAAGCTGAGAGGCATGCATCGTTGCACAACTTGTGAACTTGGCCTTTGTAGTTGGCCTCATGTCATACGTTGGCCATTTTTTTGCAGATTACACATTTTGACCTTCTAGATGACCTTGAACCAGTAGCCAACACAGGCTTGGACTTTGAGGTTGAGATGGCCTCAACAATTTCTACATCATCATCATCATCTTCATCCTCTTCTTTTGTGGCCTGCTTCTCGGAGTGCTCGTATTTGACAAGACAGGCATGGCCACAGAAGTCATTGTAACATTCACCCTCAACGAGAGCCATGAAAGCATTCACGTCGTTGCGAAGGTCCTTGCCACAACTAGAACATGGTTTAATCTGCTTCTTAAAGCTGTCCAAGCACGCCTAAAAAGCAATCATGAGAAAAATTAACATTGTGAAAGTTTATGTATTACTAACTACAATTAAATTACACCAAATACCAATACTCAATCTGACCAAAGATCCACAAGCCTGTTCGACAAGATTTATTATTATCGTTAAAACTAGCATTCATTAATTAGGAAATAATGCCAACCAGCAAGTAGCCAGACTCATCCTTTTTCTCTGACTTTGAAAAATTATTTACTTATGTTTCACCAGTTACACATTCACAGCTGCCTAGAATCCTGTGACAGCAATTTGCCTTCAATAAAGAGCTTCAATAAGTCAACGTCAACTGGTACATATTATCAGCGAGTGTTCACTTCAACAGGGCTTTACAAATGTCTAATTGTTTTGATTAAACTGTTTTGATCTTTTTCATAACGTCCAATAATTAAACTCCGCCACTACCCTAGCTACCTGTGGTAGTGCCAGTCCAAGCCTGCCAGCCTGGAGAAAGGAGGCGGGTGATGCTAATTACGGTATCTTTGTTATGACACAATACAATTGCCCAAAAACACAGCAAACGATCGAAAATGTGTGTGTGTCCTTCGGTTTCTTACAAAGTATATATAGGGCCTACCCTTCTGAACAAATTCTAAAAGTTATACGCTTGTTATCATTTTTCTGACATTTTAATAAAGATTTTCACAAGTCTAGTAGACTACAAGGAAGAATTCGGAAGGAGCAAGTATCGAATGCGCTAAATCGCTATGGTAATAAGCTATTACGTAATCAACAAATAGTCACTGCCACCAGGAAATGACATTTAATGGACTATAAACATTTGCTATAAATCTTTTAGAATTGTTATCAATTGGAATTGGTGTAGTTATTGTAATATTTACCTGGTGATGATGATGCTGACAACGATGATGACCTGGAGAGAAGTTTCAATTACGGGATAAATTGTGTGCGCCCCGAAACGAATTGCGGAATTTGGCCCTGCTAAGAACGCAACAAGACTGATATTAATAGGACTTTAACAGTAGCAGCAGTATTATTATTATTATTGGTATTAAAATTAGGAGTATTAGTAGTAATAGTAGTAGTAGGCCTAGTATGCCTAGTAGCGGAGATAGTAGTAGCAGCTGTATCGTGAACATCGCCTTAATTCAGACTCCGAATTTCCTTTGCGTCAACATGCTCCAAAAGTTCTACCCCCCCCAGCAAACGCTCTACTGCTCCTCTGATTAAGAGTTTTGGGTTTTGCGACTAATTAAATGGTTTATTTAAATAGATAAACAAACAAATAATGAAATTTAAAAAAGTTATGACTGATCGAGCGACGTCTTATTAGATCTGCTATGTAACCAGCCCCAGCGCCGCTAAATAGGCCTAGTTCAGATAGGCGCTACCGAATTAGGCCTATTAATGAAATTATGAAGCATTTCTCGCATTTGCAAAAATAATATAAATTTTAATAGGCATTTATGCAAGGCTCAGATAAATCTTCGGCTATTACTGTTTTTATTATTACAAATATAAAAACTTAATTGAATCTAAATCATAAGATTCTATGGCCTGCCTGATACTGCTCTACACAGAGGCGCGTTTACAGAAGACGTGGCCCTAGGCGCAAACATTTTTGGGGGCCCTTCTGAACTTGTAGACTGAGAATCTGAGACTCTGGTGGTGTTTCACCACCAAAGTGCGACCGTGCGTTACTTACCGGAATAACGTACGCGTACCGTAGTACGTTATCGAAAAAATTTCGTACGCGTACGTTAAAAATGCCACAAGTTTATCTGATCATTCACAAGAACCTCAATATAACTATAGTTATTATTCTCGCCGTTAACGACACCCGTCTTGACAGCTGCTCTGCCTCTCCTGATCTGGTACCCTGGAAATCGGACTTGGACCTCTTTTGGACTACTCTCTGGAAACCCCCTTTGATTTGGCATGGCTTCCTGGATATCGGACTTGGACCTCTTTTGGACTGCTCTCTGGAACCCCTCTGATCTGACGTAGCGCTCGTGAATAGGCTGGTGTCCTGCGCTTGGCCTTCGAGTGGCGCTTTAGAAGTTTGGAGATTACGATTAAGATTATAGTCTTATAACGTACGCGTACGCAGTGGCGTCTATCCCCCCTAAGTCATTGGAGCAACTTCCCCTTCCCCTCTTCTTCCTTCTCACCTTCCTTCCCCCTCGTTTATGGTGGCACACACACTAACAGATCCCCCTATTTCTTGGATGGAGCATTTGCTACAAGGTTTCTGTGGTGTAGACGCCCCTGCGCGTACGTCAAATATGATCGGGTTAACTCTACAGTATTAGTCTCCTCGTAAGTAGGCCTTGTTATTTACCAACGGTACCAAAATTTAGTATTACCAATAAAATGACCACCTGCACTGACCATCCTATAAAGTGTGCCGTAAAATCTTAATTATCTTCATATTATACATTAGACAGAATATTAGCAATTTGGAATTTAAAAGTTTAAAAGAAGAGATCATTGAACAGACTGATGTAAATCATGTAATGGTTAAAATTGTTTACGACCATCAATCACCAACTATTGTTAACTTTTCTTGTGCATAAGGTTATGTATTTTATTCTCGTAATGAACTGATGTGAACGTACGGTAACGTACGGCATGATAACGTACGCGTACCGTAGCCTACGTACGTTATAGAAAAAAATAACGTACTTACCGTACGTACGGTCGCACCTTAGTTTAGCCAATCATGTGCAAAAACTCACGGAGCTGAACTTGAAACCGTGTTTTTGAGTAGGCCTATATATTGGCACTGTAATGATGATTAGTAATAGAAGATATTTTCAAGGAATGTGAAGTTATTTGATATCATAATTTTAGTAAAAACACGAAAAAAAATTATTTCTTCTAATTTAAAAAAATATTTTCATTCGTTTGGGGGCCCCCGAGATTTGGGGGCCCTAGGCGCGCGCCTAGTGTGCCTAATGGTAAACGCGCCTCTGGCTCTACATATGGTTTCTTATATGACTACTGTTGCTCGACTCTTATATGTTGCTCGACTCTTATATGCTGCTCCGGCTTGGTGGGATTTTGCTAATGCTGATGATTGCGCCATATTGAAGAGATTTCTTGCCCGTATGTGTAGAATGGGATACCTTTCGCCTGATGTTCGGGGTTGATGAATGATGCTGATGAAAATCTACTTCGGTCTGTCATCCGATCATCAATTCATGTACTTAGACCTGTATTTGCTCCTATTGTTCAACGCTCTCACAGCTTAAGACCCAGACAGCATGATTTCTCTTTGCCTTTTAAGGATAGCCTACTAGAAATTTTATTTCTAGGGCCTTGTATAGTAACATTAAAACTTTGTAATATTCTCTCCTTTCTTAAATAGATTTTTTTGTGAATTGATTAATATTAGGCCTATAGCTTATTAATATTAGTGTTGTAATTATTATTAACATTAGTAATAATAATATTAATACTAATATTTCATTCTCTTAAGAAAGATTATTTTCTTTCTAGGGTCATGTTTAATATTCTAAATGGATTATATTAATAGATTTGTATATAGTTTCATTGTTGTATCGTCGTTTTAACATGCTTCTTGATTTTGATTGCAATGGTTTGCGGTCAGTCAAACTACTATTTGTAATAAACGAATAGCTTACTTACTTATGTGTACAAACTGTGTTCCCAATTCGTTCGATGATTGCCTTCTTTCGACAACAATATCTGAAGCAGTGGCGGCGATCTTGTCTGACAGGTGGGGGGGGGGCAAAGTCGGCCATGGTCTGGTCGATGACCTTATTTTTAGGAATTCATGTCCCCCCAAAAAGTTTCTTTACTTCATGACTTTCTACTAATTCATCTCCAAAAAAGTTGCTGACCTTTTTTTAGTCACTGACTTTTTTAACAACTTTTTTCCGGTCTCCCACCAATAATGTGCCTTTTTTAGGAATTCGTCTAGAAAATTCATTAACTTTTTTACAGATTCATCCCCCAAAATTTTATGACTTTCTTTACGAATTTCTTCTTCTTTCGGAAGAATTTTTAAATCAAATCAAATCAAATCAGTCTTTATTGTAACTAATTTCTGGGGGACACTTCTGCTCAAAAATTGAATTTTTACCTCATCTGGTCAAAAAGGCAGTGAAAACCCTCACGCGCAATTACATTTCTTGCCCTTTTTTGGTGTTTCTTCAAAAAGTGGGGAGGGGACAAAAATATGGTGTGTCCCCCACTCTTAAAGGTGGGGGACTTGTCCCCTCGACCCCCCCCCCCCATAATCGCCGCTGATGATCTGAAGACTCAACAGAGTAGCTGTTAAGTGAAGGCGCTATACAAATATTCTGAACGGGAAAGCGAACGTATGAGAATAAGAATGAACCAATAAACGAACGAGAAAAGAAAGAATTTATGAATGAATAAATTAGTTAAATAATGCATTCACGAATCAACATGAGAAAGAAAAGATGAAATATTTAGTTACACCGCATCTAACTGCCTACCTGTGTCTGCCTGCCTACAGGTCTGTCTACCTGTCTGTCTGTCTGTCTGTCTGTCTGTCTGTCTATCAAACCGTTGCACATTCATTTGCCCACTTAGGCTACTTTCTCTGCGTTATTAAATGTATAGACCTATTTCTGAATGCTTTTGTACATTGCCTTTTGATAAACTCTCGCAGATCTCACTATACTAGTACCATCGAGGTTCTCAGGTAACATAGAAAATCTCTTTGGTGTCATGTGTAAAATGGATATGACCCCGACGTGATTTGAACACGCAACCTTCTGATCTGGAGTCAGACGCGCTACCGTTGCGCCACGGAGTCAGCTGATTACAGTTCAGCTTATGTTTGTCTTTAAACTTACTGCGCATATATTTCAAAATTTCGAGTAACTGTCCATCAAGAATAATTCTAAAACTGAATTACATCTTTCTGTGTAGGCTGTCTGTTTAACGTAATGTCTTGTTCATTAAAAGAGATAGCGATTAACATTTGAATTAGCGTTCCCTAGTGAATAAACGGCAGATTTTCTGCAATCCATTTAAATGCGCAGTGCATTTCAACTTATTCGCCATGTGGCGCCAATGTTGTTTCTTGCTCTCGAAAAATCCGTAACTTAGGCCTACCTGTGAGTTTAATTGCTCATGGTTTTGTGACATTCAATACAATCCACAAGGGACTCACTTAGTAGAGAATTATTTTATTTTGTGTTGTATCGCATCGCACTGCATTTTTACCCCATTCGAATTTTTTATATGTTATTTGTTCGGGGCGTGTACTGCAGGCTGTCTGTTCTGTTAGTAGTTAAGGTTTATCGCATAACATGTACATGTAGGCATGGGCGGAGTTTGGTTTTAGTTCATGGGGGGGGGGCTAAAACATACCTTACAAAAACCTTGATGACCTTTTTTTAGGAATTCGTCTCCGAAAAATTAATTTGATGACCTTTTTTTAGGAATTCGTCTAAGAAAAATTTGTCTGGGGCTTCATGGGGAGGCTTAGCCCCCCCTAGCCCCTGATAAACTCCGCCCATGCATGTAGGCCTACAGCGCAGTGCGTTTGCAGGCGCTTAATTAAAGAATAAATATTATTATTATTAGTATAAACCGCCCTTCGCGATGGTTACTTGTATGACTGCTCTGGCTTTGCTCTGGTTACAAAATTTGTCTAGCGCCGCCACTGAATACAAGAATACAATGCAATATAAAATTATACAAATGAGAAGAAACAGTGCCTTAACGATGGATGTTCCATCGGTGCCATGGAACAGAGCGCATTTTGCGACGGAGTGATTTCATTATTAAACTAATTACTTTATCCTGAAATATGCTTATAGTAGGCTATCCATTAAAGTTAAATATAGGGCCTACCTAAATGTAGGCCCTACATTAATAAAATTAAGTACCCTAATAAAATTAAGTAACAGTAGGCCCTAAATAAATGTGTATTGATACATAATATTAATAGATAGCTTATTTTAAAATATATTTATAGTAAATATAATATTTGAGCTCAAAGAAGCTCAATTTGATCTCAAAGTTGCATCAAGCAAAGACGCAAATGGTAAAGTCCTAGTAGACGATGCAAGCATACAGAAACGATGTAGGCTAAGGAATACTTCGAACAACTAAATGTCGACACACATAACGACCTATGGTTCTCACTGAGTTGTGACACAGAAGAATATGCTATAGGCCCTATGCTAAAATCTCTACAGGAAGAGGTAAGGAATACTATCAAGAAAATGAAAAAGGATAAAGCACCAGACATGGATGTAATCACTAGGCCTACGGAACTACATCAAGGAGGAGGAGAAACAGTTATTAAACTTAAAGCCATGCATACTCTTGTTACAAGGATTCAACAAGAGGAAGAAATATCAGAAATCCCAGACTGGGCAAAATCGACAATCGTCCCTATATACAAAACAAAAGGAGATCAGCAAGACTCCAAAACTTACAGAGGCATTAGTCTACAGAGCATTCCAGGAAACGGTTTCACCAAAAATGATACAAAACATAAAGTAGCAGTGTGTTGAGAGAGCAGATGGAGAACAGGAGAAGAGCAAGATGATTCAGACCAGGTAGACGAACCATTGACCAAACTATTCACAATGAGACAGATACTTGCAAAAAGCATAGAACACAACCAGAAAGCCTTCATCAACTTCATAGACTTTAAACGAGCATTCAACAGCAGGCCCGCCGAGAGGGGCAAATGCCCAGGGGCCCGACGATTTTTAGGGGCCCGGACCGGGCCCGCAATCAACTTTATAAACGAGTTTGCTGCAGCTAAATCCAGAAAAGCTGCTTTTTGATTAGCATAAATTTAAAATTAACTGAATCAAATCATAGTTGTATATATAAATATCATTATGTACGGTCGTACATGCACTTTTATTATTTTTTCAATTTTTTTAATTTTTCTCTTAAAGCCTAAAGATAGTTTAGACTTTAGAGGCCCGTGACTGCTCTGCCTAGGGGCCCGTGACTGCCCTGCCTATAGGGCCCGTGACTGCTCTGCCTAGGGGCCCGGAATTTCTGTCGGCGGGCTTGTTCAACAGTATGTGGCATGATGGGATGTGGAGAGCAAAATGCAGGAATACCAGAGCAACCGATCAAACTTGTACAAGAGATATATCGAAAATCATCAATTGCTATAAGATCTTCGCAGAAGATTTCTATTGCCGCGTTTACACTAATACAAATGTCATCCATAGAGGAGACGAAATCTAACGAGCTCAACTTACAAATATCATCCACCAGGGGAGACCAAAATGTACGTCGACCAAGAGGGTGACCAACAAAACGGAGCTCAACTAATCTACGCAGTTCACTTATATTTATAGAGCACCGACACTCCTTTAAAATTGGCCTATGAGGTCTGGTGTCGTAGGCGTAGACTCGAGGGAGGGGCAGCCGGGGCACGTGCCTCCCCAATAATTGAGATGTACTGTGCAGCTAATGCAACAAGTATAGAAAAAATAACCAAATGCCCCCCAATATTTTGGGCAAGTTTACGCCAGTGTCTGGTGTCCTGTTTTCTGCTTCTCCACCTGGCCTTCATACCTTAGTGAACTCCAATGGCTTCACTAAAACAACAATGGTCAAGCATAGGCGTAGCTACATGGAGGCAAGAGGAGGCATTTAAAAATTCTCTATGTATTTTCTGAAGTAGACCCAAGGAGAGGTGGATTTTGCCTCCTCTTGATTTGTGTCGAAGAAAGTCCTCTCGAATGTGTTAATGACTAAAAAAAAAAAAAAAAAGGTCATCAACTTTTTTCGTGACGAAATTTACTTTTTTCGTGACGAAATTTTTGAAATTCTGAGAGCAAAATTCTTAAATTCTCAGTTTTTTCGGACGCAGAAAAATTTCCCTCTGACCTCTGAAACAAAATCGCCGCCACTGCATAAAAGTTTAGACAAGCAGTAGTTGCCTCCTCTTGAATTGAAGTCTGGCTACGCCCCTGTGGTCAAGCATCTTCCTGATCTGCAGCAGAGAAAGATTTGAAACCCGACATAATTATGGATTGACAGCACACTATACCGTACATGTAAAAACACCCGACCGGTCTCGATCTGCAGAGTTCGAGGTTCATCTTAAGACTCTCTTTTTGACATATCATTTGACAACTGATAGATTCTATTCTATCCTATTCTAGGCACAACGCCTGTTTGATAGGATTCTGTAAAGTGTACTTGAAATGAGGTAAACTAGTAAGTAAGTAAGTAGTCTTTATTTGCATCTAACATGCGCACATGCATAAAATTGATTTGCTGTGGAACTATGAAACTTGCCATCCTTAGGCCTACTCAACAGCTGTAATGTATTTTACTTTACTTTAAATCACAGCACATTATTTTTACATTGTATTCTATTTCAGTACATTGCATTAGGCCTAGATCCCATCTCTTCACATGGCATCACATTCAATGCTGTAGGCCTAGTGGTAAAATTAGAGGTGAGTTAATTCACGCTGCAGGTTAGTTTTCCGAAACGCTGAGGGTGATTTTTTTAGAAGTTGGCTGTGCAAAGAACTTTTTTGAAACTTGGAAACGAATTTGGTGAGTGTTTTAGCTATTGAAATTACAAAATTTCTGATGCATCAACTATGCTAAAATTTTTGTTTTTTTTGCATCCAGTGGCAGTGCCAGTGACGTTCCGATATGAAAACAAACAACAAAGGGCAATCGCATTTTAGACAATTTGGCCTCAAAGCTGATATTCTACACTCTACAGTATTAAATATATGTCAAATTGCGTTCTGGAGGTGGGTACACGCTCTCCAGAGGTGAGTAGGCTATGCTAGAAAAAATATTTTGTGAGCTGAGTATACGGTCTCTAAAGGTGAGTACACGCTGTAGGCTACACCCGCGTATACCCTCGTCTACAGCGCTGATCACATCACATAACATCGCATTATGTAACACCACATCATATCACATTTCTTTGACTGACGTCGGCAGGTTATCTCGACAGCCGATAGGTGGCGTAGGCCCTACGCGTTGTGGTGTGCATGCTGTACGATTGTTAGTCGGTCTCGTAGACTGCTTGCAATCAGACACTTGTTTGAGATTGAAGTCGTGTTGTTTACGTCTAAACTCAGAACTCTGAACTCAGACACAAACTATCTCTGTCTGCTTCGGCTGGCTATAAGGAATGCGATAGACGGAATGCCGATAGCTAAAGACTCCAGTTGAAGTCAGTCATTGCTCAGATTGGGAGAAGCATTAACCAGTCACAGATTTCAAGGCCAATTAGCGGTCGAAATAATACAGAATTGTGGTAAAACTATAAAAAGGATCAGGCATTGAAAGGGTCAAAGAAAGGCCAAGTCGTTGTTGGGTTCTGGTTACAGGGAAAATGTTTGCAAAAATTGTGCATGTTAAAGAATAAATTTTAGACCCCACGGGACCTGAGTTGTAAGATATATCGCTATATGCACATCAATTAGTCGATTTATTAATTAATTAGTTTGTTCTTTTTTCTTTGGTTCCTTCATTCGATCATTCATTCATTCATTTAGTCAGAACATCTACGCACAGTGAGTAGGCCCTACAGAGGACACAGATAAAGTGGAGGCTATTCCATGTACGTGGCCAAACCACAGAAAATGAACGACGTTGCATGCAGTGTTGAAGTGCTTGGAAAAGGAAAACAGTTTACCTCCGGCCGTGCACGGAACGAAGTTTACAGCGCCAGCCAAACCTCAAATGGGGCAAAAAAACTCTTCCAGTAGGTGACGTATCCGCGAAATGGCATCGTCACACCCATATCGAAATCTTAAATTTGAGGCGTTATGACGCAGGTAGCCAATGAATTATATATCAATGACTAGGTACGTATATGCATGCTCCTCGAAGTACGGATCAGTAAAATGAGCTGAGTTTCGCTCTGGGATTAACTAAGTGTATCCTAGAAAACCCTTATGAGTTGTGTACGTTCATCCGGTCATAAAGAATGCTCTGTATAAATGTGGGCATGCGCTTAGTTAAGCGAGTGTGTGAGTTTGAGAGAGAGAAACAGAGAGACAGACAGACAGACAGAAAGTGACAGAAAGAGACAGAAAGAGAGAGAGATTAACATGGACTGTGAAAGACCTAGAGAGACATAGGCCTAGTTACACATTGTGAGATAGATACAGAGAGAAAGAGAGACAGGCTAAGAGAAAGCGAGAGCGAGACAGACAGACAGAAAGAGGTCCTGTGCGTGCGTGCGTGTGTGTGAGAGAAAGAGATACAGACAGACAGACAGACAGACAGACAGACAGACAGACAGACAGACAGACAGACAGACAGACAGACAGACAGACAGACAGACAGACAGACGGACAGACAGACAGACAGACAGACAGAGAAACACAGAGAGAGAGGTTGTGTGTGTGTGTGTGCGTGCGTGTGAGACAGAGTCAGAGATATCTGAGAAAGAGAGGGGTTATAGAGAGAAGTTGAGCGAGTGCGCATTGCTTTGATTGCTTGTGTTGTATTTTTACATCCATGCCTTGTTTCTGTCCATGCATAGATAAACCGCAATTAGGACATTCTTTGATAGGAGCTTAAGTGGCATATGGAGATGAAGAGAAGAGAGGAGATAAAAAAAAGGAAAGGAGAGGAGGTTTGAGCAGAGATGAGTTGAATCAATTGAGTTGAGTCGATTAGAGTATAGTTAAGTTGAGCACAGTAGAGTAGAGATAAATTGAGCTGATTTGAGTTGAGTTGAGTTGATTTGAGTAGAATAGGGTTGAGTAGAGTAGAGTTGAGTAGAGTTTGAGTTGAGTTAAATTTAGTTCAGTAGAGTATGTTTGAGTTGAGTAGAATAAAGTTGGGTTGGCTTGATTTGAGTTGAGTAGAATAGAGTTGGGTTGGCTTGATTTGAGTTGAGTTGAGTTGAGTAGAGTTGAGTTGAGTTGAGTTGAGTTGAGGAGAGTAGAGGAAGTGATGACTCACAGCAAAAGATATAAAAAGGAGAGATAAAACGAAAAAACTCTTCATAGACCAGACGAATGGCGTAGCATGGTACGAAGGAAAGAGGGAGAAAGACTGGATCAGAACTACAGAAGTTGAATGCGCAGTAGCGAACATATTAATAGAAGTGGAGCAGAGCCTACGCCAACAACGGCTCGGTCGCTAACCGCCGGGTGAGCTGTGGCTTTCGACGCCGCCCCAAATCGTGGCCCAACGCAGCTCTATATTTTGCATCTCAGCCGAGCAAGCAGTCAGTGTGGACCTCGTGCTACGAAGTGTAATATATACATTTATACCGTTAATGTACATATATTCTGGAATATCTGCATATTTATGTATGTATGCGTATGTGTGTAAAAGTATTTGTATGTATAATTCGTACACTAATGGAATAGGTCAACACAATAAGACATAGGTCTATTTTTAACATACTTATATATATGCAGATATAACGCATCTACTCATATTTGTTTATATATATGTATGTCAATAAATCTTCTTGTAAACACATGTATTCGCCTCAGCATAGCTTTCCTGACGTTGAGATCTTCTGAGTCTACCTGTTTCATACGTTTCGCAGGTACATGATCTTCGACTGCTTTCTCGTCCAGACCGCAATCTGACTGAGCCATCGAACAACAACGTTCCTTCGTTTCGAATTCTTCGAAGGTAAGCACTCGATGATTCCTAATAGCCTAGTGCAGAAGATCTGTCCAATGTCTACTGAGTTAACAGCAAGAGGTAGCCATTATGATGAAGTGCTAGCGACCTCATTTTCTTGGCTTCGGCGTGTCCCTTGCCGTTTCATCTTCCCACAGAGAGGGTACAGTTAATTTCCAGTTGAGTTCAATAGATGATGTAGGCTCGTAAAAATGCTCGGCAGCTCACAAAAGTAACGACGTTATTTTTGGTATATTAAGTGGTTAGCGTGCTGGATTGTCCACCGAAAGGTTGGGGTTCAGACATCCGCCAGGGCAGAACTCTGGTTCAAGATTTCTTCTCCACTTGCACCCCCTATAGCCAACTCAGCGATAATGAGTACACTGACCGTACACTGTCGGTGGGAAGATGAGACGGCGAGGGAGAGGACTGGCCACCCACTTTCATATACCGAGGCTAAGAAACTGACGTCGTTAACGCTTCATACCCATGGCTGCCTCAGAGCTATAGCTTAAAGTGCTGCCCTTCTTCTTCTTCTCAAGGTAGGGTAAGGTAATCACCTATGGAAAGTGGACATACCAACCATACCTTTCGTCTGAGGTATAAGGTAAGGTTTTAGTTTTGGTAACCTGAGATCAATAAAGGTCAGGCACTTATCACACGATTCCAATTCAGACGAGGCATAACAGTCGTCCAGACATCGAAGGGACACAGAGACAAACACAGCAACCCCAAAACGAAATAGAAATGCCGAGATTAAATCCATCCTTCCATCGAACGATGAACTTATTCGTTAGTCCATCCATCCATCCATCCATCCATCCATCCATCCATCCATCCATCCATCCATCCATCCATCCATCCATCCATCCATCCATCCATCCATCCATCCATCCATCCATCCATCCATCCATCCATCCAACAATCCAACAATCCATCCATCCATTCATACATCCTTCGTCTGTTCATCCATCCATCCATCCATCCATCCACCCACCCACCCACCCACCCACCCACCCACCCACCCACCCACCCACCCACCCACCCATCCATCCATCCATCCATCCATCCATCCATCCATCCATCCATCCATCCATCCATCCATCCATCCATCCATCCATCCAACAACCCAACAATCCATCCATCCATTCATACATCCTTCGTCTGTTCATCCATCCATCCATCCATCCATCCATCCATCCACCCACCCACCCACCCACCCACCCACCCACCCATCCATCCATCCATGCATTTCTCCATCAATCCATCCATGCATCCATGCATGTTTCCATCCATCCATCCATCCATCCATCCATCCATCCACCCACCCACCCACCCACCCACCCACCCACCCACCCACCCACCCATCCATCCATCCATCCATGCATTTCTCCATCAATCCATCCATGCATCCATGCATGTTTCCATCCATCCATCCATTTTTCTACCCATCCAGCCATCCAGCCATCGTCTGCTCACCCGTCAATCGGTGCATTTATACCTCATTCTATCTAGCAACCGTCTTATCCATCCATCCATCCATCCATCCATCCATCCATCCATCCACCCACCCATCCATCCATTCATTCATCCATTAGTCCATCCTTCCATCCATCCATCCATCCATTCATTCTTCGTCTGTTCATCCGTCAATCGGTGCATTCATGCCTCATTCTATCCAGCAACCGTCTTATCCATCCATCCATCCATCCATCCATCCATCCATCCATCCATCCATCCATTCATCCATCTATCCATCCATCCATTCGTTCCTTCTATCCAGCCAGCCAGTTATCCAACCAACCAGACATCCATCCAGCAATCTATACATCCATTCGTTCATCCGTCCGCCAACCATTCATTATTCATACAGCACAGTCTATAATTCCACTTTTCCCCATTTGCATGTCCATTTTCTTCATTGCTCGTCTAGCCAACCACCTGCTCGCTTCCCACCCTTTCCTCATTCTGTGACCCGGTCATCCTCAACTCCTTTGCAAGACGTCAGAAGCACCAAAACTGTGGGATAAACAAGAAACAGCTTATAAGTACAGTGACGTCACTCAGTGACTCATAGACATATTTAGTCCATAAACACACGTGTATCTGTTGATGTATATTGTATTCTGATATATTTTGGTGAGGTTTTAGCCTAAGCATTTCTGCAATGCATCTATGCACTCATGTATACAAATGATGTATTATGTATCTGTATATGTGTGGTGGGCATGCATATCGTATGCTTATGTATGTATATATGAATATGTACCTACATACATATATGTATGTACATTGTACATGTATATGTATGTATGTGTAATTGCGTGCATATATATATATATAATTGCGTGCATACATAATTATATATATATGTATAATATGTATGTACATGTATATGTATGTATGTGTAATTGCGTGCATACATATATATATATATGTATAATATAATTGCGTGCATATATATATATACATGTATGTGTGTAATATGTATGTACATGTATTGTATTGTATTGTATTTAAACATTTATAAAGCGCCTCTAGTAGGGTTTACCGTTCAGAGGCGCTCAATATGTATGTATATGTATTTGTATGTATATGTATGTATATGTATGTATATGTATGTATATGTATATGTATGTATATGTATGTATATGTATGTATATATGTATATGTATGTATGTGTAATTGCGTGCATATATACTTAATATTATATACAATTATACATGTATATATATATGTGGAAGACGTTGTATAAACAGCACGTGTTGGTTATCCAACCAGACACGTTGGATCTCTTCTAATATATACAACGCTGTCTGTGCCACGTATCAGTCGCCGCGAGATGTCAGGAGTCTGTTGGCGCTTGTGCGCAGTAATCGCCGACCTTCTGTGGAGTAGGCTGTGCTAAGCACGTCATCACGTAGGCCCATATAGGCCATGGAATTGGCTGGAATACACCGGGGATAGGCCCACGGGCGAACGAAGTAGAGGCGTCACTGCAGATTATTTGTGTAGATCCTTAAAACTGTAATTGTGATTACGACAATTTACATAGCGTTGCCAGTAGCAAGTGCATTTCAAGGCGCTATATAAATAACGTGATGGATAGATCATGGATTATAATTATTAATTATCGGAGGCCTTCGATGGAAAGGGTTTCCTCGATGGAAAGGGTTTCTTCGATGGAAAGGGTTCCTTCGATGGGAAGGGTTTCTTCGATGGGAAGGGTTTCTTCAATGGGAAGGGTTTTTTCGATGGAAAGTGTTTCACCGGGTATCAATTGATGGCGCGCCAAAACCATAGCGTTACGTCACGTAGAGCAGCGGTTCTCAACCTTTTGAGACTCAAGGACCACTTATAGGCCTAAATTTTGTGTCTCGGTCGCGGACCACCACTAAAAATTGTGCCAAAAAACAAATTAATGCAAAAGACATTTTTAACCATAAATTCGCGTATTATTAGTTTCATGCTGCCATCTAGCCGATTCTAGCGATTGAAATAAAGCAAAAATTGGCAAAATTGAAAAAAAAATTCTATTTGCATGTTTTTAATTCTAACGAATATTATTGTAAGTTTTGCTCGCGGACCACCAGGCAAATGAGAACCGCTGATATAGAGTATTAAGTAAATTTAGTTAATTACATTGCACTACAGCAAATGACATATTAGACTGTTAGAATTTGATAACAGATGAGTGGCATGCATTTATCTAGATCAGCGATGGCGGTGAGCACAGGATCGTTCGTCGAGGAGATCTACGATCAGTTCCTCGTCTGCCGCATGTGCTCCGAGATCTACAAGACTCCAAAGGTGCTCACCTGCATGCACACGTTCTGCGAGAAATGCCTCGAAACGCACTACGAGATGGAGGAGCAGGAGAGACCCTACCGGTTCCTGCTCTACACGCGCGCCCTCACCTGTCCGCTGTGCCACTCCCGCACCGAACTCCCTACTGGGGGAGTTCACCGACTGCCTGATAACTTTCTCGTGGCTAACCTGGCCGATGTTGTTAACCGACGCAAGCCGAGTACGAAGAACCCAGTGTGCGAGATCTGCCGATCGGGATCGAGGAAGGATGATGTGGGGACGAGAAACGAGGCAGACAAGGATGAGGAAGGGGAGAAGCGAGCGGTCGCCAAGTGCCTCGACTGCGTCAAGATGTTGTGCCGAACCTGCGCTGAGCTTCATCGACGAACAAGGGTAACGCAACAGCATGGACTTTTCGACATCCAGGTGGAGAAGGATACGGAATGTAAGCTGCATCCAAATGAGGTCATTCGCTTCTACTGTGACCCGTGCGAGGAGTGCATCTGCGTACTCTGTACCTTCCACGACCACAAGGATCACGATGTGTCCTCGTTACTCGAGGCCTTGGAGCGCCACCGAGGTCCCTTCGAGGAGTTAATCGGACGATGCGGGGACAGGGTCGAAAGACTGAAAGAACAGGTGGAGCTGATCGACAGATGCGAGCGTGGACTTCGGCTGGCCGAGGAACACATCCGGGACTCGGCGATCGAGTCGATAGCCGCCATTCGCAGGAGGGAAAAGGACCTCCTGGCCGAGCTACGAGAAACGCTCGGAGAACAGACTCTGGAGTTCATCGCGCAGAAGGACACCTTCAAGGAAAACCTGAAGAACCTCGAAGGGACCTTCCAGCTCACGAACGCCATGCTAAAGGGCACGAGCATCGACCTTCTCATGGTTAAGAAGGAGATGAAGGACAAGCTTATTGACATCCTGGACACCGGCGTCAAGAAGACACCAGAGACACTCAAGCGAAACATTCAACTGTGTCACGAGGATTACTACCAGGACATTCGGTCGACGGCCTTCAACCACATGGCACAGACCGACCGCTTCATCAGCCAAAAGACCAAGAAGAAAGATGACTGTGGAGATGGCGAAGCATTCAAACGACCCGTGGAAGTCCGAAGCGTTGCAACCGAAACAGATTTACCGGTCGCTTCGCAGTCCGATTTCCTCGTCGATTCCAACCTCAAGCGAAACCTTTCGAACGGTCTGGACAAAACGGTTGATATTTCGCAACCGAAAAAGGGCGGCACAGCAAACCCAGAAGAAGAAGACCAGAGCCAGGCGGCTGAAACAGAAGACGATGAAGACGACTTCGAGGATTCGAGCGAGGTTCAGCAGAACGCAATGTGGCAACGACCAATGGCAGTGGTCGTCGTCACGGAGATTCCTAGGTCTCTAGGAAACATAGTCCTTCGTCCGGTCAGCGGTCGTCCGCGCCACGCGGACAGGACGACTCAGACGAAGCAGGCCGTCCTGACTGATCGTTGGACGACGATGCCGAGGATAACGTTCAGCGAGAAGGAGACGAGCACTCCACAAGTACGCGTCTTACACAAGAACGTCTCAACGGACAACCAGACGATGGTTGAGAAGTCGACGAACACCGTTGTAGACGTGACGGCCGCCTACCGGGGCGCCGCATCGACCCGTCGCATGGTGATGGTCAGCCGGGGAACCTGCACACCGAGAATGATGATGCTGGACAAGGAGACGCTGCCTATACCTAGCTCGTCTGCCAACAGAGGGTGTTCACCGGTGACCTGGCCGAGCAACACCGACAACACTCATGCACTAGATTCACCCCCTGAAGACGGTTTGTCTGTCCCGACAATCGCAGAACCCCAGGTTGCTCCTCAAAACTTTGCAGTTAGTGGAGCTGAAGGAGATTGCACGCATATCAATGGTTCCTCGGCAACAACAGGAAACATAGTCTCAAATCAAGGTTCCACTGCTATTTCGGGAGATAATATGTCAATACAAGGAAGCACTGCTGACAATAAAAACCCTATGGCAAATCCTGGGGTTCAGATGCCAGTTCAGAGACCGGAGGCAATCGTAGGTGGCAACGAGGGTACCCAAAGTCATGTGACACTTCCAAGAGGGCCGGTGCCAGTTCAGAGATCTGTTGCAGGCCCACTAAGCAGTGTTGTCAACCAAGGTTTATCGGCAACTCCTGGCGGTCAGGCACCAACTCAGACACCGCCAACAGTTCTAGGAGGCAGCGTTCACAGCCAAAGCCCTGTTGCAATCCCTGGAGGGCAGATACCGGCTCAGAGATCCATGGCAATCCCCGGAAGTAACGTTGGCAACCAAGGTTCTTTGGCAGCTCTTGCAATTCAGGTCCCAACTCAAAAGCCTGCAGCAGTGCCAGGAGGTAATGTTGGCAACAAAAGCCCTTTGGAAGTTTCAGTTTCAGGAGGTCAGGCAACAGTTCAAAAACCTATGACAGTGCTAGGAAGCAATGTTGCCAACCAGATTCCTGTGGCAAATCCTGGAAGTCAGGTACCAGCTCCAAGACCTGTGGCAATCCCGGGAAGCAACGTCACCAACCAGAGTACTGTGGCAACTCCTGGAAGTCAGGTACCACCTTCAAGACCTGTGGCAGTCCCAGGAAGCAATGTTGCCAACCAGAGTCCTCTGGCAAGTCCTGGAAATCAGATACCACCTTTAAGACCTATGACAGTCCCAGGAAGCAATGTTGCCAATCAGAGTCCTGTAACAAGTCCTGGAAGTCAGACACCAGCTCCAAGACCTGTGGCAATCCTGGGAAGCAATGTTGCCAACCAGAGTCCTGTAGCAAGTCCTGGAAGTCAGGTACCACCTTCAAGACCTGTGGCAGTCCCAGGAAGCAATGTTGCCAGCCAGAGTCCTCTGGCAAGTCCTGGAAATCAGATGCCAGCTCCAAGACCTATGATAGTTCCAGGAAGTAATGTGGCCAACCAGAGTCCTGTAGTAAGTCCTGGAAGTCAGGTACCAGCTCCAATACCTGTGGCAGTCCCAGGAAGCAACGTTTCCAACCAGAGTCCTCTGGCAATTCCTGGAAATCAGATGCCAGCTCCAAGACCTATGATAGTTCCAGGAAGCAATGTTGCCAACCAGAGTCCTATGGCGATTCCTGGAGGTCTATTACCAGTTTGTGCACCTAATACAGTGATGGCGGGCTACGTTGCCAATCAGAGCCAAGCAACAGTTCCTGGGGGTAATATTGCCACTGTGGCAAGTCCTGGAAGTCAGATACCAGCTTCAAGACCTGTGACAGTCCCAGGAAGCAACGTTGCCAACCAAAGTCCTGTAGCAAGTCCTGGAAGTCAGATACCAGCTCCAAGACCTATGACAGTCCCAGGAAGTAATGTTGCCAACCAGAGTACTGTGGCAAGTCCTGGAAATCAGGTACCAGCTCCAAGACCCATGGCAGTCCCGGGGAGCAACGTTGCCAACCAGAGTACTGTGGCAAGTCCTGGAAATCAGGTACCAGCTCCAAGACCTATGACAGTCCCAGGAAGCAATGTTGCCAACCAGAGTCCTATGGCGATTCCTGGAGGTCTAGTACCAGCTCGTGCACCAAATACAGTGATGGCGGGCTACGTTGCCAAGAGCCAAGCGACGGTTCCTGGGGGTAATATTGCCACTCAAGGTCAGTTGACAACTCCTAGTAGTCAGACACCAGTTCAAAGAAATACAACAGTCTCAGAAAACATTGGTGCCAACCAGAGTCCTGTTACTAGTCCTGGGAGTCAGACACCAATACAAAAACCTATTGCAGTACCCGCTGGTGATGGTGTTCACCCTCAGCTTCCAATGACATATCATCAAGGACAAGTGTCCGCACAGAGCTCTGTTGTAAACTCAAACACTGCTGCACCAAATGTTCTTGGAAAAACAATGTCCACACTGCTGTCCGCAATCTTTCCTTCCACTACCGCAAAGCAGACGAGCAATGTCCAGGCCCAAGAACAACCGAAATAGATCCAGCGTCATAATCCAATGCACGCCAATGAGGTTGTAAGCGTTGTTAAGAAATACATTTATCAGAGCTAGGACAAAGAGATCTCGTGTCGGATATTAAACCGATAAATTGTTTATACTAACTACTGTGTATTCAAATTTGTAAATATATAAAGTTACTTTACATCGTTCGTTCGACTTGCTAAACGGAAAGATGAGCCAATTGGCGAATTCAAAGACGATCTAACTTTCTTTAGCATTAAGCTTCGTGACTGAATATATAGTATTTATATCAATACCACAATTTTTTACAGATTTTCCAAGAGACGCTCTAAAATTAATCTGTAAGTGTAACAATTAAAATTTCAATTACATTTACAAGATTCAGCTTGCCATTCACTCACGTCATTTCTCTTCAACAGACCACAGATGCGACTAATTGTTCACAGATGCGTCTAATTGCTTTTTTTTAACCCCCATCTGTGTCGACAGTCGTCACCCGCTCCAACAAAACAAAATTCTTATTCCATCTTCTTCGCGACGCCGTTCTTGTTCTTTCTCTCCCACCAACAATATTGGCGAACATTTGCAGACGTCAATCGACTCCGTCGTTTGTTAAAGGACACGTTTCCCGTGCACAGATGGCGCTGATGAATTAGAGTCATTGAATTAGAATAAAGGACGTCGACAAGAAGAGAGTCAGCGATGGTTCCTATTCTATCGTTTCTCCTTCAGGTCCAAGGCTGAAGCTCATTCCTGCACACATTTACCGAGAATGAACGATAGGTCTTACACAGCGGTTTGTATGTATGTATGATGTATGTATGTCTGCATGTATGCATGAATGCATGCATGTATTTATGTAAGAATGCATGTATGTATGCAATTATGTATGTAGGCCTATGTATGTATGTATGAATTCATGTATGTATGTATGAATGTACGTATGCATGCATAAATGTACATATGAATGTATGTATGAATGCATGTATGTATGTATAAATGTATGCATATATGCCTGCATGCAAGTATGCACATATCTGGGTATTTTAAATAGCGCCTTTTAAAGGAATCTCTAAAAGCGCGGTAGTTGCAGTTTTTACAGCGACCAATGGCATTTATGAAATAGCCGTCTAATGCAACTCAATACTGACCAACTGCGAGATTTAAGTTGAAAAGATCTGGAGGCATAGCTGACACAAAGGAAAATTTATGCAACACCCTTTCAAGGTTCACAAAAGGCGCTATAAAATGATGAAATAAATACACACATAACGGTGATATAACACGCATGATTGGCATTTTTATGGCACCCTCTTAAGTACCTCTTAAAAGTATACATACATACATACATACATACATACATACATACATACATACATACATACATACATACATACATACATACATACATACATACATACATACATACATACATACATACATACATACATACATACATACATACATACATACATACATACATACATACATATATACATACATATATACATACCAATACATATATATACATACATACATGTATGCATATATAAATATATTCAAAGGAATGGTGAAGAACAGCAGCGCACAATTTTTGTTTGGTTGGCAGCAATGGAAAATCTGTAAGCGAAATGTTTGGGGCATTTATGTCTTTAATGACGGATGTCCCTAACACTCGGGGAAAGACCTTAATACCGTATTAAAAAAGAGCGTGAACCAGCGGCAGGGTCATCTGTATGGGGGAGCGAAACTTACGGGAAGGCTGACCTTAAATAGGGGTAGTGTGATTCAGTGAGCGAAGTGAGAGTTTAGAGTTGGGAGTAAGAGAATGACCCTAAGAAGTTTGTACCATATAAATTTTTAGAAGGTTCTAGATTAAACCGGACAAGAATTGACACCTGAAAAAATTGTCGAGTTTTTAATTAATTTCGACGACCACATTACTTTCGCAATCTAAGCATATTAATTATTAATTATTACTACATCTATATGTAATAATATTATTATGTATATACACATATAGCATTTATTTAAACATTATGCTATATATAGTAAGATAAGCTTAGGCCTGTATATAGATACACATATACATATTTCGTGGGTATTCGATGTTGGCAAGCATGACTCTTATGGTAGTCATGGTACAACGCTTGCAGCGTCACGGGCAGTGGCCAGTGTACTACCGGGCGATACTATTGCTACGTCTTTGACCCATAGGGCAACTGTAAACTAACAATCGGCGTAAAGCTCTTGACAATGGTGTCCTTGGACAAGGAAGAGGAGCAGGATAAGTACCAAAAGAAAGAGTACGATAATAAGAAAAAGTGAAACGAAATCTGAACAAGAAGATGAGTAGTCGGAGGAAATTGAAGAGGAGGACGAGGAGGAGAGAAATATGAAGCAGAAAGAAGATAAGGATGAAGTAGACAAAAGACAAAAAAGACAAAAGATGTGATAATGTGTCTAAGGAAAATGAAAATGATAGTGAAGATGATGATGCTGATCGAGGTAGTTGATTTCGCTGCGTTGCTGAGAATTTAGGTTTAGAGGTAAAAGAAGGCGAACAATTTAAATCTGAAGATGATGACGAACAGGAGAGGAAGGAGGAGTAGAAAGCGGAGTAGAAAGAGGAAACATCAGGATGAGAGGAGGAGGAGTCGATGATGGAGACTTTGGTAGACGCAGAAGATGAAGAAACATTACAAACTGAATTGGTGGAACATGAAGATGAATCGAAAAAGTCGGATCGTGGTGGAATGAGGAAGAGGGATAAGAGATGAGAACAGGAGGAAGAACAAGAATGCGATGAGAAGAAGGATATGTTTGGTTCAGCGTAGGTGGAGGACGATGGGCAGAAGGAGTAAGAATAGGGAAAAGAGGAAAAAGAGGAGAGGAAAGAGGAAAAGGAAAATGAGGAGACGGAAGAAGAGGAGGAAGAAGAAGAAAGGGATTCGCATGGGGAAGAATTGAAAGAGAAAGAGGAGAAGGAAGGAGAAGATGAGGAAGAGGAATAAGATGAAAGGGAAGACGTGAAGGAAGGGGAGGAGGCAGAAGAGGAGTGGAAAGAAGAGGAGGAAGGAAGGGATAATGACGGGGAGGATGATTTAAAATCGGAAGAGGAAGAATCTGTAAGGGGTGAGGAATACGATGTCGATGGAGACGACGCCGAAGATGTCGTTAACGGTGTTGTTGATACTGCCGACGATGATGATGAGGCTGGTCGCATCTGTGAGTTGCGGGAGGAGGAGCAGAGGCAGCAGCAGCAGGAGCAGGAGGCGGAGGAGGAATAGGTGGGTGAACAGGAGGAGGGGGAGGAGGAGTTGGAGGAGGCCGAGGTGTAGATTGTTTGATAAAAGTTTGTGCTTAGAGTCGCCAGGAAAGCAACGGCGGATAGCAGCACAAGACTCAGATCCAAAGAGATCGCGTTCGATGTCGATGGAATCTTCTTCTGGTGACTAAAGCTGTCTGAAAAATCAAGACATAACATTAGACTTTCGACAGACGCAGAACACAACGCCGATAACTTTATTGTACTAGTTAATTTATGTAGCGCCTCTCACTGAAAATATATTAATCCTTATCCTCGTACTCCGACTCATCTTGATTATCATCTGCATCATCGTCACTGTTATCATCAGCTTCAACATCATGGCTGTCGTCGCCACCACCACCACCACCATCACCACCACCACCACCACCACCACCACCACCACCACCACCACCACCACCACCAACAACAACAATAACAACAACAATGATCATCATCACCATCGTCATTCATATATTTCTGCTTCTCCAATTCTTCTTCCTTCTCCTCCTCCTCCTCTTTCTTCTCCTCCTCCTCCTCCTCCTTATCCTCCTCCTCTTCTTCCTCCTTCACCTTCCTCCTCCTTCTCCTCATCATCATCTTCATCACCAGTCTCCTACATAATCCTCCTTTCTTACTCCTCCTCCTACGCATCATCATCATCATCATCATCATCATCATCATCATCATCATCATCACCACCACCACCACCACCACCACCACCACCACCACCACCACCACCATCATCATCATCATCATCATCATCATAATGGCCATCTCCATTATAATCATCTATTGTAGTTTACCATCCACTATCCGGAACTGGTAGAAGGCTTTGAACCCCACTGCGTCGTAGATGTCGTTCGATTTGAAAGTGACGCGAAAGAAATTTCCGTCTGACTTGACGATTCGCTTCGTTCTTTCCTCTGAACTTCCGCAGAATCGAATCATCTTCCGGTCTGTGAGCTGAATGTTGAAGTTGGAGAACTCGACGTAGTCACTTTGGGTGTCGTCGAGGCATCTGCACAACAGCATTGTCATCATCGTCATCATCATTAGCTCCACCATATTTCTAATCACCATAACCTACTGCATAATCTTCCTCCTTCTCCTCCTGGTTCTTTTCCTCCTTTTCCTCCTTCTCCTACTAGTCCTTTTCCTCCTTTTCCTCCTTCTCCTCCTAGTCCTTTTCCTCATCCTCCTTCTACTCCTAGTTCTTTTCTTCCTGCTCCTCCTCCTTCTCCTTCTAGTCCTCCTCCTCCTCCTCCTCCTCCTCCTCCTTCTCCTCCTCCTCCTCCTTGCTATCATCGTGTTTATATGTGCGATGATTAGGAGAAGCATCATTTCCTTCTCAGAAGCATCATCATTATTATCGTCGTTGTACTCATCCACAACACAACCATCAGCGCATTAATAATTAATCAATTCCACCACAAACACAACAATGGCCACTCGCTTGTCATCTGCATTTCACTCGTCGTAAACAAAAAACCAAACATACGTCATCATCCAGTTGAGACGTTATATAAAATAGCCATATACATACATACATAAAAAATCATCACTTTCAATGAGAGAAATACAAGCGACTTGTAATCCCATCTATGCAGTCTTATAAATTGTTGCATGCATACATTATATACATACATACATACATGAGTGCCTCTGAACAGTTCACCCTGCTAGAGGCGCTTTATAAATGTTTAAATACAACACAATACAATACAATATATACGTAGATGGATTAATACATAAATGCATAAATTCATGCATACATAGATACATACATACAAGCATTCATACATGCATTCACACATATATGAAAATCTCGGGTAGGTGAGGTAAAGGTAAAACAATGTAATGTAAATTGTAATGTAATACAGAGAAGGTGTGGCGCAGGTCTCTACCCCGGTTGCATTCCCTCGACGTCGAAGTTGATAAAGGTGATGTAGACGACTTCGTGCTCGGCGCCGTAGAACAGGTAGTGGCACTCCGTATTTCGTGGATAAAGACCGGGAAAGTTTGGCGACGTAAAGGTGCCGTTCGGAGACACCGTACTTCGAAATATGAAGCCACATACTGTAATTACAGCACGACAGTTAAAGGACGCAAGGCAGAGTAATGTAGGAAAAGGTATGGTGAGACAAGAAAATTATGTAATGCAGTAATGCGGTGAGGCAAAGTGGGTTAAGGTAAGGTAAAGTAAGGTAATGGAAGAGAAGAAATGGTTAAGAATCGAAGACAATGTCAAATAAAGTAAGGTAAGAGAAGGTATGGTTTAGATAGTCGACGGCAAGGTAAATGTAAGGTAAAGTAACGGGAGTGAAGATAAAACTAAGTAAAATAAGGTAGCGTCAGTGTTGTGTTGGATAAGTTGCTGCGGTTTAAATCGCCACGAATTAGATAATGATAATAATGACAATAAGAAGGTGAATTTTACATAACGTCGTAGAACAGCCGAATAAAAGATCGCTGTATATGAGCTAAAAATCAACGACGGTCATATGATATTTTATAAAGATATGTCTTGACTTGAGATGTGCATGAAAATATCTCCAGAGATGGTGCATGGTCAGGAAGACAGTGGGTCCATTGATCAAGAAGGAATTCTGGCCACACCTCGAAGAAGATGGCGGGAATTGCAGCCGGTATTGCGATGATGACCGTAGAGGACATCTGCTCCAGCTCTGTGTGCTACTCGAATGCAGAAGTCAGAGATGTAGTCTGGCACGTAAATCACTACTGTGTAAGTTGTCAAGTAGAGTTTGTACGTGATTCGCTGCGCAACACGTAACCGGAGTAGGTTGTCGCACTGCAGATCAGCGACATGATCGGATGGTGTCCGGACAGAGACGGGGCAGAAGATTGTATCGGCACACTGGGCTTTTGCAGTAGTCAATCATGTAGATTAAGGGGCTGTTGATCAAGGCGACGGCGGTTGAGGGAGGAATGAACCATCGGATGGTTTATATTACGCAGTTGGTAGAAATAACATCGAAGGAGTTGACTCGTTTGGGCCGACACGGTCAACAGCTATCAAAGTGGGACTCCAAGGTTACGGACGCTGTCGGCTGATCAATCTTCTCAATGAATATGGAGGCAAAGGTGATACTGTCAAGTCGATGACGACGCCGGAGGATTATAAATCATGGGACTTAGACTTTGATGGATTATGTCTGAGACGGTCAGGCGCCATTCTTTCTTAAATGCGCTCGGCATTCTGCTTCAATACGGCGATTTGTGTTGGTTCAGAGACGTAAGGCTGGGCATAGCAATGGTGAAATGAGTTACAGACCGGCCTGAAGTTAGCAGGTGATGATTCATCAGTTACAGTTTTCTTAGGGAGTGGCCTGGTCATAGTAGGCTTCCGTTTAGACTGAAAACAGTACTAACAAGAAACAGCATTTGGCCGAAACTACACTGAGAACAATTTGTTCTGCTAGCTCCCAAAAGAAGAATCGTAATAAAATACGAAAATCTTTTGACTTACCCATTTCTGAGTCTCGCTCACCAGCTTTGATCCCGAAATCTGACAGTAAACACAAGACTGTCAATCAAACGTTTTATTGACGCCCGATCTAATTCATTCACACCAGACTTACGTCGGCTAGGATTAACTGTCACAGCAACGCTGAATATGACACTGGCAAGGAATGTGAAGTTAAGTAGTGCACAGCTCGAATGGCTGACCGACCATGGGTCAGCTGAGCCCGTCATTCTGCCGATTTCAGTAGATGATTAGATCTTACCGTAAACGTTAAGTTGGTTATAAAGGTATTCGATTGTTGACTTTGTATGACCGTGTTTGCACTTCAGTCTTTTTAAACCTCGGAACCGCTTTTCCGAGGAACTTCAATAAAAGCGTGTAAATATAAATCTGTTATTTTAAATATACCATTATTATTCCACTTAACCTTGACTTTGACCGACCTTGACTGAACCCTATTCCATTTAATCTTGATGTTAGCTGACTTTGAACGAACTATGTTCCACTTGACTTTGACTAACCTTGAACGAACCTTATTCAACTTAACATTGACTTTGACTGACCTTGAATGAACCTATTCCATTTAACCTTGATGTTGGCTGACTTTGAACGAACTATGTTCCACTTGACTTTGACTTTGGGCTAACCTTGAACCTTGACTTTGGGCTAACCACTGAACCTTGACTTTGACCCTACATGAACTCAATTCCACTAATTTTGACATTGGCTGACCTTGAACGAATTCGTAGCTGACTCTGAATCCTCTGGATTTGTTGTTTCCTGTTGCTGTTCTTTGTCTGCTGGTGAAGCTAATCTCCATTCGGTTGTCGGCGCTCATGAGCTTCGTTGGTCTCCAGGACCCGCAGTAGAGACCAATGACCGACGGTGACCCTCCGAGCAGGATCGTTACACGGACCACGTCAATCGTTTCGATCGGCTCACATCTAAGTGCATAAACGATTCTAGAAGACACGCATCTGGACAGCAAATCTACTCTAACCGACTACAATCTTGTCTGTCCAATCTAGCTTTGATCTACTCTACACTAGTTCTCTGTGATCTTCTCTTATCTTAAACTGATGTGATCGTTCCTTATCTTGTTTAGTTTAGTCTAGTCTAGTTTAATCTAATCCAGGCTAGTCTGTTTAATAAACCTACGTAGGCCCGTACTGTAGGCTACTGATGAAACATTTGTAAAACCTTTGATGTCAAACGAACCAAAAACTTGTTATTCTTATTTAGAAAACAAACTGATTCAGAAACCGACGCTCTGTGATTAATAATTCATCTTTCTTTCCACATCAGCGTAAAAAGATTTCTTAAACGAAGACGGGTACAAACTCGATTGGCTCCTTTGAGTCGCCCTGCTGCGGATAAAACAGGTCGAAGTCTGTGAAGACGATCTGAACTCTCTCCCGTCCCTGACCCTGGAACGAGTAGCGACATATCGCACCCTCAGGGTAAGGGTTAGGGTAGAACGGGGAGGTGAAATTGTCGCTCTTCAGTTGGCTGCTGACAAATTCACGATCACAGGATATTGGTCTAACTGGAAGAAACGACACACAAAACAATTAATAAACTAATTCAATCTGATCCAAGCAAATCATATTCTATCCCATTCTACTCTGTTCCATGCCGCAGTGGATCCTCTGTACCAGCCAATAGTACTTTCCATGGAAAACTCGATTCCAGATTATACCGATCTGCAGAGAATCCTCTAGTGCAAGTGATACTTTTTGCTAGACGATATACTGTTCCAAACGACACTTTTACAGAGGATATGCTATTATTAGTTGATGATCCGGTGTGGCGCCGACTTGTAGCGTTGCACCTGTAGCGGCTTAGCTTCACGTCATCTGACTAGGCTATGCCGAGCTACTAATAGCGCATAATGCAGCGTATTTAGTTATAGTAACGCGCTCTGTAAATCTTCATATCATAATAATTAATAACAATAATAATAATAATATCAATAATACGAATGATTTTTTCCCTATAGAACTACTTCAAATAAAATCTTGTTTCCAAAGGTATATTCTATCCCAAATCATACTACTTTCAAAGGATACTCAATTATAAATGATACAATATTTCAGATGATACACTCTTCCAAATAATACTTCTTCGGATGATACTCTATTTCAGATGATACAATCTTCCAGATGATGTTCTGTTAAAGATGTTTTCCATACGATATTCGATACCACGTAGTACTATCTTCGAGATGATATTCTTCTTTTCTCGATAATACTTTCCCTTTGAGATGATAATCATTCCTTTTCAGATGATTATGCTCCTCTTCAAGAGATGACATCCTTTCGTTTCCAAATTATACTGTAGGTTTGAAGATCGCTCGTTGAGGTCACTTCCTTCGGGAAATTGATAATTTAAGAGTCGAGAACCGTTGAGTATTGTTCATCACTGCTTCGTCCAATTCGATATAAATTTTGTCGAGGACGCAATTGCTATTCTCGTGTTCGCCCATAACTACTGGCTTCTTGAACGCCGCTTAATGAAGTCGTTACATCGAGGCTTAGCATGTCGCCAAGCTTTAAGTAGATACTTGACGGAATGTTTTTAATTAAGGCGACCTCAGGCTGCGGGTTCCCTTGCATCGCTTTATATCGTTAGAGGAACACTAAGAGGGAAGGTAGCAGACACACACAGCCAGCCAGCAGACAGACAAAATGCAGCAGAGAAAACTATAGAGAAACAGACAGAAACTCAAGAAGAAACGTAAACAGACAGAGAGGACAGAGAGAGAAAAATAGAGAAAGAAATAAAGAGAAAATGACGACACAGAGAAGTAACGACAGAGAAAAAGAAAGACACAAAGACAGAATGACAGAGAAACAAACAGAAATACAAACAGAAAGAAAGATAGAAATAGATAAAACGAAATTAAGAAAGAGGGACAAAGGCAGATAGAGAGTGACAGATAAACAGAGGTAGAGATAGGTGGACAGAAAGATAGAGGCAGAGAGAAACTCAGAAAGAGACAAAGAAAGCAATAGATATAGAAGGACGTCGAGGCAAGGTGGGAGGAAAAGAGACGAAGAGTACGGAAGACAGCAGATCAGAGAGTGACATACATAGGCAGTGACAAAGTAGCAGACAGTCACAGACAGAGAAAACAAAAGACAAAGAAGGGAAGCTTAGAAAGAAGAAAAGCGTAGGATGGAAGTGGACCGTGGAAGGCTGGGGAGACAGCAGAACAGTAGGCTCAGAATTGCAATGGTTAGATAGAATCTCTTAAGTCGATCGTCTCAGAGGAAAAGATCGATGACAGACAAACCGATCAGAGAATTAGAGGGAAAGGGAGAGGAGGGGGTATTGACGAACAAGACAAAGAGTCGCAAGAAGACAGACGTAATTTTTAAAAAGAGGAAAAGCAAAAGATGATGACGATGGAGTTGGGGAGGAGAAGGAAATGGAAAAGGTGGAAGAAAGAGAAGAATAGGAGGAGGAGAAATAGAGGAATGCGGATAAGAAGGAGAAATAAGAGGAAGAGGTGGAAGTAAAAACAGAAAGAGGAGTTGTAGGAGGAAGAAAATACCTTACCTTACTTTACTGTACTTCACCGTACCTTACTTACGTTGATTGTCAATGTCTTGCCAGATCAACATCCACAAAAAGATTTATTTAAACGCGAACACAGATCGAAACGTCGAATGGGCTAATTACTTTCCATAGTATTACCAGTTTTATCACCTAAATGCAAATTACCAGTTTTATTACTTCACTGAGTATTACTAGCTGCAGTACCGTGTCGAGTATCATTAGTTGTATTACCTCACCTGGTATTACCAGTTGTAGGCCCATTACAAAACAGTAGGCTATAATTGTTTTAGGCCAACTAGATGTTTGCCCGTCCTAAGACGGTAAAAATGTGAAAATTTATTTTCCAATTGTAGAGGCGGTATTATTTGCCGTTAAGTAAACTAGTTTAATCCCGTTTATTTATCGGCGCTATATTAAACAAAGTCGCGAATAGCCGTTGTAAATTAGTTTAATCGCGTTTATATATTGGCGCTATATCAAATCGAGTCGCGAATGCCCTTTGTAAATTAGTTTAATCCCGTTTATTTATCGGCGCTATATGAAATCAAGTAGCGAAAGGTCAATGTAGATTAGTTTAATCACGTTTATTTATAAAGCCTGGAAGATTTTTGCCCGTGTAGGCCTACGGTATAAAACAATTTTAGAATGTATTTTCGTTCGTTCGTTCGTTCAAGTTCGTTTTTTCGCCATCTAAGTAAATTAGTTTAATTTAATCGCAAATGCAATGTAAATAGCAAAGAGATTATGAAACAGGAAAGTTATTTTCATTATTTATTTCCTCCACTTACTACGCGTGCAAGATTGGTATATTTGAATCTGAGACGTTATACCGAATCCACTCAGCAGACTCGAATCGGACATCGTTGGATAAAGATACCAATAGATCACAGTGTTGCATTCAATCGATCGCTCAGTGGAAAGTAGGAAATGGGCTAAAATGGTGACCGGATGCATGCCCATATGACTATATTCCATATGGGCTTGGTGTGTTCTACCTCATGTGGGATCCATATTATGTCCTACGTTTGATGTTGCTGTTAGGGTCTCTGCTTCCAGCGCTTCCTCAATCAAGCACTCCTTGGCTAGCGCTTCTGTATATATGATTACATCTCTCGACTCCATTTCTTTATCTGCTCAGCTTTTCCCTGCATAACCTAAGCGTGCACACGGATGTAAACAACCCGATGCCTCATCCAAGTGACATCATAGAAATTGCCAATACACACGCGCGCTTAAGACCTGCTGAACAATCAGTACTATTGCGTGCGATATGAAATACAAAGGATCATAAAATTCAATGCAACACAAACACAAAGCATTGCAAATTCCACTGCTCGTCTGTTCAGCGAAATTCTTAGATCTGGCCACCTATAGAATTGCCTGTCAACGACCCATCACTCTGTAACAGTTCACCAACCGATAGAAGACAATGGCTATTCGGTCCTAATTTGTTTCAGTGATTGACGGCGAACCTGCGCTGTCAAAGTCAACAGCGCCAATAGGAACGCGTGTTTCCCAACAACATATCGGATCACATTTATAGAGCGCCTTTTGTGGCGAGTTAATTTTACACAAATGCATAATATCAGTGTCAAATTACACAACAATAAATTAAGCTTCAAAGCTTTACAGAGGAAAGAAAAATGCGTGAAAAGCACTTAATTAAATGAGTTAGGAGAAAGCGTACAGTTTGTCCATTTCATGGAGAACTTCTTGAAAGCGCTATTCATAAATCAAAATAGGAGATAGGATATATTTATAGACAAGTTTTTAAATTGGAGTGGGGCAAGGAAACCGGTACTATAGTAGCAATAGCAATATCATAGCGCTACCATAAGCCATAGCTTACGTGCGGTAAAATGATTTATTGATTCTACGGCACAATGGTTTATTCGGTGGCATATTGGGTTTGTTATCTAAACATTTCTTGTTGGTATTTGCTGATCATGTAACGACTCTGGAGAAGTTGTTAGTCTGCAGTTGTCTCACGTCTCAGATTCATCATTACTGAACTTACCAGTGTAAAAATTGGAACAATAGATAAATAAGATTTCTTTTTAAATAATTGCATACGGTGACTGATTTAACCGCGGAGGTAGGCTATTTCCTTGAAGCGGCTTTGCATAATAGTCTAATTAAATTGCTTCACGCTACAACAGCCGGAAATGACGTACATTTCTGTGCATTCTCTCAGTTCTGCTTTGTCATTCAGGTCTGAACTTAAAACTAATCTGTTTCAACTTGCTTACCTGCTTCCTGTAGCCAAAATTCTAGTTTCCCAGTGCTTTTGACTCGGCTTCCCCCAACGGATTAGCCTACTATTCTTTGCAGTGGTTTAGCTCGACCCTCACTTGATACCTTTCAGTGAAATATGATTAGATTGGATCACATAACATCGGATTGTACTGGATTTCATTAGACTAGATTAGATTTTCAAGGCAGCAGCTTACTAGGCTTCTTGTAGTCAGTGGTCGTTGAGTTTCCTTCGTTCGCTTGCATCTCAAGGAATGGCGAGTCGCGAGGATTATGCGTTATTAACCCTTCGAGAAACGAAGAAACCATTTCCTTAGTTAATTAGGTTATAGCAGCGATAAATCTATTTTAACCACAATGATTCTGCTAATCTTTGCTAGTCTTTGCTAATCTATAAAAATATACGAAAGAATGTGAAAATGCGAGAAAAAATAGATCATGGTGATGATGAAGTAGTCGAATGAGGCTGAAAATAGAATAAGCTTATGTGATGATGATTATGATGATAATGATGATGATGAGGAGGAGGATGAGGAGGAGGATGCTGTTGCTGCTTCTGCTGATGATAATAATAATAATAAAAATAACGAGGAAGATGAATATCAACAAGAACAAGAACAAGGATGAAGAAAAACAAGAAGAATAACTTAAAAAACAGATGTAATGTTGTTGTTGTTGTTATGACGACGACGATGTTACTGATGTTGACGACGACAGTCATGAAGAGGAGACATTATAGGGTGACGAAAAGGAGAGAAAAGAGAGCGGAGGAAGAGGAAGCGAAGAAAGAGAAGAGAATAAAGAGCAGAAGAATGAGGTGGAAAATATAGGCAGGACACCAAGAAGAGTATGTTGCTGTGCCATGACTAATCTCCGGAAAAAACCCGACTTCCGTTTTCGATGCCAAAAAAGCTGTTCGACGTCAGCGACATCTGAGGCGGAAAGAAATATTACGCAGCTCCACCTTGCGGCAGGCAGCTCTGCACCAGTGCATTACATATTCATGAGGACCATAGGTCAGAGGTCAGAGGAGCTGTTACACTGACCTCAATTAAGTGACGCGGATTGCCGGAAGAAAATAACAATGTCGAGAAGAAAGATTTATGTCTCGGCAAATCCAATTCGGGACAGCGCTCATGGTAATCGGATTTCTTATTGCAGTCACGGCGACCACAGGAAAACGAGCGTCCAGCCACGTCGCAGCCACTCATAACACCATCATGCAGCTCATTATAGTTTGCACCAGTGTCATTTCCGTCATTACAATTTACACCGGACTCAGAACGCCATCACACAGCTCATTATAACTCCAGATCATCAATCCTGGATATGTTGGCGTTATGCAACAACGCGCAATCAAATGCAATTATGGACAATAACAAAGAGCCCACCCCCACTTTCCACAGTGGAACGCAAGAGGGGCGCTAATTTCCTTTAGTCCCTTTAGCCGACGAATCACAAATCTTCTGAACACAGGTTCTGGACATCGCAGAACTTGCACCGCAGCTTACACCGGTACCAAATAACACTACATGGCAACATAGCCAGGTGTGCGGAAGTAATTTGTCCACTGTCGTTACAGAGTTTCCGCTCCATAAGCTGGAGTCTGTAATCGTAGGATTACGTACTTGAAGCTGAAACTAGCGCCAGGGTTCGTTAGGAACGATAATATCTATGGCATCAATGTTTTCCCTTGGCTTGTAAAACCTGTGGAATATTATTGCATGGCACAAAAACTTACTACATTACATTGCACGACATTACATTGTCTTACAACATCGCATCAAATCATATCACGTTACAATGCATTACATTACAGGTCCTACCAAGAGAAATACCAGGGCGGGCGTGGCTGGCCAGGCGCGTCGAGTAGGGATTGGTATTGCTCGTGCCACTCCTCAGCTGATCCTCGTGGATGAAGTCGAATACGGCGGCGAATCCTTGGCGCTGGTTCTGCCCATCGGAAACCATTTCAACGTAGAGGTTCTCGCCAGAGGACAGCACCGTTTCGGCGTTGAGGGTGTTGCAGTAGCGAGCGATGACCGGCGAAACGTTGTCAGGCCCGTCTCTGACGACGATCGTGTCTGGGCTGCTCGAACAACTGCCAAGTACATCAACGTTTGCCAAGCTTTACTAAGTCTCAGACATCCATACCAAGTCAGTACGAACTGAAAACCATTGTTTACCAACGTAGGCATTGATGTATGTGTCAAGACACTTGGCACAGCGCCTATTTGGTACCTCACTGGTGCGTTTAAAGACGGTTTGAGACGGTTACGTGCAATGGAAGTCTGTTCCAGGAAGATGGTAGAACATTCTCGATCATTACTAGCCATTATTAACTATCATTCATTTCATTTTCAGCTAATCATTGAATTCAGTTACTAAGAGTTGTACATCAGTTTATTTGAAGCAGTTATTAAAAGCGCGTTGTTGGCGTACTTAGTCAATAAATCTTAATTTGACTCGTGCTTATTGTCGGTAATTTTATGTCAGTTATTGCAAACTATCAATCATCACTTTAATTACTTTGAGTCATTTTGATGTTATGACGTGGAGGAGATCTTCTGGTCTTTCGTTACCGTACGTCAACCGCAGAATACCGTACGTCAACCGCAGAATATGACGTGGAGGAGATCTTCTGGTCTTTCGTTACCGTACGTCAACCGCAGAATACCGTACGTCAACCGCAGAATACCGTACGTCAACCGCAGAATACCGTGCACTGTCAAACGTTGGTCCCCACCCCCCCCCCCCATTTGAGACAATCTTCCTATGAACTGTTCCTTTTAACTCTAATCAAGTTACTTTTTCTACTTGTCTTAAGTTGCACCTGTTTAGATTCCTTAGATAGCATTTTCACGGCGCTTTAGAAGGCATTGCAAAACGTCCAGATACATTTGTAAATTTTTACTTACCTACGTACATACACAAATATACGTGCATCGTTATTAACTGTCGCTCAATTGAATTCCAGTCCATCATTATTAACAGTTCTATCAATCATTTACGTGAGACAGTGATCGATAGAGACGTCATTAGTCACGACAAGATGCAATAGTTAAATGTAATTAATTTGCAGCTATCCATTGTCAAGACTAGAGATGAGTTCTTTCCCGACGTTCCTAAAGCACAACTGCTTAGCGCTATTGCTTCTACTACAAGAACGCGCAAATCATTAAAGCTAAAAAATGAGTGAATATAGAGATGGGAAGGTGTTTCGTGTGGATAATATATGCTCCGTATTTTGAATAGAGGAGAGTATTAGGACTGAATAGAAATCCTGAGAGACCATCACTGAATAGAGATGTATTTCCGCGGTTGCACAGTGGGAGCAATGTCTAATATCAGTATGCGAATACATTATGCATGAGAGTTTGAAGAATTTTATTATGGATCTGATGTCGTCTTTCCCGCTTCTAACGTACATTCTTATTGCCTGCCTTACTGAAGGGGTAACATGGTAACATGATGTTAACCGTCAAACCTGGATATGACTTCCTAAGTAGGGGTCTACGTGTGTGTAAGTGCTCGCCAGTTCTGACTTTTCAGCTATAATTATGAGCATTATTTTGCTTACAGATGCATTTGTACTTAATTTAGGTTATCGTTTTAGAGAGGTATCTGTTACCTCCTTTACCTCCTGATACCGCTGTTAGACTTCTATAAACTATTTCTTACCTTACATTACTTCAATTAACTCCGCACCGCAAAAGCGACACACATAATGCCATAATACGTCGCAATACATAATGCCGTATTACGTCACATTACGTAATGCCATATTACGTCACATTACATAATGCTGCATTACGTCACATTACATAATACTATAATACATCGCAATACATAATGCCGTATTACGTCACATTACATAATGCCATATTACGTCACATTACATAATGCCATATTACGTCGCAATACATGATGCCGTATAACGTCACATTACATAGCATTGCATTACATTATGATATTGTAATGTTGTTGATCGATTAAGCGCCCTCTAAAAGCTCTGAGAAATAAATTACCTGATGGGCCTTGCGATTCTTGATGACATTTAAAATAAATGTGATTTTATGCCGTCCACATAACGATCATTTGGTTAACGTGAACTCGTAACCCTCGTTCAACTGCTATCGTAAAGTAATCGCTTATTGATTAGAGGCCTTTAACGAATCAAACCTTCTTATGCACGGCCAGAGGCTGAAAAATCTCCCGGCTATAAAGATTATGCCAGATTATTTCGGTTCGAAATCCCTCTGGATATCTCGTTCGAAGCGGAATGGATGCTTCTGATGGTCAGCGGTAAAATTTAACAGCGTATTTTATTATGCAACACCCGATGTCCT
>OY744602.1:42086892-42266892 GCA_963556255.1 Allolobophora icterica | reverse complement strand
TCCCCCGCTTCCCCACCCCTTCCCATTGACTCATAGCGCCCTCTGGTCACTGCCGACTTATCCGTCATTTATCTTCCTATTATGATCAGTAATAACTCTAGGAATTCGCTTTCACGTCCATAAACGATGACCAGTATACCAACGCATCCACCCCTACACTATGTATACGCTACTTCATATATTGGAAAACGTATATATATATATATATGCATATATATACAATAATATACACACATATATATAAGCATTTGTGCATGTATATGGATTTACACAGAGGTATATATAGGCATATATATGATATCTTGTACGCTTACATTCAGATCTGCATAATATATAACGTTGCATATAACGTATATAATAATGCTGCATTTGACTTTATACATATATATTGCAGTGTATTTTATGTATTTATATATGCCTTGGTACATGGTATATTTACATAGCATGTATGATATATATATATATATATGTGCAATCAGTACATATATAAACGAGACTGCTTCTAGATTATATATAAACCCTTTGTTTAAATATATCTATAAAATCATGTGCGCTTTGGTCTTTATATTGAGCTATTTAAAGAGCCTGTATTCAAACCGGCGACCTTGACTGATGAGTTCTATAATCTCATTGGACTCTGTTCTGCAAAGGGGAAAGGGGAAAAGCACATCACCAACCGAAATACATGAAGTGCTGTTAGAATGCATCTGTTACATCGGACTCACTTAAATACACACATATATAGCCTATATATACACGCTTAACAAAAGAAATAATTTACTGTATACGGACGTAATATATACATATATAAATATATATGTATATAATATTGTATAACCTTTAATTTTATTTTTGTCGATTTCTCTCTCTGGTAAACAGACATACACACACCTACACACACCTACACACACACACACACACACACACACACACACACACACACACACACACACACCACACACACACACACACACACACACACACACACACACATTTACACACATTTACACACACTTACACACACTTACACACGCACACACACACAACTATACATATAATTATTTCCGATTCTTCTTAGTATACATAATTTATCAGGATGCTTGTTCAAATTACTGCTTATTACATATATTTATTAAGATACATGTCGAACACATTACTTAATGGGTATTATGTCCGACCCAAGGTTAAGTCGAGTAAGTCCAACCTTGAAAAAGTTAACTTTAAATCGTGAATCAACTGGAAAATGTCCGAATTACCAAAAAGTGTTTGACTTAAACAACAGGTATCCGAAAGAACAGGCAGGGATCAGACTCAAGAGGCAGTGATCAGACTCAACAGGAGGAGTTCAGACTTAACAAGAGGCGTGCACACTCAACAGGCAGGGATCACACTCAACAGAGAGGAATCAGATCAAACAGGAGGAGTTAGACTCAATAGGCAGGGATCAGACTTAAGAGGCAGGGATCAGACTCAACAGCCAGGGATCAGACTCAACAGGAGGAGTTCAGACTCAAGAAACGGAGATCAGACTCAACAGGCAGGGATCAGACTCAACAGCCAGGGATCAGACTCAACAGCCAGGGATCAGACTCAACAGCCAGGGATCAGACTCAACAGCCAGGGATCAGACTCAACAGCCAGGGATCAGATTCAACAGCCAGGGATCAGACTCAACAGGAGGAGTTCAGACTCAAGAAACGGAGATCAGACTCAACAGGCAGGGATCAGACTCAACAGCCAGGGATCAGACTCAACAGGAGGAGTTCAGACTCAAGAAACGGAGATCAGACTCAACAGGCAGGGATCAGACTCAACAGCCAGGGATCAGACTCAACAGCCAGGGATCAGACTCAACAGCCAGGGATCAGACTCAACAGCCAGGGATCAGACTCAACAGCCAGGGATCAGACTCAACAGCCAGGGATCAGACTCAACAGGAGGAGTTCAGACTCAAGAAACGGAGATCAGACTCAACAGGCAGGGATCAGACTCAACAGCCAGGGATCAGACTCAACAGGAGGAGTTCAGACTCAAGAAACGGAGATCAGACTCAACAGGCAGGGATCAGACTCAACAGCCAGGGATCAGACTCAACAGCCAGGGATCAGACTCAACAGCCAGGGATCAGACTCAACAGCCAGGGATCAGACTCAACAGCCAGGGATCAGACTCAACAGCCAGGGATCAGACTCAACAGCCAGGGATCAGACTCAACAGCCAGGGATCAGACTCAACAGCCAGGGATCAGACTCAACAGCCAGGGATCAGACTCAACAGCCAGGGATCAGACTCAACAGCCAGGGATCAGACTCACAGCCAGGGATCAGACTCAACAGGCAGGGATCAGACTCAACAGCCAGGGATCAGACTCAACAGGCAGGGATCAGACTCAACAGCCAGGGATCAGACTCAACAGGCACGGATCAGACTCAACAGCCAGGGATCAGACTCAAGAAACGGAGATCAGACTGAACAGACAGAGATCATAATCAACAGACAGATCAGACTCAAGAGGCAGGGTTTAGACTCAACAGCCAGGGTTTGCAGGGATCAGACTCAATGCACGAATACGGTTTTGACCGTGGTTTCAATTGAAGAGACAATCAATTGAAGCATTGTGCACTATGATGATGAATCTATAGAAGTCCTTAGATGAGATTAGTACAGATCAATTCAGATTTAATATGCGGGCGGTATATATCTGGATAATTAGGTTAGTAACCAACTCAATACGCCACTGCTACATTCGACAAAGCGTTGAATTCAGTTAAACATGGGTCAGGCTCAATGGGCGAGTCTTCTACTCTATTGGCAAGCGTCTAACCCAGCAAGAACTACCCAGTCTCCCTATAGCTCAATAAGAAGTTCCCGATTGCCATCAACTTCTCGCATTCCTGTCACCGGAAGAATTACGACAGTTTCGCTCCGGATGGCGTCAGCTAAATATGAATTTATCTGCTGAGATCATGTGCGGCATGCAACAACTCCCTGGCATCGCTCGCACATTTGCCTTTCTTGAGCGACGCCGACTCTTTTGCGAACGCCGATGCTTTTCCTATTCAGCGCCGCAGTCCAGAAAGAGGCAAAGATCGAAAGCTATGGATTTTGTTGTCCTGCCTGGTCATCGTATGGTCAGCTCTGACCACGAAATGACCAAATGGACGTCGACGTAATCGCCGTGCGAGATATGCGAAGACAAGAGATCCGTTCATTCGAGGCATTATTTACGGCGATGGTGAACGAAGCGAGGAGAGAGACAGAGAGGCTCCATACGCCAGTCACATAGGGCCATTAAACACAGGAGGCACTTACTGCATGGTGAGGTAGTTTAAGGTAATATAAGGTATGGTAGGTGACATATGGTAAGGTAAGAAAAGTTAATGTAAGGTAAAACAGAACAAGGTAAGATGAAGTGAGGTAATGTACGTAATATAACGTAAGGATGGATAAAATAAAAGTAAGAAAGGTAAATTAAACTAAGCTAAGGTAAACTAAGGTAAGGTAGGCTAGGTATAGTAAGGTAATTTAAAGAAAGCCAAGGTAAATAGTAAGGTAAGGTAATGCTGAGTAGGGAAGGTAAAAGTAAAGTAAGGCAAAGTGAGATGATACCACAGGAAGTGAGGTACTGTCATATAAGGCGTCATACCAGTGGCCCCATCCACCATAAATTGAACCTTCTGGCTCGGCAGCGAGTGAACCACATTAGCGTAAGTCATCGATTTTACTCGATAAAAAGAGCAGGTAAAAACGAGAGTCACTCGAGAACGTTCTACTCCAAAGCAGGTGCGTTCTCTCCCGCTGCTGAATAATTCAGGAAGGTCTTTGTGATGGATGCGTTTTCCGGGTGCTGCTCTTATTGCGGTGCGTTTTCGAGCGTCGATGTCTATCAGATTAGCGTCAGAACAATCTAAATGATGAAATAATACGCGTTCGGATAGGATTTGCAATCAGCGCCCGGTGACCGACGACGTAACACTATAGCAGTCTCGCAAAGTCTCGCGAGATCCCTGAACGTCCAATATTACGCCGCGGTCACTCTACGTGTATATGTGTGTGTCATGTATGTGCCATGTGTGTGTGTGTATATGCATGTGTATTGACTGTGTATATGTGCATGAGTGTATGTTTCTCTTTCTGTATTGGCGCAATGATGTGTGTATATGTACATGTATGTATTTGCATCTGAGTATATGTATAAAACTGTATATATATATATATACATATACACAGTGTATATACATGTATGTTGTGTATGTGCGTATCTATAGTTATAATTATATGATACGGTATATTATATGTGTGTAGGTATCTTTATCGGGAAATATTTTTACAGCGTCTTCTGCAAACTTATTGTGCTGGATTTGGCTGCAAATCATTTACTTCATTTACATTCAAAAGCAAATTCTGGCATGATTACTTTCCTATGAGATGATACAGAAGTATCAGACGCATAAGATGGCAGCAGAAAATATCAAATAAATAAATGCGAGGAAGAGCGCACGAGAAGCAGCATACAGCAAATAATGGAAAGGAAGTTCAATTTCTTTTGACACGTCTATAGGATGGACAGTATACCAGATTAAACAGGTCGTGTTCGGAATGATCAACGGGAAACAGATTAAAGGTAAGCCAAGCAGAGAATGGCTTCGTGATGTCTGATATTGGCGTAAACTGGATGTGTAAAGGCTGATGATTGCTCTGATTCTGGTGGCACAGGATCAAAACGAGGGGAGAATGACATTGACATATGCGATCGACACCAACGGGTCATGAAGAGGAATGCGAAAAAGAAGAATGCGAAGAAGAATGCGTAGAAGAAGAATGCGAGGCATGCGAGGAAGAAGAAGAAGAAGAATATGAAGAAAAAAGAAGCAGAAGAAGAAGAAGAAGCAGAAGAAGAAGAAGAAGAAGAAGAAGAAGAAGAAGAAGAAGAAGAAGAAGAAGAAGAAGAAGAAGAAGAAGAAGAAGAAGAAGAAGAAGAAGAAGAAGAAGAAGAAGAAGAAGAAGAAGAAGAAGAAGAAGAAGAAGAAGAAGAAGAAGAAGAAGAAGAAGAAGAAGAAGAAGAAGAAGAAGAAGAAAGAAGAAGAAGAAAGAAGAAGAAGAAGAAAAGAAGAAGAAGAAGAAGAAGAAAAGAAGAAGAAGAAGAAGAAGAAGAAGAAGAAGAAGAAGAAGAAGAAGAAGAAGAAGAAGAAGAAGAAGAAGAAGAAAGAAGAAGAAGAAGAAGAAGAAGAAGAAGAAGAAGAAGAAGAAGAGAAGAAGAAGAAGAGAGAAGAGAAGAAGAAGAAGAAGAAGAAGAAGAAGAAAGAAGAAGAAGAAGAAGAAGAGAAGAAGAGAAGAAGAAAGAAGGAAGAAGAAGAAGAAGAAGAAGAAGAAGAAGAAGAAGAAGAAGAAGACGAAGACGAAGACGAAGACGAAGAGAAGACGAAGACGAAGAAGAAGAAGAAGAAGAAGAAGAAGAAGAAGAAGAAGAAGGAGAAGGAGGAGGAGGAGAAGGAGGAGGAGGAGGAGGAGGAGAAGAAGAAGAAGAAGAAGAAGAAGAAGAAGAAGAAGAAGAAGAAGAAGAAGAAGAAGAAGAAGAAGGTACAGTGCGGTCAAAATCTTTATCGTCTTCGGCCCCTAAGCGCTGTTTGCGACTTGACCCATTAGAGCTGTTTCCCAATTTGGTTCACAGGATTGTTTTGAGATTTGACCCAAGGAGGTTGTTTGTGATTTGTCTGATAGGCCATAGGGTTGTTTTGTGATTGACCCACAGGGATTGTTTGTAATTTGGTCCATAGGAGCTGTGTGTTACTTGGTTCATATGGCTCTAATGCAATTTGGTATGGTACTGTTATTAGTAGGTTTATCCTCGTTGCAGGCTATGAAGTCTTTTATGGCTTCTTACATCTCTTGGAGATTTTATTGTTGCCTTCTCTGCAAGTAGAATTGAAAACATTCTACACTGGAATTAAACTGATTTCATTGAAAAAAGGTTTTCTTTAGTTTTAGGTTCCTTAATGGGCGCGAGATAGCTTAGTTGTTAGTGTACTGGACTTTCAATCGAGAATTCGGGGTTCAAAATATCGCAGAGCCATCTTTTGTATCAACATTTTGATTCCACGTGCCCCCTCTGGCCAACTTAGCTACAATAAGCAAACTGAACATAACTCAAATCTTTCTTTTTTAACCGTGGCTGGACTGGGAGCGCTCCTGAGTAGGCATCTTGAAGGAGCGCTATTTAAACTTTCAGAATGAATGAATAAATTGTCAGTGGGAATATCAGATGGAGAATGAGAGGGTTAACTGCCCAAGGCTTGGGAAAACGAAGTCGCTAGCACTTTCTAGGCATGGTTGCATCTCAGGGCAAGCTTTAGGAACTTGTCTTCTTCTTTAGGTTCCCTATAGTATCCACATATATGTCTAAATATATACATATAAATTTACTTTACTATATATACCTACACATCTATACATGTATACAAATTGTATATTAACATATTCACATATCGTATACTAGGGCATAACCGGAAATCGCTTCGGAAATTCGCCTCGGCCGAATATCCCGTTTTTCGGAACTATTCGAAAGTATTCCTCTGGCAGATACTGTACACACAAATAGTTGCAAATAAAATTTGTAAATTTAGTCAATTAACCGAATTTATAGGCTCATAATATCAGCTTTCAGCTTCATCTAGTATATTCATTTTGAAGAAGAAAAGTATAAAAAAAAACACCAACATCGGAAGTGCACAACGGATTATTTATTTCTAAATTCAAAATGTATTAGTCCTTTACTAGAAGTACAAAAATGCATTCCGATAATTATTTATTACATGAAAACGTTAAGCTTATGGAACATATGGTACTCGGTTCGTACCCGGATCCGGCATATAGTATATTCAGATACTCGGATTCGGTACTCGGTGGAAAATGTCTACCCGGTCATGCCCTTTAGTATAGTCTACATGTATCTGACTGAGCCACGCGTAATGACCGGCTGTAGTTCAGCTGCTCTTGCCGTGTTTGGTCTTCAGCCAACCCGTCGTCGTTTCAGTCCAGATGGCCACGTATCAGCATGTGGACAAACGCTATAGAGGAGCACCAAAAATGTCCTTCAGCTGAAGCACATACCGGTACATGGGATAAACACACTTCGAAGATTTATTAACAAGGTGCTGCATAACATCAATTTACATTACACATTCATGTCTAATATTTTACGATAATGTACTGAATTGATTTCGACGGCCTTCTCTGCCGACACCTAATTAGCGTTCGGAGCTTTACGCAATCCCTGCGCGGAACGAGACGATAATTGGTAATAAATATAATTTCGGCATGAAAGAAAGACTGTTTTAGCAGACGCCGAGGAAAGCCGAAATCGTGATACACGGGAGAAGAACGAAACGGGACAGGGAACCGAGAGTGGCGTACAGGTACAGGTAGAGGCACCAAGAGAAAGAACATAAGAAGAGAGAGACAGATAGAGAAAGAGCGACAAGAGAGTAGTGAAAACAGAAACGTGGAGACTGAGGGACAGAAGGAGCAAATGTAATTATTCAGAAATGGAGACAGGAAGGCAGCGACATAAACTGGGTGAGACTAGCAGAGACACATAAAGCGACAGAGACAGATGTCGCGGGCAAGGTCAGACACAGAATTAGACAGACATACATATGGACAGAGAGAGAGACACACAAACACAAAGAAAGGCAGATAAAGGTGGAGAGAGTAACAGAAAGAAACACACACAGATATAAAGAAAATGGGAAGGAATAAGAAAAAAGACACATCAAGGGCAGAAATAGATAAAGATAGCGAATAGAGAGAGAGAGAGAGAGAGAGAGAGAGAGAGAGAGTAGAGAGAGAGAGAGAGAGAGAGAGAGAGAGAGAGAGAGAGAGAGAGAGAGAGAGAGAGACGAGAGAGAGAGAGGAGAGAGAGGAGAGAGAGAGAGAGAGAGAGAGAGAGAGAGAGAGAGAGAGAGAGACTGAGAGAGACACACACACACACACACACACACACACACACAACACACACACACAAAGAGAAACAGATGAAGGTGGAGAGAAACATCGAAGAAACACATATAGATATAAATTTAAAAAATGGGAAGGAATAAGAAAAAAGACAGCAAGGGCAAAAATAGCTAGGCCTAAAGATGGTGAGAGAGAGAGAGTAACAGAGAGATAAACGGTTAGTCACGAAGAAAGAACGACATAAAGACAGGTATTCAGCCTAAGATATATATAAATACATATATTTAGCTATCGAGCGAACGATATCATAACTGCAGAGAACAACATAATAGAAGTTTCAAATTCCAAACGTGGACAGGAGATAGGAATCCTATAGTCTACTTATCATCCGTCGGAAGTAATGTAGAATAAATACGATCGCCAACATTCTGCGAAACTATAGGTTGCTCCATCCTCGGCCAGATGTAACATCGCGGACAAAAAGTGTCTAGCATTCTTCTTCTCTTTTGCAAACTGATAGCAAATGTATTACATGCATGTATGCCTCTATACACTTTCTCTAGCGCCTTTTCAGTACCTCACAGTAGTCCAATCTTACATATCTGCTTTCAGTAGAACATGCACGCCACCTAATCTATATCATCCCAACCTCTCAGCCCAGCCTCCGGCTTTACCTGAGGGAGCTTTATCTGCCTACAAAGCCCCAGGATATTACTTAGTTCATTACCTGAAAAGCCGTTGGCAATCAGTTCGGCCACAAGAATCAATTAGATGACTGACCGAACTCCTTCTTTCCTCCGGTTTAATTTAGCGTAGCCGAAGTCTGCCTTTTAATACATTAGAGCGAATTTTCTCGTGCTCTCATAGATATGGAAACAAGGAAACATAAATCTTAATCAACCATGTACCCACTCAGTGAGCGATTCCCCAAATCCCGTTTCTCCATCAACTCTGTCACATCGAGAGTCACGTACCTCTGCTATTTTTTTCAGGTCTCCATCAACTGCTAAAACGTTTGTATTGCATTATGAATGATTATGTCCCTCATAAGAAACTACAACAGCTTACTTTTATATTTGCTCATATCACTCAGATCTGCTGCTAGTGCTACAGAGCGACAGCAAAGCAGGGAGACAGTCTACATGTATCTATCGAGCGAACAGTAGCAGAACTGCTGTAAATCTGACCTTTATCGACAAATTTGTAGATCCCGCGAAAGCCGGTGTTGTTGCCGAGGACGTGACCGCTGTGAAATTCCAGTATGAGAACATTCGATGAGGAGAAGTGTTGCTTCGGTATAGTCGATATATTTCCGCAAAGTTCGTAATTCCACGATGGATTGTTAACCAGCGTCGTTGTCTCCAGGTCCAAATAGAGTCTTAGGAAGTCCGAGCATCTGACACGAACATATATGAGCCATGCAACTATAAGAAAATATTTGGATCTATGCATTTATATTCACTCTCGCATTTACCTCAACATACATAAATGCAGACGATTTTTTATAAGTGCTTACTCACATATTCATATACTAATACATTGGGGCGCTGTCTCTCTCGCATAACCGATGACACGACAAAAATAAGCTATGGTCTATCTTTTTCATGAGAATATGACAATCCATCATAATCCAACGCATTAGCGCCATCCTAAGCACTTTACTCCGCCAGATCTTGACGAGTTCTAGCCGTCCCAGAATAGTTTTTTGTATTCTTCTGACATTTTTTGGAATTTAAAGGGATCTGAGGTACCTCGGGGCAAAAAGTAGATAAAATATTGCGCATAAGTATAGGCCTACGTATGGGTGTAGGCCTATTATAAACATGTTTTTTATGTTGTCGGGTTATGACGAAAGGATATACCCTCCAACTTCAGACGGTCTCCTATATAGCTGTACACTCGACTTTCAGAAAGAGTTTATTCTAAGCCAAGACACCACTTCAGTTCCGAAGTTTACAAATTAAATGCAGAAATGAAGTGTGTCCAGAGAACTTCTACGAAGAAATATCTACAGAAAGGTTAATTTTCGACGAAATAAAAAAAGCCAAAACCAGACGAGATAGCTACAATCGGAGTAATACGATACACTAAATAAATAATATCTGTTTGATTGGTCAGAACATTTTTAAGCGCCTTGGCACTACCTATCAAAAGCGAGAAACCGAGAACGCCTGCAGTCGAGATGATGCGTTATGGAGGTCAGCACGGGTCGTCAGAAAAAGCGCTGGCTCCTTATTCCCAGGAGTTTATCGTGTGGCTTTATATTTTACCCAGAAGGAAACTAAAACACTAGAACTCATCTCTCCGGCTTGGATTTATGTGACTTTGCGCTATAAGATTTAAAATGGTCTCACTCGACCCAACGGCCAAAGAGAAACAGGCACCACAACTCAGTGTGTGTATGCATATTATAGCTGAATATTTGAATGTCACCGTTGCAGAACCTCCCATGGATCTATACAAATTCATGTGTGGTCTTCCGGTCTTAATGACTTCTGGGATCGTGACAGGTCCATTGCAGGGATTATGAAAAAACGTTATATTTAAAAAACAACCATAGATTTAGGCCAAGTGCAGCTTAACGACGCTATAAATATCTTTGTATTATTTTTTTAGAATCACTTTTGTGATTGCCAACATCTTTAGTAGTCTGTAAGCCGAAGCTTTTATTAGGTTTACACGAATATTTCTAAAAGTGGTGTACAGCCTCAATGCCCTAAATTATGCAGTTTGCATGTATCAATCTCTGTAGCCTATAATGTGATAATGTGAATGTGTGTGTATCTATGTATGTGCATATGTATGTGTCGATAAGTAAACAGAATGAATTCGCTAGGTCTATGCGTGATGCCACACGTAGCCTGTAATGTATTTAAGGAGGCCTGACGGGTATCGGGGTGACCACTTCTTTGGTTTTGTTGTTAGTCCTGTCTTCTGGTACTTCTGATGTTCCTCTATAGATCAGACTTTGAAGGCTTTTATAGTCTATTAGAGGAAGAAAGGGGCGTTTAGTGTAGCTGGTCGTTTGATGCTAATAGTAGAAGACTTGCGTTGAGAGAGTTGACGATGTGTTCGCTGAAGTAGTTCTTTGGAGATGTTGGTTGGCATGTGACAATTCCTATGTATACTTTAATTAATGTTAAAGAAGTTGATGTAAATGAAACAAGGTATATGTGAAGTTTCTGAAGAACAGTGACTTTGTTAGAGTCGAAGTTGTATAGTCCTAGTAGGGAAAGTGAATTACAGAGTTATAATACCAACTATGTCGGCGTACTTTTTTCCAACGAAAGAAACAACGAGGTCTCGGGACAGAGCTATGCAACAATAGATATATATATTATATACTTATGTGCATATATATTCACGCCTCTACTTATGCACACGTGCATTTATGCACGCATATATATGAATGTATGTATTCATCTAACAATTTATATGGCTCCTTAGTATACAAGCTCGCAGACTTTGACCCTAACATGTGTCAGAATGCCGACAAATTGTCGCTTTAGTCTACAGCGAGTCACTATATTGCTCCTATTGTATAATTAGATTAAAACACTTGTCTGCCGTTAGGCATGAGTGAGAATGCTTTGGCATCCAGGCTATTAAGCACTCGGTAGCCACATTAGAGTCTGGTAGACTACGCATATCAGTATCAAAAATGCACGCTATATATCGACTTCTTTCAAACATCTATAACTGGTGCCGAGGCGGACAGGGCAGGTGTTTTCAAAGCAAGGCGGTATATATATATATATATATAAAATAAAAAGATATTGAATTGAATATATATATATATATATATATATATATATATGTTTGTGTGTGTGTGTGTGTGTGTGTGTGTGTGTGTGTGTGTGTATTCAACTACTTTACAATGTCTCTTGTGCATTAATTAAGCCTTTGTATATAATATGTAGTTGGGTATTTAATTATTTATATATTGCCTTATACAAACTACTGTTCTCAATGGTTATTTAGTGACGGCGACATGCCAGTTAGGCATACTTTCGTTAGACAATGGTCCACTTCGGTATTAGAATAAGTACCAAGCAGATAGACGGACAGACGGATGTACAGTAGCACAGGAGGACGGATGGACGAACGTACAGACGGACGGATCGACGGAAGGGACTGGACTTGCACAGACCAATGAGGAAAGGTAATTTGTATTGGACTCAAGAGACGCCGTTCTGAGCTTGAAGGACCCTTCGGCTGAAGCGCAAACACGACTTCAGCAAATTGGACAACCTCTCCTCACACAGCATAAAATTCGATATAGAATCATCGCTTTAATTAGTCTTGCTCATAGCCATACAATGTGAGAATTGTAGAAAAAGAATGGGAAGGAGCTAGACTTTGAAGAGTTTGATCCATGTGGAGTTGAATATTTTATCCGTATTTTGCAGACTGAGAAAATTCAACAATACAATGGAAAGCTTAAACTCTTTAAAGTGATGACATCACCAAATTTATTAGCTTACAATTCACATGGTCACAAATCTCACAAAAAACCAGACCATTACTTAGTAACCGACAAAGTGAATTGAGAAAGAAAATGCTAAAATATATGCACAATATAATCACACTAGCACAACTGCATGGGGGGTTGGGGTTGGAAACGACCCTCCTGTGGTGTGCAATGAAGTCTTAACTGGGGGGTCATAAGAAAGACTAGGTGTTGAATCCCCAATCCCACGACAATTCTCACCCTGGCTGTGGTATAAATAGCGCCTATGTCAACTGATAAACAAAAATCGCAACTGATGAGTTCATTCTTGAAGTTGCGCTTTATAAATGTCAGATTACAATTAGAAAACCAGAGAAAAGACTCGACATAATAGACTAAAACAGGTTATCACTACCTCGCGTATTAGGTAGATGAATGTTCTGCCTTGACCTTTATGCTTCTCAGTTGCTTTTTTAAACTGAGATGTGGAGTGAAATTGGCTACCTTGTGTGAACTCTTGCTTTCATTGATAAGACGCTCTGAAGTTGAAATAGATCGAATCCGGTTAGTACTTGAATGATGATTGACCTTCCAAGAAAACTCTGACCTCTAACCTGTGACTAACCTTCTGGCGCCAGCTCAGCACTCCATTCTTTATTGGTCATTAAATGAGCACCGACACAAGTTCGGACGTTAAATAAGACGACGTATCGTTGCACTGCGATGGTCATCTATGCGCCTCATGAGTCGAGTGATCATTCGACCTCAGAACTAACCCTTCAGAACAGCTTCCATGGGGACGTGTTAAAAGTGTCTTCCTTTGATCTTTATTAGGCCTACATGTTTAAAGTCGACCTCTTACGATTAAACACTATTACACGAGTTTATAAATATTATGTCTATCGCAAAAACAAATGTGACTGCGCTTAAGGTAGCAAAAACACACAACCGTGGTTCAATGGCGGAATTATTATTCCGCTTTGAAAGCTAATTATGTCAACTGAAGAATCTTTAGCCTCCATAAATCTGGTAAATCAAATGTTTAGTCGTTTTATTACTTAAAAAATTGTGATAATCTAGCAGTAGCAGGATCCCATGTAACATATAATGCGCAATTTAGGCAACAGCTGACGCTGAAGAAGAACCGAATTCTCTTCAGTGAACTGTATGTAACTTCCGGCAGTCATATCATATTTTGATAAGCAGTTGCTTTTCTTATTAAAACCGTGTTCTTATTCAACTTCATTTGATTAACATGAAATGTTTCAACGCATTCAACTCACTTATTTGCGATAGGAAACTTCAGGTCGAACTCAAGGAAAGTGAGCTCCACGATTTGCGTGACGTCACCGATAAATGTGTAGAGAAGGCAGTGGACGTTGGCTGGGTAGGCATGTGGAAAAACGGGTGTATAGAAGGTACTCTGCTGTCGCCCGTTGTACTTGAAGATCAGAGTCTCGCAAATACCTAAAGAATAAACGAATAAGGCAAAAAATTAAAGGCAAGGGAAGGTAAAGCAGGGTAGGATAAGGTAGGAAAAGTTGGAAAGGTGAGGTGAAGTGAGATAAGGTAAGGTACGGTAAACTAGATAGATAAGATAAGGATTTACAGGTCTGAAACGATTTTATAAAGCAGTGTAGTATCAGACGGACAAGGTGAGGTAAGGTTTGGCCATGCAAGGCAAGGTTGCATAAGATAAATTCTACAAAGTAAGTATAGGATTATTCAAAGTAAATCAAAGCATGGGAGAACATGGAAGAATGTTCTAGGCATTACCATGTAAGGTATTTGATGGTTCGGAAAATACGCTATATTAATATGCACACACATACATAATATGTTCAAAAACTCGGCCGATAATACTTGCGCCAACCGAATCCGGAAAATAGTTAATCGGACGATCGTGAGAACTTAGTCGGCGGCCATATCTGTGGCTTTGATTGGATAGTAAAACTTGCGCCACACTTTATGACATCCACGCAGAAGCATGACCTTCGAGGGTTTCTTAATAACTCAACAGAACCTCAGACGAATCTAAACCTTTGGCCAACACCGCAACTTAACTGATTCACGACTGTCTTACCGGATACAGACTGTATAATTTATCTCCATGTGGGACAATATCCTGTTCAGAACCTTGAAGGGTTATTCAGACGCTAAATCAAATCCATAGCAACAAAAATGCACGGAAGGCTGGACCAGTATGACCTTGGCCTCAATCTAAGATCTAGTCTAAACTAATGACTTCTGTAGCGCCGTTGTCGTACTGCAATGTGCACCAATCGATTGGCACTTCAAGTGACACCGTATACTCCCTGTTTGCAGCCAATCCTTTCAACGTATATTCGTCATCGTAGTCGTAATTTCCAAACTTATAAAGCGCCACTCGAAAGCCATGCGCAGGGCAATATCTTATTCACGAACGCTGAGTCAAGTCAGATAGGTTTTCTAAAGGGTAGTCAAAAGGAGGTCAGAGTCCCGTTTCCAAAGGGCACAAATACATTAGTAAAAGTAGTGTCTTGAATCAGTCGACATTAGTGTAGCAAGATCGGTCATGGACATAAGCGCCCATGTGAAATGGCTGGTGTCAGACCACATTCTGTACTGCCTGTTGAAATACAGTGATGTTTATTTATCTGAAAATGCCTCAATAACGTCTGGTTTACAGTTGTACATTGTTGTCAGACATTTGATGCCTGAGTGTCCTAGCTACCTTAGCGTTTAAAGTAACTGCAATTAGAATTCACCATATAAAAGTTATAGCAGCAATATAATCAGTGTTTCACGGCACCTTATAGATACAATTTGTTAATTACCGGGCGTTAACATCTCCTGATCCTAATCTCCCATAACATTAATGAATTTCATGTGGCAAATGACAACAAACCATTAAACGAAACTCGTAGTTATTTATGGAGTCGGACGAACGCGTTTTAAGGATGTCTAACCTTACCTTTATTATCTGGCCACAGTAGTAGTACCGTTTGCTGAATAACATCTTGTGGCTTGCGAAGGGTCGTTGACGTTGCCCTTACCAAACATTGCAACTGAAGTATTTGATTTGGAGCTGATCTCAGCTCCAAGTAAATGGTGGGTGATATGTTTTCGTTATGTATTATCTCTTAAAGGGGTATCAGGTGAGATGTTGCTTGTAATTTTGAATCTAGGTTAATCCTAGCTTTCTTGTAACGTAATTCAGAATTGTATAAACAGCGTGAAAATGTGATCCGGGTTGGGTCCGCGAAATTACATTATTCAAGACTTTAATGGATTATGACATATTTATATTGCACATTTTTCAAAGCCTCCCAAATGTTTCAGTTTACTTCACATTACCTTATCTTAAATAACCTTACCTGTACTACCACATTTACCTTGCCTTACCTACCTTACCTCCCGGTCCTCATCTTACCTTGCTTTATAACTTAACCTCAACTTACGATAACTTGCCTGGCCTTGTCTTACCTTATTCTACTTTTTACCTTACCTTATGTTACGTTACCTTACCATACCTTACCATTGAACAGGTCGGTAGGAAGGCATACGTCCCAACACCAGCGCGCCATAACCCGACCTTTGCACCGCATCTTGACGCTGTTATGGGTTGGGTCGAGCGACGCGTTAATGAGGTCCATTTGGTCGGCGTCGACCCGGAAACGACCGGCGCTTTATTAAGGACGCTATCTCGAATTGGAATCGCGTGGTCGATGGATAATTAGACGGACGATGCCCGTTCGTCCGGATTTATCCAGGTTGGGACTCTTGACGGATGGATAAGCTATCCATGGATCACAGATGGAACTGATCTCTGCTCAAAACTTGACGGAGGTCGATGTGTTTTCGTGATGTATCGTCTGTTAAAGGAATGTCTGGTGGCACAGATATTATCGAGACTGAACAGCCCGTCGATCTAAACTGTGTAATAATAAAGCATACAGTCCATACACGAATGTATGTTTTTGTGCATGGTGCATGCGTATATGCATAAAAGTACAATGCACTTATGCACTGCATTGCACTTTATTGTATGTATATCATGCATACATATGCATATGTATATTATACATATATAGGCTACATATGTATGTATGCATGTACAAATGGACAGAAGTATGGAGGTATGTAAGTACTATATATGCATTAAAAATTCTATGTATATCTGCATATATGCATGTAATAAAGCTCAGTATATGTTTAGTACATTGAAGAACCATTCAAAGCGTTGAATAATGGCTATTTAAAAGATCAAACAAGACGCGATACGAAGATGTCTACTAGCGTTCTGGCCACATTTGTATTTGGCACAGTGGTATCTGGTATTAGCAGGCATGACCTTTAGGAGTGCATACATGACAGGATCAGGTCAGTAGGATGAACAGATCGAGACTTTGGCTAAAGATCGGATCGGGAGCACTTCGAAATGAACTTCTTTTTCAATCGATTCTTTGGATTACATTAACGACTAACGAAGAAGAAGATTGCATATGGGGTTGCCTAGGATGGCGACAGAAGACAGAGGCAGAAGAACGGACACAAACACACATGCAGACATAGACGCACGTGCGAACAGACAAACAGTGAGAGAAACACAGTATTTAAATCCAGAATGAAGCGAGCTAACGACAAGGCCTCTCCAGAGGGTCTTAAGAGTCGTTCTATGCACCTACGTCATTGATAGATGCTTAAGTAGATACATATAAACATTATACGTATCAACAGACATACAGACACGCATCTAAACACACAAAGAAACAGACACATCTAAAGAAACACCGCCAAGCACACATACAATCACTTCTGCAACAACGAATACGAACACACAAACACACGGATAAGCAAACATACAAAAACACTCATGCACATACACGCATGCTCTGTATAATATCAAACCCCTGAATTATTATCCGAGTTAATTAAAATTAATACGAATTAACCTTCTTTCGTCAATATGCTTTCGTAGGTCATGATATTTTTGCTAAAATTATCCTACAGTTACGCTGTTATTGTGCATCGGTGACGCCGCTATCATTGCTGTAAGCATGTCATTATTCCCCATTGACCAGCTTCGTCGTACGTCGTGACTGTCGATTTCAATAGACTTGCAACAATTTGTTGTCATTAGCGTGAACAGTCTTAACCTAGAGGATTCGAATCACGTAAGAAGGGTCGGTCAGTCCTCCCTCTTGCCATTAATTTTGATACCTCTGCTCGCACGAAAGTTGCCCTGACCATTAAATTTACCGGTGCAATTGAGAGCAGAAATTATACAGAAGTAGTAAGAATAACGACGGCGCCTTTGGAACTTACGCTCGGTAGAACTTACGACACTGCGTTCGTAAAAGGCAGACACGTCAGTGCGTTAATATTGATGATGCCCGTGGCGGTCTTAATTACCATTGTTATTACTCTCGTTGTTACTAATACAATGCAATGCAATACCATGCATCGCGTAGCCTTGGATTGCAATAAATGTCAGTGCAGTGGCCAAAGGCAACACTTACTCATATCACTACTATTTAGTGCGACAGAAATAGTAAAGTATGTATGTATGTAAGTATGCATCCATATAGCGCATTCTAAGTACCTCACAAAAGTGCTGTCTGCACCTGTACTAGTAATAGTGTATAATATCTACTAGTACTGAGTACTAATACAAGTACATGCGTATGTGCCAATACAAGTACTTGTATGGTTACTGGTAATACTGGTATACTAAAACCTGTTTAATACTGTCAATCACTGTAGCAGATTCGAGAGAGGCTGATCTCTCAAAGGGCGAACATCGAGTCATGTAAACATAGATGTAACAACTTAGTGCAAAGGAGGAGATAGGAAGATTTCAAGCAGGAGGAGAGGGAGGAGGATGACTGACAAGAAGGAGAAGAGGAAGGAAGATTACAAGGAGGAGGAGAGGAAGGAGGATGACAAGGAGGAGAGGGAGGAGGAGGAGGACAAGAAGTAGGAGAGGAAGGAGGATGAATAGACGGAGGAGAGGTAGGAGGATAACAAGGAGGAGGAGAGGTAGGAGGATGACGAGAAGGAGAGGGAGGAAAATGACAAGAAGGAGGGGAGGGAGGAAGATGACAAGGAGAAGGAAAGGGAGGAAGATGACAAGGAGGCGGAGAGGAGGATGACAAGAAGGAGGAGAGGAAGGAGGAGGACAAGGAAGATGAGAGGAAGGAGGATGACAAGGAGGATGAGAAGGAGGAGGATGAAAAGGAGGAGGAGATGGAGGAGGATGACAAGGAGGAGGAGAGGAAGGAGGATGACAAGGAGGAGGAGAGGGAGGAGATGACAAGAAGGAGGAGAGAGGAGGACAACAAGAAAGAGGAAAAAGAGGAGGACGACAATGAGGAGAAAAGGGAGGAGGATGATAAGGAAGAGGAGAGAGGGGGATAAGGAGGAGGAGAGAGAGAGAGGAGGACGACAAGGGGGAGGAGTATGCGCTGTCAGTATCAAGATTCACTTGGTAGCGCGTCCAATTGTCGGGTCTTGAAGCGGAAGAAGAGACATCCAGATGACAGGGTTGGTCGCAGGGGATGGGTTGAAAAGGGCTGTGGTGGGGTGGTTGAGGGGTGAGGGTAGGAGAAACCCCCACGTCTCTTAATCGACGGACGTTGATTCCTTGACCATCGTCCGACTAAATTGGTTTGGCTGGCTGGCGACGTCGGCCAAGCCACCGGAAGAAAAATCGACCAACCGATTGGACCGTGGGAGTCTGCCGAAGTGCAGTGGACACGAAGCCTCAGATCAAAGACTGAGCTGACACTGAGGGAAGATCATGCATGGGCTGGCATAAAGGACCTTCCACGCTGGTTCAGACTGCCTCCAATTGAACATATATTTCTTATTTTGTAAGGTTATCTCCCTCTGCTTCGACTATCACCCATAAAAAGATACATTTCGTCATTCATTTCGTTCCTTGCTATGGGTCACTCGTCCAATGCTTTAGACCATCTGCCACTGAAGAGAAATAAGGCCAATTTGTGCATATACTTCGCTCTTTCCCGTAGGTCTTTAAACCAGTGGTTCAGGCTATCCCCAAACAACATACATTTTCTCCGTTCATCTCGCTCCTATTTAAAGGTATTACTCCCGCTTCTTCCATCCAAACATCTCATAATTTTGTCCAAGATTTTCCTGGCAAGTTGCCAGAAGGATCCTGGACAAAATGCGTTTGGTTTCACTTGCATTTTATCTACAAATACAGCATCCCATGAGCACGTGACGTAAAGGTGTGGCTAAATATGCAACTCTAGCCTAGTTGAAGTATGGTGTGGTCTACGGGAATGTAATCGAAGGTTGATATGCGTTGAAGTCTATGGGGAGATAATTTACGGTATGAATTGGAAATATGAATTGGAAATATGCTATCTGCCAACATCCACGGAAGCTTTATACATTATTATTGGGCACTATGGAAGTTACTAGACTGGAAATGCGGCAACAAACGGCCCCGATTCCTTCGTAGCGGGGTTTCCGTTCACATGCTTCCGTTAGAGAAGTCCCTGACTTCGTAGTAGCGAGGAATTCCATATAGGGTTTTGTGTCGCTATCTGATTCGTAATGGAGCTGCGGGAGATGCCAACTGGACTGGTCGACTTAATTATCTGTCAAACGGGCAACAGATTTCTGAAATAAATTTGAAATCGAAGACACATAGTTAGCAGTGCAGTTTTTGAAGCGAGGAAGAGAACACGGTAGGGAGACAGAGAGCTAATGGGACAGAGAAGGGGTGGTCTTTCTCGTCTGTCGTTTGGATATCTTTAATAGGTTTTACGTGGAAGCGATCCTCTATTGGTGCCATAAGCGCAGTGGTTAAATTTAGCCGGATCCAGCTGGATCTGGGATTGGCAATATCTGATTTGAGATCCGTCACCTGAATTACGAGATCCAAAGTATTTGCTTAGTTGGTTGGTTACTTAAGTAATTAGTTACTGTGTTTGCCGGCGACTGTTTTATGTTCTTTGCCTGCTGCTAGTAGTCCAAGGCTGTGGAAACGGAAGTAGCTCACATCCGAGGCATAGCAGTATTTCGCCTCAGTTTTCTCTGCTGGTTGTGGAATGTTAGGTGGGCGTTGAAAATTTGAACTCCGCCACTCCCCGTACTCTGATAGTGCCAGTCTCAAGCCTGGATAAAGGATGAGGGCGACGCTAATTATCTTTATTATGACGCAGCGTCGTTAAACGGCAGCTAATCAGCAGCACGTGTTTAGTTAGTAATAACTAAGCACGCCTGCTGATAATGCCGAAAACAGAGCTGGACAGCGTTTAGAAATCAGAAGCGTTCGCATAAGGATTTCTTTGCACACAAGAGGTCCTGCATGAGGATAGTTTCGTGATATTGTTAGGGCATTAGTAAAGTAACTATGCGCAATCCAGGAGCTTCACCTGTGTGGGTCCCTCTGCTTGGAACTGTCTCCCTTTGTCTCTCCGCTAAAGGCTTCTTGCCCTCTCTCCTCTCCAGTTCCGTAAACGCCTGAAAATCTTCCTTTTTGCCGGTGCTGGCATTGATGAGTGGTGAGAGCGCGGCTGATCTGAGTGGCGTTATATAAGTGTTCGGTTACAATTATAATTACAATCTTAATATAAACTAAACTTTGAACACTGCATAAACTATGAGCACACGGATTGCACTTCACAGAAGAGGCTGAAAATAAGAATAAATCTGTTATCAATGTGCCAGTCGATGGGTCGCACATCTACAACCACCCGTTACCTCAATCGTCATCAGCAAATGCCAATCTTCTTTTAAAAATGTTACCAACAACAGCGGAACCGATATTAAGGAGCATCATATAAATATAATACATATATCAGTTGAATACAGCATTCAACCGGTTGGACTCAGGCCTACTCCTCCGCTCCCAGCGACCTCAAACCCTTGACCCGGACGGTCACGAGATCGATGGCAACCAGCTGGGCCGCGATCCGATAGGTCAAGAAACCGGGTTCCGTCACCAGATGATGCTTCATTTCACGCATGCGAAGTGGCTTCGCACGCAACTGCTTCCGGCGATGCCTTCGACGGATGCGACAGGAACTTGGAACGACGCATGCGCAATTCCGTTCAGGATGGATGTGACCTTTTTTAAAGCTCGTTTCTGTTCAGCTTCTGTCGAGGACTTATAGCTGCCTCACTCTTTTTTTCTCATAACATCTTCTTATGTTCTGATGTCGTTCTTGTCATCCTTAACACACGCCTCCCTGCCTCCCCTTGTTACGTTTATTTACTTAACCACGCCGTCCAATGCCCTCCATTATTCCGTGCTTCCTTTCTGATCCTGCTAATCGCCTGTTCCTCTAATTCTCTGCATCACTTCTCATCGACCTTTACATCTTCTTCATTTCAGGCCTCTTCTTTTATCGATTCACTTTCTGTCATTTCTCCGGTGACCAATTCTCTTTCTTTTTGCCGTCGTAGGAAATTCAATTCTTCTTCCATCCTACTTCACCCTAGTGTATTCTTTTAATCACCCTTTGTCTCTCAGTCACATTAAACGCCTCTAAACAGAAGTGTATGATCACCGTATCTGCTTACCTCTACCACAAGAATTCGTCTGAAGAGCATTCCCTAGGTTTTTTAAGAATCTCTGCCTGCCTTTACCCCCACGCTTACCATCCCAATCTACCGCATTCTCGTCTCCCCGTGTCTCTTGTATCATTCTCTGCTTCATGCGAATGCAACACTTGATTTCTGCTACACAGTACAGTGCATCGCTTGATTGTGTATTGTGACAACGGCGCGATATAGTTTTTTCCCCCCAGATTGGATTAGAAATGACGCAAGTATATAGAGTGTCCGAATACTACGCATTAACCTCCGTGTTTTTACGATTTAGCAATGGCAGATCCATCAATCAATGGCCATCCTATTCCACAAAATAGCTTTTATTGTTTATAGCAGACCCTCGGAGACCCATAAGCTTCGTATTTTTCGCAAAATGGCACAACATCAAGAACAATATAAGCCAAATTTAGGTACAATAATGCGAAATAATCATCCACCCAGAGACATACACACAAACAGAGAGAGAGAGAGAGAGAGAGAGAGAGAGAGAGAGAGAGAGAGAGAGAGAGAGAGAGAGAGAGAGAGAGAGAGAGAGATCAGGATGGCAAAAAGACTGACACTGAGATGGAATAAAACGATTTGAACTGAACCAGAGAGAGGTAAGAGGGAAAGAAACAACGAAGGAAGAGTATGTGTAGTGACAGTCATGGACGATATTATATTAGGAATTTAGGATTATGATATAATATTAGTATTGTGCGTTGCCGATTACTGTCTGTAGGCAGAACACTGATGAACTCTGTAGAGTCAAAATCTGATAAGATTTGATTGACATTAGGGCCTGACCGGTTGTCATAAGGGGTGCAGATAGAAGTAGGGGCGGAGGAATGAGGGTGCACGCCACCGATAGGAGAGCGTGGCTGGGGGCGAGAAGGATGATTGACAGGCGGGAGGCGAGAGTGAGAGAGAGAATTAGCGAGAGCGGAGGTGCGAGAGGCATTCACTCACGGGAAGAGGAATCGGGTGGACGGAAGATTCACTCAAGAGAGAGGAATCGTTTGACGGGAGATTCGCTCACCAGGACAGAGGCAGTAAGACTTCGCTGGGAGGGATCGAGCGTGAGGAGAGAAGATTCGTCGTCTGGGGAGCGAAGGAGACGAGCCGGAGAGGAGTTGAGACGATTGGTTGAGAAGGGCGAAGTGAAAAAGTAATTCGAGAAGCCTAGACTCGATAAGTCATGAACTGCGTTGACGAGACCGTGCTGTAAATAAGTCGTGTTAAAAGATTATATAATACGAATCGTCAAAACCACAAGTGCCCTCGTTGTCTTCGCGAACAACCCACGCATCCAGGCGATACTCAAAGACCCCCGAAGAGTTTTAGCTTATCGCTCGGACATAACACCGCTTGCCACCATGACTGAAGTAAGGTCTTATTTCAGTACAGTATGGTATCAACAGAACGAACCAGAAATAGACAGCCAGACACACAAGGGAGAGAACGTTTTACGCACGTGTTTTGGCCAACAAAATGGCCGCTTGTTTCTTTAGCGTGTCACTTTTGATCAATTATTTGGTCACATGCAGATTATGTTGGATAATTTTCGCTCGTACATGACATCGTGTTCTTTGAATTATTTCTCTCTTTTCTCGTTTCTTATGAGTTTTTACACAGTCTTCAGACGGTGTCATGGAGGTTTCGCGCGTAAACACGAACTCTTTCAGCCAACGGGTTTCAGATAATCATGTTGTTCAGCTCCATTTGAAAAGGCAAAGCCAATCTGTAGATTGGTGCTGGCCATTCTACTGCGGTGACGCCCTACGAATCACTGCTGGCTGCGAGGAATGCCATCCTCCACTGACCCAGCGGTAGACAGATGCCCGATGCCCGGTCTTCTATCATCGGCGAGGGTTTGCTCGCTGTTGGGGTTCGTGTTTTGCCACCCTCCATCTGTAGTCGCTCCTCTTCTTCGACGCTACGTAGTCTAGGAACTCCGATCCTCGTGTCTATCTGCTCTGGATGGGAATTCGTCGGTTGGGCTCTACGTGTCTGCGGGAGTTCGCCTGTGATGACTCTTCTAGTTATCTGAGCATTGTTCGCTTATTGAATACTTTTTTGTTTTTAAGGACTTCATATAATTTAGTTTGGGGTAAGCAGCGCTTCTGTGAGTTACTATAAAGACACTATAGTACGTGTCCACATGCATGCATACTTAAGCATATACATGAATACATACATAGATACATACATACATTCATATAATTATACATACATACATTCATATATACACACATATACATACATGCATACAAGAATATATGCATGTACATACATACATATATGAATACATATATACATACATGCATACATACATGAATACATACATACATACATACATACATACATACATACATACATACATACATACATACATACATACATACATACATACATACATACATACATACATACATACATACATACATACATACATACATACATACATACATACATACATACATACATACATACATACATACATACATACATACATACATACATACATACATACATACATACATATAATACATACATAGACAATGAAGGCAAAACAATGAAGCAGACATAAGCGAACAGCAGAACAGACATGAAGATGAAGGGCTAGGACGAGGAGCCGGTATGACAATGAAACAGACACAGAAGACTTCTTCTAGGAGAGAGAGACAGTCATATCTCGTATAAGGATTGACCAGACCATCGCGGATCAAATGAATCGTCACGAGATTGAATGGTTTGTCCTTACACTGCATTGGTCGATTAGGGCGACTGAAGAACCTATCTGTCTGCCTGTCTGTCTGTATGTCTGTCTGCATGTCTGTCTGTCTGACTGCTTGCTCGCCTGTCTGATATTTTTCCTCTACCTGCCCGACAGTCTATTTTCTGGCTTGTCTGTGTATCTGCTTGTGTGTCTGCATTTCTGCCTGCTTGTTTTTGTGTGCCTGTCTGTGTATGTACACGTTTGTACATCTATGCAAAAGTGGGTCGTGGATATTGGAGGCTCATTGGCGTGACATAATATTTCATATTTGCTTCTTCAGGATGGAAGAGTTTGGTCGATTCAACTGGAAGATTATTTTGCGATTTATATTTTATCTCTGAGAATTAAAACATGATCGGTATACACTTTTGGAGGATGTCTGGAAATGCATCAATTTACGTAGCGCCTTTTAGGATGATACACCCTGTTTATTATTTTCTAAAGTGTTATCTTCTCTGTTCACACAATAGTCATAACTTTATGCAGCTTCTCGCATTGTACTTCAGCTTCCTCCAAGATCTCCAGTCACAGACTTAATGTCTTCAAAATTGCACTCGTTAACGGTCAAGAGCTGCCCACAGTAACTAAATAAAATAACACACTTCTTTCATACTTAAATTTGTCATCGCGCTCCCAAATGGGAACAATGGGCGCTAATGGGTTCATCCAACCAGGACACCGCAAGATCAGCCCCCCCCTTCTGGCCAGGTGCTTGTCCATCTCACCAAAACATAATTGTTGATTACGTACTTTTTCGGGCGCCTTACCAAAAATTTTTCAAATAACATGACACTCTGCTCTTCACTCAACGCAATTCTCTTTATTGTTGTCTCTGATTTCAGTTCATTGCCACACATCATGCTCAACCTTCACAGCGATTACTTCATGTCGTTGTTGGAATTAACTCCTCCATTTTATTTCACTGTTCTTCTCACGTCCACCACATGCTCTTTATAGCCCGGTCTGTTTTTTGCCATCCTCGAGTGTCTCGAAACCTACATTTAGGTCCAAAACTCAACGGAGTTCCCTACCGATATTATACCTTCTTCTGCTTCCTACTGGTGATATTGTGTTAAACCGTGGTCCTTGCCGATTTGAAACAATGAATTTTAGTAATCTGAAGATTCCGTTTTAGCCGTAATAAGTCTCATTATCTTCAAATTTAGCTCTAGGCCTACATCTGGATCATCGGGTGGATAATTTCACTCTCAATTAAACTTAGCTCAAACCGTTTGCAATACCTTTCTTCAACTCAGACATAATTCGTCCTGCCTTTTCTCTCCTAAGTCACCCTCGGCCGGATGAACTTGGTGGTGGAATTGGCCTACTTTCTTTCATAAATTAATTGCTCGCCTGTTTCACCTATTCGAAAACCGGTCATTTTAAATCAATATCTCTGCCCTGGACTCAGAAATCAGCGCCTCACGTTTGTCAATGTGGTTCATCGTTCCACCTCTCTTTCACTCTCTGACTTTTTCACATAATTCCAGTCACTCCTTGCCTATTAGTACCTGTGTAGATGTTGAGCAGAGGAAGGAAATGAGGTAACCTGCGTGCGTGTATGGGCATGCGAATGTGTATGGGAGTGTATGTGAATGTGTACGTTTAGGCCTATGTATATGCATTTGGACTTGTATATGTACGTGTGTGTGTGTACGCGTACATGTATATGTATACGTTATGTGTAGGCGTATGAACATGTGTATTTGTATCTGTAAGTATGTCTTTGTGTGTGTGTGTGTGTGTGTGTGTGTGTGTGTGTGTGTGTGTGTGTGTAGGTGTGTGTGTGTGTGTGTGTGTGTGTGTGTGTGTGTGTGTGTGTGTGTGTGTGTGTGTGTAGGTGTGTGTGTGTCTGTGTGTGTGTGTGTCTGTGTGTGTGTGTGTCTGTGTGTGTGTGTGTAGGTGTGTGTGTGTGTGTGTGTCTGTGTGTGTGTGTGTCTGTGTGTGTGTGTGTGTCTGTGTGTGTGTGTGTGTCTGTGTGTGTGTGTGTGTGCGTCTGTGGCAGTGTCGTTTATCGACGCCGAAGACAGACACGTCCATTGAATCTTCAAACAACTGCACGGCCTTCTGTGCATTTCGTCAAATGCACGAACGACCGGAAACAAAGGTTGAATGTTCTCTGCCGACGTCTGACAACGACGCATGCGCAGTTTCACTCAGCGACCGGAAACAAAGGCAGGGAACCAGCAGACAATTGTTAACCACGTGGAGAACTAATGAGGAAAAGAGTCGAGGTGTTTCTAAAGACGCTTTCACGGCAGAAAGACTGATTACCAGCTGTGCTTTGGAAGAGAGGAAAAGAACCGGGAGGATTGGAGAGATGAATGCAGAAACAGAGAGGAAAACAGTAAAGAGAGAGAAAGAAAGAGAGAGAAAGAAAGAAAGAGTGGAGAGACAGGGAGAGTGTGAGAGTATGTGGGAGAGAGAGAAAGAAAGAAAGAATGAATGAAAGAAAGAAAGAAAGAGAGAAAGAAAGAAAGAGTGGAGAGAGACAGGGAGAGTGTTAGAGTGTGTGGGAGAGAGAGAACGAAAGAAAGAAAGAAAAGAAAGAAAGAGGAATAATGCGATTGAAGGTTTAGAAAAGGGCCTAATAGAAATAGACGGAAGAAGTCTTGCTGAGTAGATACAGAAACAACTGAGTGGTTTGAGAGTTTTAATAGAACCAAGGCCAATTGGGCAGAGGATGATGGAGCATAGAGAGGCGTAGGGCAGCATTAATTACCCATAACATTAATCAGCAACTTCTTTAGCTCTGTTGTCTAATGTACAAGACATCAGCCAATGGCGCACCAAAAGCAAGCTGCAGCCAAGTCAATACCCAAGAGTCAGTCGACTGAAACAGCTATGAAAGCGAATGAACAGATGAAGAATAAACGGCTAGTTTAAAAAGCCAGTTCTCCAAGAGCAGTTCTAATTGTCTGGCACAACCACAGAAAGTCAGCCAGACGACATGATTGAATCATGTCAAGTCTGCGGAATGAGGACTGATTTATATTAATGCGGCTGATCGGCGCTCCGTGTTTTAAAAATTACAATCCCCAATTTGAAACAGATCCTTTGTTGAACAGGAAGCCAGTGCAGCACTCTGAATAGAGGGATTATAGCCTAGTATCAGGCAGTCGGCGGAATATTCAAGCTGAGTATTAGAAGAAGAATATAGACGATACGGCATGAGGATGAGTGAGAGGGAGGAATGTGCGAGTTGAGGATTAGACGAGGACTGAGCATAAATGGTCAAGGGACGACGACAAAGATTAGAAAAGAGGATTAGGTATTATAGACTGGAAGAAAGGAGTGACGCACTTGGTTAATGGCCTTGAAAGCAGGAAAACGTGTCTAAATGTCTAAACCACAGTTTAACGCTTCTTACAGCAAACGTTAGTCTACGAATTCTTGTTGCCACAGTTTGTAAAACCTGTGGACAAGTTAAGGCATTGCATTCTTATGGTCTGTTCGGTAGAGCGCTGCGTCTGTAAACCAACGATTGTTTGTTCGAACCTTCTAAGCGGACTCTACGCATCGACTCTGGACAACTTGTTCGTGCCTCAGATTCAGGTTTAGGGCCTACTTATATTGCGCACGTCGTATATGCAACAAACAAGTAAAAGATAATTAATTAATTGGAGGTGCTGTTAGCGAATTCTTAGATCGTTCAGCTGCATGGAACACAGATGCAGCACCTGCAGTAGAAGCACTGGATAACGTATCCTTACGTATCCATTCAGTCCATCGACAAGAACTGAACTGTCAGGTGATGCGTTCGGAATTGAACAATGAACACGGATAATTAATATAAGGTATGGTAGGGTAGCCAACCACCCAGCTCTCACACACGTTGGGCCATTGTTGGACCAACGTTGCTCAACGTTAACCCAACTGTGTTTGTGTATGCTGGCTGGGTAAGGAAAGGTAAGGTTTGGAAAACTAAAATTGAGTAGAAAGTAAGCTAAGACAATGCAAAGTAAGTTAAGGTAAGCTTAAGTGAGGCAATTTAAAGATTAGGCAGTGTAAGGTAAAGTAAAGCCCTGATTAGTGATTACAGTACATTTCTGTTAGTAGCAGATCATAACAGACGAGGTCCTCTGGTTGAAAGACTAACCGACATTAGTCTGAAGCGCTTTATTATTATTACTGTTGTTGCTGTTGTTGTTATTATTATTACTGTTGCTATAATAATAATAATAATAATAATAATAATAATAATAATAATAATAATAATAATAATAATAATAATAATAATAATAATAATAATAATAATAATAATAATAAATATAATAATAGTAGTAGTAGTAGTAGCAGTAGCAGTAGCAGTAGCAGTAGCAGCAGCAGCAGCAGCAGTAGTAGTAGTAGTAGTAATAGTAGTAGTAGTAGTAGTAGTAGTAGTAGTAGTAGTAGTAGTAGTAGTAGTAGTAGTAGTAGTAGTAGTAGTAGTAGTAGCAGCAGCAGCAGCAGCAGTAGTAATAATAATAATAATAATAATAATAATTATTATTATTATTATTATTATTATTATTATTATTATTATTATTATTATTATTATTATTATTATTATTATTATTATTATTATTATTATTATTATTATTATAAATGGGGGAGGATGAGGCACAGTAAACCAATTTAACCACGCACCTTCTCAATCTCTAAGAGCCTGAGGGTCACACCTCGGGCGGCAAAACAAATTATAATAATAATAATAACAGTTCTAATTTCTAAGTCCTTTGGGGAACGAAGTACCTCATGGCAAAAACAAATAATTATCGCGGATGTTATTATTATTAGTTTTGGTATAAGTATCGGTTGCAGGTGAACCAAAGTAGCACTTCCTCGTAGCCGACAAGCAGCTTAACGGTTCGAAACTATACGTATAGTGCGCGCCTCATAAATTCTAAAGCGCCTTTTCCTATCTCTCAAATGCAATGATATTGCGTTTAAATGTGAAACGTAGGCTTGTCATTACTCTGCGGCTGCGTCCACAAACCCCAATGCGAGTGCATGAGCCGTGGCATAATAGCCGGGCGCAATATAAATGATCACTCTGTCGCAGATAATAAGACTCGACTGTCTGCCTCTTCATCTGTTCACGTTTCGACATTATGAGATGAGATCTTATGATTAGAAGTTACTGTCCGTGTGGCTTAGTTGCCGTGGCAACGTCACATTTACCGCCTAGAAAAGGCGCTCAACAAATAACGTCGAGGACGCGACGTGTGAAGATAAATTAAGGTAAGGTAAAGCAAGCTGAGGTGATCTACAGTATGATAATGTGTGGTGTGGTCTACGGGAATATAATCGAAGGTTGATATGCGTTGTAGTTTATGGGGAGATAATTTACGGTCAGTGTAGCGCTTATACTATGTAATATCAATTGTCTTAATTATTATTACTATTTTATAATATGTTAAGTTAGTACATAAGTTAGATAATTACGCAAAACTTAGAAATAATTATACTGCGGCGTTTAATAGCTTAAATGTGAGGCAAGGATCGAGGCAGACTACAATTTAATTTACAGACGGGAGTATATGGACTGCGTTGCCATAGATACTATGATAACCTCAGCCAATAAGAACGATTGGAACGTGAATTTAAAGATAACGGTCAGAGAGAGTGAGTTTTCAGAGAGAAAACGAAGGACGAGGGGAGTTAATTAACTGCGATTAACTTTATTCAAGAAATCTGCTGATTTCGCTCGTCTAATTGAAATAACTCTGCCAAAGAGTTTAGCGTAACGGTTTTGATGAACTTGAGGTGAATCTTGTTAGCTAATAACAAAGAATAGCCGGAGTATAGCGAGCGAACGGATGACTCTTGAGTTGATTTTAATTGTCAAATTCAAACCTTTGGATGCAAGACTAAGTGTCCAGTTCGAAATTTATAAAGTCTACAATCGAGTTTGCGGAATAATTGTACGAGCGTTCGGGTTCCGTTATTCATAAAACTCGGATTAACCTAACTCTGAAATCTGTAGGACACTTAGGAACGTTGGTCTCCGCTTGCACTTCAGTTGAAGAACGGTCACCTTTTGCCTTCAAGAGATCTACACTGCCTACATCATCTACACTATATCCACTATACCCACTATATACACTATATACTAAACATGTCTACTATTTGATTCTTCCGAAATGTTCGTTACAGCTGCTGGGAAAGACTGCCTCATCTTGTTCACGTAAGATGAATGAAACGATTAATTTAAAGACTGCCGGTTAGATAAAATAGGTTAATTATGTGGTGCCACTGTATTTATAAAATTCTATTATATGTCTGGTATTTTTGTTTATGTCAACACTCGATGTAATGTGAAATAGAAATTATCAGCAGCAAAGCTCGACAAGGATAAGACAAAGCATTACAGTCTGGTATCTTCGAAGTAAAGACTGGTTCGTAAGAGTTTGCTCCTGAGCAGACAATAAATTAAAGGGGTGCGAAAAAATGATACGAAGCGAGGATGGAATGATTATAATAACAGCACAATCACAAACTCAACCAACAGTATTCATGCACCGATCGGAAAGGGGTGGAGGGCTGCGTTGGCGCAAGGCTGTAACTGCAGTTGTAACAAAACATTTTGTAGCGCCTGTTGTCAGTCATGTCGCTTTGAGATTCGCTTCCGTAGCCTGGCATATATGTACAGCAACATACAGTAATAAGGGCGCTGCTTAGACTTCACCGTGCTTGACAGCAGTATACCGACTGCCTGGCACTGACCGCCCTCACACACGCCTGCTTCCTCGCCATCCGTTCCTCTCCTCCCTCATCGGAAGATAATTAATTGGATTTCCCCGTTCTGGACTCACCGCCGCGTATGAAGTAAATCTAACACCACTCATGCACCGACCCCGAACGGATGGAGGTCTGAGTTGGCCCAGATGGCCTAACACATCCAACGTATATGGCCACCCATCCAAATACTAATGGCGTTGCTCAACGTCACCGTGCTTCCCAGCGTCGTATCAACAGCGCCATGCAGTACCGAATCCCTTTTAACATAAAACGAAAGTGTACGGGATTGACCGCACCAAACCCTCACATTTTATTTTCCACTCCTTCCCTTCCCGGAAGACAATCAATTGGATTTTCCGCGCTCTCGAGTCGTCGCGTATAGGAATCGGCTCTGAACCCTAATCAACATGAATTGCAGCGCAGAGATATTCAACCACACTTTCTTGCGCACCAGCCAAGCACCTTCTTCGCAAATGCCTCAAGTGAATTTCACGCTAACTAGGAGCCTAGAGCGCAAAGATTGAGTCTTGTGGATAGAAACTTGTTGGGTGCGGTGCACTGTGGCGTAAAGGACTTGGAAATTGGGTTCCAGTTAAAAGTGTTTTGTTTCCTGGCTAAAAACTAGAAAGAAAACAGTACGAAAGTGTGACGTCGCCAAAAATACCAGACGTATATTGGATTTAAGATGGCACTGGATGTTTCTAATTCTAAGTCAAAAGTAAGACAATAGTAAGGAGACAATAGTAAGGAGACTAGTGTTGTAGAGATCTATGAAGGTAAATTGAATTAAATATTTTGAAGACATGATTAACGAAGATAAGATTGACAAAGATAAAATTTATGAAGTTAAGATTGATAGCAATGACAGTTATGAGGAGGATGTAGATGATGAGGTCGATTGAAATTAAGTTGCTTTAGATCAGGTTCAAGAAGATAAGGCTGGTGAAGATAAGGCTGATGAAGATATAGTTGATGAAGATATAGTTTATGATGATAACAAAATGATCAAGGTAAGATTTAGGACAATAAGCTGACGATTCTAAAACTGATGAAGATAATATTTATGATTGATGAAGAAGATAAGTTTAACGAAGGTAGGTAATAGCCTCACTCCTCACTCACTCGGATTGACGGTTGTCTCGGGGTCATCGGCGTTGTATCCGAAGACGAGAACAACGGACAACCAACCGCTCAATATCCGCATCATCTGCAATGACAACAAGTTCAGCACCTAAACAAGGCAACGAACTGCTGCTATAGTAAATGTATTGATACGTTAGGATTTTGGCATGCTTGTTGTGGCCGATGAGTAATGACTAATAAAGCCGATCCTCAAATGTACGGGCATAAAGTGTTATGTACCTGCAAAGCAACTGTACACCTGTACGCATCGCATCCGGTCATGGACAGTGAATGCTATTTCGTGTGTAAGGTATCAAATAGCTGAATAGGCTATTAGCTGATCGATGCACGCGACACACGGGAAGTCATATAAAGATGTACCACGTTGGACAGACCCCGCCTATCGAGTACGATTTTGACTAAGCGCCTGTAAATAAGCTGGTTCCCGCTACTTCGCTTTTTTGGCAGCTGTAGAAATTTCGAGATTACTATTACGATTGTACTGAGAGCAGTCGGAGTTCTGTCTTAGGAGCATGTACTCAAATATTTCCAAATGAACCGGGAGGAAAGCTAGAGACTTTGATTTTTCGGTATGCGACTATAGACTTTAGGCTGGTATTTCGCTTCTGTAGATTATATGCTTAGTTTTGTTGCAAAAAACATTAAAGCGATAAAAGTACAACCTCTTAATGGCTGTGTCGAAGTTAGAAAATCCTGACGATAGAAGTATGTAAATACTGGATATACAACTTACAAACTACACTTGTGCAAGAATTATAGCGCAACTTTCGTCGTGACCATGTGTCGTAGAGTTGAGTCACATGTGAACTCAAGGATCCAACAGTTTAACGACATTTGATGTCCTTAAAGGCCGTTGACGTCGATGGGAAAGAAATTATGTACAGTTTCCACCTTCGCCGTCAAATATCAGTCAAAGCAAATGCTGTGCTCTGTCACAAGCTCTGGGAAGAGCAGCATCTGCAGTAGCTAGAGTACCCGGTATACCCCGTTGTAAGGAGGTATACTTGGCTCATTATGTAAAGTAGTCTGCTAAGAGTGAGAACTAGTTTACGTGTGACGATCGGAGATAAATATGCATGACGTGAAAGCATAAACAGTGTCGCCTTTCGAGACACAATTGCATATATTTCAAGAGGCAACAGCAGAGTGTGACTATGGCGCACAGTATGCAATGCAAGTAGGCTATATGTGTGCACTTAATATGTCACTCTTTGGTACCTTACAAAAGCGCTAGCCTCAGATCACTGAGAATAAAAACTTAATTGGTAAGCAAATAACGACAGACACAGAGAAGCAGTGAAAAAGTGAGAAGAAGAAATAAAACAGTTTTATCGTCAAGCGCATATCTTTACCCATGCAAAACTAATTACGGTGAAGAGAAAAGTAAGCGAAGCACGCGATCGTAAATGTCCGACGCTCTTTTCCCAAGCTTCCGCCTGTTCGGTGCAGACGTACTAGCCAACCTTTACTTTTATGGCCGACAATATATCGACACAGAAAACATGACCGTGCTCGACTATACAACAGTCTCTTCCCATCTTCTCCCCATCACAATGCATACCTACACGCATACAGACAGTAAGCAGACAGACAAGCGCAGGACCTGGTCGTACATAGGATCATCCTTCCATCGCTGATTCAGAAAGACAGACAAACAGACAAACAGAAAGACACACAGACAGACAAAAGATATACATAAATACATGTATAGATACGTCCATACATACATGCAGAGGGGAGAGAGAGAGAGTCAGAGTCAGAAAAGCAGAGCGATAGATAGACAGACCTAAGGTGGACGGGAGAGAGGGCTCTTCTTGGCTTCAAGTCAGTGTAATTCAAGAAGCCGTTGAAATCGCGAAAGATCAGACAAAAGCAGCCGAACAGAACAGACAAGACACCAAATAATTCTAATGGAAGAAAGCAACAAAAGAGTCCTTTGTTGCTTTGAGAAAGAAGCGGCAACAACAGACGTCTTCAGGTTCTAAGCCATGATGTCATTTCAGATAGTGTCTCTACTGAATGCCTCTGAAAATCAATCCAACTCGTGTTTTTATTCGGGTAACGGACACGAAACATTTAAATGCGTACGTAGTTGCATGTATTGGAAATAGGCATCAAAGGCAGTTGCCTATGTTCCCCACCGTATCATATAAAAATGCCCATCCGACAATGGTCGCTCTGCAGAGGGGTCAGAGGCCAGTGCCCCTTCAACCGAGTGCCTCCCCCGCCCCCAAAATAAAATCGTAGGCCTTTTTACACTGACAGATATGGTTATGGAACAGATAAGACAAGATATTAAGAATTCTGTTTGTGTTGATATTGTTATCAACAAAACATCCGACGGGGCATAAATTATTTGCAGTTCAGGAGACGATGTTCGGGGCACAATATTAGCCCTTAATCCGGGTATTTACGTACGTACATGCGTCCATATATACATAGGTCTATACATGCATTCCTACATACGTGTACATGCATACATAAATAGATGCATGCATAGTCATACATGCATGCTGCTTTCTCTTATCCTTTAACGCTCTCCTATAAAAATGTTACTCTGCTCCTTTGCAGAAAGCTGAAGAAACATTTTCACTCTAACTTAATTCGTACTTTTTTTTACACCAGTTAGTCAGTCTAGTATGTCTTTTAGAGGCTCTAAAAAGCGATATACAGGTGATCAGTAACATACATGCCAAATATACTCAGGTACTCTACGCAGGTAAAAAGCATGAAATCGCACCCGAGTAGGTTAGTTCGTTTTGTAAGATGCGCTAATTGAAAACCTCACAAATTCAATACACTGCAACACAAAACAATACAATACAGTACAACACAATACAATACAGTACAATACCATACAGTACAATACAATACAACACAATACACTACAATTACAATGCAATACAGTACACTACAATACAACACAATACAGTACAATACAACTAAATACAATACAATACAGAACAATGCAACACAAAACGATAAAATACAGTACAATACGATACAGTACGTTACTTTACATTACGGTCATGACATGCTAGGCGTAGACAACTTGAAATTGTTGACAGAAGAGGCCTGTATATTCATTGGTCCGCGTGCTGACCAATGATAGGTTACTATCGTTCTTCTTCACGAACCTAAGGCTTGACGTGCATCAAATTTATCGTTCTCTCCTGGGTATAGGCGACTGATGAGGAGAGTCGTTCGAAGGAGCATCACTGAATCACTGAACCAGTCAGTCAAACAGATCTCTTGAGACCGGAACTTTTGTTCGACTAAGGAATCAGACCTCTCCCACGGCAGCCTCGACCCAGAGAGGAGGGGGGGTCTCAGCGCAGCCCTGGTCAGGCGTTTTCAGCTGGAGGGATTTCCAACGACTGGATCGTGAAAAAGAAATAAGCTATCTCTAGTCAGTGTTCCAGCTCTTAAAAAGAGCTGTGCACATTTTAGATATATTACGTATGCATGAGATGTTACTTCATCGCCTAAATCACGTATGCATGTATGTATGTACATTTGTTTGTTTGTATGTCTGCATGTCTGTATGTACGTACGTCTGTACATGTATGTATGTCTGTCTGTCTGTCTGTCTGTATGTATGTATGTCTGTCTGTATGTATGTAGGTATGGATGTATGTATATATGTTATATCAGACTACTTATACAGCGCATTTTTAGAGCCACACAAGAACGCTGAACATCGCTATTTTGCATATCTGATTAGGTACGTGCGACTTTAGAGGGCTTGAAACTACTTCCTGAGCTGCACGTGGAATAATAGTACATAGTACCACTACAACTATCGAAATTTTACCCATGAAGAGGATCTTGAACTTAATTCTGCCCTCAACCGGAAGCCAGCGCAGCGTCTCACGTTTAACAGTGGAAGCGTATTTCCTTCCTTCCTGCCTGCCTCTTTCCTTTCCAATCTGCCTTCCTTCCTACCATCCTTCGTTCATTCAGTAAATTTATATGGCGCCTGCTCAGAGTCCTTTACCAAAATTAAAGACGTATTTATTTACAGCAATAGCGAAATAGCGATGCATTTTTAGAATTTTATTTATTTTATTTCCAGAGCGCCATAGTTAATTGCTAATATTTACAAAGCACGATAAGCTTATAATTTACACAGCAAGGTTTCTGAGCACAATCGATTGATGACGAGCCGTCGATCGATGGTGCTAAGCAACTGTATGTTAAGGACCTGCTCGAAGGTCCGAGCGCAATAACCGTCTCTGCGGAGGTGGCTCGAACCCAAACACTCCGCCTAACAAGCGCTCAACGCATCGGCAGCTGCGCCGTAGGTTAACAATCAACAGCTGAGACATACACGCCGGCAAAAAGAGCACAGAATGAGAAAGAAAGAGAGAGGGAGAGGAGAAAAGAAAGACCAAGAGAGAGGGACGAAGAAGAGATAGAGATACAGAAGAAGAGAGGGAGGGTGGGAAAAAAATAGAAGAAAGAGAAGGCAGAGTGAGGAAGCAAGACATAGAGCGAGAGAAAGGGCGACGGAAAGAGGACAGAGAAAGAGCGAGGGAAAGCAAAAGACGGTGCTATGGACAGGCAGAACTGAGAAAGAGATAGAAGGAGAAAGAAAGAGAAAGGGAGACAGGCAAAACAGAGATGTGTATATATATTTATTTATTTATTTATTTATTTATTCCGGATATTTCTATAGCGCCTCTCGAAGTCAACTACAACTCAGAGGCGCTCCCAACTACAGCATTTGATACTGTGCCGGAATTTTCAAGCCGAAGCACCACTGAGCCACCACGCCCCACGTATATATATATATTATATACACACACACACACACACACACACACACACACACACACACACACACACACACACACACACACACACACACACACACACACACACACACACACACACACACACACACACACACACACACACACACACACACACACACACACACACACACACACACACACACACACACACACACACACACACACACACACACACACACACACACACACACACACACACACACACACACACACACACACACACACACACACACACACACACACACACACACACACACACACGCACACACACAACACACACACACACACACACACACACATATATATATATATATATATATATATATATATATATATATATATATATATATATATATATATATAGATACAGACAGACAGACAGACAGACAGACAGAGCACGAGACAGAGAGAGTGCTATTTTTCGTCATTTAACTGCCAATTCCATAAGCGCTGCCTTTGCAACCATTCCCATGAGATCGCCTCAATTTCGACACGATGATTCGCCCAAGACCGTTGCGATAGCCATATAATATCCTACAGCTCGTCAAAACAACGTCAACGGCTGAACCTGCCATCAACGCCAGAGATCATTTATCGCCGAATACTAAACTGACAGTGTAGTTAAAGCGCCAAAGGCCAGCGAATGATGCAGTAAACATCGTCGTAAAAACGTTTCGAAATTTCACATGGTTTCAACCCATAAAGTCATCTCAACTGTAGAATTATACTTCGATTAAGGCAGCGGTTCTCAACCTTTTTAGTGCTGCGACCCCTTGATAATATTTCCAAAGTTGTGGCGACCCCAAACATTAAAATTTATTTGGTTACTCCCCTTCACCGACTGTTTTTGCTATCAGTATAATGTATTTAACTTCTCACCATTTATAATCTATACGCATCATGCATAATAGCATCATAAATCATTAATCAACAAAACAATTTGTGATTTTAATGTGTATTAGGAATATTACATTGAGAAACTATGCTGAGAACTTTTCTGAAGGTTCCAGCCGACCCCTTGCAAATCGTAAGGCGACCCCTGTGGGGGTCGCGACCCACAGGTTGAGAACCGCTGGATTAAGGTCATGTAAGGTAAAATATGACACGAAACTAAGGCAAGAAAAAGTAAGGCAAAACAGGTATAAGTATGATTATACGCATTAGTGTACGAAACGTTTAATCATGCGTGTTTTAAATTTTATGTATGTTTCCATGCTCTATGTTTTGTTTGTTTTACGAATTATGTACACCAGAGTGCGGTTAAGCAATTGGTTTAATAAAGAATATACTTACTTACTTACTTATATATTGTTGCGTCGACCGTGTATAAATTCGTAAAACTGTAAATTCGACGGTTTCAGCCCAATCCTTGAGGCTGACCTTCGACGGGTCATCAGTTCCTCGAACCAGAAGTCTTGTGAGCTGGATCCGCTCCCTCCGTTCATCATTGTTAATGTACTTGATGACATTGTTTCATTTCTTGTGTATTTGTTTAACAGGTCACTCTCTGAAGGTTATCTTCCACCATCCCAGAAACGTGCTGTAGTATTTCCAGCGCTGAAGAAGCCTAACTTAGATGCTAATGTTTGTCAAAATTACCGGCCTATTTCCAACTTATCTTACTTATCCAAAACTCTCGAGAGACTTGTTGCTGCTCAATTTGTGCCCTACTTAGAACAATCAGGACTCCTGCCTCCAACTCAATCTGGTTTTAGGGGTCACCACTCCACTGAAACTGTTCTTCTCTCACTCCTCTCTGACATATACACGGCTATTGATAGATCTCAATTGTCTCTCCTTGCACTTTTTGATGTTTCTGCTGCTTTTGATATGGTGGATCATGAGCTCCTTCTGCAGCGCCTGCATATATCTTTTGGTGTATGTGGCACTCCCTTCCTTTGGTTTACTTCTTATCTTACTGACCGCACACAGATGGTTGTCCTGGGTGACACTAGAACACCATGGGTTAGGGTTGACCTAGGTGTCCCGCAGGGGTCGGTCTTGGGCCCCATTTTATACATTCTGTTTACTGCAGACATCGCTTCTGTTTTGGCTAAACACTTAGCTTCGGGTCATCTATATGCCGATGATATTCAAGCTCTAGTACATGGCTCACCATCTGAGCAGATCTCTATGGTGGGTAAGGTGGAGTCATTAGCACGGGATCTCCACCTCTGGATGATGGCGAATAGACTTAGCCTTAATCCCTCAAAAACCCAATTGATTTGGTTTGGAACCAAACAGCAATTGTCAAAACTTGACCTCCAGCTACTGGCCCCACTATTTCCTGACTTCACATTCTCCTCTAGTGTCCGTGATCTGGGTGTCACGCTTGACAGTGCCTTAACGTTCACTGAGCACCTAACACTGCTGACCCGCTCCTGTTACTACCAACTAAGGCGTCTTAGAGCCATTAGGAGGTCAGTATCCACCACTGTCTTTACGACCATGGTGCACGCCTTTGTCTGTACACGCATCGACTATTGTAACTCGGTGCTAATCGGACTTCCAAAGACGCGTCTGTCCTCAATGCAGTCGGTCTTGAATGCTGCAGCCAGACTTATTGCACGTCTCCCACGTTACTCGCATATCTCCACATACATGACCAATGAACTTCATTGGCTTCCTGTGGAGTCTAGGATCAGATTTAAAGTCTTGCTCTTAGTAACTAAGTCCCAGCAGGGTTTAGCGCCTAAATATCTCTGTGATTTGATGTGTAAACCACTCTCTGCTCGCTCATCTCGTCCTCTTCGTTCCTCCGTCCGACTCGATCTCTTTGTCCTAAGACGGTAAGAGCCTCATGCAGGTGTGCCTAGAGCCCTAGACGTTGATCGGAGTATTCCAGATGGTTGATGATTTGTTTTCGCACAGATTTCAAGACTAAGTGTTTTAATAGATGTTCGGCAAATATATATATATATATATATATATATATATATATTATATATATATATATATATTTACCGTTACAAGTTAATTGATTAGTACCGTAGTTACTTCCATCGCGTCGATGCCTAATGCTGCAGACATGAACCCATGGCACACCAAGGCCAGGCTGTAAACAGGTCAATATCCAGAAGATTAGTCCACTAAGACACAGATAGTCTGCGGTTGATAAGCATTTTGAAATAGATCAAATCAATCAAATCAAATCCGTTTTTATTACAACACACAAACTGCAGATTAACAGTGACAGAAAACAACAGTTATCAGTTTAGTGTTATAAAAGGTTAGATAAAAGTGTTAGATAAGAGAACGAGATTACATGAACGACTGAGCAGAAGAAGAGATATAAAGAGAGCGTTCCAAAATCTAGTTCCTGCAACCATAAAAATGGACTGCACCGCTTCTCTATAATGGCATTCATAACAAAGCCCCACGCCAACATACTGTTGCCACTTACAAATTGCAAACTAAGTTGCATCGGAAACTTATTTCAGAAATACAGTGTTGCACTATATAGTATCAGAAAGTCCAGAGCGTTCCCAGTGACTACTAAGCAATGTAAGCATGTCACCTAAGTTTCATCGAAAGATTGTTCCAGAAGCCATAGCAGCGGCGGGCAGTGTTCCTCTGCTATCGTTCTGCTTGACCAAATTAGTGTCTTTGCTACTATAGACTCGCCGCCTGTGCATGACAGATGAATTGACTGATCGTACGATTCAATCCAACACGTCGTTTACACGCTTCGTTGAGTTGCATCACGGTTTACATCGTCCATGTTACACTGCAGGTCCAGCCTCAGTCTGCATCAGGCACCATCGACAGCTGCCTCCTATGCAGACTCCTCCGCATCGCTACCAGTAGGATCAGCATCAGGCCATATTATCCCGTCTATGTAGGGGCAAAAATACATTATCTACACCAGCTGCTCAGTTGTAGAGGCCAACCAGTCAACAATGTATATGCATATATATTTAGAAATGTACAGGATTGTATATAATACAACTGTACACACGCGCATGCTTAATTAGGTATAAAATTCTATCCGATGTATCCGTGATACTATATATGCGTCCTTTTCTGTGCCTGTCTACTCTTACTGTCATTGTCACTGTCTCTATGTCTCGCCCTATGTGTCCTTGTCCGTTCTCTTGTTTACTTCGTTCGAGACACCTGGTCTCCCATCTGCCATGTTATTTTACGTCCTGGCTTGACTGCTCTACTCTGTTCTGGTGAGTCTTTCTGCCTATCTCTGTCTGCGACTGTCTAAGTCCACGTCATCTTTAGTGTCACGCTAACTTCTTTTGTATTTGCGTCAATATACGGCTTTGACAGTCTCGCCTTCCTCTACCCGCGTTACCACTCCTGTTGAGTCATGTCTGCCCTAGAGGTTCCAACAACTAAACCAATTGCCTGCAATCTTTCATCATATCTCCTGCTTTATTCATTACTTAGTTATCGGTGACTAGTCCGCTTCTCCTTTCGGACCGTTTGAAGCTGCTCCCTCTCGTTTCCCTAACGAATGTATGTGGCTTATTTCTACCTCCCTCCCTCACTATCATACAACAAATGTCCCTAGCTTCCATGGTGCCTTTTGCCTGTCTCGCTGAGTCCAGCCGAGTCAGGACAAATGAATTCCTCTCATTTGTCCTAACTTGGCTGGACTACTGCAATTCCATCGTTGCAGGCTTGCCAAAACTCTATTAGAATTATGAATAGTAACAGCCTTTATTGCAACTTCTTTCTTTATTGTATTAGCAGGTCCGATGGTCGCATTTCATCAACTAATCTATATACATGCTTACAAAACTGATAACTTGAATTGGTTGGATTCATATTGTCTCAGTAAATTTTACTTTGGCGGTTTTTTCTATTGATATGCAGCTCTGAAGACATTGAGTTGCAGTTGATGGGTAGAAACTGTCATTAAAGAACATTTCAGCAGCACAAGTTTTGCACTTGTGCAACCCATTTGAGGTGCTGTGCGTGATGAGACTCGGTATGTCTCTACTCAGCGCCTGTTTTACAGTCAAGCTTTAGTCATACAGCCTGTGTTACTAACTCCTGCTGACTAGGGATGGTTGTTAGGTGAAAATATTTTGCAACCATTGTGGATGACATTATATAATACAATAGGGGCCATCCATATATTACGTACGCATGGAGGGGTAACACAAATGCATGTGTTTGCGTACGCTTGCGTACGGAAACGGGGGGAGGGTAAATCCTATAATTTGTCTATATTGGTCCTCAAATTGATTGGCCTTCAAGTGAGCCAAAGCTCAGTCTTTTCAGCTATCAGGTACTACCAGAGGAAGTAGGACTGTGGGAGGGGTGTCACTTGTATGCCACCTTACGTCCTTACCTTTGAACGCTATTATTAAACTATCACACAGCTCAGCAATGAGTCTATGGATTATTCATCCTTCAATCTGGCCTAAAGTGCAGACAGCCACTGCCTGGAGCTGTCGAACTGACACATTCTGCAGCTGGGCTGGGGGTGTGCGTCAAGCGTACGTACGCAGGTGGGAAGGGGTGGAGGAAAGTGCGCTTGCGAACAGGGAGGGGGAGGTCGGGAGGGGTCCAATTTTCCAGGATTTTGTGTACGTAATATATGGATGGCCCATACAATACAACTGCAGTTTAATATTGCCCTCCTTCCAAAGTTCAGAATTGCACATGACCATACGACAGAACATCGATGGCGTTGGGTCGGTACGCAGTGGCTTGAGGTAGATTCGAACCTGCGACCCTCCGGTTACAAGGCACAGAACATACCGCTACAGTCTACACTACCGCGTTCCCTTGCCAAATGCAGAAAATTGCTGACCATAATTCGTGGTACAGCTGTTTCAGCTGTACCACGAAATGTTGCAGATGTTTCAAGGACTCCATACTAGGTACACTCTTAAAACTGCAAAGTTTTCTGAGCTATGATTTTCTTAGTTGTGGTGATAAACTTTATCGAACTATAAATAATCGCCATTGCAAGAGAAAATCTAGTTTAGTCAGTAGATGTGAAAGGGGGCTTTGAGCGCAGGGCCCTCTGAGGGCCCCGAGACCAATGGGCCCTTACAGCAGATCGACCTTCAAAGGGTCTCCAGAGGCCTACGAACCCATATAGCATATCCACTTTCTCCTGTGTATTTTAGAACAAAATATGCGGGCTTTGAGCGCAGGGCCTTCAGAGAGGGTCCTGAAACCCACGGACAATTATAGCAGGCCGACTTCCAGGGCCTCCAGAGGGCCCACGAACGCTTTGTGTGACCATTTTCATAGTTGTGACTGATAATATGGTCACAAGTGTCACAGTGTCACACTGAGCGGCTTCGGGACAGGGCCCACAGACCCTTATCAAAGATTGGTTTCCAAGCAGTGCCTATGGCTATCATGGCTTAGAAGTCTTTTGAATCGTGGTGTTAAGTGAGTCTTTGAAATCAGGCCCAATAGAAGTCCTTTGATATAAAGACCGTCTCTAAGCCAATTCGGCCAAAGCCAAAAAATAAGGATCGTGGATTGCCCTAACACATCAAACCGCAAGAGTGTCGTTTGCTGCCGGCCGAGACCCTCCCACGAGGCCGGCCCAAACCATTGGAGTGTGCCAGTAAAAATTATAACTCCGCTAATCGTACGGTGGTGGTGCGCTAGGAATTACAGACTCACCACCCCAACCGCCTACGATGAAAATTTTTATATCGTGGTTCGCGGAGAAGACCCAGCGCTGGTTAGTTTCTTGATTAGTTCTGCCACCATCTGGTCTTTGCTTTGACTCGGCAACTCTTTTTTTCCATTCTTGCTTTGTATATCACGTTTCATCGTTCTATATTTCTCCTCCTCTCCTAGAATAAGCTTGTATTCTTCATCGCTAATAGCCGTGTCCTCTAACGCCTTAGAAATGTGGTCATGAACAGTGTTTAGCTTACTTTCCGCCAAAATACAAATTTCGTCGTGTTTTGAAGCTTTAGCAACGAAACTTCTACTTACAACATTTCCAATGATATCCAGAAGACTCGTCGCTATGGCTAAACTCTCTAGAACAATACCAGGAATAAAACCAATACCAGTGGCTAACATAGCTGCCCCACCCACCCCAGTTCCAAGACTAACTATAGCAAGGCCGGCCGAGGCCCCATTAGCCACATCTACAACCCTCTTATACTTCTTGCACAGTTGTCCCCGACTTATCGCCTCAGACCTCAGGAATGCTTCTATTTCGCCGATCTTCTGCAAGCGAAATGTTTGCGACGTCGTGTCTGACGAAATTGTTGACTCCATCAGCGGTGGGTACAAAGACATACTTTTTTATAGTTGCTCTATCAGTAACGTTACGTTTAACTCAATAGTTGAAGTACTTAAAACGCCTCTCTTTTTTCCTTCAATTCGAAAACTCGTTTGTCCTGGAATGAATATTGCCCTAGCTGCATCAAATTGCCCACTTTGAATGTCAACTGTACGATCGATGCTACCCGCGACTGTTATAACGCGAACTGACGCATCACCGGTACTAACACCAAACATTGTAAGCCTCCAGAATCCGCGGTCTAAAGACACCGTCTCATTGTTAGTTTGCAACGTGATACAAGGATAGCGCGCCGCGGTCAGTGGAAGCGTTTGCCACGAACTTAGAGTCACAGTTTTGGTTGCTGTGTAAATATCGCGGCTATGGTAATCGTCCGATACGAAATCGATGTGGATTTGGGGAACCGCGGCTAACATATCTGCAGTGGGCTTAGGGATAGTATATCCCCAGTTGGTTAGTCCAACCAAATCATCGAGGTTGTATTTATGCATATTTGTTTCTCCTTTTTGTCGGAGATAACCACGAATCTTGTAGTGTGAGTCGGCCATTATTAAGTCTTATGTTTACCCGACTTTAAAATATGTGTAGATCTGAAAGTGGGATATGCCAACAGTAGTTTGTGGTGGGTTGGTGGTTATGACCGCCAGCCTGTATGCCATGTATGCAGTTTCAGTGTTGACGGTAAACTCCTGCGCAGAATCAGCCAAAGCGGTATTGGAGTTGAGTAGTTCTGCAATCTCGGTTGACGAGGTTGTTTGAATATTCCCCAAAATCTTCCAGGACGTGATACGACTAGCAGCCACCCCAGCCAGACTAACCTTCCATATTCGTACAGGCGTCGGGCATTCAATCTGTAACCAAGCTTTCACATCATCATCATCATCACCCACAGCGGGCCTGGTCCTCCACTCACCTATGACTCCTGAGTTGAATGCTATATAAGGCGGGTAATCGGGAAGAGAATTCGGATAGGCTGTGGCCTTAAAACCCGTTTCGGAAATGTTTTTGGACAGGGGTGGAATGTGACCTGTATGGTTAAGAAATTTGATGCTGTTCACGTACTGTCTTGCAGCGGCCTCTTTACTGTCTGTATATCTTTTAACCACAACAGCCTGATTGTCGACATATTGTTTATTGGCCACGTTCAAAGGCTCCGTCGGTATTTTATTTAATTTTGTCATTTTGCCGGTTACGATTCTCGTCACCTGCCCGATACTCGCCGCGTCGGTATTAGTTGTTGAGGCCCCCGTGTAAAGCCCAGTCACCCTCTTACCGCCCATAGCTAAATTTCCAGTCATTGCGTCGCCAACTTTAAGCACGCAAGCGCTCCTGACCATAGCGTCTTGTTCTTCGGCGTAAGTTTTTGCAGCTTCGGCTTTCTGGTCCGCGTACCCCCTTGCGGCGGCGGTCTTTTGATCTGTATACAACCTCACGGCCGAATTAATCGCGGTGTCCTGATCGACCGCGTACTGTCTAGCAGCAATATGTTGAACATCAACATATTGTTTGTTAACCACGTGCAACGACTCCGTGGGAACTCTATCGAGGCTCAATAGAGCGCCGGCGACCGCTGTTGACACTTGTTTCCAACTCGCTGCGTCGCTATCAGATCCTGGAATCTCTGTTGGAAGTCCAGTTACTCGGTGGCCACCCATGACTAAACTTCCAGTCATTACACTTCCAGATTTTAGCACACACGCGTTCTTGACGATAACATCTTGCTCGTTGACGTAACTTTTTACAATAACATCCTTTTCGTCCGCATACTGCCTAACGGAATCTCTCAGCACCTCGTTCTTCTCGTCCGTGTACTGTTTAGCATCGATAAGCTTCTGGTCTGCATGGCTCTCGGCCGCGGCCGCCTTCTGGTCCGCGTACAGCCTGACGGCAGTGTCCAGCAGAGCGTCCTTATCGTCTGCGTAACGTTTAACGAGACCAGTTACCTCGGAGCTCAAGCCGTCTGCATACAACTCAGCTTGGTGCGCCCGCTCTTTCGCGTACTCCGTTATTTGTTTCCAACTCCCAACGTCGGACTCCCCCACCAATTCATCCCAACCCTCGTCTTCGCTATCAGATCCCGGAGTGTCCGTGGGCAAACCAGTCAATTTATGACCGCCCATTTTTAGAACGCCAGACATCGTTCCACCGGTGAGTTGCAGGTTGTCCTGATCTACGATGTCTGCATAAGCCTTTGTCGCGGCGTCCGTTTCCATCGTCGGCGTTCCCACATTTGTCAGCCGAAAACCTCCAGCCGAAAGAATTCCCAGCATGGTATCACCAGCCTTGTGGATGAGCCCAGCGGCGCTTATCTGCCCTCCTCCCACCCCACCTCCACCGTCTCTTCCAAATTTATCAACCGGCATTTTTATATACAAAAAGGTGATGGAAGTCTAACATAGGTCAAGCACGATATCTTCAAAATTCTTTCCGGCAGCGAGCTCTCTTAGCACGGCTAGGCAGAGATGACCACATACCACATCATCTGGCCCCTGTAGCTGAAATGTTTGTGTTCTTATAGGATTTTTTAAATATCTAGAAATTTCGAGAGGCGGATCCAGCCCATAACTGTCAAAATAGACGGCTTTTGGTCCATCTATCCAATAGGCGACCCAGTGAGTACCATCACCAGAACCGGAATCCAGATTAACAACTCCACACTCCTTCTCACGAGCCACGGCGGGCAGACCATCTCGCATGAAAACACCGCGGAAATGCGGCAGCGCTCTGGCAACTTTCTCTATGTCAAAGTTGCTCAGCGGTTTTAGTTTTTTTGTCCGATGTACAGGCCGGATCCTTTACACATTGAACAGCAACCACCATAAGTCTGGCGCCCGAGATATAAACCGGTCCCGCGGACCTGAGCTTCGAGTTCGCGATTGTGACGCGCGGCCTCTGCTAAAGCCGCGTCGTCGATCCGTTTTTTCTCGGCTTGGGCCGCATCGCTGGCCTGTTTCTTGCGCAGAGCCTCTGCATCGCTGGCCTGTTTGTTGTGCACGGCCTTTGCCACCTCGGCGGCCCCTCCAGCCGCGGCACCCACCGCGCCTAACCCACTAAAAATCAGCGGGAGGAGAGCCAGTAGTGGAAGAAATCCGCCCGATTTTGTCATCTTTTTCAATTGTGTTTTGGTGAATCTCAGCTCCATGCCAACGCCTTCCGAAATCTTCCTCACGATTCGGGCGGCTTGAACTTTCGTAAGCGCGAGCTTATCTTCTCCGCGAAGCTGGCCATGAGTGAGCCGGATCGTGGCACCAGTGCCGGCGCGCGCAGCTCTAGCTAATGTTTGCTTTTGCCCTTCGGTCAGTGAAAGGCCGAACGCAACGTATTCAGTTTTCATTTTTGGAAAAAATATATCTAAAAGAGGGCCTTGTATCTAAATGTGAAAAACCGATTTCTAGTAGACGACGTTGAATTTGCTGCCATCCGATTCAAAATTCAGGAGTCGGTCGCTGATCAGGACGGCATATGCTGTCGTATTATTTGGTACCCCTTCGTTAAAGTCCACCTTGATTTGTATGTCCTGTACAGAGGTTTTAAGTCGTTCGGATTGCCTGCGCACGTCCAGGACGAAGATCGGAAACAAATCTACAAATTCGATTGGTGTCGGTTGGCATGACGATTCACGCGCGTCTATACCGCAATATTCTTCCTTGAAGTCACGTAGGGCCTTGTAAGCGCGAGAGGTTGTCCTCTTGGTGAAGTCGAGATTCATGTCAACCACCGGGTAGCGATCGCTGTTGAGCATAGCGAAAATGTTGCGAACCTGCACATGGTCAAACAGTGCCGGATTCTGGCCTTGATGTGCATTCTTTCCAGTCTGAAAAGCAACAAGAATCCAGCGTGGCTTTTCCGTGCCCGACTTAACGCTCAAACGCCAGGAAAAAGTCGTCGCTCGTGGCACCGCAATGTTGTCGCATTGCATGGCGCGGAATGCTACAGGTACCTTAACCTTGGCTTCAATCTGCTTCATAAGCATGCTTTTATACTCCAGAGCGGGTATTATATGCGGCATGAACCAGGAGAGTTTAGTCAGCGCGATCTGGCCATTGGCCGCTGCGGCTTCCTTGAAGATCGCGTCTGCATCCCCCTGCCGGCTCAGCAGTAAGGAGTGTTTGATCCCGTATACGACCTTGTGATAATCATCGCAAAAACCGAATAGATGTCTTAAGGGAACGATGAATGAAAACGTTCCAATAGGGACGGGTTTTCCAATGATCATCAGTCGACGGGCCTCGAAGCCGATATTCGCAGCCGCCGCCGCCGCGGTCGTGTCCTTCTGCCAACACATGTTTAAACCTTCGCCTTTGGAAAAATCATCGCCGTATACCAGCATGCCTTTCATCGTCGTGGCTTGCCCAGGTGACATGACATTCTCTATCTCGGTATTGTTAGCCAGGTATCGAATTTGAGAAAACATGTACGGGATAGCATTGTTGATGAATGACACCAACGAGTCTGCGTTGTAACCCGCGCCAGTTGATGTAATCCTGCCCTCCACAAGAAGGTAACTCTTGGAAGGTTGCGTGAAAATGTCTTGATTCTGGATGTCTATCTGTATGGCCTGGCCGTTGTTAATAGCCGCAGGGTTTTGTGATTCATACTCACGGTATTCAAACGATTCTATGCTATTGTCATCGGGTACCGCCGAAGCGATGTCCAACATTTCACTCGGCACGTCAAATGCCGCCATTATTATAGTTAAAAAAGTTCAAGCTTCAATTATTAATCATGTTGCAAATTAATTTCATATGTGGTGGGTTAAACATTTTTTTCCGTTTTGTGAATTAGTCGGAAATTTTTTTCATTTTGCAAGAAACAGACCCCTACCACAACGACTCGGCTTTATAGTCTTGAAACCGGATCCAGCAATGCGGCTGTTTATGTCAGCCATTGTCGGAACAACGGGTGGCGGACTCACAGCCAGTTGTTTCAAGTATTCGATGCTCTTGTCGCTGAGCGCCTTCTCCAAAGGTGCGGGAACAACGGGCGCGGCAGATGAATTTTCATTTCGTAAATGAGCTTCATTTACGGCCGCAGCGCGTCTCGCTTTCACGGCATCAACAATTTGCCTGACGGCAGATGCTGTTGTGGCGCCGGCTTTCGCGACATTACCAACCGCCTTGGCAACGTTTGTGATTGTGCCTCTATTCGCCGAAATGAAGGAGCCTGCACGGCCAAGGAAGCCCGCGATTTTGGGTATCCAGTCGAAAAGTCCACCACCCACGACACGACGCCGCTTTTTAATTCCAAGAACCAACATTAGAATATTTAAGTGTGAACATTTACGCACTGCGGATGTGAAACCTTATAGTTACTGTCTCACCGCGGAGGTTTAATTGTTCACCATTCTGGTCAGTCAGCCAAACACGAATGCCCTGTACGTTGCCAGCCGGTGCTACTGGTAGGTACACTAGATTTTTCGGAGACTCGATTACCTTGTAGCCGGGCGACACATCCGGGAAAAAACTGTAGATTACTGGCAGCTGGCTACCATTTCGATACGATCCAGAGATAATATCACAATTTACCAGGATTGTGTCCACCCGGAGAATATCGACTGGATTTTCTCCCTCTTTATAACCACTACCAAGCCTCTGAGGGTTAAAACCGAGCATTTGCCTGATGGTAGATTGAGCCATATTTACCTTATATAGGGCATTCGTAATTTTTATGAAGGCGCGTAGGGTAGATGCGTTAGCTCCTATGGTAATAGGAGAATTAAAGCCGAGTGGTGCCACACCCGTCGGAGAATTTTGCTTTTCTAACTGCCTACCGATTTCATCATTAATCTGTGCGATCTCGTAGCTTCCGTCGGGCAAAATGATCGTCTTCCACGTCACACCATTGTCGGTGCTGTAGACGAACTTGTTATTTGTACTATCGATGTTGGGAATCGAATTATAAGTTTCAAGATTGATCAAAGCAAGCTCAAAGCGTCTTTTTGGATCCAGGTACAGCGGTGGTGAGAAAGCCGTGGTCCACCCTGTAGTATCTGAGGAAACAACTATACTAAAATTTTCCTTAGGCTGTAAAAGTTCTCTAATTTCTTCGAGCAGTTTCTCCGAGCGTTCCATCTGAGCCATGAATTTTGTTTTCTATTTCTATTTTATGAGCATGTTTCTATTCAATTCGAGTGCCAGCTCTTTGGAGATCGCACCGGAACGCAGTAACTCGTCAAGAATGGCGGAGATTTCGTTGCCGAGACCTGTGTTTCCCGCGGCCCTAGAGGCCACCAAAAGCTGCAACCTCTCTACCAGGGCGTTTGGATCGTTATAAAATTGCACTGCGCCGCCACGAATCAGCTGGAACTTTTTACTTTTCCGGCCATGAATAGGCAGACCAGACATCTGTACGAGCTTTTTGAAAGTTTCGATTGCCTGAGGCGAATATTGCTTAGTCTTAACGAAGCGTTTCGTTAACAGGCTGAACAACGACTCATCGGCCGGAGATTCGAGAACGAGGTTCCCACCTTTAAACACTCTTAGTCTACCAGCAGACAGCGCGACGGGGTCGACGGAGAGCTCACCCAAGGCGCTACCTTGTAATTTAAGAGGAACGGCTGGGACACTGAAACCCTTTCCCTTTTTGATGAGGCTGTGGCCCGCTAGCAGTGTATGGATTCGCTTTTTATATTCCCTTAGGGCTTCAATATCTGCAGTCACCTCATCTACCTTTTCTTCGTCTTTTTCCTTTTTAGCATTCTTTTTCTCTTTGCCCAGGGTGTGGCGATTATAGTGATTTACCTCACCGATTATCTTTTCAGCACCTGCAATGTCGGCTAGATCGAGCTCGCTCGGAGGTTTGAAACCGTGTCGTGTAATTGCCGCGACGTTGAGATATTTGTTTGGATCTACTAACAATGCGTGGGGGATTCGGGATGTTGGAAGCGCTGGAAGGGCTGGAGCAGCCGTTGGAGCTGCTGTTCCTGCGGTTTCACCGAACAAAGCCGCTATCGGGTTAAAATTAGCAGACTCTGAAATCTGCGCCGGCAAATCCTGTAAAGCGCTGGTAACTTTCTGCAGCTCCTTAGACGTAGCCACCTGGGATTCAGCCGTGGCTGTGGCTATTGGTTTAAAAAGCTTTGCCGCATCGTACTGAAGGTTGGCTTCGCCGAGCTTCTCATCTACGAAACGCTGTCTCAATCGATTTCTCCGAGCTAAATAATCCTGAGTCAAGGCGTCTCGCTCCTGTTTAGACGAAACTTTTGTCCACATCGCGTTGGTATGTCAGCTATATGTTGCCTATATTGTGTCTTTAAATACTTGCCTTGGGCTTATAGAAGCGATCGAACCCGCAACGATATTTTCCATCGTACACTTTGGACGTCAAATCTATGACTGCGAATCCATATGGCTGGGCAGCACACTCGCTGAAGAACGTACGGAATTCATCGAAAGACATGTCGCCGCCTACGAACGTATCGTGAATGGCTCGCAAATTTTTGCTGTCTTGGTTGAAGAGGACGATAAGATTAGCATTGTCACGGATCGCTTGCTTCGGAATTCGAAAATAATTCTGCGTTAAGTAGAAGCAGTCCGCGCCACCGTGTCGACCCATAGTGAAATACCTTTCGATGGGCGACTGTTTTTCAAGCATAACGTCATCGAACACTAGAAGGCTTCTGGCATTCTTATTTAATGATTCAACTGGAACTATTTCATCTGAGCAAGAGTGAAAGGAAGCCACTTCCTTCCCGGCAACTTTTTCCAACTCTGTAACCCAGTCCCGGAGGAACTGATATTTTTCCTGTCCCAGAGACTTTGAGTATAGATAGAGCCGGTCAAAACGTAGGTACCCCTTCTTCAGAAGGAGGTTGAGTAGTAGGTTTGTTTTCCCACATCCGCTAGGCCCACAGATTATGCACCGTATGCTGGATGGTAACAGCCAATGGTGGTGTTTTTTTCCATCGTCGGCTTCGAGATCGAAATTTGTTATTTCCATATAGAGACAACGAGTTATGATTGTATTCAACGAACACAATGTATTGCCTACGATGTAAGAAACATACTGAGACTTCAAATGAAACAATCGTCGAGTTACGAAACGGTCGGCCAGCCAAGAAGGGAACCTGTGCCGTCTGCGGTGCAAAGAAGAGCCAGATTTTGCCTTCTAAAGTGCGGAAGCGCAAGACTCATGAGTCTAGCGGAGGCTCGTTGCTGAATAGGGCCCTCAACGCTCTACCTCTACCAGAAATGCATATGAGCCTTCCATCCGGTATGTCTTCGGAAGATAATCCGGGAGGTTCTTTTCAGAACACGGGAAAGTACTCTTACTGTGGACCATTCACAAAACTCGATAAACGGCTGTCACAGCGCTATCACGGTGTTAATCAGCTCGACCGTGCGTGCCTCCACCATGATGTGGCTTACGCAGTTCATAAAGATACCCCAGGGCGTAACCACGCAGATGACATCCTCGCTGCAGCCGCGTCGAAGATCGCACTCACCGATGAAACTCCGGATTATGAGAAGAAGGATGCGCGGCTGGTATCGGCCATTATGTCAGCGAAGTCGAGGCTGGGGATGGGTGTCAGAACAAAGGGCCATAAATGAGTTTCATTTATGAAAACGCAAACGCGAATGAATTTTTCATTTGCGTTCATTTGTGTATGTGTTTACCTGTTTGTAATATATAGTTTTACTGAAATGTCTAAGCACCTTTCAGCCGTCTATTACAGCCCTAAAGGTTACTGGCGAGGTAAGGCTGCGGTGAAGAAACTAGCCTCAGCCGCCAAAGTTTCCGAGGCGGAGGCTCGTGATTGGTTGAAGAAACAAGCTGTGTGGCAGATTTATCTTCCCGTTCCACGCCGCATACCGCGTCCAAAGTTCGATGAAAATCGACCAAACGCGGTACACCAAGCCGATCTCTTGTTTTTACCTCACGATAAAGTAGGTCGAAAGACTTATAAATACGCTCTCACTGTTGTTGATGTTGCCTCACGATACAAAGAAGCTGAACCGTTGATCAACAAAAGTGCGACCGAAGTCGCCGCCGCTTTAAGCCGGATCTATAAGAGGGGCCCATTAACTTGGCCTCGACTCTTTCAGGTCGATCCTGGACGCGAATTTATGGGTGATTTTACGCCGTTGCTGACGAAGCACGACGTTCTTGTAAGACGGGGACAGGCCGCAAATCATCGCCAACAGGGCATCGTTGAACGTTTCAACCGAACACTGGCCGAGCGACTTTTCGGCGCTCAATACGCTCAGGAATTGCTCCTGGCTGCAAGGGGGTCATCCGAACGGTCGGTGGAATGGGTTCGACGATTGCCCGAAGTTGTAGCTGCACTAAACGATGAGCCGACGCGCTTGCTCGACATGAAGCCGGTTAAAGCGATGCAAGCTGTTAAAGTGATACAGAAGCCCTCTCTTCCTGTTCATCGTGTCGTAGGCCTGGATGAGCCTATTCTCGGACACGACGTTCTCGTCCGATATTTGTACGCTCCCGGCGAGCTCGAAGGTGGAAGCAAACGTGCCACCGATCCTAACTGGTCGCTCACCATCCACGCTATTTTGGATGTTGTTCGGCAGGCTGACCAACCGGCTTTATACCATCTAATTGATGGGCCTGGCCGCGGTTTTGTACGTGAGGAGCTGCTTCTGGTGCCTATGGGCACTGAGCTACCCCCCGATAGAATACTCAACCGTCGTTGATTTTGTAGTGCCCATATGCCAGCGTTGTTATCCCGTCCGGAGATATCCACTTTTTTGTGTCTAATGGAGAGAGGCTGATCTTATTCTGCTCGTACACTCCGATCTGGTGGTCGTGGCTTCTAATCACGACTTGTGTGTGCCGCATCTCTTCTCGTTCGAACAGGCACTCCTTGTATAGCTCGTGGTGCAGATCCTTCTTCACAACTGCTCTCTGAACGCCTTTTGCTTTCCTGATTTCTGAACCACCCGATTTTAAGATCGAGTACATCTTCGGGCGCAGTCCCACGAATTGGGCTATGGCAACTCCGTTACATTCATCCTTGAACTTGCCCACGACTTTCTTGTTCTCGACGTCGTAGTATGGGCTGTCTCTTGGAAACTCTGAGAGGTCGTATAGGTGTTTTTTGTTCCACATATCGGCATAGGCGTTCGGAGTCTCCACCTGAAATAAGAGGCTATCTGTGTCTGTATATAGCAACTGGGCTTTTTCTCCGTACTCGTTTTTCACATCGTTGTACCAGAAGTCGTACATGAGATGCTTGCTGAGGTCGAGGACAGCCTGGCCGACATATACAGGCCTGTTTAACTTGAGCTTGTTCTTCAAACTGTGAATCGCGGCGAGTTGGTCGTTGAAAATTTTGTGTGATATGTAGGCCGGGTCGGCGATAAGTTTACGAAGTTTGTCAACTTTTGAGGTCGGCACCAGGTTAACTCTGATTCTTTTTCTAAGATTTTCCATGGTCTTTCCAAAGACCGCATTATTAGCCAGCTTGAAGAAATCCTTCTCAAACTCCGACGTTGCCTTCGCTCTCAATTTCGTATTCATCTCGATGTATGGAGCCATCCATGCCTCCTGTTTAAACTTAATGACACGATGAATTTTAGAAACTCGTAGGCCCAACGAGTGGTAGAGTTTGAGATTTCTATAATGGACCACATACCGCTCCTTAGGTCGTAGGCTTGGTATTAACTTCACATGCTTTGTGAACTTGCTTTCCAACTCGTTCATAAGCACATTCTGATAGTCACTCAACCACTCCTCTTGGACTGTCAGGGTCTCCGGTGCTAGGGGATAGTCGTTATGAGCATCGTGGAGGTGCTCCGGGTACTCGAGATCGACTTCGAGCAGGAAGCCTTCAGGCGCGTCGTCTGGAGTTTCCAACACTTCGTCGAGAGTTGGACTTTCCCAGCTAAATCCTCCAATTGGCAGCGGCTGTTGCATCGCCCAGCCGTAGAGGTTATTAGCATCGAGATACATGATCCAGTTGTCTGGCTTCGTGGTATCATGATCTGGGCATTGCGGGTTGTTGGCTTTTGCGAAGCGTTTAGATACCATCGAAATACCGCCTCTGAGACCTTTCTCTACGAACAAATGCATGTCAATATCTGTTAAAAGTTCGAGCTCGATTTTTGTCTTTTTCAACAAAGCGTCCCAGGCCATTCCTGGTAGGCTGAAGTAGTTAGCCGGGTCCAGACTGTAGTGTTTCATCGATGTGGACCTGAAGGTCTCGAAGACATCTGCCAGTAGGAGTACATCCGTACGGAGATACAAGTCGTGATAGTCACCTAGAGTTTTACAATCAAATTCGTTCCACACTCTTTGAGCGTGTTCATAATCCTCATCAGAGATGTTCTCTCGGGACAGCCTGCTGTAGAACGCTTCTTTAGGTGGAAGTCGGTCTTCTTCGAAGCGGTGGTAATCATGGATGTATTCGTAACAATATACGCCCTTTCGCCTCAAAAGATCTAGTTTTGTCCTATCATTATGATTTTTTTCGTTTATATACGCCGTTGTGACTTTCAGATCCTCTAGCGGCAGATTTCCTGATAATTTATCCAACGAGCTGTTTAGAAACTGGAGACTATCAATGAACTGTAGTTGTCCTATGTTGAATGTCATGTATTTCTCCATATTGTTTGGGATGCAGTTAATTTCAGTTTCCTCATCCTGTGCGGCCTCACAGCTACCTATCGCTTGCATTATGAGGTGGCTGTCGTAACCTCGCAGATTGTGGAAGACCACCGGTACCTTACACTTATCTGGATATATTCGAAGTTTGAGGTTGCAAGCGTTGTGAGCAGCACCTCTGTACTTACCGGTAATGTGGCAGTGGTCACGAACTCTATCCGCTTCGAGAGCATTTCCGCAGATGTGACATTCGATAGCCTCGCGGAATGATTGGCGATCGGCCGCTGACATAACCATCTTAGCTGGGGTGGCCAGCCTTTGTTTGATAGTGGCTAGCTCGCCTTGTAGTCGTTGTAGGAACTCTTGCACAGCGTTCTCTCCACGATACAGCACCGGCTTCTTCGTGCGGCCGTCGCATCGAACCACTATGTAACAGAAGCTGCATGGTTTCTGCTCAGCTATCTGTCTGGTGTTGCTCTCGATGGGGTTCATGACTGCACCTTCGATTGGTATGTTTAGAGCCTCGAAGTCTGCGTAAATGATATACGGAGTGCGCATCTGTTTGTGATGGTTCTGGAATTTGAGGATATTTTCATCCTCTTTTGGCATCTCAATCCGCTGAGGCTTCTTACTGATGCCCTGGCAATCTTTGATATGGGCATCCAGCAAGTCTTGTCTACCAAATATGTGTAGGCAGCGGCGACATGGGTGCTTTCGCTCTTTATGATCGTTGTTTTTGTACAGCATTCGGGCCAAGTCCTTGATCCAGACATAGTGATAATTCTGTAAAGGTAAATTTTCATTTACATCGCTGGCCAACAGTAGAAGATCAATATTGTGAACTCTAGTCTCGGTTGAGACATAAATCGGATACGGCCCTTCATTCCATCCAAAGACCGATATGGACACCATCGGGTTCTGACGTTCGAACTTACCGATATCTGTGACCTTCACCGGAAATTCTATACCGTCGAAGTTTAGTTCGTGGAGGTGAGCTCGATACTTAGTTGGGCGTTGAGGGTCCTTTTCTACTGGATACATGGCACTTAAGATGGCCCACTCGAAGCAACGGTTGTCTTCATTCTTGACATTAATAACCGTACGAGGGGGTATGTACTTTGGTGTGGGAAAGTAGCTCTTACCTCGGAAAGGCTTATATCTTGCAAAACTTAGGTCTAGCGCCACGACGCGCCTCACCCTCCACCCCGACCCCTCATTGGTGTAATCCTCGAGGAGTTTTAGTATTTCGGCTTTGGCCTTCCGTATAGCCCCTTGGACTTTACCCGCAGTGGTAATTGGGACTGCTGTGCTTCGAAAGTAGGCGGTATTAGTAATGATGCCCGGGGGCGCGTTGCCACCATACACATTATCAACGGTCGGTGCCAACTTTTCCAACTCAACTGTCAACACTTGAGAGTATTTCAAACCGCCATATTTCAAGAGCTCTTCGTTGAGCTGCGCCTCAATGCTGTGCTCCATTGCACTCAAGAAAGCCAACGCATCTCTTTCCAGCCTGTGGTTAAGAGGTACTTCTGCACGAAAGTCTCTCAGAAGCTGATTGGCGAGCTCTTTGTGTACTAGAAAGGGTGGTGGTCCACCTCTATCCTTCTTAAGTAGGAGTGGGTCGAATTCTGCTAGAAGGGCCTTACGTTTTGCCCCTCTATGCTTGCGCACTGGAGGAATTGGCCTTGGAAGCAGTGGCTGAAGTAAGCGCCTTTTGACTGCATCTGGGATAGGTTCGTCTAGAATATTCTGTAGAACAGCTCGAAGAGCTGGGGGACCGGTAAACTCACCCAACAATTGTTCAATTTTTTCATTCGTGGACAATGCCATAGTTAAAAATTATTTTATATTACTATGGCAAACTTTTCTTTAATATAATAATTATATCATTTGTTCAAAATGAAATTTTGTTTACTGATATTCGATTGACGCTTGCTCATCTGTATTATCTCAATACAATAACTATATCATTTGTTCAAATGATAATTTTTTTTATTCTACTGATATATTTGAAAGTCGCTTCCATTCTTTATTAAATTCACGGACTAACCCACCTCGTCGAGCTCTCAAATATTTAGCGAAATAACCACATTTCATACACTCACCCACGTGTGTTTTTATACCCCTTCCACATTTGGCGCAAGGTCTCGTCCCACAACCGTTTCGCAGTCGTGCCAAATGTTTGAAACAGTACTCCCCAATGCACCTGCGACAGCAGAGGGATGTTTTACCTATACCGAGCCAAATGCAAAAGTTTTGTCCTAACATTATGTTTTATGTATACCACAACCTATTCATTTATTTAAATGGAAAAAATTCTGAACGACTTAAGATGCTTCTGCAGGAAGACGCTCCTAGCTTAGTGTGACACTGTGACACTCGTGACAGATATTATCATCACACTGTGAAAGTTGTCACACTCGAGGACTTCTAAGCTATAAGCGTTCGTGGATTCCACGGACTGCCTGGAAGTCGGCCTGCTATAATTGTCCGTGGGTTTCAGGACCCTCTCTGAAGGCCCTGCGCTCAAAGCCCGCATATTTTGTTCTAAAATACACAGGAGAAAGTGGATATGCTATATGGGTTCGTAGGCCTCTGGAGACCCTTTGAAGGTCGATCTGCTGTAAGGGCCCATTGGTCTCGGGGCCCTCAGAGGGCCCTGCGCTCAAAGCCCCCTTTCACATCTACTTAGTCAGCAAACTTTAGCTCAAAGAGGTCACTTGCGTTTTGGTAATTCTGCTAAAAATGCACAGATGCTTAGCGCACTGGAAATCACTTTGGGCTAACGTGTCCTGAGAAAGCGTGTGTCTGTATATCTTTTCCGAACACGTGTGCATTCTATGAAACTTTGCTGAAATAGCATCCTCCAATAGGGTGTGTAGGATTGGCTTATCAACTACGCCGCTAGTTCACTTAACCAGCATTAATCTGCAGCCCCTACGCAGTCCTGCCTAATGCGTTTTGCTCCAATAATAATCTGCATCGGATCTGAACAGCATTGATTGGATGTTGAGCGCTCGTGAATAGGCTGGTGCCCTGCGCTTTGCCTTCGAGTGGCGCTTTAGAAGTTTGAAGATGGAGATTACAAATTTATGAGCATCAAAAAATAGGCTGCACGATTTATGAAATGATTATTCGCACTTGTATTAACAACTATATTATATTCTAGAAACAGTTCCTCGTTCCAGTGCCAGCCTTAGGATATTGCGGCCCCCGGCCCCGTGCAGAGTATACTGTACGCCCTCCCCCATGACACAAGTCAAATTGTTTTTCATTACAAATCATTTTATTTTAGTAGATTGTTGACAAGGAGGCCTACAAGTCAAATTTAACTATACACAAGAATTTTGGGATATGGAAGAAGTTCACTTTTTTAGGCCTATTGACAAAAGAGAAGATTTAATCGAAACCATAATATTATTATTAGAGTTCCCTCTATTGACAAAAGAGAAGATTTAATCGAAACCATAATATTATTATTAGAGTTTTGTTCATGTTAATTTTCTGTGACATTTTCGCCCCCCTCCCCAAGTTGTGGGCCCATTAAGGCCGGCAATGGTCGTTCGAAATTTATATATTGTGCAGCACGACGTATTAACCGAATAAATGTGGAAAATTCTAACATTGCAACGTGGAAATATTAATTTTGCTTGTTGCTATCTGCTCACGCGTGAATTGGGTACAGTTCACACGCGTTTGACGCAGGATATATTGTTGGAATATTATTCGCCGTTTAAATTCGGGATTTCTTCGATCAGTAATCATCCATTTAATATCAGCGCGAGGACAGGAAGTAGACTTAGTAGAGTACATATGGTTCTCAAGAGAGTTCTGCTGTAGCGCCACCTATACCCTAGAATATGCATAACAAGTCAATTCCAAAACCCCAACTTTATACACACTCAAAAATCAGGGCAAAATCTTATTTCAGCAACCCCATGTCCAAGATGCATTTCAAATGTACATGTTTGAACAGTCCCCTTGTTAAACAGTCGGCAATCATGTCTGTTATAATTAAGCATCATCGATTGACACCTTGTGTTAGACACGGTGATTAATTTTAGTTAAGTAAGTAAGTAAGTATATTTATTAAACCGATAGCTGAAGATCCGCGCAAGCATAACACGTCATAAACGGAATAAATGAGAATAGGCCTACAGCATTCTCCTTATCAAATGTTTCCTCATGTTATTGTCCGCACGGTTCAGGACTCTGTCTTGATAACGTGGTTGGATAGAAAAAGAAGTGGGTTTCTAGGTTGTATAGCAGCTTGCGAACTGGTGACCTGCCGGCAGAGCTGGTCAAAGATGGGACTGTCAGCAGGGAGGTACCATGGTCGGGTCAACCTGCTTATGATGGTTTGAATCTAATTTTTATCCTGCTGGTGAGCAAACCCCACCATACAGGATGATGCAGCATGCGCGCTACTGTGGGCCCTTAAGGGTATAAGATTTTAAAATGCGTAAGCATACAACGGCCGCCTGTCCTTACAACATAACCGCGTGTTAAACGTTTCAAAGCAAAGGTTTTTTGTGAAAGTTACCTCTCACCTACTCTGGTAACTTGTTTTGGGCAAACATTTCTCAAGTTTCAGCGCATTAAGTAAAACAGGGAACCAGTCTGAAGCGGATATCGAAGCAGGCTACAAACGTGTTCCGGTCGGCCTTTTCTCTGAAGCACATGCGACGAATAAACGTGATTCCACAAAATGTAAGTGCGTGCATCTATATAACTGTTTCCATTTCTGTTAACTTTTACATAATTAGAAGCCAATATTTTGCATAGTAGACTTCTAATCGAAATTGTCGCGAAAAGTTAGATTTTTCCAAATAATTTTGTTTTAACTTAAAGATTCGGTTTCGGACGAAATCTGTTTCGACGATTCGCTACGCACACATACAGGGATCTATTTCTAAATGTAGATTACATTAATTAAATACTGCTAAACATGCCAAAAGTGCCACCAAATATTTCTAAACAATATATTGCGTGCCCCTCAGAATTTTAGGCAGATTATAATTATTTTCTCATAATAGGTTTTAAGTGATAGAGTGTAAAAAATGAAATTAAGACATTATTTCAAAGGTGCTTTTAAAAAAAATAGTAAATATAAAATCCTTCATAAAAGAAAATGGATTCCTAGAGTTATTGTGTAATTTGAAGTTTTAAATCTTGGGAGCTCTGATTTTCGCATGGCAAAACAATTGTATTCTCTCATATTCTTTGTCATATAAAAATATATAAGTGCAGAGATGAGTTTTTGTGTTAATTGCATAATCTCAGTTGCAGACTTGATTCAGTGACCTGATACTTGGAGTCAGACTTGTTTCTAATTTGGTGACTTGGTTATGTGACTGGAAGCCAGTGATTCTAGACAAAACTAGTGACTCGGGGCTAGTGACAAGCTTACACCTTTGATATGGTGTCTAGAGTTAAGGATCATTCTCTAGTTGTTTTCTAATGCATTTATTTTCTATGTTTGTAATAACACTTTTAACTTAAACAAATAAATGACATTTTAAATTGACAGATTGATCGAGATTTTGCAACCGACTTCAGCTAACACGTTTAGCAAACTTTGACCAACTGTGGCCACAAAACTCTGGCCGAAGATGCAGTAGTGATGGCACGTGACAACCTCAGGTGACTTCTTGCATGTCTTTGGTAGGTATACATATTAACAGTCTTGTTAAAGTACTGTGTGAGGAGGCTGATGACGATGATGATGATGATGATGATGATGATGATGATGATGATGATGATAAACATAACTGTGAAACACAGACAGCTCATGTGATTGAAATGCAACTGAATACGGTAGCAAATCAACACAGATTTCCAGCAAACTTGCGTTATAGGGGTCCCTGGTTGTGCAACCTGGCAAGGCGACTATGTAGCCTATAACATGAGGTCTCACCGTAACAGTTAAGACGCCTGGTTTAATAAAACAAGTTATCGACTGATATCCATACACGAATGTTTACTTGTGCATCAATAACGCTAATAACACTTGCGGTAAATTTAAGGTAAATTTAAAGCTGAAATGTTCAAGTTTAATGTTCAGACTTTGCTATGCTGAATTTTTCTGTCTTGAAAATATTCCAAAACACAACTCATCCTTGCTAATCTCGTTCAACTTGAACAGGTTCATGTTATATTAAGGTGCAGAACAAAACTTAACTGTTTTAAAACAAAGCTTAACTGTTTTAAAACTGTGCATGTTTAGAGTCTACACGGCTGCTTAAATAGTTGGAACTGTTGTGGCAAAAACTAGCCTTATTAGTGTCATTGGCGCTAACTAGTTTCTTTATATTAGTGTAATGTCATTGACGCTAACTAGTTTCTTTATATTAGTGTTACTAGCGTCACTGATGCACAAGTAAATCCTTCTTTCATTTAACTAGGCTTATTAGTGTGACCACTTGTAATACATAGTCCCCTTGAAATTGGGTCATCGATAGGGGCCCCGATAGCGCAAGTTTGCCAATTAAAGTACTGCTAAACATGGGAAAAAATCCACCAAATAATTCTAAACAATACATTGCGTGCCCCTCAGAATTTGAGGCAGATTATAATTATTTTCTCATGTAGGTTTTAAGTGATAGAGTGTAAAAAATGAAATAGAAAACATTATTTCAAAGGTGCTTTTAGAAAAATTGGTAAATATAAAATTCTTCATAAAAGAAAATGGTTTCCTAGAGTGATTGTGTAATTTGAAGTTTGAAATTTTTGGGAAGCTCTGATTTTCACATGGCAAAAAATTGTATGCTGTCCTATTCTTTGTCATGTAAAAATATATAAGTGCAGAGATGAGTTTTTGTGTAAATTGCATAATCTCAGTTGCAGATTTGATTCAGTGACCTGAGACTTGGAGTCAGACTTGTCTCTAATTTGGTGACTTGGTTGTGTGACTGGAAGCCAGCGATTCTAGACAAAACTTGTGACTCGGGGCTAGTGACAAGCTTACACCTTTGATATGGTCTATAGCAGTGGTACACAACCTCCGGCCCGCGGGCCAAATCTGCCCCCTGACGAGTCGTCATGTGGCCCGGGATGTCCAACAGGAAAAGCGACTATTTATGAGCCAGCACTGACATTAAGTCTACAGTTACTTGCGCACTGTGGTCATTGGAAAACCATCAGTATTATAGTAATATAGATGTACCACGAGTCTCCTTCCTCTATAACTTTTTGTATTTACTTTTATACTTGTTTTAGTGCACACATTGTCTTCATAAGTTTGACATGCATTCATCCCAACTAAGCGGAGTCATCACTTGTTTGGCCCCCAAAGGGTTCAAAGAAATCGTTTAGTGGCCCTTGGCCGAAAAAGGTTGTGCACCACTGGTGTATAGAGTTAAGGATCATTCTGTAGTTGTTTTGTAATGCATTTATTTTCTATGTGTGTAATAACACAGTTTTTAACCTAAACAAATAAATGACATTTTAAATTGACAGATTGATCGAGATTTTGCAACCGACTTCAGCTAACACGTTTAGCAAACTTTGACCACTCTGTGGCCACAAACCTCTGGCCGAGGATGCAGTACCTTAAAACGATGACACGTGACAACCTCAGGTGACTTCTTGCATGTCTCTGGTAGGTATACATATTAACAGTCTTGCTATCATATTCTTTGTCATGTAAAAATATATAAGTGGAGAGATGAGTTTTTTTCTAAATTGCATAATCTCAGTTGCAGACTTGATTCAGTGACCTGAGACTTCGAGTTAGACTTGTCTCTAATTTGGTGACTTGGTTGTGTGACTGAAAGCCACCTATTCGAAACAAAACTCGGGGCTAGTGACATGCTTACACCTTTGATATGGTGTCTAGAGTTAAGGATCTAGTTATTTTCTAATGCATTTATTTTCTATGTGTGTAATAACACTTTTAACTTAAACAAATAAACAACATTTTTAATTGACAGATTGATCGAGATTTTGCAACCGACTTCAGCTAACACGTTTAGTAAACTTTGGCCAACTGTGGCCACAAAACTCTGGCCGAGGATGATGCCACGTGACAACCTCAGATGACTCCTTGCATGTCTCTGGTAGGTATACATTTTAACAGTCTTTTAAAGTACTGTGTGATGACGATGATGATAATAAACATAACTGTGAAACACAGACAGCTGCACTCATGTGATTGAATGCAACAGAAAACGGTAGCAAATCATCACAGATGTTCCATCAATTTAACATACATGACTGCATGTATGCCAAGTATTTGTTTTGCAGCTTTTGGTCAAAACGTCTGTAAGCCACTGATCCATCTGTAAAAAATTTGCCAAATGGACTTTGTTTCTCTGTATGTTTATTTGCAGATATCTCTGCTCAATATATTTTCATGACATTTTGCAGCAGCATAACTTACAGTATTGCCAATTTGATCGTCTAATTATTGGTTCCCAAACTTCTCTGGGTCGCGACCCACTTGTGAATATTTTGGCAGTCTCGGGACCCACTGTGTAAATTTAAGCATTATGTACTAAAATTTGCTTCGTGAATTGGCATCGAAATATGCGGATTTACATACAGAGTTTGGAAATTGGCATATTTAAAGCATTAAATTTGTGACATTTAAATTAACGTAGTTTATTTTAGCAGCAGAAGTTTTTTATTAATCTTGCGTTGCTAAATGTCGTAATCTCGAAATTTCTACAGCGCCCCAAAAAGTGAAGTCGTGGAACCAGCTTGTTCACAGGCGCTTAGTCAAATCAAAATCGATAGGTGGGGGTCGAAGGAGTGGAATTCAATGGCAACACGTGCACAACTACGACAACTAGCTATAGCTCAATCATAGCCAAATGTTGTTGCTCCAAAAAATAAATGTTTCTTGTAAACATTTGGCGACCCACCTGCCAGAGCTTCACGACCCACTTTTGGGTTGCGACCCACAGTTTGGGAATTGCTTTAACGGAACGAGTACAGTATGGTTTCAGGTAACACTATGTTCGAGCACGCTATGCTACCTAAATTTTGTACCAATGTACACTATGGTACACGTCAGTACAGGTTTGGTGGAGCCCTGGTGGTTTAGTGGTAGGATGTCGGCCCTGTTGGGGCTGAAATCCAAAAGGTTCACAGTTCAAATCCTACTCTGGGCACCATGGCAACCAATAGCACTGAACAGCCTAACAGATGCTGATGTGCCTTAAAGCCCTATCAAGGTTTGAAACGAGTACATTACAGGCATGGTATCATCGCTAGTACTCGTAATTTTTGTCATAATATTTGCTCATTATATTTGTAGACACGTTATGACAATTGCCTTGAGTCTTCTGCCTTCCTTGTTGTCCGAGACTTCCAGCGGCAAAGGCAAGAGGAGTTCATTTTGGAAGCCGTTTTTATCCGAGTCCACGAACTACTTCATTGGTGTGCGGAAGGTTTTTATTATTTGCTGCTACTTTCTGATTTAATTATTTTTAAAAATGTTGTGTATTTATAATTTTAGTGTCAATGTTAAGAAGTTAACAACTCCATTACTGATTTTCATCACTGCATTTACCATGTAGACCCACACTGGCCTAGTATTAGGGTGCTGGACTCTCAACGAGTCAACCCCAAGATCACGAGTTCAATTTATTTATTTACTTACTTATTTTATAATTTTTATTCTCTGTTTTATAATTATAGCCTGTCTCTTCCCTCTACAATCTGCTATCAGACAAGTACTGCTGGGAGTGCATCAAGCGTACCTACACAGGTGGGGGCATAAAAAAGTACACGTGCATACAGGGAGAGAGGAGGGGTTCAATTTTTCCAGATTTCTTCATGCATACTAAAAGGATGGACCCTTCTGGCCCTTCATTGTGGAATCAGCTTTTTCCTTTGGTCTGGGCTGCCCTACTATCTGGTAGTCCTGTCTCGGCTTTTCTTTGTCCTAAAACTTGCCTTTATTCCAGAGGACTTCCGCACTGATTGGTGAGCACTGGACAGAGACGCTTCATTGTGGAATCCGCTGTCTCCTGTGGTCCAGGCTGCACTACTATCTGGTGGTCCTGCCACAGCTTTTCTTTCACACTGGGGCGCCTCTGATTGGTGGGCTCTGGGAAAAGGCGCTTTTTAAGCTTTGAAATACAAAACAGTACAATCAGTGCTTCTAGCTAATGTCCAATTGTGCGTTTGCTATGGTGTAATAAAGAATATACTTGCTTACTGCCTGCTCTGAGTGGTGTGAATTTGAAAGCATGCACTTTTCTTTATTTCTCTATAACCGATTGTTTACGTTTGAACACTGTTTATTTCTATGAAGGCAAAATATTAATTGTTGTTTTCATTACATTTATTTTAACAGCCTGGTTTAAGCATGGCTCAGTACATCAAGGAGGAGGCCGATAACCAGACGAAGACAAGTTCACCTACCACCACCACCACTGGGTCAAGTCGGGCGTGTCGAAAAAATGAACATCCTCAGAGTTATCATCAGCAGCGACCTGAGAGCCACCTCCCACATCGATGAGATTCTTAGAGCCTGTGCTAGTTCACTATGCGTTGCGCATCCTGAAGCGATACATTTGGTTGCGGAGGCCACCATGGTTGGCCTACTCGTATACGCAGTATCGGCCTGGTGGGACTTTGCTGCAGCCCCCCGAGCGTCAGAGATTAGAACGATTCCTGGCCAGAACGAGGTGACTGGGATTCCTGCCACAATGTCAACTGTTACGGAGTGGGTCAAGGGGGCACATGGAGGCCTGCTCCAGGCAGTGGTCTGGAATGGCTCTCGTGTTCTTCGCAGTTTTTTCCACCTATTGCCAACCGTTGCCGAGGCTTCAGACCCCGCGTCCACCCATTCGAACTTCCACCCCAAGACGATAAGAACTATAATATACCGAGAGTTCTATATAATGCAATCTATTAAGCCCCAATAGCTAAATTTTGTCAAGAACTAGTACATTAGTTTAATTTTATTTGTTATTTTTCTTCTCCAACGTATTCATCTGTTCCTAGTTGCGGTGTGCCAACCAGTGTCCAATGCCATGGCTGCAGTGGACATGCTTGAAGACTTTTTTGGTTTTTGATGTCAATGTTTATTTTGGAGTGTCTAATGCGATGACTGCAGTGCACATGCTTGAAGACTTTTTTATGTCAAATTTCCTGATGCTGCAAAGTCAGCTTAGCTAATCCTGCAGAGGGTGGTGTATGGACAAAAGCGGAACAAACCAGGACAAAAGCGGAACAAAGCGGAACAAACCAGGACAAAAGCGGAACAAAAGTGCTGCAGTTGTTGGCCGATTTGCATTGTATCTCTTAATTTAAACATTTCTTATTAAGACCTATCAAAATCAAACAATCCAGACAATCGTTTATTTACTTAAGAAAATTTTGTGTGCATGCTCTAGACATTTGAAGTGTATTGAAGTTACATTTATTTGTTATGTTAAAGTGTTGGAAAATTCATGGAATTTTTAGCCTGGGACATTTGTAGTTTTTGGCAAGCACTTTAGTCATGTCTCGTGTTTTCTGCAAAAGTATGAACACCTATGTTCAGTATAATAAAGTTTAAACTTGTTAGTTCCTTAACATTCCATGAAACAATATTTTTAGCCTGAATAATCATCGTAAGAAAGTTCATTGCAGCAATTGAAGTCCCATATTAAAGTATTAAGTTAAATAAGAAATAAAATGCTAGTTTGTTTTAACAACATAAAGTATTTTTTCAGTTGAAAAACCGATTCTTGGCCAAACTTGAAATTATTTCAACTCGGGGAAAACTCTGTTTCATTTCGTTCAAAGACTGGCAACCCTGTCTTAATGTGGGATAATATTTACATTTTACAGTTCCATTTGACATCACATATGAACTCTCACCTAACGTTAAATGTTTTCACGTTATGCAATATTTCACATGACAAGTTTTCATGTGCCATTCATGATAACATTCTGATCTAACTATAAGTAGCAAGCTTCATCAAATATGAATAAGTTTAATTGTAGAGACCTCTGAGTAGGTTTTTTCAAGAGGCGCTATATAAATTTCGAGAATGAATGAACGAATGAACTATGTGAAGAAAGCTGCCACTTCTGAAACGATGCCGATGTAACAATATAGGCGAGCTACATAAACTATGAACAAGTTAATCCAGATATACAGGCACATATGCGTCTCGTTAGTTCAATGTAGTGTTCACTATCCCATATTTGCCCGTAGTTCGCATAATGAATATTTATATAGGCAACCAAAGTTGCAGCTACAGAGATCAAACAAGATTCCGCTATACATCATTGACAGGCCCAGTTCGCATAATGAATATTAACATATGCAGTCAAAGTTGCAGCTACAGAGATCAAACAAGATTCCGCTATACATCATTGACAGGCCCAGTTCGCATAATGAATATTAACATAGGCAGCCAAAGTTGCAGCTACAGAGATCAAACAAGATTCCGCTATACATCATTGACAGGCCCAGTTCGCATAATGAATATTAACATAGGCAGCCAAAGTTGCAGCTACAGAGATCAAACAAGATTCCGCTATACATCATTGACAGGCCCAGTTCGCATAATGAATATTTACTTATGCGGCCAAAGTTGTAGCTACAGCGCGCAGACCAGGTCTTAATCGTCGTGCTAAGTTGGCTGAACTGAGCATGAGGATGATCAATGAACGCGCGCGTATTCGCCGTTCGGAAGCATTGACTTGAAATAAGCGAACTATCGCAGCCGCTGTCTGTATGCGCCAATCTATATAAGGCAATTTCTATAGGTGAACCACAGGCGTGCTAATTCAAATCACCAGCAGCATTCAAAGAAGAATAGGCTTGATATTTTAAGGCAAATTACCTACATTCGGATAACCATGAAGATTTACGTGGAACAGATCAAGGCTTAGGAAGCTAATTTTTACCTATGAATTTTAGTTCTTTTGTCCGCGGATTCGGCTGACATAACTTGGCAAATTTAAGAGTGTACAGTACTTTGTGCATGCAATGCTGAGCGCAGATAATGGAACCTCAATATAATAGTTTGGATTCATTAACATCTTCGCTGTGATCATCAATGACACTATACTAAGTACACGTAGGCCTACATAGGTTAATTTACTGTTTATTTTGATTTCCGAAAAGCATTAATCTTATGACACAAGCATGATAATAAGGGGTCAGCCAGTTCCTCCAACTGTGTGCCTCTGGTGTGGAAAATATCTGTCATAGTCTTTATTCATTGTCTTTGTATGCTGGTACCAAAAGATGACTAGGTATCAAATGATAGCTTTAAACCACTGTGCTTAGAACTTGTCCAAGATTCAACCATATTGGTTGTCTCAGAAGGGGTTCAAAATCTGCACACTCTATTTTGTATCTGGTCAACTTGATTGGCATGATTGAGCCGTATATATATCTTAGTTCTAAAATCTAAAATAATACACACATGAAAACATAATAGTCGAAAATAATATGTATATAATTATAACGCACTCATGTATATATTTACACACATTCATTTATAGTGAAGTTGAAAATAGGCTATGTAATTATTTTCGTTCTGTCAAAGAATATCTTCACGGAAGCGTCTCTAGGACGAATAGGCCTATCTCATTGTATACGAATAATGCATGGAATTTGTGCGTTCTCTAGCACCCACGTGAATATAGTTATTTACATACTTATTTGCATAACATAATGCGACAACGATAACGGCAGATAATTTAATAGATTCACTTGTTCCTTTGATGTTTATGTTGCGACACTGTAGTTAAAACCGAAGGCGCTACAAAAATCTTCACCTGCATACACTACACACAATGTGCTAGCATCGGGAAAGCGTCTCTTCATAAACCTTGAGGGAAAACCGTCCAACTACACATACATTGTGCATACTAACAAAGGGAGAGATAGGCATGGCACAGAAGGCTACGAAGATAATCTAAGTAGTTGAGAGTAGGTAAGAAAGGTAAGGTGAGCTAATACAAGGAAAAGAAAGAAACAAAGGGGTAGGCGAAGCATAGAAAAAGGGTTATAAGTAAGAGAAAGTAAGGGAATGAAAGGAAAGGAAAAGAAATAGAAAGAAGGTAAAGGATATCAAGACAAGACTAGTTAAGACGAAGTGATACAAGGTAAGGCAGAATAAGGAAGGTAAGGAAGTTAAGACAAAGTAAGGCATGAGGAGAAGGCATAGTATGGAAGGTAAGAAAGTTAAGATATTTTGTGATTTTTTTCCGTAAACACATCTCGCCATTACATTTACAATTACATTGTATGTAACTGATGTATCCACGCATCATTACCACTCCATCCAACTAAATTCCGCCTGCAGCATCGCTTCTTCCATTATTTTCAGCTTAATTTCCACTTAACTTCCACTTTCGCCAGCCGCAGTAGCTGGCTAATTATAAGGTGGCAAGATTCTTTGAGCTGGCATCCACCTCCTTCACTTAACAGCATCGAATTATGCCGAAGGGGCAATATTCTGCGCTGGACCAAGTTCGCACATGTATACTGTGACACACACACACACACACACACACACACACACACACACACACACACACACACACACACACACACACACACACACACACACACACACACACACACACACACACACACACACACACACACACACACACACACACACACACACACACACACACACACACACACACACACACACACACACACACACACACACACACACACACACACACACACACACACACACACACACACACACACACACACACACACACACACACACACACACACACACACACACACACACACACACACAAACACAAACACACACACACACACAAACACACACGCACGCACGCACGCGCGCGCACGCACACGCACGCACGCACGCAAGAACATGTATACACATAGATGCAGACAGATATATAACATACAATGAAGCCAGAGAGTCATACACAGAGGCAAAGCATATACGCAGGGAAATGCATATAAAACAAGCAAGAAAGATAGAGAGCAACACGAGGAATCAGACAAACATATAGGCCTACTTGGAAGTATGTATCCTTGGAACAGAGTTAGAGGAGACATACATTCAGGGAAGCATAAAGGCATACATGAAGGCATCTATGCCTCCATGATTAAACAAGGTAAAGAGCAATTGACAAAAGAGGTCGCTTGAAAGCTCGGAGAAAGACACGTTAAACAGGTTTGTTTGTTTGTGTGTGTGAGACTCGGTAGTGACCTTCCCATAATCACTTGTCTGTCGCTCCATTTCCGTGTGTAGGACTTTCGGCCTAACAAGTATATTGTCAACCATCACAACTGACGGAGTAAGTTCTCTTACCCGTCCTCTGCGTTAGCAATTATCGACCAACACATTTGACAAATTCTGCTGGAAGTTCTCAGTCAACACAGTAAATGACTTCTGTTTCGGAAGATACCGTTAGGGGTCTCTTCGGAACTTCAACAGCGAAGGTCCTCACTCTAAAGCCTTCACTCTTGTTACACACAGACCTGTTTAACGTGTCTATGTCCGAACTTCAAGCAACCTCTTTGTCGATTGCTTTTCCCGAGTTCAGTAGGCCTATACTATCGGGACTTGGACCGTTTCGCGATAAAAGAACAGGGTTTGCCCAAGCTTTGTCGGATCAGCAGAAACAGCCCCGGCTAGAAGTGATTACTATGACTTAGGCCACAGAAGTTTGGTTTTTTAGGACGCTTCTGTATATATATATATACAGGGGCGCTCGCAGGCTTAAATAAATTGGACGTACAGCGTCGCAAAACAACAAAATTTTCAATTTAGATAATATCTAAATGCTTTTTTAACATGCCGTATTGCCGTTTAACAAAATACTGTTTGCTGTGAGCATTTATTTCCGCTCTTGATTAAAAATAATTTAAGAATGTTTTGGTTTGCATGTTATGTATGTAGGTGATTCAGCTGCTTTCAAAAATATCGATGCGAAGCCTATTCCTTGTGTGGATTTGATTTGGTGAGTGGACGCACGTGCGTCCAGTGCGTCACGCTGCGGGCGCCTCTGGATATATATATATAGCGCCTGTGATCAAGTTGGTTCCTGTGACTTAGCTTTTGTGGGCGCTGAAGAAATCTCAAGATTACAATTACGATACGATGTCGTAACTTGCCCATAACCTTTGACTTGTACACGCTATGTTCGACCAGCGCAATTAATGTACAGAATTTATCACTAACCAAACGATGTTCAGATCAATATCACTACACGTAGAACATGCGCAGCGCCACTCTACATCAAGTGCGGCTTAGCGAACGACAACCCTTAGTAAACGTTTTGGTCTTTCACTTATAGTATTATAGTGCGGATGACATTTTTGGTCTTACGCACTACTTCATTTTTTACAATCGCACGGGTCAACACAGCCGACGATCGTAGAAAAATCCTTAATTTCAGCGGTGGCAATTAATTACTAAACAAGAAGGGGTGTGATATTAAATTGAATTTTTAAATAAATCGTTAGAATGTGCAAAATAAAGCTTAGAGAACTTATAAAACTATTGTAAGGTTTCGATATTATTTATCACTTTAACGACGAGCTGCATTGGTTCCCAGTCGCTTTTAGTACACTCTCGTCGTTAAAGTGTTGAATAAGATAATTATTTATACAACCTTCATTCAAGCCCTTTTACCGCAAATGTATACCTGCATATGTACATTTGTACATTTATATGTATGGCATTCTACGCAGCATATTCTACATTCACACTATAGTCATGGATCTGCACCATAGCAACCCGTACGATCATAATTACTATGAAACAAAAGGTGAAATGACTAAGCAACAATTGACTGAGCACGTGGAATTGCTAGCAACGATGAAAGAGAAGACTGCTAGGAGATGGAGACCGAATATGAAAGAGACACACGAGAGGCAGGCAGACATAGAGGGACTGACAAAGCGAGAGAAGATACAGGATGAGATCGAATGAAACAGAAGGCAAGACAAATCAATGCATAACAAGAAAATATGCAAGAAGACAGAGACAATATACAGAGACAGAGACAGACAGACCGGAGATGCAGAGATAGCGAATAAAAAGGCAGCGCGGATAAAAACAATACAAAAGAGGAAACTAGACAAACGGAGACTTACAGAGAAGAACGACGTATACATCTACAGCGAACCTTCCGGTCTATATCCGTTGTTGCCTAGCAACGTCTCCTTCGCAACGAGTCTGCAGAACGTTATCACCTATTGACTTCCGAGATCATCTTTTAACGAGCACTGATTTTTCAGTCACGATTAACAGATGACAAGTAAGTGCCATACAACGACTCTAGTGTTGTGTAATTTAATCAAATGTAAGGTTAGACAATGTAAGGAAATGCTATCTAAGGGAAAGAAAGATAATACATGTATAAATTAAATAAAGGTGAGACAAGTTGGGATTTGGTAAGTAAATGCAAGAGAATGTTAGCAACGTCTCCTTCGCAACGAGGCTGCAGTACGTTCATCTTTTAACGAGCATTGAGTTCTGTTTCAGTCGCGATTAACAGAATTAACAGATGACAAGTCAGTGCTATATAACGACTCTAGTGTAATGTAATTTAATATAATGTACGGTCAGACAATGTAAGGCAATGCTATCTAAGGGAAACAAAGGTAAGGTAAATGAAATAAAGATAGGACAATGTGGGATTAGTTAAATAAATGTAAGTCGATGTAAGGTAAGGTTATTCAAAGCAAAGCAAGATGAATTTAAGGCAAGGCAAGTTAAGTTCAGGTACGACCAGATACGGAAAAGTGAGAAAATCAGGAACCGTAAGGTAAAACAGGTTGAGCATGGTACGGCAAGATATATTGCGTACGGAGTTTAAAACGTTTAGTTCAGTAGAAACAAGATGGACTGATTCCACCAATCATGCAGTAATCATGAATCAACATGGACTGCTGATCGTCACCATCGTTCTCAATTAACAGTGAACTGTAAGTCCTGAAAAGTAAGGATTCATGGATCCACTATTAATGTATGACTCCGAGTTTCAATGGCGGAAGCGAGGATATTTATATGGCGTCTTTTAGAAAATTCCTAGCGATATTTTGAATAGTTGCCTTGTCTGTCAGACAGAGTCTGACATACTGACGGACTGACATGCAAACAAACAAACAGCCCGACAAGGAGACAAATAGACGCAGTCAGGCATACATGCAGATAGACAGACAAATAGGCAGGTGGACACTCAAGTAATGAGATAGACAGACAGTCAGACAAATAAACAAGTAGACAGAGAGGCGCACAGGCTGACAAGCAGAGAAACAGACGGGGAAACGGGCAAGCAGAGAGACAGAAAGACAGAATGATGAGGATTGAGCAAACATCGTTAAATTGTAGAAATGGAAACGATCACTCCTTAGACTAATACCCTACTTAATCATGTCATTGTAACATATCGTCACTCTTTTAAAAAAAACTTGTGCTGCATGTACAAAACAAGAACTTGAAACTGGTACGCTCGAGTAACACCGCAATGCTACAGTTGTGGTCTTCATTCTAAAGATGTTGAATTCCTGTCACATGATCTCATAAGCATACAGACTAAACCTGTCACTGGCGTCACAAAGGCACACACGTGTACTTGTCATTACTCCGTCACTACCAATTACAGAATGTTCCCAATGCTCCCACCACTTAACATGCGCTGCACCACCATCCATCCAAACGTGCAATGATCGGGAGGACTCATGCACCACACGTCATGTGATTTAAGTCAAATTTCCGCCTTGAACGCAACGGAGGCAATAACTCTCGTTTATATTGCACATGTGGCCATAACATCATATGAAATTATTAAAATCACATCGCTTCACATCACATTACATCGAATCGCTGCACATTAGGCTACATCTCTTCGCATTGCATTGCATTGCATCATGTCATAGCGCACGGCACCGCATGATACGAGTTCGCATCTATTAAAATCACATAAGCGCGCTGCGTCGTTCAATCAAGTGCATAATAATGTAATGTAGATCGCTGCTGCTGGACCCGCTTTCGGAACAGTGATGGATGACGGCGAACGCCGGTGCGGAGGGAGAGGAACTCAGGCAGCCAATCATTCGATCACTGTCATCCTATCAGCACGTATCGATCAGCACGTATCAATAGCCGGGCATGCTCAGCCCTTCGTGAAGATCATAGCCCCAGAGCGTTGTCATACAAGGTGGATGGATGGTTGGGTTGGTTGATGGAAAGATGGATGAATGGATGGATGGACAGATGGATCGATCGACAGATAGACTGATGGATGAATTCATGCATGGATGTATCGATGCATGAGGAAGAAAAATGAGCGAGGGGTGGGTTTTGCTGGATGGTTGGAAGGACGAATGGACGGATAGACGATAGAATTGGTGTGGAGATAGACGCTAAAATGAGGTTTAATGGATGGATGGAGGAACATACGAACGATTTGGCAGATGAATAAAACCAGATTTGCTAATGCGTAGCCTACATACTCGCTTACATCCGCATAAGAAAGATTAATAATAGTAACGATGATAACAATACTACTACTACAAATAATAATAATAAAAAATTAATAATAATAATAATTAATTTATTTATTTATTAATTAATTAATAAGCAATTAATTCTGCATACCTGTTGCGTGAACAATTCCCAAGCAGTTATGTAATCAATTATAATCTCGGTAGAAGGCATTCTTCATGTGTAGAAGAAAGCACTTATATCGCGCCTTTTTAAATTCTCTTATAATCGCTGCACACGCGTGGCTAATTAGACCAGTTAGACTGTATCTGCTCTCAATAAGTGCAACTTTTAAAAGACCGACACCAGATTCATTCATTCATTCTGAAATTTATAAAGTGCCTCTTCAATAGACCTACTCAGAGTCGCTCAACAGACACACAACAATTAGATAGACAAATAATGAGATAGACAAACATACAGCGATAGACATATACACACAGACAGAAACAAAAGCCACAGATAGATGGACAGATGAGCAGACAGAAACAGGCAGAGGGAGATAAAGTTCGTCACACCAACAGTTACAGACACAAACTGTAAACACTGACAGTAGCTGTGACCTTTAACCTTCGTGCAAAAAGACGTACCTCTACTACGGCGCCATCTAGACCCGGATGTGCTATCCACCGGAACGACGCCATCTAGTGTCGAGGGATGCAGCTCATCAATGCCTCAAAACAAAAGCCATGGCTATAGACATGGATAGGCGTCGACCATAAAAGGCGCTATATAAATGTTGCGTCACAGCTGGAGCAACCTCTACGGTGCTTGACAGCGAATTGCCAATTTCAGTCGACACAGAGAGATTCAAATTCAGGACGCAGAGGCAGAATTGTCAGCAGCAATTGAAGGAGTAGGAGGAGTAGATACGGAATCAAAGTTACGTAGAAGCAGAGAGAACTGGAAGTAGGGTGACAGTGAAGCAGAGAGGGAGAAGCATGTGGACCGAAGATCAGGGAGACAGAAAGCAGGTACATAGGGGAACATGCAGACAGAGAATCAGACAGACATAAAAGCATGAAGATAGAGAAGCAGAGATACATATAAGTAGACAGACAGAGAAGATTCCGTTACCCTCAGTTAGCACCACGTGCAACCACCTGATTCAATCGTCTGACTCGGAGTGCAGAGCCACGTGCAGGTGAGGACAGTTTGGCAACAAGCGGAGCAGCGTTTCACGAGGACGGGGCTGGACAGGGAAAAGGCAGAGTGCGTTCACAGAAATTGGGACCCTATAGGCGCAAACATTTTTGAACGTGTAGACTGAGCGGCGGCGGCAATCTTGTTTGACAGATGGGGGGGCACGGGACACTTTCAACTGACCTGGTCAAAAAAGAGGTGAAAAAATGTTTTGACCTTTTCTGGTGTTTCTTAAAAATGTGGGGGGACAACTGTATACTGTGTCCCCCACTGTTAAAGGTGGGGTCTTGTCTTCCTCGACTTCCCCGGGATCGCCGCCCATGAGACTGAGAGTCTAAAACTCTGGTTTTGTTTAGCCAATCATGTGCAAAACCCACAAAGTTGAACTTGAAGCCGTTTTGTGAGTGTTATTGACCCTGTAATTAAGATTACTTATAGAAGCTACATCAAGGAATGTGAAGTTATTTGGTTTAATGTTATATTTTTTAATCGAAAAAATATTTTCATTCGTTTGGGAGCCCTCCGAGATTTCGGGGCCCTAGGCGCGCGCCTATAGTGCGCCTACGTGTAAACGCACCTCCGGGAAAAGGTCGCATGGAATAGATTGGTGTTTGAGGAAAAGAACTCCTTCTATCAGGACAAGAAGCAGTGATACTAGCAGAATCTAATCTAATCTAATCTAATCGCCCGTCACACAGAAGGATGTCCGCAACGCGATAATGGTCCCAGCTCCACCAAAGTATCAGAAACGGTCAAGGGTGAAAGCACTGCAACCTTAAGCAGTCCTCAAACCAAGCGGCGGAAATCGATGTCTGAAGCAATGTTACGCTGCATTACAGTACATTTACGCTGTTTTGTACGGCGTTGCATTGCTTTACATTGAATTGCATTAAACAACATTATAATATATCAGAGAGCCTGTGGTTAGATTTTCTCTGGAGTGCCGCTATAGAAATCTGGAATTGCAATAACAAAGAGTTACAATTACGTTGAAGGGTGGAGAACGGCGATCAACGGTGATGACGTCAGGCTCCTATAGCAGTTGTGCTGCCTCTGTCGACCGATCAAGCCTCGTATCGCCATGAATTCTTGATATGCATCGAGGTAAGAGTAGCAAGGAGAGAGAGAGAGAGACAGAGAGAGAGACAGAGAGTGAGAGAGAGAAAAGAGAGAGAGAGAGAGATTCAGGGAGAAAGAGAAACAGAGCGAAAGAAGAAGGGACTTGGTGAAGCAGACAGACAGACAGACAGACAGACAGAGAGAGAGGCAGAGAAGCAGAAATCCGATGAGACTTGATCCGAGGTTGGTCGTGTATCCGGCTGATTTGCTGAGATATGGTATTGTATGGATGGCCGGGACTATTCGCTGAATTATTAAAGACGAGCAACGAAGCGATAATGGACGGAAGGAGGTCTCCTGTCTAAGGAACGTCATGGCGTCGTGTCTAACGATCATATGTACAGCTCCATGAAGAGCGAATGGAGCGCAACTAACGACAACTTGCAGAAAGCAAACGCTTATCATTCTTGTTTTGTACTGCGTTGTATTTTTGCATTATTTCATTTGATTGCACTGTGTTGTTTTGCATTATACTGTATCGCATTGCAATGCATTTTTACACAAAGTTAAGAACAACTCAGATCGGTTATAGTCGGTGACCCGTCAAAAGCGCCGTGGACAAAAGCGCCCCGACAAATGCGCCCCGACAAATGCGCCCCGACAAATGCGCCCCGACAAATGCGCCACAGAAAACCCGACAATATCGCCAAAAACTCACCGACAAATGCGCCCCGACATTTGCGCCAAATAATAACATTATATGCTGTATGAGTTCATTTGACGGGGAAGTAGTTGAATACATGTAGATTACACAGCGGCGTTCGATCTGAGACAGCTGAAAAGCATACGTAGGCTATGTTAACCTGAAAGTTACTTGTCGGAATTAATGCTATATAATAAAATTTAATCTGTTTATCTGTTAAAAAAGAGAAATTTAGTGATATTTTTAAAGCCGCAATTTATTTATAATTCTTTAAGGATTTAAAGATATGTGTTACAATTTAATTAGAATTGTTTAAGGGATCAACGATGATAATATAACTAAAACTGGAAGCTGGATCAACGATTAAAATATAACTAAAACTAGGGGCCTATAAGCTAAAATTACACGTTTGTGGCGCATTTGTCTGGGCGCATATGTCGGGCGCAAATGACGGGGCGCATCTGTCGGGGCGCTTTTGTTCACGGCGCTTTTGACGGGGTGCCGTTATAGTCATTCTGTAAGCAACATATTGCTCTAGACTCTCTAGAGTACGGTAGCTTGAAAAGTCATAACTGGCCGGATCTCGCACACGTTTCCAGCCAAATCAACTAAGTTGACAACGTGTTCAGGGTTCTTTATCCAGATTTAACTAATGATATGAAATTACGATAGCTAAATGATGAATTTGCAACACATGGCAATGCTCATCAACTGGCACTGCATGGGTTGACGGTAGCTGGTATTTCCGGCATCTTTCAAAAAAGTTTATGTTCTGAGCGTAACATTCCAATAGCGCTTTAGGAATATGGGCTTTACGATTACGATGTCTACCTTCAGTCCAAGGGGGTGCCAGCCAGTCCAACGATTACTAATATTGTTTGCTTCTCTGAATTTATATAGCTCCTTATTAATGTCCACTGTATATTCCAGTGAAAAAGCAACAGCGGATTTTTTTCCGTCAGATCCTTGCAGTTGATCTGATCTATTATGATCAAAATTAATTTTTTTGGGATCAAATTGAATGCATTCGCCAATCATTCAGAAAAAATGTTTGGAAACGAGACTAATGTGTAAAGAACGCACGTAGCTATCGATATCTGAAAATTATGGATTTTCCCTTTGGGAAACATTGGTAGACAGTAGTGTGGCCCATTGAAATAATACGCAAAAACAATCTGACAGCAGGTTCAATAACTGTGCCTTGACACCAGAAAGTTATGTCTGTGAGCGTTATATAAGTGACTAAATGACTGGTAAGAAAGCAGAATAAAAGTAGCCTATACATGTAGCTAACCCAAAACGTGGTCATCTAACGTCATTATGCAGCATGAGTAAGGGACTATGCGAATTGTCAACTCTCCGATGGTGCTCAACGTGTGAGCAAGAGACCGTCGGTGGTGAATTTTCCACCATTATCTGATCTTTATTTGCTTTCAGATGATCTTGCTGTCATTAATGAACTTTAGCACTAGTACTCAGGCTCTCGAGGAAAGCCCTCGTGACAGAAATGAAATAACTGATATAATAAATAAGTAAATACGTAAGCAAGTTCAAGTAAATAAATAAGAAAGTAAGTGTACGGTAGGCCTATAGGTAAGCTTGCAACCATGCATACACGCTTCTGAATGGCCCTCCCGCTAGAAGCGCTTTATAAATATCCAAATACAATACAATACATGCATTCAATTAGGTAAGATTGTCTAGCAACGGGATAGATTAAATTAAGTTGCCTTAACAACGGAATGTAATTAAACTATAAGCGTTCCACCCAGACATATGTCTGAAATTTCCAGACACTACTTTGACCAGATTAAATCAAATGACACCTCATCCGTCGCAGCACATTAACACAGTTTGCGTCTGCAAGCGCTCTATCCACACTGATATCTTGTACTAGGAGACGCTCATAAATACATACACAGACATACATACAGACATACATACACATATACGTACATATATATGCACAAGCACACGCACACACACACACACACACACACACACAACACACACACACACACACATATATATATATATATTATACATACCTACGTACATTACAAATGTCTGTGCAAGCATGCGAGAGTGTATGTAAACATCAGATTCAATCATCTTCTATTTCCGACAAGAAATCTTTCCTTCGATCCACGGAACTGTCTAGAATTTCTGTAATCACTGGAGTTAGCAGCTTGATTCCGATAAGCCGGATGCTGGTCGTCGGTACCATGGATGCTATTAGCGGAAAGCGCTGGTCATCATCCCCGACAGAAGACAATGGAGCCTTGAGATATTGAGAACTCCTAATGTGGTGCATATTGACTGAATATCGTTCTTTCCAACACGTTGTTGATCTGCGCTGTCGTAGCTCAATTGGTGGTAGTGGTGCAGATTAATCTAAAATCAAATCATGACAACGGTAGAGATTAAATCTAATCTAATCTTATCTGATCATGAGTTCATTCATGCTTTGGCAGCGTGTGTGTACCTCGATAGCTACAAATAGTGCTTGAAAAACGACTTTTGATGTGTTATGATTGTTGTAATGATCATACAAACAGACAACAAGAGAGTCAATTATTCAGACAGACAGACAGACACATGCAAACCGACACACACATATACAGATGTAATAGACGGACAGAGACTGGCAATGACTTAGATATTGACAGAAACTGGCAGACAAAGAAAGCAACGAGGAGAGATATATGTATGCAGAGACAGACAAATAAACAGACACAGTTAGATAGAAAGAGACAAGACAGACGAACAGGCAGACATACACAGAACGATGGATAGACAGACAAGACATATAAACAAGTAGACACAGTCAAATGGACAGACACATAGAAACATAGACACATAGATACAGACAGAAAACCATAAGCAGCATGGCCATAAAAATAGGCGAAATAGATTACTTATTATTCATGCACCGGTCTCACTTTTCTAGCTCTGTAAGACCACATCGCTGTTTCATTGCCTGCGAGAGGATCCCTCTGAAAAGGCGCTATGGAAATGGTCAGGTGCAAATACACATGCACACAATGGATTATACGCAAGTAACGTCTGTCAATGGGCAGCAGCTGTTAGGGGCAAATTACCCCGACGTCTGCAAATTGCGAAATGGGGAAAGATTAACTCAGCAGAGACCATGGATTTCTACCAGTTGCACTGAGAATCTTCCGAAGGCATGGCACACAGACGGACAACCAGATAGGCAGATACACGCCGCCACACACAAAGAGACAGACAAAGACACAAACGGACACACACGCAGAGACAGACACACAGACTGACACGCAGACAGAAACACAGACAAACACAATGAGGCACATACACAGACAATGACATACACATATTATACTTTAAACGCCCTCGTTTAAATCAATTAGATTATTTATTAATCAAAGGTATAACGCATCTGTGAGGAACCTAAATTTGTTATATTAAGTGTCCTGATAATACATACATACATACATACATACATACATACATACATACATACATACATACATACGTACGTACGTACGTACGTACGTACGTACGCACGCTCGTACGTACGTACATACATACATACATACATACATACATACATACATACATACATACATACATACATACATACATACATACATACGTACGTACGTACGTACGTACATACATACATACATACATAGTACATACATACACTATATACATACATACATACATACATACATACATACATACATACACTATATACATACATACACGGTGATTCAATAAAAAGTAAGCCAAACTTTTTTCATATAAGTGCTTCTAACATGAAAACAGTATTTAATATTTTGTGAAGAAACTTTCAGAGTATAGTTTGATTATTTAATTAAAGAAGATGTTCAAAATGTCTTCCTTCTGCTTGCACCCAAGCCTGGAGGCTCTGGCGCCAGTGGGCAACAGCATCATCGATTATCCTCTGATCCAGACCATCCCAAACTTCCAGCAAGCGTTGCTTCAGATCGCTGACATCATGGATTGCCTTCTGGGGCTAGATTTCTGATAACAGGTAGAAGATGTTGTGACAGCAGAACATCGCGATAATAGACTCCGTTAGTTTTTACCCCAGGGTCAATGAAGACCAAATGGAAACTACCAAGCGTCGAAACCGCAACGGACACCATAACAGACTTGTTGAAATGGGTACGCGTACGCAACAGACTGCAGTAACCTGCCTTTTTTTAGTAGGAAGTAAAAACCGGAAGTCATTAAAATAAAAATGTAAGCATGTGGATATTTTTATTTTGAAAATATTATTAATAAAATATAGTTCAAGTTATAATAAATTTGTCTATAAAGTTTGGCTTACTTTTCATTGAATCACCGTGTACATACATACATACATGCATACATATAAGCACACAGACAATGACTTATATACAAACAGACAACGGCATACAGGTGAACGGACAGAGTCTATAGGGCATTTATGCACCGTATTTGATTTCATCGATGCAGTTACATAGTACAATGCAACGTCTTTTAATTAAGTGCAAAATGAAATCAAATCGAAAGCAGTTCATAAAAATTCCCTTTAAAAACTGTTCGTCCATCCACCTGTGTGTCGTTGTCTTCACCGTTTTGCATTGCATTGTATTCGGTTCTATTCTATTATGTTGCATTGTATTGATTTAATTGTGTTGAGAAAGATATATACATGTAGATATAGACATATATAAGATGTCGGCCCATGGATCCTGATGATGATGAGGATGAATTGTGTTGTATTGTATTGCATTGTATCGTATTCGTATTGTATTCTGTTCTATTCCAATCCATTGTCTAACTCTCCCGTGGGGTTAAATAAAAAACGAATGTTCGAATTCGTCTCCGTTGTTTCAAAATGAATTTCCATTCACTTAAACATTGTCCGTCGGAATGGATCTGAGCAAATTAGATCCGATCGGAACCGTTCGACGCCTCGCCAAATTGATGGAACATGCCTCTGGGGTTGTGTCCCACTGACAATCAATGGCAGCCGGATTCCTTCCTTCCTACTGCGCCTTCGCCACAGCAGTCTGCCGATATATATAGGTCTATTCCCTGATGCATTGAGCTGTTGTTTCTGGAGCTGTCAGTCTAGTTAATTAAGCGCTTACGTAGGATCTCTGAATAGCCTAAACTTCTATCAAGTATACGAGCTACAACGAAACTCTACTAAATATCACCGGCCGCGTTGGCAGTTTTTCGCCTTCTAGTTCATTTTGGCTGATTATAATAATTTTATTTAATGCAGAATTTGCTTTAATAATTTCTAACATGTTGAAGTTCACTGTTATTACGATTCCGTATCGGAGTTATAGTCCTGCCTGTGTTGCAGATTTTTGGGCAGTATTTTTGTTGAACGTCTTCTTGTAATTTATTTATTTATTTATTCCGGATATTTCTATAGCGCCTCTCGAAGTCTACTACTACTCAGAGGCGCTCCCGACTACAGCATTTGATACTGTGCCGGAATTTTCACGCCGAAGCGCCACGAGCAATATTATTGCGAGTGAAGGACTTGCCCAAGGTCCGTACGCAGTGGCTAGAGTGGGATTCGAACCTGCAACCCTCCGGTCACAAGGCGCCGAACTTACCACTGAGCCACCACGCCCCATGTACGTGACTGCATGAGGAGAGATTTAATTGTATACGTGCATGCATACATACACACATATACATATACAAAAGACAGTCATTTATACAGCAGACTTTCGTAATGATGAATAACAATACTTCTTCTACTAGATAGTTTCTAGAGACATTGGAAGTAGCGTCAATGAGCAGAGAACGAGAAAAGCCTTTTTCTGTCCAAAGCAGATAATAAGTCGCCCTGGCCTTGTGCATCCAGACTGAGACGTGACAATTACCTTGACTTACGTCATGAGGAACGTGACAATCAGCCAACAGCAGACCTCTTGAAGCTGCGTTTCTTTCGGAATAGCTAGCGTCGTGCCTGAGCGCAGACAGACAGACATAAAGTTACACAAACGGACAGGAGAGATACGCAGAGTCAGAGAGACAGACGGTAAAAACAGACAGACATACGCACAGACAGACAACAGACAGGCGGACGGACGAACAGAGAGACATAGAGAGACATAGAGAGACATAGAGAGACATAGAGAGAGAGAGAGAGAGAGAGAGAGAGAGAGAGAGAGAGAGAGAGAGAGAGAGAGAGAGAGAGAGAGAGAGAGAGAGAGAGAGAGAGAGAGAGAGAGAGAGAGAGAGAGAGAGAGAGAGAGAGAGAGAGAGAGAGAGAGAGAGAGAGACGAGTCTTCAGGCGCTCATTATGCTACTAGTGTGCTGATGCGCTTTCGATGTCTTTCGACCTTCCCTGAACACCGTCTGACTCTAAAGTCAAGCGATGACCTATAGGGCATATTATGCCTACGTATGCGTACATATCTGCGTGTATGTGCGAATGCACATATGTAAGTGAAGATAGAGATAAAAGTAAGGGGAAGGTGAAGATACACATTTGTCTTCACGCCTCTCCTCAGATCAGTGATCTAAGGTCGAAGGATCGATGAACTAAACGATCACAGCAATCCAACTGCATATGAGAACTTATAATAAAATTCCAGTCTGCACTGACAGTCATTTACAGACCACCAATGAAATGGAGGACTGAGTGACCCCGCTCTGTGGCGCATACATGTAGTTACAGTAGTGTCTAATTGTCGACGACTTCCGAGTTGACTCGCCCGATTTGTAGTGTGGCTTTAACTCGAATAAAGACACACAGTGTCAGTACTTCAGAGTAAAATTCTCTACATGATAGAGCCTATAAAACGAAATTTGTAGCTCAAACTTAACTTAGCATACGACAGACTACCTGTACAAATTCATCTTAGCGCCCGCCTAATAATGCATAGGGGCCTATAAGACTGCTTTCTCTAGGCTGTTTCCAGTCATGACAGATCAGACTGGTTTAAACCGGTCCAGCAGACAAGATCAGACAGGTAAAATCGTAATCGTTATCGTAATCTCCAATTTTCTAAAGCGCCACTGTGAAGCTGAGCGCAAAGCACCAGCTTATTCACGAGCGCTGCGACGTATCCGAAGGGTTGTCGAGAAATCAATGTCCGTTGGTGGTCCGAGCCCGGTTGCCAGAGAGACCAGAGAGAGGCAGAGCAGCTGTTACGGAGGGTTTCGTTGAGAACGAGATAGCTTGGAAGGCAGATGGATTAGGATAGGAAATCTTGAAGAGGTGAGTTTTCAGTTTGGAGTGGAAAGTCTGTGGGGTGATGAGTAGAAAATCGCTCCATGATTCATCATAACGTCAGCGCGTCGTTTCCTGTGCGAACTCCACGTTATGGATGATGCGTGTCATCTAGGCGCAGCCAGTAACCGCAAATGCTTCACAATCTTGTGCAAAAAGAAGTAAACAACCCGATGACTCATCGGTATGACGTAACATAATTTTTTCAAATATGTGCTTGAAACTTACTGACGAATCAAGTTCACGCCGGTGTTATCACAAATACTGCCAGGAACAGTACACAGAGGCAAGAGTCTATTCTCTCCTACGAGCATTGTATTGATTGTCCAGTTCTCTACGTGCTTTTATTTCCTTAATATCAATCAGGCCTAAACTTAGACTATAAGACTCATCTATGTCCTGTTGGATTTTCACCTGGTTTCTCCTAAGATTGTGTTTCTTACGTACGGTTTCATTTGTAGCAACCATCCATTGATGCTTCTTCACTCATCATGATAATGATGCTTTCGAAATAATTAGATTAGATACGTGTGTCTGTTTAGGTGTGCACGTGTATATGCATATATATACATACATATATATACATATATATAAATATGTGTGCGTATATGTGTACGTGCATGTGTATATATATACATATATGTGTGTGTGTGTGTGTGTGTGTGTGTGTGTGTGTGTGTGTGTGTGTGTGTGTACGTTTATGTATATATTTACGTGTATGTTTGTGTATGTAAGCCCATTCCAAATTCACTCTCCACATACAAGTCTGGGCTGAACTGAAGATATACGAGGTCATTTCCAGTGTGCCTCTGGTAGTGGTCCCTGGAAACGGAACAATCTACTAAACCCTCCCAACCGTCAATGGTTGCGTTGGCTGATAATGGCAGTTCATTGTGGCAAGGTTGTGTGTGTTTAATTTTGTTTATATGCGCATGTCTATTTGTTTATTGTATACGTGGCCACATGGTTACGGATTAGACAAGGTCAACTGCACTGACCATAGCCAGCCATTAATTATGATATAATCTGTATAGGCCAGTATCCTATTTATACAGATTACATAAACATCTATTGTACGAATACATATATGCAATATACATGTACATTCATGTCGACATAAATATCTGTATATATTTTGTTATATATGATACAAGAATATTGCCTCTGCTTATTGTTAAAAATTGATTCCAACGAGTGAACGATATTCGAGGAAAACTGGCTCAATTAATAAAGGATTACCCGTCTTAAAACTAGTTTATTTTTATTTATTCTTCTTAGGTAGCCGTGTACCGGTGCACCCTTGTGAGTTACTTAAATGCGCTAGATAAGTGATATCATACATACATGCATACAGTACAAATCACTTAGAAATTACTTATTACATCAACTATCCTCAAGATTTGAAGTCTTGTATACACATGCTGCATCAACTTTTCGGAAAACTGCTGCATCATCAAATTGCAGCTACTTACAGACCAGTTCCATTATACGAACTGCACTCAGTTTAATCAGTACATTACTCAATACCAAGCCTGCAACATACGCCCCTATTATATATATATATATAATTATATATATTATATATATTATATATATATTATATATATAGTATACAAATCATTACAGTCAATGAATGACGCACGTTTAATATCATAATTTCTAATGCACCTGTCCAAAGCTCCACCACCACGGATTACGAAGTGGGCATAAAATATGTTCACAGAGAGAGGAGAAAAGTAGGATAGGACGGAGGGAGATGTGGTACATATAAGGAATATCGAGGGAGAGCGAAAGGAGAAGGATTTAAAGGGGTGCAGGGTGAGAGAGACAGTCAGAGAGAGAGAGAGAGAGAGAGAGAGAGAGAGAGAGAGAGAGAGAGAGAGAGACAGAGAGACAGAGAGACAGAGAGACAGAGAGACAGAGACAGACAGAGAGACAGAGAGACAGAGAGACAGAGAGACAGAGAGACAGAGACAGAGACAGAGACAGAGACAGAGACAGAGACAGAGACAGAGACAGACAGAGACAGAGACAGAGACAGAGACAGAGACAGAGACAGAGACAGAGACAGAGACAGAGACAGAGACAGAGACAGAGACAGAGACAGAGACAGAGACAGAGACAGAGACAGAGACAGAGACAGAGATAGGGAGATGGAATAGTATGGAAGATAGAAGGGTGAAAGAAGCAGGCTGATAGGGAGACAGGAGGAAAAGAAGGGTAGAGGAAGAAGTGCCAGGGTTATCGGGATAGAGACAGACGTAGGAAAAGTGCAGACGAATTGTCGAAATATTTGGAGATAGGTCTATGCGTGTGTGACTGGATGTAAAAGACAGCTATATGCATATGTATAATTATGTATATCATGAAGTTTAGCGTTGTTCGATCTCTATGTATACATATCGGTTCTATATATACATGTACACATAGACATATATATTTGTGTGTGTGCGTGAGTGAGTGTAAGCGCGCATGTGTGTAATATAAGAAGGCAGAGAAGAAAAATAGAACCAGACAGACAGAGATATGCAAACAGACACGGAAGTGACCAACCAGAGGAAGACAACTGACACGAATGCGTGCACTCAAATTAATCCGTCGTCCTGTCTGCGTTGCCTTGCACGAACTGACCGCTAGACTGACCGCTGGAATGACCACGCAACTGTCTGGCTCTTGACCACCACGCAAACATCTTGACCACCCATGGTGCACATTGGAAAGAGACGGCTGCACGGTCGTACCGACGGAGAAAAAATGAACGCATGCATGAACGAATCTTAAAGGCGCTATATAAAAGTCCCGGAGCATTACACATGCACAGACCCATTGTGGAAGGCATGCGAAGGGATCAGGGAGGGCATCCACTGGGAGCTAAACTACAGGATATAAAGTATGTTTGCCTCCCAATCAAATTATATATGTATCTATGCATGACGCTTGTCAGTAAGTAGGCCTAATTGTAATAATATATAGATATGTATTCATAATAATATGTTCACAGTACAATATATACATATATATATATATATATATATATATATATTTGAAAACATAAAATATATATTGTGTATGTATTTACAACAACTAATCTAATCTAATGCAACCTATTCTAATATATTCTATTCTATTGTCTGATATGCAATTCTAACGGCACCTTAATTATAATAATGCACAAGGCACAATACATGGTCGCTTCAACTGAAGTTGTGGTAAAAATGTCGTAATCCGCTGGGGAGGGGAGTGTGGTCGTAATCTGTAAGGTTAATGGAAACCGGAAGTTATGATACCTTGGGTTAACAAGTCTAAACAGACGACTTTTAAGTTTAGACCTGAAAGGTATTGAAGAAATAACAGGACGGAGAGAACTGGACAGTGAATTAAAAAGCTTGACCAGCCACCGAGAATGTCCAAGCGCCCAAAGCTATTTTGATGAACACGAATAAGTGTCGGTTGATCGAGTATAATATTTGTTCATATGAGCGTTGAGCATGTATGTAGCAGAGATACGTTGCTGAATTAAAGGTAATAATTTCTTAACTATATGACAGATTTAAAACTGGATTCATTGCCCTGCGGGAAGTCATAACAGATTGTGCATAGCAAATCAATGTAATGTAGCTGAATGTTGTATATTTATTTTTTTTCATTTTTTTCAAGATATTTCTATAGCGCCTCCGCAAGTCAACTACTACTCAGAGGCGCTTCCGACTACAGCATTTGATACTGTGTCGGAGTTTTCACGCCGAAGCGCCACGAGCAATTGCGAGTGAAGGACTTGCCCAAGGTCCGTACGCAGCGGCTAGAGTGGGATTCGAACCTGCAACCCTCCGGTCACAAGGCGCCAACTTACCACTGAGCCACCACGCTCCACGAGATATCATTATATCTCCTTCTAAGTAACCTCTCAAATGCCCACGTAAGGCACAGGCAGACAGACATCTCTATACCTATTTTAAAAGGACTCGGAAACCCAAGCACCCAGGCATTCGTATATATGAAGATTTATATAGCGCCTTTCCAGTAATTATCAATCCATCAGTTTCCTATAGGCATGACTCTGGACAATCTTAATGAAGCCAATTTCCACCTTTTTCAGTTTTCGGCCATTTCTCAATTCTTGATGATTCACCAATCATCGATCATTCCTTAATTCTTAACTATTCATTAATTACCGAACTTTCCTTAATTCTTGCCCACTCCTCATTTCTCAACCTTTCTTTATTCCACACCATTTATCCACCCTGCTTCCCTTGAAATCCTTCTCCTTTCGCTCTCCCTCGATATTCTTCATTTACTTACAAGTCTTCAAATGTCGATTACTCCTCGCTTCCTGAACATTTCTTAATCCCAACTCATTCTTTAATTCTCGACGAAGCCTTAATCTCTGTCACGGTTCCAATTAATTTATCTTCGACAGACCGGAAAAAAATTAAGCACAGAAGAAACACTGTACGTCACGTCCGGCGTTTCAGTGCATTATGTAGCGCAGGTTGAGCTAAATGCAATTACGTCGTCACTGATTGGGTATGATCATCGGCTATGCCAACACGCCTCATAAGTTATTACCAGGGCAACCCAAATGCAGCATCTGCAAGGATCCGCAGAGAAGGAGAAAGAATGATAGACAGCCAGACAGACAAGCATACATCATTATTATTAATTAGAAACTTATATAGCGCCAGTTGAATAATGCATAAAGCAAGAGTCGATGGCGCATCAAGACCAAGCCGCAATCTGGTTACCATCCAGAAGATCAGTCAGCCAAAACAGATCGACAACCTGTGGTGGATAAGCAATTGGGAAAATATGTCTTAAGTGCATTCTTTTGTAAGTTACTAACAATTCAAACCTATTCCGTTCATTTTTATTTCCGAATTTGAGGCTGCAGCTCTTTTTTATAACAATACAGAACAATTCTTCAAATTTCACGTCGATCAGACAATGCGTAAAAAACTGTTCAGTCAACCAGGGCCTACTATCCCACTCTGTAAGCTGGAAGCAATCCCCCTTACTGTAGCCACTTTCCCCTACCTCCCCTTCCCTTCCTTCACCTACCCCTTCCCACCCCATGCCCCTTCCCTCCCCAGGCTCCCATACCCCTTATCCCCTCCTTCTCCCTTTTCCCCTCCATGTACTATTCCCTGCAATACCCTCCCCTTGAAGCGGTGGTCCGGGGGTCCTCCCCGAAAATGTTTGGATTTCTACATTGCCGTATATGAGTTTTAGCGCATTTTTTAAGAAAGAAAACTGGTTTTGGAAAACTGTACATTTTAGTTCAACTGAACTGTTGAATTAATTTTTTCAGGGCACCCAGTGCAATGTGAAAGTTTTATGGGACAGGCTGTAATAAATATGGGACAAAAAATCCAAAATACGGGACACATGTTAAAATATTGGACAATATGGGACACTGTTCAGCAGATATATGAAGATTTTAGAAATTGCATTATGAATGCATATTTCTGGTGTAATGCAGCGGTAACAAGCTCCATCCTTGCCTGTTACAGTGTTATCCAGCCAAATTATTTTTGCAGGAATATTTCAAGACCTCGTAATCCAATTTTCACTGCACTACACGACAGTAATTATTGTAGCACTGACCAACTAGATTTTTTAATCAACATGATTATGAATATGAACGCTTTTCTTCAATGTATAGATCTTGCTTCAGGTCATACTAAAAGCGAACGAAGGTATATTCCAGTAATGTTTAAAGAAGCAGTATGTATTAACGTTTTCTGACAGAACAGAAAATTTATATAAACTTATTAGGAACTTGTAGACAAACATTCACAAGAATATAAAATAATACCATTAATACCACAATACATTAACTTTACAGTGTAGAGACTCAATTACAATCGACAGCCGATACATTGCAACAGTTGAGTCAGTACTGTCAATTGAACAGCAACATCCATTTCATTAGGGGGGGGGGAACTTTTCCCCATCTGCCACAAATTGGAAGCAGTCTGATTCCTTCCCCTCATACGTAGTAGGCCCTGCAGTCAACCGACGAACAGATCCAACGACTTCTCACAGTATTTGTTAGATTTTGTTAGACAAACCTGAACTTAACTCTGGTAAAATAGTTCGTTCTTATCAAGACACAGCAGTTTCCCGTATGCAACGTTCAGACTTTTCTCAACTAACTGTACACATAACGTCAAGTCAGAACAGAAGTCAGATATTGTATTAAAAAACGACGAAGAGCCTGTTATAACAGTCTTTTCAACATTTCCTATACCATAGACACTTCATTTCAGAATGTGTTAGTCGCTGTCCAAAGTCTCTGTTGTAACAATTTATATATATTACTAGCGTGTTTTATACCAACGGTGTAATTTGGTGCTGGACTAAGCTTTTGCACAAATGATATACGTATACGTCGCACTCTGACGATAAATATATATAATTATATATATATAATACTCAGTAATATAAATTTTTTATTATATATATATAATATATATATATATATATATATATATATATATATATATAATTATATATGACAGACTTGCCCGACAGATTCTGTAATGTGTAATGTATGGGAATGAGCGCTATATATTATAGTTTCAAGTAAGCTGAAACCGGTTTTAATAAAGAGATGACGTTGTTAACATGTACAGTTAGACATTCGAGAAGAATCGATTAGGCCTTCAAAAGAGCTGGTGTAAAAAGGTATAAATGTACTGTAGTGAACTGTGAATGCAAGAACAAAAAACTTAAAGAAGATTCCAGAGAAAAGTTAATAAAACGTGTGAACGGTAATTGAGGCACGTTATTGCGTAGAAATATGAGTAGAATTAAGACACGTGAAGTACAATCACAGGTGTGTGATTAGGTTAAACTTTAAAGGAAGGCAAGAATCGCACATACTATATATATATGTGTGTGTAGGTGTGTGTGTAGGTGTGTGTGTAAGTAGGTGTATATGTGTGTAGGTGTATGTGTGTGTGTGTGTGTGTGTGTGTGTGTGTGTGTGTGTGTGTGTGTGTGTGTGTGTGTGTGTGTGTGTGTGTGTGTGTGTGTGTGTGTGTGTGTGTGTGTGTGTGTGTGTGTTTGTGTGTGTATTGTCCCAATGGCAAATCTGTAATATGTATTTTTTGTGTATTGGCAACATCATTTATACAATGTCTTATTAAACAATATTAATTGTGTATCAATGAGTGTAAGCTAAAGAGCTATAGCTGTAAGCATTTGGTTAATCGAATGCATAACTGGCATCAATAATCGCCAAAAAGATCATACTGTGACCTAATTATCACAGTCTCTTCTATTGCCGACCGAATAGCTCAGAAGAGGTGTCTTTTCTACATTGACGGTGTCTCATCCAATGAATAGCCGCTGCTTAACTATGACTACCAGCGTATTGAATATGATGTCAACGATCAATCCATTCGTTGGGGTCTAATTTCATGCGAGAACGCCCCGGTAGTGACTTTCCATCTATTCGATCATTATTTAACTTGTTGTCCTTAGTGAACTCTAGCATTCTTTAGGCTGGCGAGGAGTAGCACCGAGAGATACGAGGCGGTGATAGGCCTATACAAAAAGCCGACAACGCTAGTTTTTCCAAACTTGGAGGACCAATGGAAACTCATCCATCTACATCTATTTTAACGATCGCAGATTGACTACAGATTTCGGTGGAACTTCTGCAAAGGACTAAGATGCTTAACTGCGGCTTCACTTTAAGCTATCACCGACTGATACCTTGGGCTGTGCGTTAACGGAACTAGAAGTCTTAGATTAGAGCTAATTATATTAGATTTAATTAGATACCATTTCACTAGGGTGTCCAGGAGCTTACAAGGCCGCCACAATTTTTAGCGACAAACCCTGCAATCGTGCTAAAATGTTATTAAGTAGCCTATAATGCTTGAGGGACATATTTGGGCATGAGAGCTTAGCTGTAGGGCCAGAGCGCCACCGTTCATGTATAGCCGTCAATATGTAATATACAGTACGTGCTCAGTTTACATTACAGAGACACAGTCTCACTACGTTGCATGTGCTGAAATGTGGGTGAGATAAACGATGTCAGAAAGAGCGTATACATACCTTTCTCGACTTCGGACCAATTAAGTCATTTTCACGAGACGACCCAGACAAGAGCAGTCGATCATGACAGCATTCCTTTCGGACGATCTATACGCGACGAAATGGAAGGACTAACTCTTGTCAGCGACGGAAATGAGTCGCCTCTTCCGCCTGGATGACTTATTCCCAGCTTATTCCGTTGCGATGAACGCAGTAGAGAGAACGAGGGAAGAGGCGGGGATGTGGGGGTGGACAGAGGTAGGATGAGAGCAGCGTAGAGAACGGACGACAACGCTGCAAAGATGGATTGTCGTTATACCGTGCGTAATCCAATGGCTCGAAGATTTTCTCCAGCCGCTGTAGCTTAGGGTCGCTCGTCCAGAACACCAGGCGGACTTAATGGCGTATGGGTGCGAGACGATGGAGTAGACTGGCGGAGGGTATAGTCGACGGTTCTATCGTCCCGTCTGTCCGTTCGTGTTTAAGTCGGGAGTTGCGCGCACAGGTCGCGGATTTGCATGCTCTCTTGATCTAAGACAAAAGCCTGTAGAATCATGGAACACATTCTGCATATATCAACGCAGCTCTAGGCCTTCGATTCAGATTTACTGATGCAGTGCAATAAGTGCTTTAAATAAATGAATAAATAAATCAAATTGGTTTCGTGAAACAGTTCAACGAAAAGCTTCTTGGAGACGTTTTAATATTAAATGCTTCGGTTTAGAAATCTAACTTAATGATTCTAAACGCCCGAATCATGACGCGTAAAACTCAATCGAAAGTCGTTTCAAGTGAAATAATTGTATTCAAGAATCACAATTCTTTGGAGTCAAAATCCGATAGGTAAGAAAACCATAAATCAGGTCTTGGTGGGACATAGAACTGGATGCGAATAGAACTGGGTAATGAATTCCAAAGCATTGAGCCATCTACCGAGAAACTCAAACGCTGAGCACTGCTTGGGTGTGGGTCACAGCAAGAGTCAAACCATCTGTGTATAGACTACAATATTTGTTAGTATGTATGTATGTATGTATCTTGACAATTACTATAGCGCCTTTTCACCAACTTAAGAAAGCGCTGCCTGCGTCAACCTAAATAAAGTAATTAAAAACGAAAATTTATTCAATATGTGAACAATGCTCAGATAACTAGAAGGATCATCACAGGGCGAACTCCCGCAGACACGTAGAGCCAAACCGACGAATTCCCATCCACAGCTGATAGTAGACACGAGGTTCGGAGTTCCTAGACTACGCAGCATCAAAGAAGTGGGGCGACGACAGATGGAGGGTCGCAAAATACGAACTGCAACTTAAGGGCAGTTACTTGCAGATGGTAGAAGACGCTGCATCCGGGCATCCCTTGCTACCGAGCATATTATGGACGACGCCAATTGGTCGTAAAACGTCATTGTAGAACGTTCAGCATCAATCCAAGGAACCTCTTGGCCTTTACTGCCCGGTTAATAACCTGAACCCCATAGAATAGACGAGTCCATGATGGCGCGTGAGACCCCGACGAAAAAGTCCGAAAAACCGTCCAAACACTCAAAAAAGACCGATGAAAAAGAGTAACAACTCTAAGTCACATTAGAAGTCTGAAAGAAAAAAAATGGTCTAGCAAGGTCCACACGTCAATTGATAAAAAATGACGCTCTAGAGAAACAGACGACCAGCATTGAACAGAGAGAGGTGGGTCGGATCCTTTAAATGTAGTACTTTGTGAACTACAACAAAGTTTTATTTAAACTGGATTCCTAGAGACACAGAGTCAGCAGAAGGAAGATAATCACGCAGAAGGAGTTTTAAGTCTTCTTGTCTCCATATCAGTCCTTGTCTGTCTGTCTCTCATCCTATTGAGACAGCGCAAATTCTCAGTTTAGCCTATTACTTAGCGTTTCTAAAGATAAGGCCAAAATAATTGTACATACCTGGAATTAGGATGCAACAACAGCGATTAATTGTGCACCTCTGTTGCTACTAAGCTTCAAACGCTTCACAGACATTGTCAGAGAATCAGATAGCATCATGTTCGATCGCTTCATTTAAAATGTGCGCTAACAGCGAAATGACATGCATCCCGAGAGGGAAGGTTATCCGAATGCTGAACAGCTGTTTTTAAAATATCTGGTCAACAGCTGTTGTCCGATTGTAAAAATATTGTTGTGAAAATAGCTGTTGTCCGGTTGTTGAACAGCTGCGCCTTAGTCAAAAGTTCTCGCAGCCCAAATGTGGAGCTAATGATGTCGCAGAAACTCAATAGTTTGTTGACTGGTGAAATTCTCGTTCCGAGAGGAGGTGACCACACTGATGTGTCAACTCATCAAGTTATCTGAAATGTCTTGCCAAGCGATGGCTGTTGCTCTTTCTTGTCGCCCTTCCCCGATAATTCCCTTGCTCTGGCATCGTCTGCTGTCGCTGAAGCAGGAGGAGGCTGAGCGAGTATCATCCGACGCGTGAGAGAGAGAGAGATGCCATCTCTGCGACCGTCTTAGTATTAACTTATCGTCTCCTACGGTAGACGGACATTCGCGCCGCCTTATTCAATCATCGCCGCCATTTCTGTGCTTCGTCTTCTCCAGTTCATCACTCCTAATCGAATTCATTCCGATATGAGCCACCACCACCACCACCAGCAGTAACTGCAGCGAGAGGCCTGGTTGTTGTCCATTGCTCTTGACTTCGTGCGACGCAAATGCGTACGTACCGGGTGCTGTCCACTGCGCGGCCGCCTATAGTCGCTTGACTTAGGGCATAGCAATCTTGTACGTGGCGACTGCTGTTCGTCCGGGCAACGACTCCCGACTGAGCTCCACCAGCGGTTAACGAACTTACGGCGCATTACGTCGGAATAAGCACAGCCCCGCTAGGGGCATAACATGTCAGTGCTATTGCAGACATCGATTGATTGGCAGTCTGTTGTATTACGAAGATAATGCGACGCTCCAGAAGTCGCGTGGATCACACCCGGAGAGTTTAGAGTCCAAAAAACCAGCGCTGAACGCTTCTGGGGTTTTGTTGTCTGCGTATTCGTTTTCTCGGCCTCGGTTGATGAGGTCAGCCATGTTTGAGTTTTAAGACATGTAATGTGCTTTGAAACAGGGCCATGGTTAGAGTAAACCAATTTTTCACTATGTTATATCAGATTGGAAACCATTACATCTGGCGAAATTAAAGGCACGTTACGTAAGCTGTCAATCAAACTGATCCGTATGAGCAACAACATTTGATTGGTCTATTGGGCGGACGTGAAAGAAAGCCATTAGAAACGCTAAGATCGGCTGATATGTCAGTTAATGAGTTGTCTCGATAGGTTGGTGGTCGCCCAGGGACGTCTACGGATCAAGGTCACTGGCTTTACTGGATGTTCAAGGTGCAAGGCATGAAGTCAGGTGTGTCGACAGTAAATTAAAGATCCTATATCCCTTGTGGAACGTAGGGAAGGCGTTCATTTTCTATCGTTCATAATGCGGTTGATTAGCACCACCTACGTCTATCTGTGGCCTGAGAATGTAATTTAAAGTTTACGGGTAAAAGAACTGAACTGTACATTCCCACTCTGTTTTCTCCCATACTAATTTCTTCCATCCTATTCCATACCATCCTGTTCTGTGCTATTCCACAAAGTTCCATCCATTCTATGTGATCAACACTTACCTAAAACTGTAATACAAATAAAAGTAAGTGCAATGTTGGCTCTTTACTATTCAAAAACGTTGACGTGAATTTCGTTGGTGCATTGCATCGTCTTGTAGCTGAGCGCATGCCATCGGCTGTCTTCATCGGATTTCTCGGTGTAATTCCATTTCGTGAATTAGCTTCGTGAGAACCGCGACTCTGAACGCAGACGACAAGGAGTGCCTTGATTAGGACTGGTTTGTGTCAGACATGTAGGTGGATAAAAAAGGAGTGGGACAAGGTGAACAAGCAGAGGAGAAGCAGGGAAACATGGATAGAAGGAGGAATACAAGGAGAGGCAGGGATAAGAGAGGGAGAGGGATAAGAGAACGAGATACAAGAGAAGGAGGGAACAAGGAGAGGGTATAGGAGGAGAAAAGAGGGCAAGAGAGAAGAAATGGAGGAGAATGGAGAAGCTAGGGGAGAGGACAGATTAGAATAGATGGACGAATAGAAGAAAAAAGAGGAGGAGCCGAAGAACATAGGAGAAAAGAAACAGCATGGCTCACTAGTGAAGAGAAAGGATAACGAAAAATGGAATGACACAGAAAATGATCATGTGAAGGAGCACGTGATTGAAAACTTGAAACAGATAAAGGATAGAATCAATCATTTAGGAGGAAATAATCAAGCGATCAGAGAAGGAAAGCAGAGGCTCACTAGAAAGACAATAAGAAAACTACTGACAGAAAAGAGGAAATTAAGAAATCGATTAGATATACAAGGAGGTAAATTTGAGGTGAAGAGGGGAACAATGAGCCACAGAACTGACTGAGGAAGAAGTAAGAACTGGATAAAGAACAGATAACAGGGAAAGGCGTATAAACGAGGAAGAGGAGAAAAACATATACGATGGTGAGAAGAGGCGATGTAGTAAGATGAGAAATTTGTGATCTGCAGTGAGAGGGACCGGATGGGAGACAAGAAGAAAAGGGACGAATTTCACGACGAAAATAAAACTCAGAGAAGAGTATAGCTGTCTAATAAAACGAGCAACAGCAGAATAAAGGCCGTTCAGACTTGTAGTTTTATGTGAACCTATTTAAAACCCACCGGCATTTCAGAAATTGCGAAGAGTCTTACAATAAAAAAACGTAGGTAGACCACCACTCTCTGCGCAGTTCAAGGACAGTTCAAAGACAGTTCAAGGACAGTTCCAGGACAGTTCCCGAACTGCCGACAGACGGATTCTGTGTGTTGTGCTGTAATAGGAGTTCATAGCTGCTGTTTGCGCAGTGGTTTTACTGTAATACTAAGAGCTGACAGACTTCTGCTTCGAAATCAACATCTTCAATACGATAAAATAATTGCATTTCTGAGAGTTATTTCTACCATGACTCATACATACGTAAAATACCGTGGCCTTCTACCAGACAATGAGGAGTTCGTTTGTACTAAGTATAGAACTGTTGTATGTAGATCACCTAAACAAACTAACTTTGTTAGTAGACTGTAAATAATGTAAACAAAGTCACTGAAATAGAAAAGAAAACAACGGTAGAAACAGAAAGAGTTATGGGAAACAAAATATTGATTGCGTATTCAGAATCAGTTCTGGTCAGTCACATCTAGTCTAGCATAATTATCGTATTGTATCGTACTCTGTAACCTTATTTTTATTTCATAGCGAAACATTTTATTATTATATTGTGTATCATTGCATCGAATTATGTCCTCTTATATGTATCTATGATGTACATAAATTATGCAGATGATGTCTGGATATTTATATAGCGCCATTTTTGCCTTTTGGGGACCCTGAGAAGGTTCGTTATACGGCTATCTAATATTTCTAAATACGTGCGACCTAACAGAGGCTAAAGTGTTCCATGAGCTGTCTGTTACAGCACAAGTGCGTGTAGTTGTGGTTGGATGTCCTATAAGGACAGTCCAGTGCACAAGAAAAATCGTGGTATGTCTGCATCGTCGTGCCGGAGAGCGGGACCAACAAATCCCCACGGCCGCTGAACGCAGCGATTGTCGACCCAGTCAGGTAGAGAAAGGAACGCAAAGCTTTGCCTATGGCCGCATCGACCATAGGACCTCGAACCAAAGGGAAGATCTTGAACATCCTGGCCTAAATATAGAATATACTTACTTACTTACTTACTTACTTACTTAAATGCATCCTTTCGTATTGTGTTCTATCTCACCGTATACCGTCTGGTATCTTATTTCCGGCAGATCGTAATTATTTTAACGGCGCTATAGTAATGATTAGATTAGCTAAAACACATTAAATTACATTAGGTACATTTTATCTCCTTTAATGTGGGGCTATTGATCGCCCTGGCGACCTCAGAGTGTTCGGATGCATTATTTTAAAAACAGTTGCTGTAGCTGTATAGAGTGGAACTCGTTTCCCATTCCATGAAGTACACAGCCTGCTTCATATTTAATGGCGCCAATCTGATATTGTCCAGATTAATGGCCCTGGAAGGGAGGTCGTTGGAAGGGGGATAGTTTAATGGCTGTTTCAGAGAAGGTCGCACCTAAGCAAGCAATTGAGAATTCACGGGTGTTGCATCGACCAGTAACCATCTTTTCAATGTCCACTACAGAGGCCGGGGAACGCACATGGACGAACCTAAGCTCACCTTTGAGACTTTACTCGTTGGCGATAAATAATGTCTAGTTTTATCAGAATCATTGCATTGCATCAACTGTTTATATGCCTGCGACGTTAATGACGGTAATTTTGTTAGAATGATGGAAGATGTTGTCTGGCATTTTGTGGACAGACAATAACTCTAAATTTAGAAAGTCCACTGGTTCGGAATCCCAAGAATTATGATTTCGGTTTATCGTTTTGCTTAATAGCACGAAAGATGGATATCTTGTGCGTCATTGTGATGGCGCTATAGAAGTCGCATATTAGATTAGAAACTCTTTGAAGTCTGGTACTGCGGTCGTTGGACTTTCACTCTACACCAAAGAAACGCTTAAACATTAGTGGTAAAAGATAACAATTTGTTCACATGTTTCTGGGTACTCCTCAGATGCGTTGTCCTCGAGTGTGGATGATCCTGCTACTGACGTGCAAACAGGACAACTTCTCGCCAAACAATCAACTAAAAACCAGCCATCAACTAAAAAACCAGCCAATCAATCGTCAAACCAATCAACCAATCAGCGATTCAGACAAACGAATGAAGACACTGCTTTCAGCTGCGCAATCGTCATGGCTGGAGTGCAAACTTTCGATTCTTCTCGTTGCAGGTCGTGTGAAAATGGCAGTGATGGGCACTAAACTATTTTTTTTTAGTTAAACTAAAACTATTTTCCAACTAAAAAAAATAGTTTAACTAAAGTTGGCAACTGATTTTGGAAATTAGTTAACTAAACTAAAAAAAAGTAGTTAAACTTTTTCCAACTTTTTTCCAACTATTTACGACAAACATTTTCACAATTAAAGACGTTAAGTGAAATGTAATAATGCAAAGCGTCAATGACAATTTCACCTTCAAACTATGCAATGTGTACTGTTCTGGCATACAGCTACATGTGTACTGTAAGTAGTGTATGAATTTGAAAACACAGGCTGTAGGCTAAATGCTAAAACCATGCAGTATTAAAATGTTTTTTTGCTGACAGTGTTCAATGTTCACTGTGGAAAAATAGTTGCATATTGCTGATTTTTTTAGTTAAACTTTTTAGTTAGCAACTAAAATTTTGTTAGTTCAACTATGGTTTTAACTAAACTATTTTTTTAGTTAAACTTCTTCCTTAACTAAAATGTTTTAGTTAAACTAAAAGTTAGCAACTTTTTAGTTAACTATTGCCCATCACTGGAAAATGGTTGTAGAGGTTACCCTTGCGGTCGACAACAAAGCTTGCATTGATTTGTAATTGGACATATGGACCCCATAAATATTTTAGAACGCCCAAGAGGTTTACTACACTAGCCGTGGGAATGGAACTGTGCTGATTCAGCAAATCAACATCCGGATGTGGCTAGGAGGAGCGAGGAGTTAATCGGGTGACTCTTACCTTACTATATTGTTGTTGTTTTCTAGATTATAACCAGTCTCTGTTGTTTATGACTGTTTCCCGTTGTTTCTATAACCGATTCTTATAATCAGCCTGTTCCTTTTGGATCTTAAGAGTTCCCGTTAATTCTAACCGATTTTACATTAGTTATAGCAGGTGTCTTTGGTTCTAACCGGTTTCTGTCAGTTCTACCTGAATCATCTTGGTTTAACCGGTTCCAGTTGGTTTTAACCGGTTATTGTCAAGACAATCCCATTCCTGTTGGTTCCTACTGGTTCATTTTCGTTCTTAGCGGTTCCAGTTGTTTTTCTTTGCTCGTAAGTCTCTCCAAAACTCTCTGATATTCTTTGAAGCTTCCTGGGTTTCATTGCACGTCCCTCTGGCTCCACCCATCTACCCACGTATCTGTTTCCTTTTCTAGCGACCGGCCTTCGTCCTTTGTTGCACCTAGCTCGCTTCGACGGACGGTAATCGCGCCATTGGCGGCGGGTGCGTTCTTTTCACGCCTTCTTCTTTGTTTGGCGCCTTCGCAGCGTCGCTTAAGACGAGCCGTCGGTCCATTCTTCGGCCGCCGACGACAAGAAACCGACGCTTGGCGCTTCATAAATTACTTTAAGGGCCAGCGGCTCAGAGTCGTGCTGCGCTGTCGTCAGGACGACTCGTGAAGGAATTTGTGCTGTAGATCAGCCGCTCACGAAACCATGTTGAAGGCTTTAGGCATTTTTTTCAGTGACTGCTGCTACTGGTGCTATTACCAGGGAGAGGATGCGTGGGGAAGAAAACGAGGAGGAGGAGGAGGACATAGAGGAAGAGGGTAGGAGCAAGACCGGAAGAAGAACGAGAGGTGGAGGAAGATGAGGACGTAGGGGTGAAGGAGCAGATGGGGGAGGCAGAACAGGAGGAAGAAGAAAAGGAGGAGGAGGAATATCTAAAGGTTGAGATGAAGGAACATATTGAGGAGGAAGAACAACAGGAACAGGACGAGGACGAGGAGGACGAGGAAGAGGAGGAGCAGGAGCAGGAGGAGCAGGATGTGGAGGAGATGGACAGACGATCTTAAGAGGCACGATTCAAATATTCAGTTATATACGCATCTTCCTACTCTAGTAACTCTAGTAACTCTACTTCCTATTTGCCCCATTCAGACCGTAATAATTCAAGCGCATGTCTAATAAATAACTGTATGATTTGCTAATTTAGGTGAAAGTAGGCCTATGCCTAATATACTGCATTTGTTTAATTTTTTCCAAACTATTATTTTCATACAGCAATATGAGCTTCATGAACATACATCTGTGAAGAAACAGTGAAGACACTATCCCTCTGCCTTCTTTTGATGCTTCCTGAATTCATCTTTTTCCTTCTTTCTTTCCTTCTTTCATTCCTTACCATACTCTGCAGATAAATCCCTGACCCCAGCGTACTTTCTTCCCGGATAAGATGAACTTCGCGGCCTGGTCACGACCTGTCTCCGTTTACTTGTTACGACTGACTCTCGGTGACATTTCGGAACTCACCGTAACACCACCGACACGGGAAAGGGTTACGCCCTCAGCTATATCTAGTTTTACAGAGAACCACAGATCTGCCATTGGCCACTGGACCTTATCCAAGGGATTGATGGTCAACAGAGAAGCAACTACAGAAGAAAAAATCTTGTACTTATTCAACTATGATATCTCTGACCTTTGAGAATCTAAGCCTATTAAATCTAATGACTTCTACAGCGCCATTATCATAAAGCAATCGATGATGGCTTCAAGCGAAATCGTAGTCAAAAGGTTTAGACGGCGCTATATAAATTATCCAGATGCATACAATGTACTTACCTACATACTTATAAACATATGACTACAGGCTGAACGGAGTTCGACCCCGTCTAGGATTCTAAACGCAGTACATCTTCACTTGCGTAGTCATCTCTTAAGCTGATGGATTCGAACATCTCCTCTGTCGTAATCGTACATTTTTATAGCGCAACTTCAAAAGGAACTCCTCAGATTGCTCTTTATTGAAGGATAGATGTGCCTCTGATCTATCTAATCTAATTTTAATATATTCCAATTTTATCTAATCCAATTTAATATAGGAGCTTCTGTAGCGCCTTGCATATAGTTTTAAATACTACACAGGTTTCCATTTACATAAGTTAAATCAACAAGTAAAAAACTTGTTAATCGTCAACTCTAAAATTTCTAACGCACTACTTAAACTCGTCTTAAAGACTGATTGTAAAACGCATGCACCAACTTATTCGTAGCAGAGAGTCAAGTCAGAGGGTTTGTGTAGAGGCATCGTATGAAGAACAAGCTATGATTGCCGAGCCTTAGAGACACTTTGTGTAAGTTATGATCCACAGGCCAACAGATTTTCCATGTGAGTGGATGCGGACAGAGTACAGAGGATGGGAACTTTAATTGGGTTTAAAGATTAGAAATAAGTTGATGCGCAAGGGGATCGGTTGTACACAAATGCTAATGTTCAATGTTCGCTGAAAATTGGCTACACATATATTGACTCAGATGGTCACAAATCTTTTGACTAGCATGTTCAAAGAGAAATTGACTGGCGTGGACAGAGAGATTGAATTGTATAGTCGACCCGAGAAGTTCGCGCAAGAAAAGCTGTAACACTGATTTTAAGCTGTAAGACTGAGTTTAAGACTGATTTCAGTAGATTTCGGTAGATAGCACCAGCAACATCAAGTGGTTGTACTATATCTGTGGCGAGCGCCAATTTCAATTCGGTAGAGGGCAGTAGAAACGCTCGCTGAACTTGACTTTTCCGTCCCTCGTAGTCAGTATCCCAAAGATATGCAGTAATCAGCATTTCTACATTTGCCAGAATTGGAGAGACTCCATGACTGTTTACCGGTTAGTCATTTTGGAATGAAACACAAATAGTGATAACAAATAGCAACAAGCAACAATGACCGCAACAACAATAGTAATAATAATCAGGGGCGTAACTTTAGCCTAAAAAGTGGGGGGGTACCAATACCTTGGTCTAAAAAGTGGGGGGTACCAATTTCTTCTCCACTTTCGTTTTTCGCATGATAACCATTTTGAACATATTCCCTGCCAGTATTCTCATTAATTTTGGCTCTCAATTTACCTGTGTATCTAAGCACTTTCATACTTTTGGCGGAGATTGCGTTCTCTGGGAATGCACAATAATAAAATATTGATTGGCATTGTTCAAAAAGTGGGGGTACAGTACCCCCCCCAGTCCAAAAAGTGGGGGGTACGGGTACCCCTCGTACCCCCCACAAATTACGCCTATGATAATAATAATAATTCATTTTCAGCCATAGCATTTCGAGACACGTTCAATGATGTTGCGAAGGACGAGGCCTAATTTTCCAAATAGCCGTTAAAAGCTCTAAGCGTAATTGTTCCCACTTACCTCGGGTTAAACAGCAACAACAGCGGCAACGACAACAGCAATAATAATCGCAACCGCAGGAAGCCAGCATACCGAGTCACTGGAATTTGTGCAAGAACTGGGAAGGAAGATTTCAGCGCTAGCAGGAGACCTGCGCGAGACCAGCCATCTGTTGCAATGCTATTCAGTTGTCCTTCACATAGGAAACTCCATGTCTGTTTGCGCAATATTCAGAAAACAGATGGCAACCCTGGACTAAATGAAGGTTAATAGGCACAGTCACACGAGAAAGGTTAATTTAATTAGTGTGCTTGTTGACTTTTAGGGTAGCTACGCAGCGGCTTGAGGTAGATTCGAACCTGCGACCCTCCAGTTACAAGGTCCAGAGCGTAACGCTACACCACCGCGTTCCACAAATAAGTGTAATAATTAAAATGATACTACTATTACTAATAGTAATTACAATTATAATTACTATTAATAATAATAATCTTCACTACTTCAAACCGACAAGCGCACTAAGATTACATTGAGACATGACAGTACAATTATCAATATCTTAACTAAACACACGTATGGCAGCCATGCAAGGCGCCCGTCCAAGGGAGGTTGCGGGAATCGAACCGCGTACTGCTGCTCTCCTGCTGCTCTTTTGGCCATGAGTGTTACCAATGAACCTGATTAACCTTCCCAGAGCGCAATAGAGAACGAAGAACCAGCAGTTTGACGATTACGACAGCAACAACGAACTAGGAATCTTTCTACCCAAGACGAACGGCTAGTGTCTGTTCAATCTAGACATGTCGGTCTGATACTACTGCATCAAGGACAAAATGCCCAGCCTACACGCTGGCTGGTGTTCCTGTCTGAATCACTTACCACTGAACAACTAACTCCTCTAACTCTATCTACTGGCTGCATGGCTTGCTAATGCTAAATCATTGGCACTCCCTGGTAAAACTCCTGTCATTTCTGGACACCTGCGCTTTGGAACCATAGATTGACAATAATGAACCCACCTAATTTAAAGATGTGGCCTGTCTGTACTTTCCAGTCCAACTTTGATTATGCTTAATCAATGAGCTAAATGTCCACAAAGAGGGAGTCCTTTCTGATGATTCCGGAATGCAACAGCTGCGGACAATCAATACCTAACGAGCTGATATCCTTGATGCTGTTAGCTCTTATTTCATCGCGCTCTCTTAAAAGACGGTGGATCTACTGATAGGTGCGGACGCAATAACTCTTCTTAGCAGATGGTCGGCTTATTTTGATCCTATTTCAGTAGATACTTAAATAGCTTCGTAGGCGCCTCTAGGTCTCGTAAATTATATGCGTTTTATAATGTATTACATTGTTATAAGGTCTCCTTAAGAAAAATGGCTCAGACTAGGGATATGATAAAATTAATTTATTACACATAAAAAGATACACATATCTACTTTGTCGGCAAGACAACCGGAGAACACTCGTAATAACCAAAGCAGCTTCATCTCAGACGGAGAAGACTTCAACCACACAAATGCGGCATGGACAAATCAGGACACCAGACAAGGAGATTAACTAAGAGGAGTAACCTCATTCGGCTCTTCTTATGAAAATTTTAAATAACTAAGCCTTGGCAGACAACTAACAAACAGGGTCTCGTCGTACCAAATCTAAATGCCAAGCTCCCTTATCCTAACATGTACTAAGCTCATATAGCCTTAACTAAAACTGCCACTCCTTTATAGAAAGCATTCTAGCAGCGCTAGCTTACCCAACCGTCACGAATCTAGCTTAGTACTAAATACTTAGTAAATAGATCTACAAATCCTTGTTAACAGGTTAGTACTAGATCCAACAACAAACTGAAATGAGCAGTGTCATACATACATACATACATACATACATACATACATGCATGCATGCATGCATGCATGCATGCATGCATGCATACATACATACATACATACATACATACATACATACATACATACATACATACATACATACATACATACATACATACATACATACATACATACATACATACATACATACATACATACATACATACATACATACATACATACATACATACATACATACATACATACATACACATGAGAGATGAGTCCTACAAGACTTCTCCGGTAGCCTGCCACTGTAATTGTATAGAATGTGTTATTACTGTGTTTGTTTTATTTGGTGGCTAACAAACTACTTGCTTACTTACTTACTTACTTGCATGCAAGCATTCATGCATAGATACATCCAAACAGAACTTGACGGGATGTAGTACTTCCGAATGTGTTTTTAGTCTTTCCCATCTCTCTTACTAACCGTAGTATCGTGTCTTCCTCGGGCAGAAAAATAATGACGATGATGATGACGACGACGACGACGATGATGATGATAATAATAATAATAATTATAAACGCAGAAGTACCAGACCCTCCTTGGCACTCACAATTTTGTACCACTGGCGCTGGAAACGTTGGGCCCCATTAACACTAAGGGCCTAGATTTTATCGCAAATTTGGGGCGACATCTCTCTTGCACCTCAGAGGAACCGCGCGAGTCCAGCTTCTTACACCAGAGAATCTCGATTATCATCCAACGGTACAACGCTGTAGCCTTCAGCGGTTCTATGGTGGCAGCCCAATCTGACTTGGACGAGGAATAAACGTTCCAGAAAAATAACACACGTAATCTCTAAGTCCCAGATGGAATGAAGTACCTCAGGGCAAAAAAAATAATAATGATAACGGGGAACGTTCGTGAAACGACCTTTTTGTTCCAACGCCTTGCGATTACGATTCAACGTTTCAACGCGGTGGCCTTTAGGGGTACCTTCACCAACTTATACCTAGACAAATAGGGCCCATTCCAGACAATTCTACACTGTAAATAATGTTGAAGTTCCTGAGGGATCCTGTTTACCTCGGAGCAAAAAGAAATATTCCTAATAATAGTAATAATAATAATAATAATAATAATAATGATAATAATAATAATAAAAATAATAATAATAATAATAATAATAATAATAATATTATTATTATTATTATTATTATTATTATTATTATTATTATTATTATTATTATTATTATTATTATTATTATTATTATTATTATTATTATTATTATTATTATTATTATTATTATTATTATTACAGCCCAGCAGGACTTGTACGAGGGTTAACCGTTCCGGAAAGAACAACTAATTTAATCTCTTAGACCCTGACGGAACGAAGTACCTCAGGGCAAAAAAATAATAATAATAGCAATGGCTGAACAGCAATGCGACAATGATTCAAATTACAAGCACGCATATCAAAATGATTAACTGTTCCAGTGGTTGTTTGTTCTCAGATCGCGAGCGACTCTGAAGATTTTTTCTTGAAGACAGCCCTGATAGAAATTTACGATTACAATTAGAATCGTCACATGAATGATTTCATCGACAGCAACAGAATACGAAGTCTGTCGCTACACACTTGTCGTCCTATTTCGTTTATCGCCATCCTATCCAGCAGCTGCAGCTCTGTCGGGCTTCACGCAGCACGCGGAGCCGCCGCGGCATCCAGCCAGCCCTGCCTTTTATAATCTCGAAACTCTTATTGTGGTTGCAGCGTCTGCGTATCGGCATCTCGTTTGTGCTGCATCACGGGTTCTTACGTTGAAGCTAAGGTATGCATTTATCTATATGGACGTTTATTAGGCGCCTTTACGGAAACAATCAGTTGCGATTATAGAAAGTTGTTTACGGCGATCATATAGGCGTTGTTCATCAAAGGCGAAGTTCACAGCCAACGCGTGGGATTAGCGTCGGCAAATATTGCATTTACACTAATTAATGTCAATTAATGTTAATTGTCAAAGGCGAAGATCGTCTAATATCTATTGCGTGACGCAAACTGTGTTTGTCTGATATCGATTACTTTACACAAAATACTTATTAATTATTCAATATTTAATATTTGATATTAATTTGCGCAGATCGTGACATAAATATTAGGTGACTTACAAAGAGTATATTTTTTCTTTTTTACCGCATATTTATATCAAAATGTTGATTATTTTCCACAAGTTGCATATCAATAATTTAATATTTAATAATCGAAATTACTTTACATAAATCATTCCATTTATTCTAATAAAATTAGACACCATTTTAACGACTTTCCATCCTGATGAAGGTCTTACTAGATTCAGGAAACAATATTTCTATCAGTTCCGACGTGAAAGTAATTATTTAAGAGTAATTAATCTGCAATCTATCGGGTACGACGAAATTAACAGATGTGTCTGTAGATTTTAAAGACGACACACATGCTCAAGTCTCAGGTGTCATGGTAATTAATTGAACCTCGCTATCTTAATTAATTTTCACTGTAATTAATTAAATTTACTTTATAGGCTAGTGCAGTTTTTATGTCTTCTTCTTGTTTCTTCATGATCCATGGGCTGATAGCCGGTAGGTGTCCACTGATTACTCTCTTCCACGACTCTCTGTCTTGTGCCCGGTGTGTCAGTTTCTGTATATTCATCCCACACCATTCCTCGATGTCCTGCAGCCATTCCCTGCATGGTCCTCCCTTTCTCTCCAATCCATCCATTATTCCTGTCATTATACTCTTTATCTTTCTGTCATCGCCCGTTCTACATATATGTCCGAATAGTTTCAGTTTCCTTTTCATTATAGTTTCTACCATATCTGGTCTGCTGTTAAGTCTTCTTCGCACTTCTACATTAGTTATTTTCTGTATCCATTTTATTTGTAATATTCTTCTGGCAGTTTTATGTAATTAAAGAGAAGCAGTGCCTTAATTTAGCCCTGAGAACCCGCCATTGGTTGGAAGTATTGTATTGTATTGTATTGTATTTCAAAACTTATAAATGCCTCTACGCAGTGCCCACCAATCAGAGGCGCTCCTAGTGCGAAAGTCCTCTGGAGTGTATGGAAATTTTTAAGACAATGAAGGCTGTGTGGCAGGACCACCAGATAGTAGTGCAGCCCGGACCTAAGGAGGAAGCTAATCCCACAATGAATTGCCAATACTAACAAAGGAACGAGACTGGACCATGGAAGTGTATAGATACTTCATTTTTCTTGCGGTCAGTGTACTCGTTATAGCTGAGTTGACTAGGCGCGCGCACTTGGAGTCGAAATCTCAATATAGAATTCTGCCCTGGCGGGGAATTGAATCTCAAAACTCTCGGTTGATAGTCTAGCACGCTAACCGCTAGACTGTCGCTCTCTGAAAAAGGATATAGGCGCTACATAGCAGTGCTTATGAAACACAGTTTAGCAATTAGGCAGCAGAAACTGTGCTACAAGGTATAGAACACTACTATGTTGTGTTTATCATCATCTATACATTGCTATATTCTGAGCCATCTTTGCTCTTTTACTGCCTTCTTTTCCCCTATGTATGTTACCGTTGGTACAAATATGGCGCCGAAGATTACCTTTTGATATTCTTCTGTACCATGTTAAGACACGCTTTTCTGCAATTATGTCCGTTTTGTACATTTCTCTAGACAATTCTACTAATCAAAATTCATATCTGAGCTTCTGCACATTAATTTCCATTCTGTTCAATTCTGTTGCCTTCTTTTCTCTGATCCTTTCCTACAATTTTGTTTACTCTGCAGTAGACTCAAATTCCCTTCTCTATCAGTTGTTACTCCTGCATAACCTGTGCTTCCTTGTGTACCTTGTGTACTCTTTTCTACCTTTAATATTCGTATTTTACTGTAGCCTTTGTACATAGATGTGCCTTTCTGTGCCAGTGTGTTTCCTTTTGTAACAGTTTGTACTTTTCCGTGTACCACCATTTTGCCCTGAAATGAAGAAATTGTATCCCAATTTGGAACTAATTGGTCTGAGCCTTTTTTCACCTAATCACGTCACGAGTATTTCGCTCGAAGAACAGGAGGAGGAGGAGTAGCAGGAGGAGCAGCAGCAGGAGTAAGAAGAAGAAGAAGAAGAAGAAGAAGAAGAAGAAGAAGAAGAAGAAGAAGAAGAAGAAGAAGAAGAAGCAGAAGAAGAAGAAGAAGAAGAAGCAGAAGAAGAAGAAGGAGAAGAAGAGGAAGAGGAGGAGAGGAGGAAGAAGAAGAAGAAGAAGAAGAGGAAGAGGAGGAGAGGAGGAAGAAGAAGAAGAAGAAGAGCAAGAAGAAGAAGAAGCAAAAGAAGAAGAAGAGGAGGAGGAGAAAGAAGAAGAAGAAGAAGAGGAGGAGGAGAAGAAAGAAGAAGAAGAAGAAGCAGAAGGAGGAAAAGGAGAAGGATGACAACAAGAGGACGATAAAAAGCTGGGATGGAGGAGGAGGAGGAGGAAAATGAGGAAGCGGAAGATGAGGAAGAGGAAGACAAATATAGGTATCGATTTTATGGTTCGACAACAAATGTGCGATTTTATCAGAGCGACCATTTGGGCAGCCTACGGCGCATCCATCATCTGTCGGATTTAATACTTTTCTCTCTATGTCCTTAAGAAAGACAGACAGATGAGGATAGGATATGATTGATTTGGCTATAATAGGGTATAATACAATAGGGTAGGATGAGATAGGGTAAGGTAGAATATAGTGAGATAAGGTCGGGTAAGGTAAGATAGGAAAGGGTAAGAATATACTGGAGAGTTTCAGATAGGATTTGATCAATCCGCATTGGATTATATAAGATTTTCTGTTTCTTGTGTGGATGATTTTGCCTTGCAATCGCACAGTAATCAATTCGTTCATTCAGCTGTCTTGCCAGCCGCCATTCTTACAAATCTCCGCGTGACAATTCTTTGGTCCATAGATTTATCGGCTATTGTCAATTCGACGAAGAAGTATATCCTGGCAAGGGAGGAGTGGGATGCATTATGTACTGGCTGCCTTGGCACTTACTGGCTTCCCTCGATCTTTCACCGTCGCGTCCCCAGCCATGGAATTGACGTTCCTTCTATCACGGTTCTTGATCCCTGGCTTTGTTTCTCTTCCCCAGCGATCTCTGGTTCACTTCTCCTTCCTACTGTGTATCGCTTTCTGTCTGTCTGTGCGTATTTGTCTCTCGCTGTCTCTCTGTCTGACCACCATTCTGTTTATTTCTCAGCCTCTGTTTGAATCCCTTGATCACTCTATCACTTCCTCTTTCTCTCGGTCTGTAATTCAGTTCTCTCTCTCTCTTTCTCTCTCTCTCTATCTCTCTCTCTCTCTTTCTCTCTCTCTCTCTCTCTCTCTCTCTCTCTCTCTTTCTCTTTCTCTTTCTCTTTCTCTGACACTTCCTTTGGCTGTCTGTATATTTATATTGATCTTTTGTAGTTTAGACAGTTTTTTTTAACTTTTATCTCTACATCCCTTATTGCCTTTCTATCTTCTATCTTTTAAGTATCCATCTGCGTCTTTACGACCGTCTCAGTCTCTGCCTCTTCTCGGCTTCTATCACTTTTCATTGCTGATGAGACAGGAACGGTAGTAAACACAAATATATTACAACGCCTTTGACAGGGTTTTAATTTTTTAAACGCGCTCATGGTGTCCGTAGCACATGTTGCTATGTTTTGTTCGGTGGCTTCTGCCCTCGGCCATTTAAATCAGCCTGTGAACATCCGCTTCGCACCAACGAATGAGATTGGTGTGAGGTTCAACCATGCATTCTCTTCTTGGTCGGTCTTTAACCTCTGTGCCATCCATTATTCCAAAAATGACTTGTTGCCACAATACCTCACAGCTCATAATTCTTCACCATATTTAAAAATCTGTCCGGGTTGTTGTCCACGGGTGTTTTAATCACAGTAGTGTCTAGTGCTTGCAGACACTTCTTTGTATACAGAATACTGAACAATCAGACAGTTACGCATTGGTGTTTCATTACAGCAGTGTTTAACACTTTAACGACGAGCGTCTACTAAAAGTGACTGGAAACAAATGCAGCTCGTCGTCGTTAAAGTGTTAAAACTGTAAGAGAGGCCTTCCTACAAACGCGTTTCGGTGTGTCCCAGTTGTCGCGTCTCGTTACCGATGGTTACATTTATCTGCCATGTCGGCCTGAGGACATCGCTTCATCTATCACTACAATCTTGTATATTTGTCCATAGACTACGAAGAGAGATTTATTTCTTATAAGACTTCCTTCAAATTATCCTTTGTGTGGATTTGATTATCTGTTGTAGTGCGTCCGTCTGCGGGTGACCCTGGTTCAGAACGCATTCCTGACAGGCGTAGAGAATCTGTTGGCGACTTGCCCTTGAGATCTTGTAATTAATGTCTACGTCAAGCAATTAATTGTGTCCACATTGCGCCAAAGTTAATTAATTCTTTCAAGTCTCATCGCATGCAATCAGATATCGCTGTGTGTGAATTTATGTTTCTCTCGCATACTCATATGTGTTAGTGTATAATATATGCGTTTATTTTCTTTCCAATAGCCTTCACTCATAGGTCTATATATAACATCATAGCCTTTCGATGGTGTTCTTTTTTCAGCTGATAATTCTACAGCGTCTGGCTTTTACATTTCTTATTTCTGAAGCTGTTTACTTCACCTATGACTTCCGTCAAATATGTTGCAATTCTGCGTTAGATTTTTTCAGCTTAGATCAAGTCATTCATCGCGGGAAAATACTTCCGCATTCAGAGGATATGGCGCGTGTCCATGTAGGTCATATAATAGACGGTGGTTACGGTTTTTAACAGCGAAGAGAGTTTAATGGCGGATCCGGCAGTTTTGAATGGGGGGGGGGAAGAAAAACAGACAATTTTGACTCGCGAAAAAAAGTGTTGATCTCTCGGGCGTTCTTGGTAGCTGTCCGAATATTCAAAATTTAACTGTCCTGTCCGTTGTTAGATGTTATCTAAACATAAGGCTCGTCTGTTTAGAGTTGCTTACTCACAGTGACCTAATATCTGGTTGACCTGACCTATCAGATCTTGACTTTTCCTTTCTAACGGATAAAGTCTTTCGACTGCAATTTCTTTTGAAGCAAACATCGGTTGATGCTTTGTACATTATGCAGATGATACAGAGCCTCGGCGATCTTGTTTGACAGGTGGAGGTGCGAGGGGACTCGGAACACTTTTGAACTGATCTGGTCAAAAAAGAGGTGACAAATTTGTTGACCTTTTTTGGTGTTTCTTCAAAATGTGGGGGACAACTGTACACTGTGTCCACCACTGTTAAAGGTGGGGGTATTGTCCCTCTAAATTCCCCCGGGATCGCCGCCTATGACGGTACAACAGGAGTAGCTGCATTAGATAGCTTATGCTGGTGATGATGAAGATGATGATGACGACGACGGCGACAATAATGGTGACGAAAGTAAACTTAGTGAATGGCGATTATAGTCACAGAGATGGTTATTGCAATAGTTAAACCAGACGCAGAGAATGGTGAAACATATTTAATACTTTTAATATCTGAAAAAACTTATATAAAATTTCTGACCTATATAAATTAAAGATGCTTCTAATACCGAACAAAAAGTTATTTTAATAGCATACAGCATTCCTAAGCCATGATGGCCGATGTGTTGTTGCATGTGTCACCGCTTCATATCCGGATTCATTTTGCGATTATTACCATGTGATGAATCATTCAATGCTTCTATGTAGGCACACCCGTCATAAGCTCTCTGGTCTCGGACATTAAAGATTCAGAGAGCCATGCCACGTCGCAAACGACTGAAACGAGGCTGCGTGTACCAGATCTATAGGTTCTCAATGGATGAATAGCCTCCATTATGTATCCGTGTTATTTATGTTTCAAAGCAGAACGAGGAAAACTTATTAAGTTATCAGTTTTCTATATTTGTTTAGCGTAGCTATTGCATTCGAAATCAGCGATCGCTACAGTAAATCTTTCAGGTTCCTAGTAAAAGGTTAGGGAGGCGCCTATCCCAGTTTTCGATCTTTCAGCTGGTTATGGATAGGCCTAAATTCAACGGTCCTGAACCCGGGGTCAGCGCATCGCAGAATTAGCGACTTACTTACCAACTTATGCCGTTACCAAATTATACTGCCTGGCGGCAGAAGGGACAAGTTGCACGAATAAAGCTTGCCGAGGGTCGTGACCCGTAGTCCGCTCAGCAGGTTTTGACTCGCAATCGTTAGGTTACAGGCCATGCAGACCTACTGTGTGACCATTGAATATAGCATCGTTGCGTCTGTGTCAACCTTGCCTAAGTGAATAAACGAATATTGATTAATTGATTGATCTCCGGAGAGGATCGAACCAGCACATATCCCGTTAGGAGACGAGCTCTCAACCGATCGGCTACCTTATCATACATGGGGAAATTTAAAGGCTTATTCACTAGCCTTGCATTAAGTGCGAGGAGTTGTGGAAATATGCCCATATATTTATGTGTGGAAAAAATGAACCAGAGCGAGGAATGGATAGAGAAGCTGCTAGAGAGAATTAAATCTTTCAAGTTATAACGAGTCACTTCCCGCATTGCTTAGAGTGTTTAGACCAGTGGTTCTCAACCTTTTTTGGCACGCGACACACCTAAACTTGCCACCAAATTTGGCGACACACCACGCAATCGTATGTGAACATTGTTAAAAATGTTAAAGTTAAACTAGTTTAACATTTTAAATTTTTAACATTTTAAAGAATGAAAATGTTCATGTTGAATCCTTTCCAGTTTCTACGTTAACTTAGTAGCATGCAGTTACTGAGATTTTGGTCCTGGATTTTCTGTGGATTATTTGCAAATGGAGGGTCCACAGTTTTTGTAAGTGCATCACGTAAGCAGGCTGAGAGAGATCTTCTGACCACTTTATTCCTTTTTTTCTTTATGTTGATCATCCGAGAAAAACCTTGCTCAGATAAGTAGGAACTATGAAATGAAACCAACTCTTTGATTGCTTTGCTCGCCAGCATGGGCGTCCGCAGGAATTTTTACAGGGGGCAAAATTTTTTACATGGCACAAAATTTTGTAGGAGGAGTAAAGTGACGTGTTTCCATATTCATGAACATAGAACACGTGACAACTTTAAAAATAAATAACTGTCAAGGACTTACCTAAATAATTAAGAGGTTTTTGCATTTAAAATCGTGTTGGGCTGTTATAATAATCATAGTAATAAAAAGATTTTATTTTTGTAACATATTTGCAAAATTCGGTGGCAAATGCCCCCTTACCCTCCTCCGGACGCCCACCTCTCCAGTGTTTTGTAATGTTCCCCTTTGTATGTCTTAGCCCAGAACTGAGTTCTTGAGGATTGCTTGTACATAACTTTCTAGATTTCTTCTTTCTCATGTTTTTCTTGATTGGTTTACTAAAACTAGCAGTGGCAGCGTCATTGTTTGCGTATTCACTATTGTTGGTGCTAGAACCCGTCTCATTGCTACCAAAATTTGATTTCGCATGACTAGTAGAAGATTCGCAACATGTTCGCTTTATACTGATCAGTTTATCCTTTCCAAATGTTGCAATAATGGGTAAAAGTTAACATCGGCGCCATCGCAAACGTGTAGGGGTCTATGGTGTATAAGATAAACATCATGGCCACCTTAGATTACGATATAATAGAATAGATATTATAAATGGATTGTTAGGAATTCTCACAGCCTACGTCCGCTAAGCTTCAAGTAAGTAAGTGTAATGTAGAAATGACGGGCGTAGGCTGTGAGAATTCGCGACACACCAATTTTATCGCGACACACCAGCGACACACCAGGTTTACGCGACACACTGCCGGTCGATGCGCGACACACAAGTGTGTCGCGACACACCGGTTGAGAACCACTGGTTTAGACCACCCTTCCCATTAAGATGGGCATTGGTAGAGACAGGTAAGTCAAACAATCGGTACCAGGTCAAAATCCATACTGCTGCGGTGGATAGTGCTTAGAATCAGGTCGGCGAGAGACGTAAATGGGAAAAGGAGGAATCAGGATAGGATATGTGAAAAACGAGTCTTTTCAGTTTTAACAGAAAGACCTGCACAGAAATTGCACTATATGCAGTTTTGGTGAGTCCGTAGGATGAATTAGAACGTTGTCGTAAATTCTGGCAGGAGTTAATTCCTGAGAGACGTAACAGCTGAGGCTATGGAGCTACTTCCAGGTGTTATTGATGAGGTGACGGAAGGGCGAGAAGTGTCAGGGCGGAAGAAGAACAAGAGCGGAGTGGTTGCATCGTGAATAATTGACGAAGATCGAAAGGTTGGGGAGGTTTGGGGTCTGCTGTAGGTATGATGTTAAACATCTGTTAAGCAAATATGGACATATTGACAGCCGTTATAGTCTGGTTCGTTGGGCGAATATGCAGCCATTTCGACTGCAAATGTCCAGAAGATTGAATTGCTAGAAATTTCAGGAAACGCAGTAGAAGCGTTTTTTGACAGAAGCAGAGCTATGACGCAGTAAAAACAAGTGCTGCCAGATTAATTATTTATCAACCTTACGATGAATTTTAAATGCAGCCTTGTGAACAGCATCGTGTATTTAAATACATTGTAGTCGAGAATTATGACATTTGAGTCGTCTCGCATCTTGGGAAATGAAGAAATCAATGAGTTAGCCCAATTCGTAGATTTATGTGCCAACTTCCAGACATTCAGTGTTAAGTGCGGAGAAAGGCTTTATGAACGCAAAGATGACAGAAATATGTAATTGAATTCAGTCTGATCACCTGGACTGTCTGGCAAAATTCAAGACGTGTTAATTCTGGTCAAGCGGTCAACATGGACTTTGTCCATCCGACATACGTTAGAAATCCCACAAAGACATATAACAGATTATTATCTAAGCAAGAAACGTCCAATCAACCTGGCTCATGTGTGCGCTCGGGTGTTCGATCAGAGACTAACAAGATACTATCTAAGTTAACCTTTTTCTAGTGTTGTTCTTTATATTCAGCACGACTTTAAGGCCTTTTAGTTTAGGCCAAACAGATGTACAATCTTGCACGGAACAGAGCGTAGGTACCAACTGTGCCCACACGTTAGGGTAGAGCGTGCACGGTGAAAAATGAACGAGGTGCATTGATTGGAAGGAATTTAGAAATTGTCCTTGAACATTGTATATGACTCGAGAAATGGTTTCTTAATTGCTGTTGATTTCTATAATTAATCTCAAGGCAGGAATTAGTGATCCAACACGACCCTTTACATGTTTACCCAGGTAACGGTTCAGATATAATTTGATCATAAATTGCTAGGCATAGTACACGTGAATCGACAGACTGACTTTGTTAGCCGAACTGACACTGTGTGATTGTTCTGCTAATTGGTGGCATGGGAATCGTAACTCAGGGAATTTGTAACGTTTTATTGGTTTAGACTGACTTGCTGAGAGACACTGTCACTTCCCAAACTCTCTCTCTCTAATTGTTCTCTGTCACGCGCCGAATTGAGCGTTAATTGCATAGTGCGACCGTACGTTACCTCCCGGAATAACGTACGCGTACTGTACGTACGTTATCGAAAAAAGTAACGTACGCGTACGTTAAAAATGCCACAAATTTATCTGATCATTCACAAAGAACCTCAATATAAATATCGACTGATACGGTACGCGAACCGTACGCGTACGTCAAAAATGATCAGTTTAGCTCAACAGTAATAGGCCAATTAGTCTCCCAGTACGCAGGCCTAGTTATTTACGAACGGTACCGAAATTTAGTATTAAAAATGCCACAAATTTCGGTACCGTTCCTACCGAAATTTAGTATTACCAATAAAATGACCACTGGCACTGACCATCCTATAAAGTGTGCCGTAAAATCTTAATATTCTTCACCCTAGGGGGCCTATGTGCATTAGACAGAATATTAGCAATTTGGGAATTTAAAAGTTTGAAAGACAGTAGAGATCATTGTTAAAATTGTTTACGACCGTCAATCACTAACTGTTATTGACTCTTCTTGTGCATAATGTTATGTATTTTATTTTCGTTATGAACTAATGTGAACGTACGGTAACGTACGGCATAATAACGTACGCGTACCGTACGTACGTTATGGAAAATAATAACGCACGTACCGTACGTACGGTCGCACTTTGGTTAATTGATTACGAATATATATATATATATATATATATATATATATATATATATATATATATATATATATATATATATATATATATATATATATATATATATATATAAAGAAAGGTAAAGTAAGTAAGGTAATAATGTACGATAAAATAAGAGAAGGCAAGGTAAAGTAAGAGAAGTTAATATTTGGAAGTCACTCATTTATTACAAAGTCTATACCAACAGTAGAAGCTGGGAATTCTAATGGCAAGTGTATGAGTATACGCCAACGCGCAACAAATGACCTCTGCCTGGTTGTCAGTCTAACTATCTTACTGTTTGTTTGTTTGTCTGTCTGTCTGTCTGTCTGTCTGTGGCTGACTGTCTGTCTCCATGCTTGCTTCTTTGTCTAGTAAACCCCTGTTTTACTGCCTATTCTGAGTCCGTTGTAATCACGGACGAAATGAACAGTTTTAAGTCGAAATCTGCCCTCTAATCGCGACATCTAGCGTTGGTTTAAGTCTGTATTTAAACCCACGATGTTAAAGGAGTTTCATTTCTGGCAGGCAGAAAACTTTACGACGGTTAATCAACGATTGCGTGTTGCCGACGGTAGCCATAGCAACGCCATTTGTTATACGTCGCGGATCAGAGCGCCCTGACAGCAGCAGACGCGTAATTATGACGTAAATGAGACGTCATAAGCCCCTCCAATTCGTTCATCGTCGCATCCTCGCTCACGCGTCAGTCCGTCCGTCTTGTGCTGCTAAGATATATTTAGGCATTACCGTTGAGGGTGTAGTTTAGTGATAGCTTTGAAGTTGTCAATCGATGGAGCTTCAAACTGTCGACTCATCGATTTGTAGCGTAGCGTTAACTAGAATGAAAGAATGCAGTCTTTGTTTTATAATTACTAAAACAAACAGTTCAATGACAACAGTAGTTCAATCGTCGTCATAAGCTTTTCTACCAGCCCGAATTTATTAACGATATTTGGAGCTCAAACTATCAGCTGAGTACATGACAAACTATCGCTACAAAATCTTATCACGCTCCAATAATGCTTTTGTGATCGCTTATTTAGGCTTTTCCCGCCACGGCAGCAGACCATCTCTGGCTGGTCTAAAACGGTCCGAAACTCATCACAACGCAAGTTCCACGTTTCCTGCGCGACTGCTTACCTGACATATTTCCCGCCAGCCGAGGTCATGCCACAGCCTCCATCATGCGCTAAATGCATGCCTTTTATACGCAACCAACAGCTAGAAATACGCGAATAATGCTTGGCAGCTGGACACCCTCAGTAACCGCAAACTTGTTATCAGCACAGGCTCAAAGAAGTAAACACAGCAGAAATTTGATGGAATCTTTCGCCTATTCGCGCGAAACACGCCAGTTAATCACAAACATCTCAGCAACTTCGTAATAATTATATTAACGTAACGCCGTATACACTTTTTCCAACAAACGCTCGTTCTAAAGATGCCTACTACTGCTCAGCGTAAAATTAGCTAATATAGCGACAAATGAGCTGCAGTGAATGTCACTAACCACACTACTCATTGCTGACCCGTCAGTGTGACCAAGAGGCTTCTACTTGCACCGAAGACTCTGGTCTGCACTTAACCGATTTCTGATGGGCCTGGGTTGGTGTGACATATCTATGCATCCTCATCATACATGAGAACAAACCACTGATCCTTCGTGCCATTGTGGCGCAGTAGACTAAGGCGCATGTTTGTCCGGGAAATGGTTTTAATGGTTAACGATTGCTTTTCATCTCGCTGGTAATGACCCTTTTTTCAGAATAGAAAGTGGCTTGAAAACAGCGGAACGATGCACTTGGGCCACCATCTAATAAAGCGGCACGTGTCAATAGAGAGAGTTGATTCCAAAGAGCAGGACCAATGCAAGCAAAGGCTTGAGTTTTGGCCATAGTAGTTCTCCCCCGTGGGATAAGAATATCATAATGGACGGAGGAAACAGCTGAAACTGGCAGACGAACGAGGTAACAGAGGTACTTGAGTGATAAGCTTGTATAAGACCGATGCAGTACAACTGTATTTGATATCGCCTCTTTCAGATTGCACTCACGACGATCATAAAGGTCGCCGGCGTTGAATTAATCTCTGTCGTGTCGCTTTGGCAAAATGGTCTTCTCTAAATTCTAAGGTTTTATGGCGACAGAGTCGGTTTAAATTAGGAACGTTTGCCGCTGAGTGGATTATTTGTTTCGTGATCAAAACGGAGTTTGATTTTCATTGCAAATATTAAGTTAGACGTGTAGAGGAATCAAGTCCAAAATTCATTCATTCATTCATTCATTCGGTTATTTAATATAGCGCATCTTCGAAAAACCTACCCAGAAGCGCTCCCAGCCCAGCCACGGCAATAGAGATTAGACTTGAGGGGCTTGTAAAAAGCAGACGTGCTACCCCTGGGGAGAAGGCGAATCTCTAACGGAAGACCATTCCAAATGGAGGAAGCCCGGCGTTGCAATTTCGTGGCAAGCATGCACTTCCTGAAAATGATGCATGCAGGGAGCAGACACTAGTATGGATAAAATGCTTAAAGGCCTGGTGGTAAACCACACTCAACGTAAGCCACTCTCTGGCTACGCTGGGTTTTCCGATATTGAGTTCAAAGGGAGACCAGCATCTTTCAAAAGGGGGCCACAAAAATCTTCATTTCATGACAAATTCCGCTAACATATCAAACCGATATCATAACATATCAAAATAGTGGTCTGTAATATCTAGGAGGGATGGGGCATAACTATGGATTCAAGGTTTTAATTGGTCTACAGTCCCTGGCCTTCCTCTGGCACCGCGACTACATTCAATGTCTCACAGCAGTGACTACATTGGCTACGCCAAAGCCACACTGCGTTCTGGAAAATTTGGCCAGGCTGCATTTATTACTAGACAACTGATGTTTGCGAGAGTTTGGATACATTAATGATTGCTGTATGCAGACATCGCTTTCAAAAGCGTGGCTACAGCAAATGTGAACGTGCTTTAATACCAGACAATTGACGTATTTCGGCATTCATTCTAATCTAATTTCTGCTGAGTGTAGACATAATTTTATAAAAGCGTACACGATATCACATGAAGGACGGCATCTGACGGTGACGCAGGAGGCCCAATGGTTGATTCGCATCTGTATAGAGGCATCATCTGGAATTGGTGCCTGTACCCGCAGAGACTTTTTTCTCCTCTCTTCTCTTTTGGCTTTGGCGTTACTGACATGTGGGATTTGTGTGGGTTAAGTACCATTCACTTGGTTCGTTTCTTATTTATTTCTTTCTTTTGTATGCGCCAATATTTAACGACAGGTCATCAATCGACGACATTTATGCGTTGAGAGACGTACGACGTGACCTCTACTCAGGAGATGCTGGAATCTGCAAATTCTGCATTACAGGACAAACAATTGACCAGTGAGGGAGAGATGAGAGAAAGAGAGAGAAAGAGAGAGAGAGAGAGAGAGAGAGAGAGAGAGAGAGAGAGAGAGAGAGAGAGAGAGAGAGAGAGAGAGAGAGAGAGAGAGAGAGAGAGAGAGAGAGAGAGGAAGAGAGAGGTATAAAGACAGAGAAAGACGGACAAAACTAGAGAGATTGAGAGATAGAGTGGAAAGAGAAGATACACAAAGAGATCGAGAGATGTATGATATTAAGGCAAGAAAGAGAGGAAACAAACAGATGGAAAGAAAGAGACAGAAAGACTTAGAGACAGACAGGCATAGATAAGATCTTTATGATTTTTCATAGTTTATTGTAATTGTAATTGAACATTCATATAGCGCCGCTCAAGTGTAAAACAAATCTACGCTAACCTATTTGATCTTAAATGTAACTGAGAATAGAACATTATTCTGTGATCAAACACAGTGGCAGGCTTGCGTACACACGCTGACCAAACCAATAGGTTGGCGGTTTGCTGTGTCAGATGTCCCAAACTATGTACAATTTGAGGTGAAAATAGACTACTGCTCTTTTCTATTGAAATAATAATACTAATAATAGTGGAATCGGTGCTTGTACCCGCAGAGACTTTCTTTTTCTCTTCTCTTTTGGCTTCATAGCGCATTGGATAACATCTGGCGTAGAGTGCGAGAGGTACAGAGATCGAGTCCCATAGGCGGACATGCTTTGTAGGCTGCAATTTGCGCCGTGTATTGCAGGCTGTCTGTTCTGTTAGTAGTTAAGATTTATCGCATAACATGTACATGTACAGCGCAGTGCGTTTGCAGGCGCTTAATTAAAGAATAAATATTATTATTATTATTATTATTATTATTATTATTATTATTAACAATAATTATATTCTTTATTATTTCAAACCGACAGCGCAGTAAGATTACATTGAAACAAGGAAGTACAATCAATATCTATTAACACACGGTGTGGGAGCCATGCAAGGCGCCGCCCTAGAGGGGGTTACGGGAGTCGATCCGCGTACCTTATGCTCTCCTGGCCATGCATGAGTGTTACCGCTACTCTATCCCCCTCCCCGAAATGAACTAATAGTTACTGTGTTTCGTTGTAAGAGAGACAGAAAGTATACTATATTTCATATTGAGATATCATATTAATTAATGTTCTTCATGGTAAAAAAGGGCCAAAGAACAGGCAAGAGAAAGAATACGAGGAGAGAGAGGAAGCTCTTTGTAGTAATGGAATCGCAAGCTAGTTGTTTTCACGATGAAACTGGCGAAAGAGTAGACTGTGGCCATTCTTCTGCCTCCTGCAGTGATGACATCCGCTAACAGCGGAAACAAAAGACGTGCAGACACATTGTACAAAATATACTAATGGTCGCTCGATGGAGTTGGTCAACAGAACGTATACCATAGTAGTGCATAAACGCAGAGGCGCAGCGACCTCCCTCTGTACCGTCCGACCGGAGGGGCCCCTTCCTGGAAGGGGGTCCCTAAAAGTGGCAAAAAATAACCGTGAACATAATATGAACCCTGTATAATTGTATATTGTATATTACCGCATTCCAGTTTCCGCATTGTAAGGGGCCCCTCGGCCCGGAGGTATGTTCGGAGGGGGCCACGTTCCTGGTTGCTACAGCTCTGCGTAAACGTGTGTATTATGATATATTGTTACATAATCCTATAGGAATGAGACTAAATATATTTAGTTCTTGTAGTAGTGCATAAACGTGTGTGTGTATATATACAGCGATATATTGTTACATAAGCCTATACTGTAGGAATAAGACTAAGTATATTATTTTAGTTCTTGTAAGTTGAGCGCCGTCTGTACATTTTTGCGTTGAAACTTAACCTTACAAAACATGCTGTGGTTGATTTGTATTCAGCCTCGATGTTGTTTGTTGGTCCTGTGAGACCGCTTTGTTGTCAGTCTCTCGACGACTTCGTCTTTGTATTCCTGTGTGGACGACGTGCTGTTAATTTTTAACCAGTTTTCGTGTAGCCTACGCTGCTTTTCTTCATGAGTTTTCGCTGAGTTGTGTCGTCGCGTGAGGCCGACTTCCTATTGAATATGTGAGCCACGCTACATCTGTACATAGCTCAGGAAATGATGCTTTACCTAAAGCTGCTGTAATATTTATACTCACAGATTTGTTTAGCAGTATAAATATATAGTGGACACATGTATAATTGTATATACGTAAATATTACTATGTGCATACATAGGCTCTGACTGGTCAGTAAGTTTTAAGCATTCGTTTCTATTGAAAGCATCTGTTACGCACCACCGATGATTTTGTAACTCGTTCATTCGCGCTATTGGGTTGTCGATGCGCCTAGCTGACACACAGTGATGACGTGCCTCGGATTGCGTCTAGAGGACACGCGTCGAATGTCTGTAAGGGTGTATGATACTGGCTGGCGCGCAATTTATCACGGGGCCGCTCGCGCGGTAAGACGTCAAGCTGGAATTGTGACGAGTCAGCGGTTTTTAAAATCCATGCACATGCAATTGCGGAATGTTCTGAAAAACGAGTATTCTGCAATGGCGGTGAGTCATGAACCGGAATAAATCAGTACGATCTGCTCAGAAGAGCCTATGAAGGGCAGTCCCATGCGCATTGTTGACAGAGCTCGGAGAGATTTTTCAACAGTCTGTCGTATGCTTAGTTGAAAGCTTGAGTTACAAAGGCTGTTGACAGATAGATTACTGCGAGTAGAGAATTTATGTTGAACCCTGAAGTACGGTTGTCATTGAACTGTTAGTAAATCTTTACTTGTGTTTACGACCACCATCATCAACGTTTTGCACCGTATAGGACCGCGCTGTATCATCGGCTTGACCTACCCAGATTCTGACCTGGCACTGAAACGGACTTAACAACCTGGCTACAGCGGACTTGATTTGATATAGCGTCGGTGAATAAGCTGGTTTTTCTGATTTGGAGACTTGCGTTCAATTGATCGATTGTCAACTCCGGAAGTCGATGTTCCCACTGCAGTGTTCTAGTTTCACTACTTCTACAAAACTATAAATAGCCCTTTACTGGACCTAATTAACCGTCGGCATGCTAACAGCTATTGAAGACCAGTAGATCCATGAAGACACGGTTAATAGGCCTACTATTATTACGCCGTTGTTTACTCGTTGACACGAACGTGTCATATGTGCGTTTTATGTCCATTTCGACGTTTGCCTTTTTATGGTCCGCACTGTATGCCCCAGTAATTCAGTTCTTGCTCTCGAGCATTAAGTCGCTTGCGGTGCTTCCCCGACACTTTTCTCACTTCCAGAGAACGGTTGCCTTGGTTACTGGAATAAGGGAAGTGTACAGTCACGTCATTTCACTCTGACAACTGAGTGGATGTCGACAGTAGGCGTGAAGGCATCGGTGCAAATTGTATGCAGCCAATTTCATCCTCTGCTATTCTCGTCTTCCTCGCCGTTCTCATATCCGGATTGTTTATGTTCGTCATCCTGTTCTTGTTCTTGCTGTTGTTCCTCCTCCTCTTTCTCCTGCTCCTCCTCCTCCTCTTCTTCTCGTTATTGTTCTTATTATTACTGGTCTTAGTAGCATTGTTATTACTATTATTATTATTCTCATCTTAGTAATTCCAAATAGCAGCAAACTACACCGTTTTATTTTGATTCGTGTTTGACGTTGCTGCTGCAAATATTAATGGATAAAAAAATAAATAATAAACGATTATCATTTCATAAGTGTACAGACTAATTTGTTGTTACGCAGGGATCATCTCTGTTTTGCTAACTGATGTAGCAGTCTGTAGGTCTTAACGACATTTAGCATCATATAAGCTATCGCGAGAGCCTCTGACTTCTTTGGTCTTTGAACTGCGCTATATAAATATTCCATTGCAACTATTATCACAATCTTAGCCCTAGCTGATAGATAAATACAAGATGAATCGTTTAGTCCGAATAAATAAATAAATTGATGTATATGCTGTTGTGAGGAAACGTGTTCGTAGTGGTATGGAGTGACGATATTGTGGCAACGCATGTGAATGTATCTACATATAGAAAGGGAGATGCTTTCGACACTCCTTCGACAGTAGGCCTATATGCGTGTAAGATTATGGCGAAGCAGTACGAGTAAGAGACGTTAGAAGAAACGAGAGAAATTGAGAAAGGAGGAAAGGGGAGAGAACGATAGAGAGATAAAGGCAGAGAGAGTGAGAGACAGAGAGAGATAGAGAGATACAGAGAGAGACAGAGACAGAGACAGACAGAGAGATTGGACCAAGGGTTTCAAATGCTAACGGTTATAAGTGGTTTTCCCCCAGATACATGTGATCCATCAAGACTGCAGAATTAGGAGACCGTTATTATTATTAGCGTATTTTAGTCAAAGAGACAGAGACAGAGACAGACAGAGATAGACAGAGAGACAGAAAGGCAGAGACGGAGATTTTTGAGTTGAGTAGAGGCTAAAGTGAAGCTTAGTCTCAGAATCGCAACGTTATGAACAAACTTTTAGTGAGATTAGAAAGCACTCTGAAGTTGAATTGAAGAAAATCGTGCAACCACGAGTTTCGTTGTCTGCCTCAAGTGAACGAAGCTGGGTGGATCCATGGATTCTGCACCCGGCTATGCAACGATGTAAACGAACAAAGTGTGACAACTAGCGGTAGATCTTCTTCTACCCGTGTACCTTACATTATATTCATATACATTGACGAAGATGGTGCATGCTGGCAATCGGTTTTTCTGGGCTATGTGTAGAAAATTTAATATCCGGCACAAAACCTACAATATGCATTTAATCAAAACATCAATCAAGATATAATTCATTATTGACTACCATTAAGTCTAATAAATCCTACATCCATTAAATCTTTTCTTAGACCAGCATCAGGTTAAAATTTGCATCATTGTTACGGTTCTTCTTAATATTAATAATATTTTTGTTATTGTCATCACTGTTATTAAGTTTTGGCCAAGGTAAATGTAATCCCTCAGGACCCTATAGGAGATGCCAACGGATAGGTCTATAATTATCTGGAAAATCAGGCCTCGTCCTCCGCAACATCAGAGAATGTGCTTCGAAATGCTGTGATGTATTATAATATTTGGCTTATAGCTGTGGTTATTATTAATATTATTATAATAATAAATATAATAATAATAATAATTATTATTATTATTATTATTGTCATTACTAGAAGTGGTGGTAATAGTAGTAGTGGTGGTGGTGGTGGTGGTGGTGGTGGTGGTGGTGGTGGTGGTGGTGGTGGTGGTGGTGGTGGTGGTGGTGGTGGTGGTGGTGGTGGTGGTGGTGGTGGTGGTGGTGGTGGTGGTGGTGGTGGTGGTGGTGGTGGTGGTGGTGGTGGTGGTGGTGGTGGTGGTGGTGGTGGTGGTGGTGGTGGTGGTGGTGGTGGTGGTGGTGGTGGTGGTGGTGGCGGTGGTGGCGGTGGTGGCGGTGGTGGCGGTGGTGGCGGTGGTGGCGGTGGTGGCGGTGGTGGTGGTGGTGGTGGTGGTGGTGGTGGTGGTGGTGGTGGTGGTAGTAGTAGGCTTTACCAGACCTACTAATAGTAGGCCCTAGTAGCAGCAGCAGTAGTAGTATCTTGACTTTATCTAACCCCTAAAGATGGCATGTAGGATAGGACTTGTGTCATTTTGTTCGACGATCATGATTCGCACAGATGAATATTGTAAGCGTTCGTCCCTCGCAGACAAGGAATTCTTTTTTGATCTCCGGTTGACTTCAGCCCAACGTCTTGATGTACGAGATGACCACTAGCCGCAATGCCTTCCTTTCATCGCTTCTTCCGATGGCCGACGATTCTTTTCATTTCTAAACTTCTTTGAACACGCGATGATTCGACGTAGGTCAACTTCAGTCGAGATGCGAATCCACTCACGATTTAGGCCTATGTCCCGATTTGCAATCACTTTTCGCTTACAGTAATCGCCAAGCTGACTTGGCTAGAGCCGATTTCACACTTCCTTTTTTACACTTTGAACGGCCGCACTACTCAAAACCCATAAACAGCTGGCGATTCAGTTCGAAGTCACTCGATAGACACCTTTCGTAAGTTCACTACGATTCTACCTAGAACCAGGTACATTTTTATCCTTCCAGTGGAATGTCTAACTTTCCAGTCGGATGGCTTATAACTGAAGAATCTTAGGACGACAGTTCCACGCTTTTGAGAAAATTAATCGTCTGCCCAGAACCAAATGATGGACGCTGACTGTTGATTATAAATTTCTTTGACTGAGTTTCTGCTCTCCATATTGATCCAGGACACGGCAAGCAGTCTTCCGGGCAGCCTAACTACATTTTTGTAACACTGCTGAATCGTGTAAGTAAGCAATTATTACTACAGATAAGCACGCGTAAGGTATCCCATTTAAATGCCTCATTAGAAGTCGCTGGAGGTTGGGCATGAAAGAGAATGAAATCCCGAGTGTCGCATGGAGAGACGGATGATTAATTGTTCACTGACGACAGACATACTTCTGGTTCTCTCTTGGGAAAACTCCTCCCTCGGGATCGGATTCATTCACTTACCAACCGGTTTCCTAAGGGAGGCGGATAAACCCAGCCCACCCCTAGTGAATACATCATATTTCTGCCTCTACGAAAACAAGGCCAAATTGGAGAAGTTATAAACCGATCGAAATTCACGCTATAACCGATCGTTAGGTCGACGCTGATCCACATTAGCGGAGACACAAAGGGTCTTGTTCCATATATATATCAATCAATCAATCAATCTTTTATTTGGTAACCAAACTGAATAGGTAAACAAATCAGACAAAAAACAGGCAAATCAATTTCTGTAGTCTGGGTACACAGGTGACACAGAAAGGGCCGTGGACCCCGCTTAAACAGTGTCACCTGGGTAGAATTACAAAACGTATAAACGCCAATCTTTTATTATGTTACTGGTAGGTCGTAAAAAGAAACTATACTTTTTATCTTAACTAAAGGACTCGGCAATATACACTCGGAACTATGAACCAAGGACTCGTTAACCCACTTTGGTCATAATAATCCCTGGTGTCCCTGAAAAAGATATATATACGTTGTTCAAGTAGGAACGAACGCATTGTTCTTTTAAAAGACCACAGACTAGGCAACTGTCGGATGTTTAGGGGTATCTGATTCCAACCGGCTGGCCCGGTGAATCTAATTGAGAATTATAAACGAGTGTTAGTATGGGCAAATGGTTGGTGATATAGGCCGGAGTCAGACACGAATAATATATATATATATATATATATATATATATATATATTATTCCTTGCATAGACCCTGTATATAGGGTACTCTGTATATATTCTGTATATGTTCTGTATCTCTCTCTCTCTCTCTCTCTTTAACCGTCCTCGATACGAGGGTTGGTCGCATTGTAGACGATTCTTCTCCATCCTTTCCTGTCCTCGGCTACTCGCAGCAACCTCTCTGTTGATAATCCCAACCATTCGCCAATGTTGTCCATCCACCTCTTCTGTATACATTCTGTATATACCTAGTATGTACCCTGTATATACTCTGTATATATTCTGTATGTGTTTTGTATATATTCCTCTATTTACTTCGTATGTATACCCTGTATAAGTGTATATACCTCGTGTATACCCTGTAGGTACTCTGTGTATACTCTGTGCATACTCTGTTAAAACCCTGTATATACCCTGTGTATGCCCTGTATGTACTCTGTTTGAGTTGACATCAGTCAGTCCGTCCGATAGGGAGACTCAAGCCTCCGGCCAATTAACACGAGGCAGAGGGTTAGCACGAAGTTCGTTTATAGCCAGTATCTAGAGACTCTCGTATACCATGCGCTAAGGCAGATCAGATTATGGTTCGTCGTTGCTGTCGACATAGTAAGTTGTTGTTGGCGTCGTATTCTCATTCGTATTAGTGATTCAAATGGTCAGACACGAATTCTGGAAGTACACGAGCACATTAATGAGACGTTTATGAAGACAATTAATGAATTATATTGTTCCCGGATGACAATAAATGCTAAAGGAGTATTCGCATTTAATTCATATTCGGGAGGGAGGCTGATCTGTTAAGCAGGCAGATTATCTATCCGATATTATTATGACTTACGCTGCTGGTGTATTCACTGATATTGGCAATTAAATAGCTATGACCAACATAAGCACAGTTTTTCCTATCTGGCATAATGAAATCTATACAATAATATTGAACTATAATTAAAAAAAGAGATAAAGTGCGAATAGAACGAGATCGTTACACAAGGGAAGAAGGAATAAAGAAAGAGAGCCAAATAAAAGGACAAGCCATTGAAATGAGTTCAATAAAAACATGACCGGCAGAAGTCACGGTCACAGTGGCGTCACGATGGGGATGCGGGGGGTGCGGACCGCACCGGGTGACACCCTCAGAAGGGGGTGACTCCCAACATGAGAAAATAATAAAATAATTGGAAGATGAGGAATTCCTAAAAAAGTCATCACTTTTTTTGGGAGACGAATTCCTAAAAAAGGTCATCACTTTTTTCAGGGTGACACCATGACTTACCGCACCGGGTGACACCAGCCCTAGTGGGAAGAAGAAATAAAGAAAGAGAACCAAATAAAAGGACAAGCTATTGAAATGAGTTCAATAAAAAACATGACTGACAGAAGTCACGGTCACCAGTGCTTCTCTAGCAACATCCTTGTACTTTGCCATCGTTCGTTGTCCAGTCTCTGAAGCAGTCGGACCACGTGCGCAATCCATTACTGCACTGACAGGTCATCGCAATTATTCGCATGTGAAAATGAAACTGGTCTTACCGTCGCTCATTTATCTGGTCTTCAAGCTCCAATGACCAGCCGTGGTTTCAGATTGCGCGCTTTGCGAGACAATGGTTTTATTTGGTTTTCGATAATAAGCGCGTTTTAAGGAAGGAATTGTGAATGCCTCAGTTAGGGAACGGTTTTAGAAGAAGAGGAGGACGAGGATGAATAGGACGAGGACGAGGAGGAGGGATAGGAGAAGGAGGAGGACGAGGACGAGGACGAGGAGTAGAAGAAGAAGAAGAAGACCAAGAAGTAAAATGCAAAAACAGGAAAAGAAGAAGAAGAAGAAGAGAAAAGAAAGAACAAAAGCAAGAACAAAAGAAGATTAAGAAAGAAGGAAGAGGAAGAGGAAGAACGAGAGAAAGAGTTAGAACAGGCGGAAATGGAAGTCTGAGAACCAAAAGAAGAAAGTGAAGCAGGAGAGAAGGAAGACTAGACAGAACAAGTTATAAGAGCAAGAAGAACCAGAGAAGAGCTTGAGAAAGTGCTAGCGAAAGAACGAGAAGGTGAAGCAGAAGAAAAAAGAAAAGGAAGAGGAAGAAGAGGTGGTTGTAAGAGCTCTAACATTTCAATAATTACGGATCTCAGTGACTTGCAACTGAAGCGGTCGAGATTGGTTTTTAAAAACTGTAGAACGACAAATGTTTGTCGAAGTTTCATCAATGTCTCATTTCCTTACTTGTCAAACAAACTGCATGTGTGCTGATAAATGTTTGCCAAAGTCTCATCAATGTCTCATATTCCTTTCTTGTAGGAAAGAGGAGGAGGAGGAGAAGAAGACGAAGACGAAGAGAAGATCAATACATAAGCTAGCTCAAAAAGGCAGCCATGATGAACTGTTAGAGGTATATGAGGGCAGCTCTCCCTTCGTCGAATGATCTTCCGACGGACAATACATGCAGTCAGAATATCCAAAATAACTTAAATGGTTAATTAAACAGTTGACAATGGCTAATTAAACAGTTGACAGAGTGGAAGTAAATTGCTTGAGCAATTGTCTGCAACCGTGCGTCGGTGTCTCTTTCTGTACATTTGTATAGCGCCTTTTCAGAATCTCTTAAAGGTATTGCTTATAAGATATCTTTTATGTAGAGCCTATTTTTTCTTTTGACATCGGCAGTTGATGTGTGTAAACTGTTCGCGAAGCAGATGCTTCATGATGCGAATGGTCGATAATTCCTTGTGTCATTACCTATGTCATTCCTTGTGTCATTCCTTGTGTCATTCCTTGTGTCATTCCTTGTTTCACTCCTTGTGTCATTCCTTGTTTCCCTCCTAGTATCATTCCATGTGTCATTCCTAGTGCCACTTCTTGTGTCACTCCTTGTATCATTCCTTGTTTTATTGCTGGCGTCATTCTTTGTCTATGTCCGCGTACACGCCCTCTGGTCTACTTTGAATTTTTGTTAAGCCTTTCAACAGTTTTTATTCGGAAGAATCGGCGAACTTGTTGCAGAACTTGCAACACAGTGATTTGAGATCGATAAGAGCGCCATATAAATGTCCTAACACATGTAAACATATGATGACCCAGTGAATGTATGTTTGGGCTCGTGAGTGAGCTTAGCTTTAGAGTAGACATTTAGAGTTTACGATTACGATTGCATATATATATTTTTATATATACTTATTTATTATATCATGTATATATGTATGCGTGTATGTACGTACATATGTATGTATTTATGTATGCATATGCTGTTAAGTTAGAAACTGATTTCCGACTCACAAAACATGTTTCATTTTCAATAATTAAGAAGTTAAACACTGATTTAAACTTTAGAGGCATGTGTTTCGTTGGAATGGGCCAAAATAGTCGGAACCGAATCCTCGGTTTTGAGTCTTCTGCACAAAATCGAACCCAATTAGGCGACACAATGGAATCGTCTGCGACGGAATGAGAAGAGCTGTCGTCTGCTTGTGGCATCTTTTGTCTGGTGGGAGATTGCTGTAACAGTCCGTAGATACACAGACAGAACTCCTGTGAAGGTTCCAAACGACGCTATAGGCCTAAAACAACAAGATAGGCCTACGTGCATATAGAAGAAACAAGATGTCAGGAACCTCGCGTACACCGAACCTTGCACCGTGTACTGGTACTTTTTTGTACAACCAACGTACGCTGAGCTAGAAAAAATATATATAGGTGGACACAACTTTAACATCGATTCTATACGGTGAGTGGAAAAAGCGACCCTCTATAAACTATATAATAACATGAATTTAAAAAAACAAATAAATTAAAATCCAGTTGGAAAAAGTACCAATGAAACTATCTTGTTTGACGCGTTGAGCAATATATAACTTATACTCAAAATCTCTTCCTTCTGCTTTGACCCAAATAGTTAGGAGCGCCCGCCAACCACTTGTTGCAGAATCGGTTTGGTTCGTTAGCGGTTCGACAGTTTTACAAGTTTGTTCACAAAAGACGTAAGATGACTTCGCGTTGAACGCGGAACCGTGCAAAATTTAAAAAATCATTCAATTTAAATATCCTGTTGAATTTTCTTATATTTAGAAATATTTCGTAGTCACATAAAGCGGGTCACTTTATTTCCGCTGACACTGTATTCAATTCCTATATGATCTGGTCCACTCTATTCTATTCTAATGCTAGTTTGCCTGTCTGTGTCAACAGGGCAATCGTTCAAGGGTGTGACTCCTGTAGCGCCACCCTATACTAAGAGTGCTTAGTTTTATGTTCTACACCCACGACTACTTTAGTTCTGTTTCATCTTGTCTTTACTGGACAGGTAAATGCATAGACCTATCTATTTGACTAGGGAAATGAACAGAGAACACATGAGTATGCATTTAAATGAATATGAATATAATGTATATCAGTTAAAGTATGTAACAGTTCAATGTCTAGTTATTCTATGTCTACTTTGCCTTATTCCTTACCTAGCCAGCATCTTTGCTATCTAGATTTTATTGCCTAATGCTACCTCCCAGTAAGACCCTTTAGCACGGAATGTTCTCACAGTTTGTTCCTCGTGGAAAAGCTGTCTTTCATCCGTTTGTTCATCTGATGAGTTCGCGGCTCTGTTCGCAAATCGCCTTGTTTCTCCCTCGTCGAAGCTCGACTGTCCACCGTTCTCGTGACTTCTCGTAGCTTGATGTCTCTCCCAAAGAGACCGTCGTTACAACCCGAGTGTGCGCTTTACTACTCCAGAGTAACGTACACTTCACTCGCGGAATAACTCCTTAAGTCCGTTGACAAGATCGCTTCGCAAATGTCGACTTCCTATGATGGAAAGTCACGCTTCACAACGGTTTGTTACGAGAGCGTTTCACTCGAATTATTCGATCCTCGCTGTCCAACGTCTCGACTTATAAACTCAACTGCATCGATCGTTTCGCAAAACCGATCATATTGACTAACGATGCACTCTCATCGACTTAGTCCAACATCCACCGAGTCGATCCACTCAAGATTTCTAGAACGTCTTGTTCAGTTGAAATCAAAAATCGAACTGCCGTATCTCCACGCCACGTCACCACGGTTGCTTGGTTACCGAGTCGTCAGCTGCTTCGCCATAACGGTTTTGATCAGCTGTTCGTACTGACCAATGAGGTGAGTCCACATCGTCTGCTGTCCTTTGCGTAGACATGATGAACCCCTCTATCTAATATTAATTAATCCCTACAATGCTGGCTTAGCTGCTGGCATTTTAATTAAGTTACATTTATGTAGCTCTACTATCCTACATTATATAATCTAAATAGATTCTTCTCTACACTGTAACATCTTATAGCATGTTGTGTAGCTGGGAATCATTGTGTGGTTTGGGAGATCATTACATCACCCCCCACAATCAAAGAAATAATACATTTTTTCTTAAAATACTATGACTCCTTACCTAACTACACAATATTCTTATCTACACAACTTATATTAACATATATCAGTTATCTATTAAAACCATTTACTGTTCCAATTGGTCTAACTTTAACTGGTGAAATATATATTAACTTGACTTAACAATCCCTTAACTTATACTTTGAAGCAACACACATTTCAATCTCTTAACTAGTCATATATGAAATGATAATCTATCCTATCATGTCATAACTTACGTTACTATCTTACTTATGACTATTCTAATTGGCTTATTCTAGTCCTCTACTTAAGTAATCTGCCACCACATTATCACTACCTTTAATGTATCTTATCCTAAACTTTTAGTTTTGCAATAACAGATTCCATCTCATCACACGATCATTCTTCACATTACCTGTCTTCAAGTATTGTAAACTACAATGATCTGTTTCCATCACAAATTCCTTTCCATAAAGATACCTGTTAAATTTCTTCAACCCGAATATCATTCCTAAACACTCCCGTTCCTCTACAGAATATCGTTTTTCTGCGTCGCTCAACTTTCTGCTTACATATGACACCGGATGCATCACTCCATCGTATTCTTGCATCAGTACACCTCCCAAAGCTGCCTTTGATGCATCTGTTCTAACTACAAATTCTCTATCTAGGTCTGGTAGTTTTAATATTGGTGCTTCTGATAACACCTTCTTGAGTTCTGTGAATGCACTCTCCAATTCATTAGTCCATTCAACAATTACTTTGGCATTTTTCTTGGTTAATTCTGTGAGTGGTTTCATTATCATCGCACAGTTTGGTATGAATTTCCTGTAATAGTTGACTGCTCCCAGAAAACTTCTTACTTGTTTAACTTCCTTAAATTTTTCTCACTACCAAAGTTAGGTTTCACTTGACCACTTACCACAAGGATTCTCTCCTTGCATCTTAACCTTAACTACATCTTACCTCTACAACTACTTATTTTTTAAATAACTCCTGAACTTCATGTCTGTTTATCTCAACACCAAGTTCCACTAACTTCTCATCTACTTATTTTCTCTAAATTTCCTACAGCTGCCCTTCTGTAGCTCTTGACTAACTTAATTCAAAGATCACTCCTAGTGATCATTTCCTTAACTCAAAATATAAAATCATTGTATATATCTATAACCCTTAATTACAGAATTTTCCTCGTCAAATTGCCTCACGAAATTACTTAAATACCTCGCACTGGGCTTATCTTTCAACTGTTCTCTAATCATTTCGACATCTCCATGTCATATGATACCTGGGATTTCCTTTCCTCCTGTCATACTTTCCCCTCTCTCTCCAACTCAACCATTTACCATCGACCGACTCATCGCTATCACTTCTCGAATAGCTATCTTCACCTTTGCACTTTACAGACTCCTCTTCTCCACTTCTTCTCCAGGATCTTTCTAGGTTTCTCCCAGAATTTCTCCATCTGTTGGCCTTCCATGGTCTGTATTGCTTTCTATTATCATTACTGTAATCTTTCTTCTCATAGTCCTCACGTGACTTCCAGCTTGACTTACATCTTGGCCTTCGCCAATTCCACTTATTATCTCCGTATCTATAATTTGTCTGCATAGCCTGTTGATCAGACCTATGAGATCTCCCGTCATTTCCGTAATTCTTCTTTTCCGTTACATCCGCTCTCTCGGATGTCTTCATGTAATATGACTTGGACTCCTGCCAATTTCTTCCTTTCCTATATCCCATTTTCTTATTCTCTTCATTATTTCTGTTCTCCACTAAATGGTTTCTTCTGCTAGACCTGGGTTCTATAGGTTCCATTATCTCCTCTGGTTTGAGATATAAACCTGTTACTTCTGGTATTTTCTGTGGTTGTTCGACACGTCTCCGTTTTATCTCATCCTGTGCTCGTGTCGTGCATCCTGCTATTACCACTTCTGCTTTGCCGTTTCGTTCCACTCCGTCATTTATTCTTGTTTCTGTGATAATCTCACAATCATGTCCAGTTGTATTCTGGATTTCTATGGATGATTTAGCCTTATTGCATCTCATCCCTTCAGCATCACAACCCTTTACATTCCATTCTTTCTTTTTCTCCTCTTTGGCTCTACTAATTTTAGGTTCACATGATTTATCCGTCTTCTCGTCATCATGTTTCCCTTTCGGTTGGATTCTGTTTATACTCTTCTCGTACAAACATGGACCCGTGATTAATCCTATCACCAAGGATTCTATTACTACAGCATCCGTCACACCTTTGAAGTCATTTCCTTCAATCTTAATTCTTGCCATGGGATATTTTTCTTTCTTGCCATTAGCAAATCTGCACACCATAAATTTGTCTGTGTATTGTTCTGGTTTCACTAATCTCTTTTGCACAGCGACACAATTTGCTCCTGTATCATAAAGGCATTTAGTATCTATTTCATTTACTCTGACCTTGCTAGTGAACTCTTCAGTATCTCTCTCTGCCTCTTTCTTCCACTTTACTACTTCAGCCTCACAATAACACAAATTCAATTTAGAATCTTCTATAGTTTCTACTCTTGATCCAATGATTGTTTCTACTTCTAGATCTTTGATCACAGCAACTTCTACCACGCCTGTGAGGTATTCGCTCTGTATTGCTACTTTTGCCATCGGATACTCATGCTTAGTACCATTCATAAAAGTACATATCATGTTTCGACCTATGTATTCATCTTTCTTGATCAGACTCTCTCTTACAGCAACACAATTTGAACCAGTGTCAAAGACACCTTTTGTTTCACATCCATTAATTACAACTGGTCCCTGATACTTGTGTTCTTCTATTATACGCTTTCCTTCTTGTTCAACGTATGCAGAACAGTATGAAATTACTGCCTCTTGTTTATCTCCATTTTCACTTGATTCCTCGTCGCATTGCATTGTTGCTACTCTATGTTCTCTCCCTGTCTTATCTTTCTCACTACACTGGGCTATTCTGTGAAATTTTGATCCACAGCGGAAACATCCCGTCTTCTGGGTTTCTGTTTCTATTCCATATTTCTTGTTGTCGGAGAACTTCCAATTACTCTTGAATTGATTTTTATCTCTGAACTCCCTCTGTTCTCTAAATTTGTTATGAGAGCTGCTTGTATTCTCAAAACTCTTCTGCTTATTGTCCCTCGGTTGCGTTTTGGATTCTTTGTCTCTATTCTTCTGAGTATGAATCCATTTCCTTTCATCTGATTCTCTCGCTTCTATGAGGTTTTGGGCCTGTTGCAACATTTCCTCAAGATTTAGTTTCCCTTTCTCCTTTAGAAAGCGTCTCATATCATTGTCACACATAATGAAGAATTGGTCTCTCAATATGAGTTGTTCTAGACCTTCTTTGTCTTCACTAAAGCCTGACATTTGATGCCACTGTCTTAAGTAACGTCTAAGTCTTCCTACATATTGTTCCGGAGTTTCGTCTTTTTCTCTAGGGCTTTGTTTAAACAAATTTCTGTACCCCGATTCTGACAATTTGAACCTTATGAGTAGTCTCTCCTTTAACTTTTCATAGTCTTGAGATTCTTCTATACTCATTCTTTCGTACACTTCAAGTGCTCGGCCTTGAAGCGACTTTACTAGTGTTAAAACCCATAACTCATTCGGAACCCTGTATGCTGTGCATGTCCTCTCGAATCTGAGGAGATAGGCATCTAAACAATCTTTTTCTTCTCTGAAGATGGGCATCTTAACATATTTGGCATTATTTGCCTGTCCAGAATACTCTCCATCTCCATCAAGTCGTATCCTATCTCCATCTTCTCGTCTTGTCTCACGTGTCATCTGAAGCTCTAGTTCTTTAAGTTTTATCTCCTTCAGATTTTCCATTTCAATTCTCTTCAAATTCATTTCTTCGGAGATCCGTCTCTCTTCGGCTAGACGTAGCTTTTCTTCAGCCTCACGCCTTTTATCTTCCCTCTCAGCCTCGCGTCTTTTCTCTTCCCTTTCCATTTCCGCTAGACGTAGCTTTTCCTCAGCCTCACGTCTTTTATCTTCCCTAATCTCATTCTGCCTGTCCTTGACATATTCTCTAACAGCATCTTCTGCGTATCCCAGGTCCTGCGCCACCTTAATCCACTTCTGAATCTCACCAGCCATTGCGCTATATCAATTTTCTTTGATATAAGGCTCAAGATAAATTTCAGATTTCAAAGCTAGTTCACCTTGTTTATAACTTAAACACTGAACAACCTTGACCTGACCTAACTCTTACCAATAGTTAGCTTTTGCGATTTGCAACCGTTGACCTGACCTCACCTTCGACAACGTATGATTGGTCACAATTCAAAATTCAATTACGTCATGCGTATTAATGAATACCGCAGACGACAAAATATGCTATATCTAGCGCGTAAGTAAATATCTCTGTTTACTTATTCTATCCTATCTAAATACACCTCTTGTGTCTAAGATATGATCCCAGTTCGTTTTAATCAATGTCCTTAATTGATTATATAATTCAATCCCGGACGAGAGCCCATTTATGTAGCGCCACCCTATACTAAGAGTGCTTAGTGTTATGTTCTACACCCACGACTACTTTAGTTCTGTTTCATCTTGTCTTTACTGGACAGGTAAATGCATAGGCCTATCTATTTGACTAGGGAAATGAACAGAGAACACATGAGTATGCATTTAAATGAATATGAATATAATGTATATCAGTTAAAGTATGTAACAGTTCAATGTCTAGTTATTCTATGTCTACTTTGCCTTATTCCTTACCTAGCCAGCATCTTTGCTATCTAGATTTTATTGCCTAATGCTACCTCCCAGTAAGACCCTTTAGCACGGAATGTTCTCACAGTTTGTTCCTCGTGGAAAAGCTGTCTTTCATCCGTTTGTTCATCTGATGAGTTCGCGGCTCTGTTCGCAAATCGCCTTGTTTCTCCCTCGTCGAAGCTCGACTGTCCACCGTTCTCGTGACTTCTCGTAGCTTGATGTCTCTCCCAAAGAGACCGTCGTTACAACCCGAGTGTGCGCTTTACTACTCCAGAGTAACGTACACTTCACTCGCGGAATAACTCCTTAAGTCCGTTGACAAGATCGCTTCGCAAATGTCGACTTCCTATGATGGAAAGTCACGCTTCACAACGGTTTGTTACGAGAGCGTTTCACTCGAATTATTCGATCCTCGCTGTCCAACGTCTCGACTTATAAACTCAACTGCATCGATCGTTTCGCAAAACCGATCATATTGACTAACGATGCACTCTCATCGACTTAGTCCAACATCCACCGAGTCGATCCACTCAAGATTTCTAGAACGTCTTGTTCAGTTGAAATCAAAAATCGAACTGCCGTATCTCCACGCCACGTCACCACGGTTGCTTGGTTACCGAGTCGTCAGCTGCTTCGCCATAACGGTTTTGATCAGCTGTTCGTACTGACCAATGAGGTGAGTCCACATCGTCTGCTGTCCTTTGCGTAGATATGATGAACCCCTCTATCTAATATTAATTAATCCCTACAATGCTGGCTTAGCTGCTGGCATTTTAATTAAGTTACATTTATGTAGCTCTACTATCCTACATTATATAATCTAAATAGATTCTTCTCTACACTGTAACATCTTATAGCATGTTGTGTAGCTGGGAATCATTGTGTGGTTTGGGAGATCATTACAACTCCTCAAGGGTGTTCACCATCCCTGGCTGAATCAAGTCAAATCGTTTAATTACTTGTAGGCAACGGTATGTCTTTTTGCAGGCGACCTGCATGAGTGAAGCATGAACCTTCTTAGAGTAAGTGAATCAGCGAAAGAAAACTTTGACAGAATTTTCTGATATGGTTTGCACATCCACAGTCTAGACTTTTGTTAGAAGTTAGCTTCCTCCGTTAGGCTAATTGCTGTGAAGACAGGCAAAGGTTTTTTTCCCCTAGGCACAGTTAGTGCACAAGAGAAGACCACCGGGACCACCTAAGCCTTTCATTATTCCGAGATCGATGTATTCGGAGGTTCAATTGTGTCTTCTTGCCGTGGTCGTGTTTGCATCGAAGACACGAAAGATCCTACAACCAAGACGACGCCTCGTTGACCAGCAGTCTTCCAAATGATGACAATCTTATCGTATCATTGCCGTCACCCTTTTAACGTGCCATTGTATACCTTGATGAAACGACTATCGATGTATGCCTTGGGCATTATTATAACAGCGCTATAGAAGCTAAAGGAGAAAATATGCCGACAAGCAGGCAATTTCGCATACGTAGTTTACCTTACCTCACCATAAATTACTTTACACTCTTCTAGAACCACACAGACTTAGAAGGCCTACCTTCATTGCATAGATAGACCTATGTGCCTTCTAACGTACTTCGTAACGTACACTGCAATGATATATTCTCCAAAATCACCTGTAACCAGTTCACTGTTCTCCGTTAATTGACAGAAAATCCCAAGTGTCATTTTATATGCATCCATAATTCCATATACGTATACGTGTGTGCGTGAGCCCTCTTCCACTGGTGACTCTTCTACTTTACTGTGCATTGTTTTGCTAACTGATATATTTTTCGAACCAGTCTCGTGTCGTCTCTGACGTTTGAGGTTCACGTCTGTAAGGTCTATTTCTGCATGAGAAGAGCTTCGATAGTTGGGGCGGCACATGACAACATCAGAGAGCTCTGAGTTCCTCTTTCCAACCAACCTAGTTGACGATCGTTGTGTTCAGCGTTTCCGTTCGGCTTTGCGGGCACATCGTGCTTTCTTATCCATTGAACGTTCTTCCTGGAACAGTAGATACCATTAAACTTACAAACTATTTCGTCACAGGCAAGAAACAGTTTCAAGTCGTCTTAAGACGCAGCTTTTTATATCTGTTAGGTTGCCATGTTAAGTGCCCTTGTGAGGTGCACATCAGGGCACGTTTACGCGTAGGCGCACTAGGCGCGCGTATCGGGCCCCCAAATCTCGGAGGGCCCCAAACGAATGAAAATGATTTTTCAACTTTAAAATATAACAGTTTTTTTATTTTTTATTATTTTAAATATATATAACCTATTTTCAATTTTTTCAATTTAGCATTCACTTAAAAGGATATTACTGTATTTTATTATTGTTTTGTTCATTTGCGCTAATACAAGTTCAGAAGGGCCCTCAAAAGTGTTTGCGCCTAGGGCCCCGTTTTCTGTAAACGCGCCTCTGTCAGGGAGACCGTTTAAAGAGCAGATATATGTATAGACCATATATATATATATATATATATATATATATATATATATATATATGTAATAATTATGTATATAATATCTGTGTGTGTCAATGTTATTTTTTATGTCATCAATTATCCAGAATTGAGTGTTGAAGCAATTTTCAACTGACAGACCAATCTTGGATATTGCACACACCCACGCCCTTCTGTAGAAATCTTAAGGCTTCTGTTTTTACCCGGAGGGATAATTATTTGAGCCGCAGCAAATGTCACTGTGCAAAATGAGAATTGAGAAAATAAACTAGGGCTATAAAATGAATATTGAAGGAAACGATTGAAAGGAGACGATATGCTGAAGTTGTTGACGGTTGCTCCTAGTTATAAGCGATATGTTCATTCCAGCTAGGTGTTAATCTATGTACAATTATAATTATACATATAAACACCAAGAAATTTAAAGATGTGACTTGTGTAATAATATCCTAGCCATCTATCCCTATCCTCATAAGTTAACCAGTGGTGACTTGTACGCAGTGTATCGGAAGCAATATTAAATTTATCTTATAATTTTATATTAATTCAAAGATAATTAATTGGCTATATGCATTGTTAAATTATTAGCATTATATTACGAGTATTTCTAATTCATTGGTTGGTTTTACCTCAAGAGGTTTGGAAGATCTATCACTTGTGAAAATACTGTTATCGATAGCGAATAGACCTATAAATTCAGAACGTTTCGCCGTTAAAGAAAGGCCTTATATCATTAATATAGATTTAAAATAATAATGGTTCCAATATGGAGCCCTGCAAAAACGCATGGTTTGAATGACACTGCTGCCTTCTGAGAAGAACATAATTATTATGCTTGATTGCATAAAAATTGTAAAAATCATTTACGCTGCACACCTCTAATGCTAGTGTTCTAGCTTGCTCAGCTGAAGCTGGTGATTTTTGCCGTATACCGGAACATTAGATAAGCTTAGCTTAGACTAGATGCAGATGGCATCAGTGAAAGAGACAGACAAATGATAATTGGACCCACCTCACAAGCATTTGGAATGCTGAGCAGGATATGGAGAAGCAGAGTAATAACAAAGAAAACCAAAACAAATATAAAATTATACGAGGCGATGATAACCATATTTCCTGTACGAATCGGAATGCTGGGTTATGCGAAAACAGGATGAGAAAAGAACACATACAGCAGCGGAAAAATGGAGGGATTTCGGGACTATATAAAATAAGAAATGATGACATAGACAATTACGTGTGCTAGGTATCCAAACAACTCAGCTAGACAAAGTCGTCCAGCAATGAGTCTGACGGTTTGGACATGTGGAGAGAATGCCAGCTGAACGAATTCCACACAATGCACTAGATGCAAGACTGAAGAAAAGAGAAACAAAGGCAGACCAAGACTGCGCTGGATAGACAAGATAGACAACATAGGCTAAATGAGAACATGATGAAACTGGGACTAACGTTAAGTGGAGCTTTGGACATGACAAATGACCAAGAGCAATGGAGAGCGTTTGGGCGTAGGCCTATACATCACCGCCAAATGCATGGCTGACGTCAGGAAGTGTTGATGATGAGATCAGATGCATGCTATTAAAATGAGGTGGCTAACAAATGGAGCGAAATCACAAGGTCAGTCCTATACAAACATTTTCAACCCAACTCAAATGAATATCATCTGCTTTTCATTTTCCACCACGAGGTCATTCCGCTCCGAACGCGTTCCCAAATGCATTAAATTCAATTCACTTGTGCCGTCTCTGTCGTGTAATCTCATAAGAAACGACGGCATCGCCACAACGAATTTCATCTGCATTCCAATCCGGATTGACAGGTTCAAATCCCAGTGGAGCGGTTTGTGAAGACACAAACCTAGTCTTAAAAGCAATATATAGAGACTGGAAACGCCATTGTGACCAAGACGCTCATACACAATAAATTTGATTAAATGCTGCACTATATTGCGTAGAGCTGTACTGTGTTACTTTAAGCATTTTATGTAGGCCCTAACTTAATCTAAACATTTAATTGACTTCGACCCTATCCTTTATTGACTTAGGCGGGGTTTGAAGTCCATCCAATTACGGATTGCCTTTTCTGAATGCATATGCGTAGTCCAGGACATTGATCTGCTTTCGTTTTAATTTAAGCGGACCATAATTTTGACTGCGAGTTCACTTGAAGCGAGCATTGATTAATGCTTGCTATCATTATGATAACGGCCGCTGGATCAGACAGGAATCATCGACCGACGAATTGGAAGTAAACGACAGAGGTTGTTATGTCGATCGACTCCTGTTTTGAGGCGTGTTGTTTAGTCTGCGTTTTGATTAATCGTCTTTGTCTAATCGTTTTGATTACCTAGCTACGATGTGTCAACATCGAGTCTAGGACATTCCCCCTTGGACATTTTCCGCCCTGACGTTTCTCCCCTATTTGATGACTTACCTAGTTTAATTTATTGGCTATTTCAATTAAATTACATTAATAAACAGAGGTAGGCCTACTAACGTCTAACTTACACGTGATTATAAATAAATTCAGTAAAGAACGGCCCCATCTTTCATTTAATTTAAATGTAGTTGTATGAATTTGCTGTAATTATAACATCAGATTTAATATGAACCTTAAGTCTAACTTGCAGTAATTACGACCCACCATGGGCAACGTAATTATGGAAGTTTATTCAACATAGACAATTGAGATACTGGATATAACAGTACGCATGGTTGCAGTATATGATGTGTATGATCAGAAAAAAGTCCAAATTTTAATGCACGTTATATTTAGAACTCGTATGCTCGGGAGGAAATGTCCGAGGAATTGTCCTAGGTGGGATATGTCCGCGGAAATGTCCGGGGAAATGTCTAGGGTAAATGTCCAGAGGGAAATGTCCGGCTACCTTCAGCGTCGGCTATTGTTGTGTTTCAATGCGATTCGTGTACAAGTGACAAATAAGAAGGCATTCAAAGAATGAAGGAAGTCAGAAGAGAGAAGAAAAGGAAGGGACAGGGTGGTAGAAAATAGAGTCAGTTAGGAATAGATTGAGCAGATAAACCGACGAATAAACTGACGAATGGACTGACGGAAGAAACTGAGAGGTACTTAGAAACGCTTAAGAAAGAAGGAATCCAGGTGGGAAAGAACGTAGCATGGAGAGAGGAGGGAGAATACAAGGCTAAAGTGTAATTGAGAAGCGGATAAAGAGATCGTAGGAGCGAGAAACATGTGTCAATTTGAAGGAAAGAATGAAAGGGAGAAAAATGAGGCATGTAGGGAAATTGAAGCACAGACAAAAATAGAAAGGAAAGGATGGATGAAAACAGAAAGAAAGAAACCATAAGATAAGAAAGGGACAAAGGAAGAAAGAAAGAAGGAAAGGGTAGCGAAGATAGAAGAGATCGTAAATGAAGAAATGAGAAGACAGAGATAAGGAGGATTGGAGCAGGAAAGGAATAAAAAGGAATGATGAAAATGCAGAGTAAATGACTGAGGGAAAGAAACAGAAAGAATGAAGAGACCATGGACGTAAGCTTTCGTTTCACCGAGTTTCTAAAACACGACAGAGCAACTGACATTGGGATAGTTGGATATCGAGTAACAGGCACTATCCGGATAGAGAATAACCGGAAATCGGAAACGAGAAGCAGCAGAGTAACCGGAAAGAGATTGCAATAGCGAAACATTTTACGCTGATTCTGAGAAACAAGACCATGGTTCACCACGAATATCTGTTTGTATATATGGATTCAGCAACACGTATCGATTATTGTATTTCATTGCATACGAATATTATATGCACACAAACACTCACACAATGACGTATGAACGGACACGCAACTACTCTCGCCTTTGGGAGGCTGTTAAAAGTCGATGCGCCACGTAAATATTCAGACACAGATTCAGCTAATCCAATGTAGCATACTGCTTTGCAAAGGCGGATCTTTCGCGTCCATATATTGAAGCTCGGTGCTGCGTAGGTGTCGTTTGGCATCTTGCTGGCATACGTCCGGGGCTTTTTGATTTAATATCGGAGCTCGTGTCGCGAGCCCTCGACCCGCGATCACTTCATCACGAGGACTCGATACATTGTTGTAACTATCCTCCGACGGAAGCCCGATCTGCGATTGCTGTGGCTGGCCTTGAGCTCAGAGGATCGTATTGATGACGCCGAGAAACATTCCGCGACGTCTGTTGGCAGATATAAAATTGCATCGTGACCAAGTCAGTATCGTTAGTTCTGCTTATTAGCATTCTTCTTTATCTTCCTTGTATTATTCCTTCTCTTTTTTCTTCTTATTAGTTTCTTCTTTTTCTTCTCCTTCTTCGCATTATTATTAATTATTATTATTATTATTATTATTATTATTATTATTATTATTATTATTATTATTATTATTATTATTATTATTATTATTATTATTATTATTATTATTTTTCGGAGACCGCAGATTTTTCAAATCGACCTTAAATTTAAACATTTCGATTTATAATGCGAGTTGATTATAATCTCTTTTGATTTTGATTATTATCATCATAATAAATTATTATTATTATTATTATTATTATTGCTGTTGTTTTTGTTGTTGTTGTTATTGTTGTTGTTGTTGTTGTTGTTTCTTCATAAAGCCAGGAAATTCGTAAATAGACAAATTAAATCGACTGTTTTCAGTTAACTGGCCTTAAACTATCTTTTACTCTATGGCCGCCGTCCGTCTCCTGAATGTTCCAGTTCGAGGTGTTCACAAAGAAAGTGCTCACCAAAGTAACACCATAAAATATTCTGGAGAAAGTCAGATGTCGAGTGAACTAGTCACCAATAGAACATCATGCGACGCTTCTTAATATTGTGATGTAAGTCGAATCTGCCAAGGCCACAGATAAAGCCTTGTACAGATTTCCATTTATTAAATGCAAATGACTTTCTATATACAGAGTTCCAACATGCGTTCAGTTGATCTTCCTGTCTTACCGTGTGTTTAGCTACGGCTGAGGCGAAAGTTAATATTGGTAAGCAGCAGCTTTTTTGTACAGATTGATGAACCTGCTCGTTGTGATCTTTGCAAAATGCATAGATGCAAATACAGGAGAAGGAAGATGGTCTCACCGGTTCCGTGTTAAAACTAAACGATTTACCATGGCTAATCACCACTCCCAGGTATGTTATTGATTGCACCAGTGGAATCGAAGCATCTCCCAGAATCATGGGAGTAATTGAGAGATTAGTCGCTTTACTACAGCAATGCAATTAGACTTGGAAGAACTGAACTGCAGAGACAAAATATTAGAAACAGATATACATAGGTCAAGCATGTCTTGCAACCCATTGAAAGATGGGCGTAATCAATCATCCAATCAATATTCGTTTATTCACTTAGACAAGGTTGATACAGGCGTAACGGTGCTACATTCAACTGCCTATGAGTAATAGCTTAGTTACAGTCTTAACAACATGTCGTCCGCGTAGACAAGGCAGCCAGTAAGTGACGACTGACGAGTTGATGTGACATCCTATGTCAAGTTAACGCAGTCGCACGACAAACAAATTGATGAATGTGTTAAAGAGGGAAGGCTAAAAAGCACTCCCGTGTCTCACACCAGATGTCACTGGGAAGCAGCGCGAAAAACAAATGTCACAGCGCTCTTTAACCAGTAGTTTGCTATACCAGTTTTCTAAGATAGATTCTGTAGCGGATGGCATACCCCGCTTGTAACAATCGAACAGTTTGCTATGTACAACACTTGCAAAGGCTTTTCTAATATCCAAAGAAGCCCTGAATAAAAAAACTACCCTTATTGGTAAAATGTTCAACGGTTGTCCTTAGGGCAAATATAGCACAAGCACAAACCCATCCCACGTTTAAAATCAAACTGCAATTCATCGGCAAAAAGTAACTCGATCGGCATAAATAAGGAGAAGTAAATTTTATAACACTTTAGAAATGACGGGAATAAGGTTGATGGCACAGTAATTGTCTACGTCGTTTAGATTACGAGTTGTATCCTTAGCTTAGGGAATAATAGTGCCATGAGCAAACACGTACTGCACGTTTCGGTGGATAATAAAGAGTTTAAACAGCTACACAAGGGCACGTTGTCAGGCTGGGATGGACATCTACAAAATATTCATAATACAACCCGTCCGGACCATAAGCTTTGCCCAGGGACAATTTTAGAATTGATGTATGTACATTCTCAACAATAACCTGTCCTCAAATGTTATAAACATTTTGTTGAGGTAGCGCCAAATTGAACTCGAAATAAAGTAATGGTCAATAAAAGAAGCTGTTTTAGGACTGTCATTAACCCATAATAGGCCTAGCTGTGTTTGGATCACGACAAAAATATTATCATAATGTGCAATACAAAATCCACTAAGAACATTCTTACGCTGTAGGAAGCCAGGATTATCATTTGTACAAATGAAATTCATATCACCGCTAACAGCAACATCTTCTGAAGGAACACAAGAAAGCATTATGTTTTCAATGTAACCCATACAGTTGCCTAGTTCTACAGTGTATTCAAAGTTGCTCGACTGACATGGAAAGTAAACATTAATTAATTTTAACGGGAGAGCAGATTCTATCGATCGAAATGCAGAGGCGTCTACCATTATCATCATCAATTATTACACGAATACACTTGGAAAAGCATTTACGCCCAGGAAACCAACGCTTTCAAGTGGGCGCCCGCTGTAAATGCCAGAATCTAACTTTTTATTCATCGCAAAAATGCCAAACCCAGCGAATTCTGGGTGTACCGCGTTTAGGAGATGAAGGCTATTGGGCGTCAACCAATGTTCTTGGACTGCTTTGATCGTTGAAGAGAGTAGAGAGTGGTTCTCGGCCAGAGTTCAGTCCGTGTAATAATAATAATAATAATAATAATAATAATAATAATAATAATAATAATAATAATAATAATAATAATAATAATAATAATGCCAGAGTTCAGTCCGTGTAATAATAATAATAATAATAATAATAATAATAATAATAATAATAATAATAATAATAATAATAATAATAATAATAATAATAATAATAATAATAATAATAACTTTCATGCGGCCAGAACTTGTCGAGTGATGCGCCGTTCCAGAGTAACATCATATTTATCTCCGGATATAGTTTTAGACAACCCGAGGGATTATATCTACCTCGGTACAAAAAAAATAATAATAATAATATTTATTCTTTAATTAAGCGCCTGCAAACGCACTGCGCTGTACATGTACATGTTATGCGATAAATCTTAACTACTAACAGAACAGACAGCCTGCAATACACGTAGATTGTACGAGACCATCTTGAACTCAGTGGAAGTAATATCCAAGTCAAACTTCGTTACCTTTCACAGTTGTGTAAAATACCCAGTCTCTCAACAAGGCAACATCTGGATTCGTTGTAGAACAGGGCGCGAACTTGTTCCTTACACGAGACCCGGAAAGCTTCTGTTCGTAAAACTCTTCCATCGTTGGCCTCCAATTTCTTGCATTCTACATATTTGATTCCCATGAGATCGGAAACGGAAATCACTGGATCCAGGCGTCACACGATACACGTCAAGGTTCGAGGAGGGTTTTAACCATAGATGTTAAAAACGTTTTTTTCGGTTTTTATTTTTTCTCCAAAAAACGTCGTTTTTTTGTTTTTTTTTATTTTTCTTATCGTTTTTCCGTTTTATTATGTAACTTTATTTATTTATTTACTGTCTGTTAATGTTTTTCAGTTTCTGTTTAATTTTTTGTCTGATGTCTGATGTCCCTTACGTTGTCTCCACACTTTCAAGGATTCAGCTGATTTACCTCACTATTTACGTCATCATTTGAGAAATAAATACTTTATGAAATAGCACAGTACAATAAATAAAGTTATTTCTAAGTTATCTAAAATGCCAAAAGAAAAGGGTGCGGAATGGATTCACGTTACTTTGATAAACGAGAAAGACAAACTCAGCATTGGCTAAATTGAAATGCATTTACTGCAAGTTTACACTTTAGGCCCAATAGGCCATAGTCTATACCTCCAAAGTTTAGTTTTTAATAGTGTTAGTTTAGTCAGCATGAACTTATGTGGACTTATGTTCACAATTTAAACTTGAAAAGATTTCAATATTTTTAATTTCTCAATTTCTTATTAAACCAAACTTATAAGAAATAAAATAATTGTTGTAGATTGATGTCACTTAGTGTTTACTAATAAAGTTGTATTATTTGCTGATTAAATTCTGTAAACAAGGTTGTTAATTTAAAATCTCAGTAGGGCCTACAAGATGCGAGAAGTAAAATTATTTTCTTTTTTCGTTTTTTTCCCGTTTTTCCGTTTTTTATTTTTTTTTAAAAGCGACGTTTTTTCCAGTTTTTTTAAATTTAGTTTCTATCGTTTTTTACAACTATGGTTTTAACGGCCCGATATGTCCGCCACCTTTTGCAACGTCTGGCAGTTGGGCGTGTCGAAGATGCAGGCTGCGGTGCTCCGAGTGAACTCGGAGCAGAAGCCAGAGATGGTGCCATGACCAAACACGTACTGCACGTTCCGGTGGATAATAAAGAGTTTAAACAGCTACACAAGGGCACGTTGTCAGGCTGGGATGGACATCTACAAAATATTCATAATACAACCCATCCGGACCACAAGCTTTGCCCAGGGACAATTTTAGAATTGATGTATGTACATTTTCAACAGTAACCTGTCCACAAAAATGTCATAAACATTTTGTTGAGATAGCGCCAAATTGAACTGGAAATAAAGTAATGGTCAATAAAAGAAACTGTTTTATGACTGTCATTAACACATATAGATGTGTATGGATCGCGAAAAAAATTATCATAATGTGCAATACAAAATCCACTAAGAACATTCTTACGCTGTAGGAAGCCAGGATTATCATTTGTACAAATGAAATTCATATCACCCCTAACAGCAACATCTTCTGAAGGAACTAAAGAAAGCATTATGTTTTCAATGTAACCCATACAGTTGCCTGGTTCAACAGTGTATTCAGAGTTGCTCGACTGACATGTTTACTAATAAAGTTGTATTATTTGCTGATTAATTTCTGTAAACAAGATTGTTAATTTAAAATTTCAGTAGGGCCTACAAGATGCGAGAAGTAAAATTATTTTCTTTTTTCGTTTTTCTCCTTTTGTCCCTTTTTTTTATTTTTTTTGAAAAAAAGCGACGTTTTTTCTCGTTTTTTTAAATTTAGTTTCTATCGTTTTTAACAACTATGGTTTTAACGGCCCGATATGTCCGCCTCCTTTTGCCACGTCTGGCAGTTGGGCGTGTCGAAGATGCAGGCTGCGGTGCTCCGAGAGAACTCGGAGCAGAAGCCAGAGATGGTGCTCGAGCAGCCCATGCACCCTGGTTGGCTAGAGGCTGTCCTACGGTCGCACCCGGTCTTTCAGAGTGTTGGCGGTGGGGGTGTTTGATGTCAATAGGTGTATATAGTGGCACGGCAGTTGCACGTGGGTCAACAGATTGAGGGTCATGTGGTCTTTATCGCTTCGATCGTCGGCCATCCGTTTTGTCAACGTGACGCCTTAGTCCCGCAATTCGGACACAACCGCTGCTGCCTGCCTTATTGGTGATCTCCCGAGGTTTGCTCACATAATCTGACTTTACTGAACCTTATAAATGTTCACTAAGCCTTGTAAACCTTGTAAGGGTTTAGTGAAGAGAGACCAGCATAGAGGGAGTTGCCGAACCGAACCGCAATCCGCACGCTGTCTTGTACAGAGGAGTGTGGAATGCAGTCTACGCTTTTACCGATGTAGCTAACTGGGCGAACCGAATCAACCCTAGTATAGTGCGAGTGACCGCTAGTGCGGAGTTGACGTAGATGATAAAGTCATAGAGAGGGGCATACAGTAGGTGAATGGTAACACACTTGCTCGAAGAACATAAGATTTTGAACGACGCGGTTAGATTTCGTAAACTCCGTACATAGGTCGACTCAGTATTCCACTCCCTAGTGGGCAGCAGTAAAAAAGCGAGCGCCTAACAGGCTGCCAAGACGGTGTGTTCTATAAGATCTTGATAATTGTAGCCTCCTGTCATGTGATTCATTGTTACTGCGGTTTGTCAGCAAGCTTATCAATAAACACAAAACATAAAAAAGTTCGAGATATACGATTGACAGAATCATATAATGCAATTCTTGAACTGCTAGAACTCGTCAAGGTCCCGCTGAACAAATGTGGCGTGGAAGGCAATGGCGTTCAAGCGTTTAATTATAATTGCAATTCGCTGAAAACGATAACTGGTGCCTCTCGTGTCGCCGGTTATACGAGAAGTACAGCGCCCCAACTCTGTGTAATAAAACGAAGTGTGACTCTGCTATCTTTCGCGCACTGTCTATCGGGTGCAAACTCATCTGCGAACGCAGTTCAGGTCTAAGTGGATAGAAGTGGCATGTATGCGTCGATGCTACCAGAGTGTCTGTTACTGGGGCATCCCATATCAAAGCACCGCTCGACTGTCATTTTGTCATTACTGTTTACTATAGGAGGTTATATGATCCACGAAAGCTTCAGAGAAATATAAACTGTCTCGGATGATTTAGCCTCGTCATGTATACTATTATTATTATTATTTTAATTATTAATATAATCAAGAATGCATTGTTATCATTGTTGTGATGTTGTTATTATTGTTATTTTTATTATTATTATAATTATTATTATTATTATTATTGTTATTATTGTTATTATATTTATTATTATTACAACCACCACCACCACCATCACCGCCACCACCACCACCACCACCACCACCACCACCACCACCACCACCACCACCACCACCACCACCACCACCACCACCACCACCACCACCACCACCACCACCACCACCACCACCACCACCACCACCAACAACAACAACAACAACAACACCATCATCATCATTATCATCATCATCATTAACATCATATATGTGTATATACATGTATATATATATATATATATGTATGTTTATACCGATTCGTATGCATTTGTGTATGTTGGCTTATGTACTTATGTTTGCTGACATAATCTGCATCCATTCTTTCGACCTTACTCCTTATCGAAGCTTGTGGTGACTGGCTTGGGTTACTGTTGGCGTTGGTACACTGTTTTAGGGCTAGATTAGATTGGATTTTGGTTAGTTTAGAATACTAATGATTGAACGAAGGTACTGAGTAACTGGGATTAATTCTTAAGGTTCTTACACAGTAATGGTCTCAGTGAAGGAGGTTCGTATCCACAGCCAGCGTGCTAACAGCAGATGAGCGCTTAACCAATCGGTTGTCGCTAGAGCGATATATCTGCTTGAAGTAGACAATAATCTGGGAAGGCTTGGGTGAGTTTATGTCCTCGTGTGTGTCCACATGATGGCCAAATAATGGTCAATCCATAAAACTCATAGCGATTTATGATGAGCAGCTCATTACGCAGAATCAACTGTAAAACATGTGAGTTCTTTCTAGTGCATTATAGCCAGACCATCTGGAACATCTCCCGCGTATTTCACGCGCAGTGTTTCATCGAAGCTGTTGACTGTCGTAAGTCCACATCCTCGATGCAACAACACGGACTGGAAACTCTGGCTGGAATCTGTTGACAGGCTCTTCGTGTGTGCGATAGAGCCTGCAAGTTATATATTTTCCAGTTATCTGAGCTAACAGATGATGAACTTTCTATTTCGCGGTTCGCCTACCGAAGGTGGCTTATATCAGAGATTTATATCTCAGTCTAGCACGGAGGACCTTAAATGTTGTGGCATCAATTCAAACGGGCAGCTGTGGTGAAGGATCTCACCCGATCAATTGATTGAAAAACGAGCAGGGTCGAGGCCATATATATAGGCCCCTATATGGCCGCTTTAGAAAATCGCGTACATTTACACTTAAGCCAAGCCAGATAGCGATCACGTAACGTACTTAATATAGGCTGCATAATTACGAAGTTTGTGTAAACGTACATACAGACAGCTCGAGAAAATACTTCTGCAACGCTTTTAGTGCTGCTAGATAGCCGTGTAATAGCGCCATTTAAATAACCAAAATACATAAATACAAACCGCTGAAAATTGCGGTGGATAATATCCAACGATCACACATATTCGGTTCCCAAGCCATTAAAATGGGCGCTATATGTGACTTAATGATTCATCAAACGGATTGTTTATGTATGTGTTCAGTAGGAAGCCTTGCATATGCGTTTGGGATCAAATTCTCCGCATCATGGGAAAAGGTCAATTCATTGTGGACTTTACTGCCTTATAACCAGGATTCGATTTGTCGCTGTCAGCAGGGATGGTCTAACGACAGTCCCAAAATGTATGAGGAATACGTAAATTCAATGAGCGATAGTCTGAACCAGTGAGACGGGACATTGCTCTCCCTTTTCTTTGCAAATCGACTCACCATCAACACAGAAGACAATTTGTGTTTGGCTGAAGTGAAGGATGAGCCATGCGTCAGGCGTAAAATTTATGAGAGAAATCTATCATCAACGCGAGGCTGCATGAACTAATGGAACAAAGACTAAAGGGAACGACCGAAATGTATGGGAAAAATTTATATTCAATGGAAGGTAGCCAGAAGAGTGTGGCAAGAGTTCACCCCTTTCCTAAAATCCGGTCCTGCATCATAATGTTGCAGACTGCAACTCCTCAGACTATGACACTGGGAGGTAACTGGAAGGAGAGCCACAAGAGGGCCATGAATTATGCAGCAGGACTAGACGGCATCATCGAGGAACTGCGTAAGTGGAATGGATGAGAAGCAGTGGAACCGGACTGGATTTTACACAGATGTGAAGGACAAGACGAAGAACAGTGAAGTATAGCGTTGTGAATTCCTGTAACTGGACAATGTGCAGATGAGCCATCCTGGACTAAACAGAAGTTGAAAGCAAGTGCAGAGCACAGAAGAGGACTGGCGACGTTCGATTCCTTAACCTTCCGAAGAGCAGTGGAACAATAAAAAAAGTCAAACCGCTCCTATTACAGAACCTTTATTATTTGCGCAATATAATTTGTCTATTTTCAATTACATTGCGTCCGTTTTTCAGCCATTATTAGAGCAATTTTCTGTTATTGGAGGATCGTTCCAACGACGTCTTCTCGAGCTTCGTGAAACTTCGACGAAGAGAAATGCAAAGAAATGACACGGCTAATGAGCCAGAATGAGAAATGATCAGGGTCGACGTGACGTGACTACAGACCACAGGAACGCAGCAGAAAAACTATTGGCCTGCAGCTAGTTATGATGAGTCAGTAATGATGAAGACGACAACAATGATGTGGGACGGGACATTAATATGGCGATAACGACTATGAATGTCTGAGGATATAACACAGGTGCACGTGCACTTCTTAAAGAAATATCTCGAAACAGCAGACACTAGAGTAGCGCTTTTGCCAGGTATTAAAAAGGCCAGATAAAATTTTCAGAAACCAGCATACATATATACAAAAAAAACATACAACTAAGCATAATTACATACATACATTTATGCAAGCAAATATACAAGCAAGCATATACAAACATGCGGGCATACAAGCCATATATGCATACATAACTCTATACTATACCGAACTTCTGTTTTTCAGTAGATATACAATAGAAACGAAATACTGGTAACCTAAATTACGCCAAATCAATCTACTGAAATCATATAATCAATTCAGCTGTCATGTGACATAGAGTTCGTCTCATAGATCTATAAATCCATACATCAATCCCTACAGACCTACCAGTGAAGAGAACTGAACAATAGGCCTGCACCAACAATATTGCACTTGATGAATGGCTCAATTCTACAATAATACAGTAACATCATACAAAGAACGACGACGACAAAGCTGTCTGTACAATGCCACGAAAGTGAAATCTGTGAAAACTTCCCCTCACTGGGGCAGTCTGCCCCAGTGAGGAGAAGTTTTCACAGATTTTTTTTCAGATGTCTGTCTATGTCTCTATATCTGTATGCCTCTGTCTCACCGACGACGTGCACGTCCCCATTAATTTCAATCGGACCCATATGTCTTCTCCAGATAACCGCAAATCGCCTCCCCTTCACAGAACACCCTGTTCATTCGGAAGTCAGTCTATCAGACTCTGTGTCTCTGGAGTCCTGGTTGCGACTGGCGTTTTGCGACGACGGGGAGAAGTCCTATGGGAAACATAAAAAGCGGTTAGTTGAATGTATCCTTAGTAGTAGACAGTTGGACCCGGTTGGGAAAAGACCTGTGGCTGAAAGCGAGATTTATGTGGAATGTATCTTCTTTACACTGACGATTTATCTCTCTGCCTGTCCTTCGCTCTCTCTGTTTCTGGGTCTCTATCGATATTTCTTCCTGTCTCTCCATTTCTCTGTCGCTCACCCTCTGATTTAACCTGTCCGTTTATCTCTCGGCTCCTCTGTCTGTCTTTTAATCATTCCGTCTGTCAGTCTCCAGCACTTGCTGTCTCTATTTCTCTCACTTACTCTCTATGTCTCTGTCCCTCTAAGTATCTGTCTCTCAATGTCATTGTCTGTCTATGTCTCTATATTTGTAATTATCTGTCTCTCTCTATATCCCTAGCTAGTCTAAGCAGATGGGATTTTCGATGAACCACTGTTTGCGCAACAGTCATGCAATAAGAGTTACCGAATGAATAAAGCGAGGAAACACCCGAAATACTTCGAATGTAACGCCATCTTATTGGTGCCAGCTTATTTGCCAGGCGGGAGTTATTTTATGCAACAAATTAGATTGATTCAGTTTCTCCAACATAGAAATGTAGGAGTAGTGTGACGTGGTGTGGATATTTGCTCCTGTTCTTATTAACACTTTAACGACGAGCTGCACTGGTTTCCCGGTCACTTTTAGTACACTCTCGTCGTTAAAGTGCTAATGTGCTTGCTCGTTTTCTAATTCTTCTCATCCGCCTACTGCTGCTAGGCCCCTCGAATGACGTCATATTGGTTGAAGCCATGCAGAGACCATCCATCTTGCTGGTAGACGCTGTTGGAACGAACGGCCACAGCGCTTCGTTGATGATAGTGCGAGAAACTGGCGAAATGGCCGAAAAAGAAAGGAAATATAACCTAGGTACTATACAAAAAATTAAGTTGCGTTTTTATACATGTAGCAATGTTGCCAATCTCGATTCAGCAATGGCAGGATTAACGTGAGTATCGGCAGTTTTATACTTAGGCTTTGAGGTACATACATTGGGAGGTACATACATTGGGGGGTGGGATAGAGTAGTGGTAACACTCATGGCCAGTAACCCCCTCTAGGACGGCGCCTTGCATGGCTGCCAAACCGAGTATTTTATTAAGATATTGATTGTGCTTTCATGTTTGAATGTAATCTTACTGCGTCTGTCAGTTTGAAATAATAAAGAATATAATTATTATTTATTATTATAATAGACTCGCATCATGTGATCGGACAATAAAGAATCCCATATCCCACAGAGGTCGTAGGGTCATCGTTTCCATTCTACTTGAGTCGGTATTAGACAAATTCCTAGGTCGTGGACATGAAGCCAGTGCGTTGCAGGACTTGCTGGTTACTTCCCAGTTATTATGCAGGTACCAAATTCTACTGTTGGGTCAGATTCGAAGAAATATGCAGTTTGTGAACGCTGTCTGCAAGACTGAGTTTTTAAAGCGTATTTGATATTATTTACAGAGCATGATTTGCAGTTTATAAATTTATTTTGGCCCCGAGTGTACTAGATTTTTCCTTCTGCTATGTATACTAAATCAAGCCAAGGAGCCATTACAAGTAATGGTGTCCTGATGTAAAATGAGAGCCTGATCTCAAGAACTAGGCCAAGTTTAACCCTCTTTATCAATTAATCTACAAACAGTTCCTTAATTTTACTTGGGCAATAGTTCATCAACGTAATTCTGTGATAAACTCCATGCTAATAGTTTGAATAAATTTTTTTCTTCAGAGTTCCGATGTCGAAGTTAGATCTTGTCAAAGTCTGGGAGCATAAAACTGCAAAAATAAGACTTCAAGGCCACTAAATATTCACATATATATATTCTGCTGTACACTTTACACCAGATTGTTTTGACCGTAGTGGGAAGACTGAGGGAAGGTGAGTCTTTCAACATTAATATTATATTACTATATAATTATGCTGTAGGTGTCAAACGTGCCCAGCGTAGCCACTCTCGTTGCATTATGCCACAAGGCCCAAGTAATAAATGTGAATTGCTTCCTGGAGCTTTTCTATCACGGCCACCTCACATTGCCATCATGTTATTCGGCGAGATACTTCATCAGCGCTGCAACCCATTTAGGACACCGTGTATTGACCTCGCTGCACCGAGAAATAAATACAGCTTTGAAATACACCTATAGCCATGACCACAAACATCATCCAAAAAAACCTGACCAATTTCAGTGTCCAGAGTATCTGTCAAGTGATATATTCGCATCTTATACTGTTCCAATTACAGAACGTCAAAAGAACTATGCCTGCCGTTGCTGGATTATTACATCTTCTTCAACAGAACCATTAGATCAGGCGCATCTCAAGAAAATGCAGATCACTCGTGATCCATGTCAAGCCATCGTACAGCAATACCCGGACGAGGCCGTCAGAGACTAGAAGCCATGCAGCAGAGTCCAAAAAGAAGCCAGCAAAATAGCCGTAGATTAGTGATACGAGATGATTCAACGAAAAATCTGATTTACGACTTTACAATGAACAAGTTAATCTCATCGACCCATTGTCGATAGGTGGCGCTTCGGCGTGTAGACAGCCTTGAAGGGGCGCTATATAAATGTCCCTTAAATGAAATTGTCTCACTATGAATAAAAATCAAACTGCATCATCATTAAAAGAATCATTACTAGATTTGTAGAAAGTGTAAACTGTCGTTTTGTGTGTAATAGGATTTTAGGGCAGTTAACTGTTAGTTTGTCCTTATGTAGTTTGCAACTGACAAAAACAGTTTTGTGCATCTTAGAAATATTGTTGCTTTTATATGTTATTGTTGAAACTGTGTAAATAAAGGAAAGTTGAAGTTACTTTGGGTTTGTTTCTTTAATATACTGTGATAATGAGGATGATAATGATGGTGATGATGATGATGATGGTGATGATGATGATAATGATGACGATGATGATGATGGTGATGATGATGATGATGATGATGATGATGATGATGATGATGATGATGATGATGACGATGATGATGATGATGATGATGATGGTGGTGGTGATGGTGATGATGATGATGATGATGGTGGTGGTGGTGGTGATGATGATGATGATGCTGATGATGATGATGATGATGATGATGATGATGATGATGATGATGATGATGATGATGATGATGATGATGATGATGATGATGATGATGTTGAAAAAGTATGTCACTGTAATAAATTTAAGTGTATTCTACAGTAATCTAATTACTTTAATACTATGCCCTACTGTAAGAGTTGTAGTTTTGACATGTTGAAGACTACAGAGTTATGCAGTCCATGTGCAGACCAAAGCATTGCCCGAGGCTAGTGAAAACTTGAGACATAATTAAAACTCTACCAGTCTACCTGTGACACGAATACAAAATTAACGTAATAGAAAGAGTTATTAATAATCAAACACCCTTTGAGTGGGGCGGAACACAAAGGTTAAACCGATCATATTTAAAAATTTAGTCAGTTTCTGCTTTCCAATTGCTTTGGCAGATGCAATTTTGACAGCCGAGTAGTCCGCTAGCTGGCCTGGCTATGCGTCACTTCTGGCGCCTTCAACTGCTCTAAGCCCAGTGAACGGCAACGCGTTATGTATAGTTCTTCTGTTACTTCGATGCCTGCTGGCCTTTTCTCTTCTTTTCGCTCGTCGTTCTCTTTATCCCTCTGCTTCCGCTTATTATTAGGTTGCCGTTGTTCTTGTTCTGTTTTTCTTTTTTTTCTTCTTCACTTCGTCTTCTTTGTTTTTTGTTATTTTTTATTTATTCTCCTTCTTCTTCTTTCTCTTCCTCCTACTCTTCCTCCCCTTCCCTCCTCCTCCTCCTCCTTCTCCTCCTCCTCCTCCTCCTGCTCGTCCTCCTCATATCATTCTTCTTCATCGCCTTTGTGTTAGCGATGATCGTTGCAGTAAGGTGAACTTCAAAAAGATGTTTCAGGATACAAACGTCTGACATTTTCAACAGCTCGACTAAGATGTAATTTATGTGACGTCGGTGTTCACACGTACGCCTCTCCTGCCAGGTAACTCCTCAGGGGCGTTGTCCCAAGGGTGAAGCACCTTTCGATCGACTGAAGCACAAACAGAATCCAACAACAGAACATTCATTTCTTAGTCGCTCTGATTATTTTTTATGTCTTTTTCTGTTTTTCTTCATTTTCTTTAATTTACTATTTACGATAATCTTCACCAAATGCTGCTAACGATGTGGCGCTTTGGACGAGTCCGTTTCGTCGTATTTGTTTTCCAGTCGTGACTTAATTGGCTTTGGGAGTTCCGCCGTACGTGGGCTGTTATTCCTCGCGTATTTGGGGATCTTGTTTCTCGGAGTTGGCATAAATCCTGACAGCACGGACGCAGGACAATCGTGTAGCTCGTGCGCTGCGAGCTTAGCCACACTGGTGCCACAGAACACTGCGATTATACAGTTCAAATCACAAAGACATACGGACAGACTTACGCACAGTCAGGCACATAGGCAGACGGACGGACAGGCAGACGGATAGAAAGTCTAAAGAACTATTACCGTAAGTCTCTCGAAATGCAAACACACAGGCAGATAAGAAACCAGGCAATCAATAGGCAAGAAGGCAGACGCACAGGCCAACAAATAACCAGACATAAAAACAGACTGACAAACAGTCTTGTATATGCACAGATCTTATCGAAACTAATGAGTGAATTTAGATGTCTGAATTTCCGTTGCTTGTTTACGCACTGCTCCGGCTTTTCTCCTCCAAGTTCTCTATTTTTTTCCTTCTTCCTTCTCTTCCCTTCCATTTTCCAGCTTCTCCTACTTCATCCATTTCCTCTCCTCTTCTCCTGTCATCTTCTTACTCCTTCGTCTCCTCCCATCCTTTTCCCATCCTCCTCCAGTTCTTCTTCCTTCCATTCTTCCTACTTTCTCCTCATCGAAATCATAATCGTAAACTCCAAATCCCAAAAGCGCCACATGAAAACTAAGCGCAGCTATTCACTCTCGTCCTTCAGCCATCTTGTTTCACTCCTCGTTCTTCGCCTTCTGTCTCCTTCGCCCTGTTCTTCTCCTCGCTCTTTCCTCCTGCTCGTCCCTTCCTTACTTCTCTCATTGATTTTCTTATTTCCCAGTTTCCGTTTCGTCTCCTCTTAACTCGCGCGCTCTGACTTATCGAACGAAGACAATAGCAACAACAGATGAATCAACGCCTGGACAAAATGGTTTCGTCGTTGACTAGACGAACGAGGTCGACATGCCATCATCATCCATCTTAGAGTCTCTGGGTATCTTATTTAAATCAGCCGACCTTCCTCTCTTTCTTGAGCAATACAGTAAATATGAGCCTACACTCCATCAATGGATACATTAACCTAAAAATTAAAAGCACACGACACGGTTGGGCTATCGGAGATTAGTTGCTATTTAACGACACCGTGTCATAATAAAGATGATCAGCGTCGCCCTCCTCCTTTATCCAGGCTTGTTGCTGGCCCTGCCAGAGTTCAATAGGTGGATTGTCCTCAGCCATTTTATAATTCGCTGCCAATTGCTGTGCTTTGGGCCAGTTCTTTGATGTCTTTCAGGGATAAACTTGAACATTTCAAGGTGCTTACCCACCGTAGCCTGACCTGGTTTCCAGGACATAGAGGATTTCGACTAGGCGTCTCCAACTGATTAGAATTTCTGACTGCGATTTCACATGTAGCGACTATATTTTAATACCACGTGCATTATTATGACTGCGCTATGGAAGTAATTAAATCAGATTAGATCAGAGTCTGGTTAGATTGGACTGGATTAGATTAGCAACGTGTGCAGTTGTGACCATGCTGTGTGTCTCCAGACAAGGGTAATTGAACTGTCAAAGCAAGTCTTACCTGTATTTTTTAAAAGCTTATTAATTTATCGCGACACAGAAGATTACGTCCGATTTGAGTAGGATTAATTCTTTCAGTGGAATTAATTCCAGATTAATTCTAGAAATATGACAGCACGGAGAGGAAGATGAATGGGAGTAAAAGAAGAGCAAAAATCAGATGAAAAAAGAAGATGAAAATAACAAGTAGGAGAGAAAGACAAGAAAAGAAAGGATTCATTTTTACTTCGATACATTGCACTCGTTTCTTAAACTGGCCTTTGAACGCCCTCGACACGTCGTATATTTTCAATAAGGACGCGTCGTAATTTCCCTCTTATATTATATTTTGCCCTTTTGTCCTCTTACGACATCATGGAAATGACCGATATTCCTGCATTTTGATCCCATTCTCTCCTTACATTATCACTGCCTTTATGCTCGTTTACGCCTTTCCCTTTCTGCCTGCCTGACTTTCCGTCTGTCTGCTTGCCCGCCTATCTGTCTCTCTGCAATCTCTTCCTCTCGTGCTTTTATCTCGTTTTCCGCGTGAGTGTCGTCTGTAATTCTCCCTCTCGTCCTTCCCTTTTGCCGATTCTTCTGTCTATCTAGTTTTCCCTGCTCTTCTGCGAAACAGTGGCGGATGGATGGATGGATGGACGCTTCTCTATTTAGCAGAAAAAAGTAATCCCTTAAGTCACTAACAAAGGCCAAGAAAAATGAAGTCATTAACAAAGGCTAAGGAAAATTAAGTCACCAACAAAGGCTTATACAAATGAAGTCGCTAACATTTAAAGCAGCCACGGGTATGAAGTGTTAGTGACTTCAGTTTTCTTGGTCTCATCAAATGAGTGCGGATGACCAGTCCTCTCCCTGGCTGCTTCCCGCGGTCAATGTTTTCAATAGAGCTGAGTTTGCATGGGCACAGGTGAAGTCGAAATCTTGAAGTAAATTTATGCCCTGACGGGGATTTGAACTCCAAACCTCTCAGCAGAGGCGCGTTTACACGTAGGGCCCCCAAATCTCGGAGGGCCCCCAAACGATCGAAAATATTTTTTCCAATTATAGAATTGACCAATACAATTTGTGATGAATTTATCACAATACTGGATACAATTTAAGACCTCAATTTATTCAAGAAGTAAAAATGGCCAAGAATTTCGCGTTGATTGTTGTTTGAACACCTGATGTCAGTATTATTTTTTACTAAAATCATTAAATCAAATAACTTCACATTCCCTGAAAATAGCTTCTATAACTAATCATAATTACAGTGCCAATTTCACAAAACGGCTTCAAGTTAAACTTCAGACTCTCAGTCTACAAGTTCAGAAGGGCCCAAAAAAGTTTGCGGCTAGGGCCCAGTTTTCTGTAAACGCGCCTCTGCCTCTCAGTTGACAGCTTAGCAGGCTAACTGCTGGACTATTGCGCTCATCTGCAGCTGCTCAGCTGATTGCAAAGTCGGCGCACGATCTATCTGCGTCCGCCTCCATGTTCACTTCTGTGTTGCTACTTTCTTTAACTTGTATCTGTGATTGCTTCAGGCCGTCTGTGAGTGTGTGTGTGTCTGTCTTTTTTTCTTCGTCTGTGTTTTCCACTGTCTCTATATATGTTTTTCTGCTTCTTTGTCCCATCTCTGTATCTTTATCTCTGTCTGTATAATGCTATGTTCTTTTTGTTTTAACTCGGTCTTTGTATGTGTGCTTCTATCTATATCGTTGTCCCTATATCTTCGTCTGTGTCTCATTATCTCTATCTATGCATCGCTGTCTCTCTTTGTATCTTTTATAGGTCTTTGTCTGAAACGTCGTATGGCATTGCTGATGCTCCAGCCTGAATTCCATTAATGCGTCTCTTTCTGCTTCCGTATCAGCATTTCGATCACTGTGTGGATCTCTGACCTCTGGCTGTCTGAATCTGTTAATATATTTCTATTCAATGGGCCTGTGTCCCTGAAACCGTCTTAGATGTATTTGTTGCTGTCCGCGATAGTATCTATGCCTTTATCTGATCCTGCCTCGTATACTGCGCCGTTGTGTTGTTATCTTGTATCTAATACAGAGATAGAGCCAATGTCTCCGTCTCTGAGAGCATTTGTCTGTCAGTCTTCTTCGATCGGTGTCTCATTTCCTGTTTTGACAACAATTGGCATCTAGGTTTGAAGTCAATTCCAAGTAATCTGCAGCATCAGCAGCATCAATAGTCAAATTATCATCATCAGCAGCTGCAGTAAAAGCAGCTGTAGCATCTCGAGACCCTAATCGAGGAGGAAGTTCTTCGAAGGCAAGATCCAGGTGACAACTATTTGCACTGGCCGACTTCCAATTAGTCACCTGCCACTCCAACTATCCTTTTCGGATCAGTTCGGCAAACTCAGTTTGGCCATAATTGTATGTTCTCATTTCTGTCGATAGTCTGTCAATCTCGTGGTTACGTCTCACCTTCGGAATAACTCAGACTCTGCGAATTATAATAATAATTATATTCTTTATTATTTCAAACCGACAGACGCAGTAAGATTACACTGAAACATGAAAGCACAATCAATTTCTTAATTAAACACACGGTTTGGCAGCCATGCAAGGCGCCGCCCTAGAGGGGGGTTACGGAAACGATCCGCGTACCTTATACTCGCCTGGCCATGAGTGTTACCACTACTCTATTCCCCTCCCTCAAGTGTAAACTGGTTCATTCGTTGCTGAATAAGAAAAGGACATCACAGTTCAACTGTATGTAAATGTGTGTGCTTGTATGCTTGTGTGCAAACAGAGACAGTCTGTATGCTTATTCTGTATTGATAGTCTGTGCTGATAGTGATACCAAAGACGTCTCTCTATTCGAACAATTCTTGTCACTTTCTCAAATTGACTATTTCGTGGACAAGGCAGCGTTAGGCTGACGCGCTTTCTACGTTGCTGGCCCTTGACTCTGGATCTCTCTGCCGACAAAACTTTCGCTCTGCAAAATCTGTTCTTACCCCCAAACCTCGATAAACGCTTATTATTTCCCGCACGCATTTCCTCCGAAACGGCTTATTCCGTGTCTTCTCGGATTCCCTGGAGTTTAGCGTGAACGACGATTTTGTTTAGTAACGACTATCGACTGTGCCCTTGAGCATGAGTTCGTTGGCGCTATTGAAGTTTGTAGATTGTATGCATGTCTGTATGTGTATATGTGTGTATGTGCTTAAGTGCATATGTGCGCGCGTGCGTATGCACCCATGCATGCATGGCTAGGAAATGAATTCATGTATGCATGTTTTTATGTAAATTCACTTCAGATTTATTACAGGGTACAACTATAGCGTACACATCGAGGTCACTAGACACGCCTGACTGGCTGGCTCGTTGCACCTTGTCTTTGATGGTCAGCCATGTGTGATTCTGCGGCAATGATTTTGATGTCGGTCTGCTAGACAAATCTGATTGTCATCCACGCATTGTCCACTTGGGATGCGCTATACCAGGGTCCTGGGGTTAACTGTATATTCGCCTCCTAAGCATATTGTCACGCTGCGATAGGTTAGGGAGAGAGGTATCTTCTCCTTCACTAGTTCAGAGCGTATCTCCGATAGGATGCGTTTTCCCTAGTTATTACAGATTACAGGTGAAAGACCTTCCTAACCGATTTCAATTACAAATCGCATCCTGGTGTAAACGTTCGTCCCCGCTGTTGCACAGAATCTCATAATGGGAGACTTTTCCTTCTTAAGCAATGATCTTCCAGAATAGTTTCAATCACAAAACGCACCCATCTTATCTATGAAATGGTGATAGGTTAATATAGCAACGTTATCACAGTGTATAGACAATAATCGATTGTCGCTTCAACTGAAGTCGCATTCAAAGATCTTATAATGCGTTAGAGTTGCGCAATCGAAATCTAATAAGTTATGGAAACGATCGAGAAATCAGGCTACGATTGATAAGTTGGAACAGATGAGGCGTGAGTTAATGCCTTAATAACACTGTAGAACTAACACATCGCACAGAGCTTGTCAGTCAATTCCAAAGCTGCTAATTAGGAATTATATTCTTTCCATTAGCTTCTAAATTTCCGGCTCCTTTTCTTTCATTCGCCTGTTCTGTTCTGTTGTTTTCCCATCAACCCACGCTCACACCATTCCACACCCAGGTTGTCCAACTGACCAACGTTAGTCGTTAAATCAGGACCGTGGATCTATAATGATCACTCTTTCTGTGACCATTTGCCAGTTCCGACCGATGCGATCTTCTTTCATGTTCTTGTCTTTCGCTTGTTTCGCTTCTCGTCTGCCGTCTTCATCGCAATTCGCCCCACCCTCCCACCCAGTGGCTCTGCGCTCCCCTTAATCTTCACACACCAATATCCCATCTTCCACCACCTACCCACCAAAACAACACACTTCTCACGCCATCTTCCTGTTCATCCAGACTTCCTCCTCTACCTTCCCACCCACCCACCCACCCACCCACCCACTACGTCCCCTCCAAATACATGCCCACCAAGCTAATGTCCGGCTCCGACGATTCCGCGGCTGCATCGACACAGGCTATTTCCGGTCGTTCCGAGGTTTAATTACAGGATTATGTAGAGCATTTTCATGTCACGTGACCGATCCCTAAAGTTGAGGACTGGATGCGAGATGTTGACCAACGCAAAGAATCTTAAGCTGGAGTTTTGCCTGACTGCATTTGTATGCATGTCTACCTGTTTCTATGTGTGCCTTTCTGGCAGTCTGCATCTTTGTGTATATTATTGTGCTTTAAATAACGGTTGTAGACATGTCCATGTATGCATATCTGTATGTTCGCCTGTCGTTCTGAATGCCTATTTGTTCATAGTTTGTTTGTCGATCGATCGGTAGTTGGGTCGGTCGTTGCTTCGGTAGGTCGGCCGGTCGTATATCTCACATCCAAAGGAAGAGAGATAAACAAGACTAGATGCACCACCGGTTTTGAAATATTTTACGATAAAGAAATCTGATCTGTGCCGGATATATTTTGATCAATATGCCCATTAAGCAATACGCAGTAGGCGAAAATCGAATAAGCGGAATCAAAAGGGAGCAATCATGAGGAGGAAAATGAATGAAGCGTGGTGTTAAATAAAGCGCATGTTTCAAAGGATGAAAAGCAAGTGGGCACATGGCTTAAAGGGTGAATGTAAATAAGAGCGTGTTTACGAAAATAAGTGTGAAATGTAAGAAAGCGCACCTTCATATAGGATTACTTGAAAGGGCCTAACTGAAAGGGCTTAATGATCTGTTATAAGCCGATAGTAAACCATAAGCAACATCGACAGTCTAGGGCCTATATAATATGACGACGAATCGTACTTTTTAATCCTTGTTTGTTATGGAATAGAAGATGTCTACCATATTCCATGTTTCGTTCTTTTCCTATAGTCCTCAATATTTTCGTCTTTTTAAGCGCTTAGGCCTACAAGTCCTTGTAAACACGATGTTTGCTTATACATTCGCCTTTGAATGTCTTAAACATGCACCCTTTTGCCTTTCGACCTTTGAAACATGCGCTTTATTTAACATTCGCTTTATTCATTTTAGCCCTTTTTGATTGCGCACTTTTGATTTTCGCTCCTTTGATGTGTGCCCTTATTATATATTCTGCAGCCCACGTGTGATGTAATACGGTCACGTATGTTTATGGGCGCCATATAAGGTGCGGTTGCTGCGTTCGATACGTGTTTCCATAACAGTTAAAAGGTTGAAATGTTCCGATCGATGCTGAACTTAATTCTTCTGAAGTCCCAATTCATTGCTCCGTTGCCATTGAGTTGGTCTAAGGCTGTCATAACATTTCGAAGCAACAACCGTTAAAGACTCGGAAAACAAGACATAAATATCTTATGTAGGGACTTTCAACCTCTTCGCTGTCCATAATTCACCAACGTATGCCGTAAAGAATTTCAGAAGCAAACGCAGTGTGAATTATTTACCACATGTATACTAATCAACGGCGTGACATTGTTCTGAAACAGATGTCCCAACTCCCAACAGACGTATTTTGTCCACCGTCAGCGCTCTTGAGAGGTCCCTAAAAGGCTGTCCATTAATTAACCGTATACTTACATCCGCTGTTGACTATAGTGCAGTTGAAACAGCAGAACCGTGTAGCCTACGATGGGCTTTTATGCGACTGCTAAAACACAATCGTCCATACACAAACATGCATCTGCCGCTGTTTTTCAGTGCAGTTTAAAGAGCAGAATCGCGTCCAATTGTCTTTCTTTCCGCTTCTACAACACGTGTGTCTCGATGCATGAATACATAATTTGTACAGGTGGCTAAAAAATACAGGTTGCGCTTTGCGTGTTACAAACGCCTAGCATGACTTGGCATCGTTGCCGATCGTATATTTTTTCTAGTGTGAATTTTCAACAGTTTTTGTGATTTTTAGGACTATAATCATTGAGTTCTAGACGATTCAGGTAGTCTTAACAGAATGCTGAACGTTTTGGCCTGATGTAATATCAGTCTGTTCTTTCTGTAAGAACGATTAAACGGCGAACGTTTCTAGCTGCCCGGGTGGACATGTCTTTTCAACGTTACATGACCAGACGTTTTAAACGTGACGGCGGTACGTTCTGCGAGGAAGATACTGTTTTCCTTTAAACATTGGGCGTCCACGGTCCCAACTCATCACGCTCCGGATGATAATAGATGTTGCTGATGAGTTGCGACAGTTCCTGGTACAGCTCTGTAACGCCTCACTAATTGAAGGATACCCTCTGCCGGGTCAGAAGCGTGCAATTAATCGACAAGCAATTAAAAGCCTGGAATGGAGCTGGATAGCATGAGCAACTATCGGCCAATATATAACCTGACGTTCATCTTAAAGGTTATTGAGGAAGTCGTGGCGAAGCTAATATTTGCTTTATCTTTTTAATCATTAACTAGCATAATGCAGAGGAAATATCTTCAGCTAAACTAAGATGCACCATTCTGCAAGATAACGATGTTTAATATATATATATATATATATATATATATATATATATATATATATATATATATATATATATATATATAATTTCGTTTATTATTACGAATCAAAGTTGACAAACCGCAACTTCTTACAGAAAGAGTATGCTACAGTAAAAAAAAACATTAGTCTAGATTAGTCTACGAAAGTTAGAATACTATTTAGTTCCTGGAACATGTTGGAACAAAACTCTAGGTATAAAGTAGTGATTGTCCTTGCATTGGAGTTCAAAATCATGGGGTCTTGGGCGTAGCCCATGTGTTCTATGTACAATGTCTGGAAATAGAGATCGAAGAACGTGGCTGGGGTTACGTATAACCGCCTGTAAGAGTCTGCCGTCGGCCACATCCATCATTTTGTCAAAATCGGGTTGTTGCATCGAGATAAAGTCCATTCTCTCCGTTCTTCTTAGGAACCGCCGTAATCTTTCGTAATCACTCGACAAGGCAAGACCACGCCATGCAGGAGACGCATAGAGTAGTTTCCCAATTATTGAAGCGCGGGAGACCTCGTGGATTGCATTAGTGGGAAGTCCATGGTGCCCATGGACTTCCCACTAAGATTCTTACACCACGCAAAGAGCTGGAGCAAGTGGCGATTAGGTCACTAACGTGCCCTGTGGCCCTGAGGTCGTCTGTGATGGTAACACTAAGGATCTTAATTTTGGATACTCTGTCGATTCCAAGTTGTTGAGGAGGACACTGTCACGAGCTCGTCGACGAAAGATGATCATTTCACGAGATTTGCTGACATTGAGAGCAAGATTGCTCTTTGAAAGGTAAAATAGGGCGATATGTAATTGTCCAAATACATACATGCATGTTTGCAAACATACATATCTGCAGACATATTTGTATACGTACATACTTGCATAGTTGCATACCTACATACAAACCTGTCTGCCATACTTACGTGCATACATGCATATATACATAAGTATATATATTCATAAATACCTACATATACAATTATACATATACATACATAAATACAGGCGTCTGTTGTTATATACTAGAGATGTTGTTGTTTTCAGTATAGTTGAAAGAGCAGTATTACGTCCGATGACCATCATTCTTACAGCGGATAAAACACGGCGTTGTAGTTTGACTGTGGTTTCCGTGAAGACACCATGAATTTAACAGGCGTCAAGTCCCCTCTTCCCTTTGACCCCATGGACATGATCGTGGTCAGAAATGACTCCCTGTTTTCGATCCACGACATCAAGTTCACCGAATTCGAGATGAACGACATCAACAATTACGTCGCATCGGACGAGATTGAGATTCTGAAACGGAAGTCGGTCGCCGTCACAATCGTCATCATCTACGTCATCGTCATCGTGCTAGGAACGCTGGGAAGTACCCTCGTTTTCGTGACGGTCGTCAAAACGAGGGCGATGTGGAATGCCACGAACACCTTCATCGCAAACCTAGCGGTGGCAGACATCTTCGTCTGCTCCTTCGACCTTCCACTGACCCTTTACTACCAGCTGACGGAGGACTGGGTTTTCAGTCGACCTCTGTGTCACGTCATCCCGGCCATGTTCGCTATCACCAACTACTCGAGTACGCTGACACTGGCCGTAATCGCCATCGACCGCTACCTGTTGATTGTCTGTCCTCTGAAGCCGAAGATCAGTGGCAAGGTGGCTGTCATCATCGTTATCGTCATAGGACTCCTGTCGATAGCTGCCTCGACTCCCATTGCCATCTACGCCAACTATTACGACATTCACATCGAGGTCGCCCAGATCCACCGCCGCTATTGCACCGAGAACTGGCCGAATGCGCTGAGCCGCCAGATCTTCACGGCGCTGTCGCTTCTACTGCAGTTCTTCATACCGCTGATCGTCATCGCCTTTCTCTACTATCTCATCTTCGTCCGGTTGCGGAGGAGGGTGAACACGAAACAGACGACGTATAAGACGCGGACGAACAAGATGCTTCTGGCCGTCGTCAGTGTCTTTGCTATCACCTGGTTGCCCTATCACATGCTTACGATCTGTTCCGAGTTCTGGAGCGACCGAGTGACTGGCCGGTACTTCCGAATGACGGACCTTCTGCTTAGGGTCCTGGCGCTCAGCTCCTCTTGCATCAACCCGTTCCTCTACGGATGGATGAACCGCAACTTTCGTCTGGCGTTCCTGGCCATTCTCAGGCAGCATCTACGCGGCAGGGCGTTGAACATCAACTGGGAGCAGAGTGCACCACAACATCAATCTCTTCAGCAGCTTCAGAAACAGGAGACTCAACAGAAAGACGGCATCAGCAATGGAAATGAAATAGAGATGAACCGTAGAAGCATGTTATCATAAAACAACACATCATATTACTACTACTACTATTAGCATCACTGCTCTGCTGCTGCTACTAAAACTACTACTACTTCCACTACAACAATAACTACTACTACTACAACTACTACTGCTACTACTGCTACTTCCACTACTACTACTACTACTACTACTACTACTACTACTACTACTACTACTACTACTACTACTACTACTACTACTACTACTACTACTACTACTACTACTACTACTACTACTACTACTACTACTACTACTACTACTACTACCACTACTACTACTACTACTACCACTACTGCTATTACTACTACTACTACTACTACTACTACTTCCACTACTACTACTACTACTGCTACTACTACTACTACTACTACTACTACTACTACTACTATCCTACTAATACTACTACTACTACTACTATTACTAGTAGTAGTAATAATAATAATAATACTCCTGTTATTGCTGCTGATGCTGTTGTTTTTGTTGTTGTTGCTGCTGCTGCTGATGATGATGATGATGATGATGATGATGGTGTTGATGATTCTACTGTTTCAGGGACCACCGCTACTGCCGTCGCCGCCGCAGCTGCAGCTGCTGCTACTGATAGTATTGTGAGCGTAGTAATTACGTTGCTGTTATTATCAAAATTATTTCCTAGTTGAATTATGAAATGAGTATAGGAGATGACATTGAAACTCTCTCTTCACGAGAAGTGTACAAGACTTACGTTCTTCTAATTTTATCGCCTCTTGCGAACACTGGCTAAGCGCGTGGACAGTAACATTTTGTGCCTGTACTCTGGACCGTGCAAGATGTATATTTCTTTTAGGGTTAACTAATAGGCTATTAAATCGCATTAAATGAAAGGAAGGTTGTACAGTAGTAAAGGAGGTTAAACTTTGTTTGTCTCGCATTTGTTTTGTGCAACTGCCAGACCGTACACACGGTTCAGGTTGATTGCTTTACCAATAATAAGATTGTTAACTGTTTAGGTCATCAACGTGGAGTAGACAACGCATTTTTGTCTTCGTCGCGTTTATTAGCTGAAGCTGCTTTCGCGTTCCACGACTAGTCTGGAAAGTAGAACATTAATCTACCCTCTGTGTTGACTTACTGAATCCTTTATGTTAAAAAATGTATACTGTCTGCTATCCTGCTTCTTACATTCGTCGTCAGCTTTACAAGTAACTCACAATGCTTCACTGTTTCAGTGTTTGGTTTATACCACGTCGCAGCTCTTTGGTTCTGTCCACACGCGTAACTCGAGCACGGAATATATCCGGTCTTTCTATTAATTCGTCTTTTCTCTTCTGGAGATCCACTGTCTAACTGCTGTCACTGAGTCCACAGCGGCTCTCAACGTCTTCGTAGGCCTATTTGCTCAGCAGCTTTTTAATTTCCAGTAAGCGCAATCTCCGATGAACTGCGTGCAGACTGACAATCAGGCCATATACTTCCACAACATCGGTGATGGAAACTTTGTTTCAGCTTTCTGAACACAGTAGACTCAAGACGCCAGCAGCTTTAGGAATGCGATGAATTTAAGGTTGAACTAATGTGATCACAGATATGTGTGCGCTAACAGAAGTCGTTGTGCGATTTAACCTCAAAAGTCGAACGCAAAGACAGAACGAAAGCTGTACGGATTGTCTTTGTGGATGCGACGCTGGCGAGCACAATCAAGTTAAGCAATGCTGAGCATGGACAGTGGGGTCTTCTTGGATAGTTGACCGTCCATCAAAGCCCTATACACAGGAGCCAACTCAGCCATCCATTCTTCCAGAGTCGTTAGATAAGTACCAATTGATGCAAGTTGGAAGGTTAGAAACCGTGTCCTGTTGTTGGATAGCTGTGATCAAGTTGGTGTTTGAGCCGAAAGATCCTTCATGCGTGGGGAAATACATACATACAGACATACAGTATATAGATCAATACATACACCGATGCAAACATACATGCATTCACTCGTACATGACCACATACATACGTAGACTACGTTCATAAATCTATACCTGCATGCACACATACACACATCCATACATAAATGCAATATACATTCAACCATATATTATGCAAACACAAGTGCATACAAACATACACAAGACACGCTCACATGCATACAGTAGATACATTAAGACATACAAGTTTATACGCCTTCTCCTGTAGCTGCTTCTACTCTGATTTATGCAATCATATACCTTAAGGTCATCAATTAATCAATTTTCGTTTAATCTCAATCTCAAGCTGACATGATCGCAAATTGTCGCGAAGTTACTGCCTTTTTTTATCATAGGCCTACATATAAGGAGTATAATGTATAGAGTATAATAATAATAGGGCAGGTTTAATGGGTGAAAGGCTAATAATTTAATTAGGAGAATTAGTCATGCAGTACATATTTTTATGAGAACAATAAAATATTTGATCGATCGATTGATTGATTGATTTGATTGATTTGAAATAGGACTCGAGAAATGAAATTGCGGTCATCCTTGGCGGGCAATAGAAATCCATGAGATCGTGGTCGAAGCCCGTATGAGAGCAATGTGCAGGAAAAATCTATGCAGTACATATAATATTGATCTCGTTGCATTTGATCGTATAGCTACAAATAAGCGTTAACCGGCCTCTTCAGTCCACTCAAACAGCTGTCGACGCGTCGTGGCGAATGACAGGGCAATGTCATCTACACGTATATATGAGTCTCTCTTCTTCGCATTGGCCATACGCCGCCACTACTTGTACTCTGGCAGTGCCAGTTCCAGGACGAGGGCGACGCTAATGACCTTTGTTATCAAACAGTGTCGTTAAAGTGGAACAACTACTGTTGGCCATGTTCAAGCTGTTTAAAAACTGTGGCTCGGATAATCGGTAGCACTTACATAGGGGATGATCTGTGTCGGTTGTCCATGCGAAGGGGCAATGAACTTAAGACTTTCTTTCTGATCTGCAACTGCCTGGCCAGTTGTACTCTATCCTTTCTCAGGGAGCTATGTATTACAGTGTTATCTGTCCCTTGTCGTCAGCCTCTTTATTCTGCATAAGGTGTTCAGATGTCCCTCTGTTTCGTACTTCCACAATGCCGTGGTTGGCTCTTCACTATAGAATGGACTGCCATAGACGTCTGCAGGCAACACGACCTTCTTATTTGCAAGCGACTGTGGACCATTCTATTTAATCGTTTTACGTATGCAGGCGTATACATATGTGCGTACATGCATACATAGGCCCTACATACTACATAATATACATCTAGGCACACACACGTAATCACATAGCTCACGTTTTACGATATATTGTTGTCACTGTCGTCTGCAACATCGAAAAAACATCAAGGACAAAGAATGCTCTTGCGATACATAGCGTATGCAATTTTATTGCGGCAAGGCGGTCACATGCACTCTGAAACACACAAACTACACCTCCATGTATATATATAATGATAGTATATATATAATGATAGTATATATATAATGATAGTATATATATATATATATATATATATAATGATAGTATATATATAATGATAGTATATATATAATGATAGTATATATATATATATATATATATATATAATGATAGTATATATATATATATGATGTTATGATGTGTGTGTGTGTGTGTGTGGTCACTGTGGTGCAAGAACAAGAAACGTCTTCAATATAGGTTGTAACTGCCTATTGTGAGGAATTATTAATTATATACGATAAAGCATGCGGACAGCTTTATGTGGCATGCATGTTTTATTGTATGTAATTAAACCCTTACAATATCCAATTACAATCTACACTGAAAATGTTTTTTTTTCTTTTCTATGTGAATGTACAAGCATTTGCCTGTAAAAGTTGCGCGCACAGCATATCACATGAGAACAACAGTAGCATGGGTACCCCTGCCTTCAAATATATAATATTATGTTTAATGGAATTGCATTTTAAACACTGGTCTATATATGAAAATGCATGCTTATACACTTTTAGTTATACACACCATTGCCGTATGAATTACCATAGAAGTTACAGGAAGCAGCGTAAAAAGTTAAAGGCAAAACCGCTTGTTTTTTCAAGCGTTCACAAATCAAAATCATTTGAGCAGAACTACTCGCGATCCACGAAGCGTCCAAGACGGGTTCCCTTCTGGGTCACGGCGACTGTGCTCTTATCAAAAAGAAAATTTATGACTAAGAGACTTCTAGCGTCATTAAACATTGAAGTCTTCAATCTCCAGACGTTTCTTTTATGCGTGTAGCCTATATGTGCGGGTATGTGCGTGTATGTGGGTCTGAGTGTGCAGCTTGTATTTGTGTGCGCGTGTGCGCGTGTCACTCGTACATGTACGTCTTTGTATATGCATGTATTTGAATCTATATATACATAGGTCCTATATATGATGTATATATATATTATACATACGCACCTACACGCACATCTACATACATAAGGGCCTATATATAAGACGTGCCAGTGACAGATGGATCAAGAATGGCTTTCCGACATGTATGTTCAGCGTGTATTGGCGCGGCTCGTTAGATATAATGATCGGAGGATGTCTCTGCTGTGGCACTGGCTTGCATTTTTTATCCTTTAATGCGGCCTCTTCGTCCGGCAACGACGCAAAACAAGCACCATCGGAAGCGTGTGTCTCGGCAGAGCGACCCGTTCACGATCTTGATTGGCCATGCGTAAGAGTGCTAGCGGATTGTAGAACCGTGTTCGTATAGGCATATAGGGGATATCGCGGCTACAGTTTGCCCCAAGTCAGGCGCTGATGCGGAATATCTGCAGCGGAATGAGTGACAGATTATAATTTTCTCTATAGAGACAATGTTGTGATTTGTATTAAAATGAGTTTTAGAGTCAACTTGAGCGTTTATTTTGGTGTCAAATAATTTATGCATCTGTTCAAATTACACCGTCAGTTAGGCCTAAGTTTATTAACCGCAAACGTTTATTATAATTATTCTTATTATCTTTTTCGGCACTTCATTTTCCAGACACAATACAATAATTCAATAATGCCCTCCTTACAAAGTTCTGAAGTGCACATTGAGGCCATGGCAAATATTAAGAGTAGACTAATAATAACTGGACTTGAAGAGGTAAGTTTCCAGTTTAGAGCAAAATACAGTCTCAGAAGGAGAGTTACGAACACGATAGGGTAGAGAATTCCCGATGGAGGGACCGACAACTGTGATAAAACCCCGGACAAAGACAATACGTGTACCAGGAACAGCATACTTTCCAGGAGAATGATATTGATCGAAGAGATTATTGGCTTTTAACAGAGCTGCGTGTTGTAACCTTAGAAGATGAGTAGAATGATAGATGATTTGCATGAACTTTATACGTGATGAATGCTAGCTCGAAGAGGATAAACTCACATACTGCATGGAAGCCTGTGTAGGGAACGAAGAGCAGGTGTGATAAGGTGTCGGTACGAGATTCCAAGACACAGTCTTGCATCCCGGAGCCCTATTCTAGTTAGAGGAAGCAGTGTGCATTCAGGAAGATCATTGTATATAGAATTGCAATAGTCAAGTCCAGGGTGGGAATTGACGAGGGTTTGGGGTTCAATCCCCTAGTCTTTCTTAAGACCCCCACAGTTAAGTCTTCATTGCACACCCCAGAGGTCGCTTCCAACGCCCTCAATTGTGCTAGTGTGATTTATTGACTCTGAGTCCCTGACAAAGAGAACATATTTCCATGGTGTATCGTGTATGTATTTTTGAATGTTCTCAACAAAGGAATTGATTTTCAGTCGAGTCTGACTTACCAGGAGTTAAATGCACTCGAATTCTTCAAATTCTATGGCACAAGAGTTTATTTATGGCCCACAGAACATTGCCACAATTTTGTTTCTGTCGGAAGTAGGCCCCAAGTCTAAACATTAGGGTACCAATACATATTCCTTAGTCAGTGACACAACGTCGATTGCTTGCTGTTGCCAATTAGGCTACCGATACCTTAGTCAGTGCAACATAGTTGTTTCCGCTTCTGGCAGACATATGTAGCACTGTTGCAGCCAGTGCCACGTCCGTTATTGTCCAAAGTTCGTTGGCATTAACAAGCATATTTTGTTAAGCATATTGTAAAGTATATTTTGTTTGCTGCTCGCAGACATATGGCGACACAATTTTGTCAGGGTCGATACATTTAACTCTTCTTTTTTTAACACACCGTAGAGAATTAGTCACAGTGTGGCTGAGGAATTCGATTAATTCAATGAAAAATGTTTAGATGAAACGAAGTTTTGGTAATTCTGTGAGTCAGTCGGTGAGGCGCTCATTCGTGTGTATTTACATGCGAGTAGCACTTCAATTAAGTCGACTGTCAGTCTGCCAGAGTTTATAGCCAACCCACATCGTAAACTGTGTCGCTATTTTCCAAGTGTATGCATTCGCCCATTGGGCATCGATCTTGCAAACTCCTGTTGACCATTCTACCATGTATTAAACCCTTCCCTTGTATCATCTAATTCCTCACTGCTCAGTTTCTTTCTCCCAATTACTCTCAGTCACTACGCTACCTACTTCTCTAACGTTCCCTTCTGACACCTATTATGGCCGTAACAGTATTGAGTCTTGTACGACGACATCTTTTGGCTGCAGAACGTTGACGTAGGTGTATGTATACACCTCACCGTAAGCTTACCTTATTCACTCCCGTGAACTGGATAGCCTAAATCATTCGCCTATAGTACCTTCTTTCGAAACAGGCGATTGTCCTGATCAAGCGTCTCGCTAATCCAGACCCTGAACACTCTTAAAGCACTGACTGCAGCGTCACGCAGAACCAATTCACTGCTCTAGTTTATGCATAGGCCTAGGGCCCCCATTACTTAAATATCGCCAAATCTTTTGTAATACTCTCCGCTTAAATACGTGGCCAATTATCAGCATACTTGTCAAATAATATGAAACCTCTTAGCATTTTCCAGACACGTTCACTGATGTTGCGAAGGACGATTTTCCAAATGGCCGTTATAAGCTCTTATAGCATAACTATAAGGTTAAACAGCAACAACAGCGGTAACGACAACAACCATAGCGTAGACTCTGAGGGGCAGCCGGGGCACGTGCCCTCACCAATAATTGAGATGGACTGCGCATCCAATGCAATAAGTGTAGGATAAATAGACAAATGCCCCTACCCAAATATTTTGGACAAGTTTACGCCAGTGACAACAGCAATGATAATCCCATCCACAGGAAGCAAGCATACCGAGTCACTGGAATTTGTGCAAGAAGTGGGAAGTAAGATTTCAGCGGTAACAGGAGACCTTCGCAAGACCAAGCATCTGTTTTAACGCCTATCAGCTGCCCTTCAAATAGGAAACTCCATGTCTGTTTGCGCAATATTAAGAAAACAGATGGCAACCCAGGACTAAATGAATGTTAATAGGCACAGTCACACGAGAAGAGTTAATTTAGTCTGCTTGTTGGCATTTTGAAGAAATAAATAAGTGCAATAATTATAATGATACTACTACTAATAACAATAATTGTATTTATAATTATAATTACTATTATTATTATGATAATAATACTAATGATGTACATTCATACACATGTAAGACAGCTCAGTCTAAACATTGTCTGCATCACATGGACCGATTCCACAGATTGTCGGATAGGTTCGATACTGTTGCGCTTATTATCATTGGGACAACGAAAGCCCAACGAACATGATTACCTTTCCAGAAGATAATAGATTACGAGATACCAGCAGTTTGATGATTATGACAGCAACAACGAACTAGGAATCTATCTACCCAAGACGAACGGCTAGTGTCTGTTCAATCTAGACATGTCGGTCTGATACTACTGCATCAAAGACAAAATGCCCAGCCTACACGCTGGCTGGCTGGTGTTCTGGTCTGAATCACTGACCACTGAACAACTAACTCCTCTAACTCTATCTACTGCATGGCTTGCTAATGCTAAATCATTGGCACTCCCTGGTAAAACCCCCGTCATTTTGGGACACCTGCGCCCTGGAACCATAGATTGACAATAATGAACCCACCTAATTTAAAGATGTTTATTGTTTATTGTTTATTGCGTCCAGAAAAACAAAATACAAGTCATGACAATAACATATCAATCACTGCGCAACAGGAAGCCAGGAAAAAGCTAAAAGCTTATACCACCCTGGCCCCTAGTACCTGATTCACATTTCAGTCAACGTTTAGAGTGTCACACAGATCTAAACAGTTTTTGACAGTATACCTTAGTCAAATAATTATCAAAGTCAAGAAACAGAGTAATCAGAACCAAAGTATACAAACAAAGGCAATTTTATGATGAAAAGAAAATTCTGACAAAATATGACAAAACATGACACATTATGCAAAATGAATATGAAAAATGAAAAAAATGAAAAATGAGATAATATAATATAATATAGAGCCGTTTTTCTTAAGGAGACCTTATAACAATGTAATACATTATAACAATGTAATACATTACTCTTCAGTAGATGTGACCTGTCTGTACTTTCCAGTCCAACTTTGATTATGCTTAATCAATGAGCTAAATGTCCACAAAGAGGGAGA
>OY744602.1:41909392-42081892 GCA_963556255.1 Allolobophora icterica | reverse complement strand
ATAACCTTGTGCATCCTTATCTACCTTGTGTACTCTTTTCTACCTTTAATTTTCGTATGTTACTGTGGCCTTTGTACATTAGTGTGCCTTTCTGTGCCAGGGTGTTACCTTTTGTACTGTACCATTTTGAACTTTTCCGTGCACCGCCATTTTGCCTTGAAATGAAATTGGAACTAATTGGTCTGGGCCTTCTTCACCTAATCACGTCACGAGTATTTCGCTCGAAGAACAGAAGGAGGAAGAGGAGGAGGAGGAGAAGGAGCAGGAGGAGGCGGAGTTGGAGGAGGAGGAAGACGAAAGAGAAGAAAAAGAAGAAGAAGAAGAAGAAGAAGAAGAAGAAGAAAAAGAAGAAAAAGAAGAAGAAGAAGAAGACGAAGAAGAAGAAGAAGGAGAAGAAAGAGTAGAAGAACAGGAAGAACAAGAAGAACAAGAAGGAGAACCAGAAGAAGAAGATAAAGAGCTGGGATGGAGGAGGAGGATGTGGAAGACGAATTTAGGTACCGATTTTATGATTCGACAACAAATGTGCGATTTTATCAGAGCGACCATTTTGGGCAGCCTACGGCGAATCCATCATCTGTCGGATTTAATACTTTTCTCTCGATGTCCTTAAGAAAGACAGACAGATGAGGATAGGATATGATTGATTTGGCTATAATAGGGTATAATACAATAGGGTAGGATGAGATAGGGTAAGATAGAATATAGTGAGATAAGGTCGGGTATGGGAAGATAGGAAAGGGTAAGAATATACTGGAGAGTTTCAGATAGGATTTGATCAATCCATATAGGATTATACAAGATTTTTTGTTTTGTGTGTGGATGATTTTGCCTTGCAATCGCACAGTAATCAATTCCTTCATTCAGCTGTCTTGCCAGCCGGCATTCTTACAAATCTCCGCGTGACAATTCTTTGGTCCATAGATTTATCGTCTATTGTCAATTCGACGAAGAAGTATATCCTCGAAAGGGAGGAGTGGGATGCATTATGTACTAGCTGCCGTGGTACTGACTGGCTTCCCTCGATCTTTCACCGTCGCGTCCCCAGCCATGGACTTGACGTTCCTTCTATCACGATTCTTGATCCCTGGCTTTGTTTCTCTTCCCCAGCGATCTCTGGGTCACTTCTCCTTCCTACTGTGTATCGCTTTCTGTCTGTCTGTGTGTATTTGTCGCTCGCTGTCTCTCTGACTGACCACCATTCTGTTTATTTCTCAGCCTCTGTTTGAATCCCTTGATCACTCTATCACTTCCTCTTTCGCTCGGTCTGTAATTCAGTTCTCTCTCTCTCTCTTTCTCTCTCTCTTTCTCTCTCTCTCTCTTTCTCTCTCTCTCTCCGCTCCCGCTCTCTCTCCGCTCCCTCTCTCCGCTCTCTCTCTCTGTCTGTCTGTCTGTCTGTCTCTTTCTCTCTCTGACACTTCCTTTGTCTGTCTGTATATGTATATTGATCTTTTGTTGTTTAGACAGTTTTGTTTTACTTTAATCTCTACATCCCTTATTGCCCTTCTATCTTCTATCTTTTAGGTATCCATCTGCGTCTTTACGACCGTCTCAGTCTCTGCCTCTTCTCGCCTTCTATCACTTTTCATTGCTGATGAGACAGGAACGGTAGTAAACACAAATATATTACAACGCCTTTGACAGGGTTTTAATTTTTAAAACGCGCTCATGGTCTGTTGGTGTCCGTAGCACATGTTGCTATGTATAGTCCGGTGGCTTCTGCCCTCAGCCATTTAAATCAGCCTGTGAACATCCGCTTCGCACCAACGAATGAGATTGGTGTGAGGTTCAACCATGCATTCTCTTCTTGGTCGGTCTTTAACCTCTGTGCCATCCATTATTCCAAAAATGACTTGTTGACCACAATACCTCACAGCTCATAATTCTTCACCATATTTAAAAATCTGTCCGGGTTGTTGTCCACGGGTGTTTTAATCACAGTAGTGTCTAGTGCTTGCAGACACTTCTTTGTATACAGAATACTGAACAATCAGACAGTTACGCATTGGTGTTTCATTACAGCAGTGTTTAACACTTTAACGACGAGCGTCTACTAAAAGTGACTGGAAACAAATGCGGCTCGTCGTCGTTAAAGTGTTAAAACTGTAAGAGAGGCCTTCCTACAAACATGTTTCGGTGTGTCCCAGTTGTCACGTCTCGTTACCGATGCTTACATTTATCTGCCATGTCTGCCTGAGGACATCGCTTCATCTATCACTACAATATTTGTCCATAGACTACGGAGAGAGATTTATTTCTTATAAGACTTCCTTCAAATTATCCTTTGTGTGGATTTGATTATCTGTTCTAGTGCGTCCGTCTGCGGGTGACCCTGTTTCAGAACGAATTCCTAACAGGCGTAGAGAATCTGTTGGCGACTTGCCCTTGAAATCCTGTAATTAATGTCTACGTCAGGCAATTAATTGTGTCCATATTGCGCCAAAGTTAATTAATTCTTTAAAGTCTCATCGCATGCAATCAGATATCGCTGTGTGTGAATTTATGTTTCTGTCGCATACTCATATGTGTTAGTGTATAATACATGCGTTTATTTTCTTTCCAATAGCCTACACTCATAGGTCTATATATAACATCATAGCCTTTCGATGGTGTTCTTTTTTCAGCTGATAATTCTACAGCGTCTGGCTTTTACATTTCTTATTTCTGAAGCTGTTTACTTCACCTATGACTTCCGTCAAATATGTTGCAATTCTGCGTTAGATTTTTTCAGCTTAGATCAAGTCATTCGTCGCGGGAAAAATACTTCTGCATTCAGAGGATATGGCGCGTGTCCAAATAGGTCATATAATAGACGGTGGTTACGAAGAGAGGTCAGTGGCGGATCCGGCAGTTTTGAATGGGGGGGGGCAAGAAAAACAGACAATTTTGACTATCGAAAAAAGTGTTGATCTCTCGGGCGTTCTTGGTTGCTGTCTGAATATTCAAAATTTAACTGTCCTGTCCGTTGTTAGATGTTATCTAAACATAAGGCTCGTCTGTTTAGAGTTGCTTACTCACAGTGACCTAATATCTGGTTGGCCTGACCTATCAGATCTCGACGTTTCCTTTCTAACGGATAAAGTCTTTCGACTGCAATTTCTCTTGAAGCAACTGTCGATTCTACATTATGTCGGTGGTACGACAGAAGTAACTGCATTAGAAAGCTTATGATGGTGATGATGATGATGATGATGATGACGACGAAAGTAAATTTAGTGAATGGCGATTATAGTCAAAAAATAGTTATCGCGATAGTTAAACCAGACGCAGAGAATGGTGAAACATATTTTAATACTTTTAATATCTGAAAAAACTTATATAAATTTAATTGACTTATATAAATTAAAGATGCTTCTAATATCGAACAAACTGTGACATTAATAGCATGCAGCATTCCTAAGCCATGATGGCCGATGTATTATTGTATGCGTCACCGCTTCATATCCGGATTCATTTTGCGAAATTACCATGTGATGAATCATTCAATGCTTCTATGTAAATCGGTCACCACACCCATCATAAACCCTCTGGTCTCGGACATTAAAGATTCAGAGAGCCATACCACGTCGCAAACGACTGAAACGAGGCTGCGTATACCAGATCTATACGTTCTCAATGGACGAATAGCCTCCATTATGTATCCGTGTTATTTATGTTTCAAAGCAGAACGAGGAAAACTTATTAAGTTATCATTTTTCTATATTTGTTTAGCGTAGCTATTGCATTCGAAATCAGCGATCGCTACAGTAAATCTTTCAGGTTCCTAGTAAAAAGTTAGGGAGGCGCCTATCTTCGATCTTCGATCCTTCAGTTGGTTATGGAAAGGCCTAAATTCAAAGGTCCTGAACCGGGGATCAGCGCATCGCAAAATTATTGACTTACTTACCAACTTACGCTGTTACGAAATTTTACTGCTTGTCGCAGGGAACAATTTGCACGAACAAAGCTTGCCGAGGGTCGTGACTCGTAGTCCGCTCAGCAGGTTTTAACTCGCAATAATTAGATTACAGGCCAAGCAGTCCTACCGTGTGACAATTGAGTATAGTAGCATCGTTGCGTCTGTGTCAACCTTGCGTCAAGGGAATCTAAAACGAATATTGGTTAATTGATTTTGATCTCCGAGTAGTAGTAGTATATTCGTTTAATAAATTCTCCGTCTGTCACACCGCAGGCGGTTAGTGGAGACTCAAACCAGCACACAACCCGTTACAAGGCGAGCTCTCAGCCGATCGGCTACCTTATCATATGCTGGGAAATTTAAAGGCTTATTCACTAGCCTTGCATTAAGTGCGAGGAGTTGTGAAAATATGCCCATATATTTTGTGTGGAAAACATGAACCAGAGCGTGGAATGGACAGAGAAGCAGCTGCTACAGGGAATTAAATCTTTCATGTTAGAACTATTAATCTCCCGCATTGCTTAGAGTCTTTAGACCACCCTTCCCATTGAGATGGGCATTGCTAGAGACAGGTAAGTCAAAAATCGGTACCAGGTCAAAATCCATACAGCTAGGTTGGCTAGTGTTTAGAATCAGGTCGGCGAGAGACGTAAATGGGAAAAGGAGGAATCAGGATAGGATATGTGAAAAACGAGTCTTTTCAGTTTCAACAGAAAGACCTGCACAGAAATTGCACTAGATGCAGTTTTGGTGAGTCCGTAGGATGAATTAGAACATTGTCGTAAATTCTGGCAGGAGTTAATTCCCAGGGGCGGCGCTACACCAGGGCGCGCCAGGGCAAATGCCCTGGTAAAAAGGCCTTTGCCCTGGTCGATGCCCTGCCAGAATTTTTGCCCTCTCCAGAATTTGTTCGGGCATATTTGTTATATCCTGAGATATAAATTCACTTAATTCGCTGAAATGTTAAAATTTGCTTTACAAATGTCAAAAAAGTTCGGCGTCCGGGGGGCTTCGGCCATCTGACCTCCTGACTATTATAAGTGCTGGGGCGATTTATGGCAAGCGCTGTAGCGCAATCTTATATGGTCACCAGTTAATCACGCACTACCGTGCTCTCCATAATCGCCCTCTGCACTGGTTACTTGTATGACTGCCCTGGCTAGGCCCTGGTTACAAAAATGTCTGGCGCCGCCACTGTTAATTCCTGAGAGGCGTATGAGCTAAGGCTATGGAGCTACTTCCAGGTGTTATTGATGAGGTGACGGAAGGGCGAGAAGTGTCAGGGCGGAAGAAGAACAAGAGCGGAGTGGTTGCATCGTGAATAATTGACGAAGATCGAAAGGTTGGGGAGGTTTGGAGTCTGCTGTAGGTTTTATGTTAACCATTTGTTAAGCAAATATGAACATGTTGACAGCCGTTATAGTCTGGTTCGTTGGGCGAATCTGCAGCCATTTCGACTGCAAATGTCCAGAAGATTGAATTGCTAGAAATTTCGGGAAGCGCAGTAGAGGCGTTTTTTGACAGAAGCAGAGCTATGTCGCAGTACAAACAAGTGTTCCCAGATTAATTATTTATCAACCTTACGATGAATTTTAAATGCAGCCGAGTGAACAGTATCGTGAATTTAAATACATTGTAGTCGAGAATTATGACATTTGAGTCGTCTCGCATCTTGGGAAATGAAGAAATCAGTGAGTCAGCCCAATTCGTATTTTTATGTGCCAACTACCAGACATTCAGTGTCAAGTGCGGAGATAGGCTTCATGAACGCAACGATGACAGAAATACGTTAATGAATTTAGTCTGATCACTGGACTGTCTGTCAAAATAATTCAAGACGTGTTAATTCTGGTCAAGCGGTCAACATGGACTTTGTCCATCCGACATACGTTGGAAATCGCACTAAGACATATAACAGATTATTATCTAAGCAACATTCGTGCAATCAACCTGGCTCATGTGTTCGATCAGAGACTAACGAGATACTATCTAAGTTAATCTTTCTCTAGTGTCGTTCTTTATATTCAACACGACTTTAAGGCCTTTTAGTTTAGGCCAAACATATGTACAGTCTTTCACGGAACAGAGCGTAGGTACCAACTGTTCCTACACACGTTAGGGTTGTGCGTGCATGGTGACAAACAAACGAGGGTGCATTGATTGGAAGGAATTTAGTAATTGTCCTTTAAACATTGTATATGGCTCAAGAAATAGTTTCTTAATTGCTGTTGATTTTCTATAATTAATATCAAGGTAGAAATTAGTTACCCTTTACATGTCTACCCAAGAAACAATTCAGATATAATTTGATAATAAACTACTAGGCATGTACAAGCGAATCGACAGACTGACTTGTTTGTTAGTCGAACTGAAACTGTTCGGCTATTTGGTGGCATGGGAGTTGTAGTAACTCTGGGAAGTTGTAACGTTTTATTGGTTTAGACTGCCTTCCTGAGAGACGCTGTCACTTCCCAAACTCTCTCTAATTGTTCTCTGTCATGCTTCGAATTGAGCGTTAATTGATTTTGAATATATATATAAAGTAAGCTAAGGTAAGTAAGGTAAAATGTACGATAAAATAAGAGAAGGTAAGGTTAAGTAAGGGAAGTTAATATTTGGAAGTCACTCATTTATTACAAGTCTCTACCAACAGTAGAAGCTGGGAATTCTAATGGCAAGTGCATGTGAATACGCCTACGCGCAAAAAATGCCTCTGTATACCAGTCGGCCTAACTATCTGACTGCTTGTTTGTCTGTCTGTCTGTGGCTGACTGTCTGTCTTCCTGCTTGCTTCTTTGTCTAGTTAACCCCTGTTTTACTGCCTATTCTGAGTCCGTTGTTATCACGGACGAAATGAACAGTTTTAAGTCGAAATCTGCCCTCTAATCGCGACATCTAGCGTTGGTTTTAGTCTGTATTTAAACCCACGATGTTAAAGGAGTTTCATTTCTGGCAGGCAGAAAACTCTACGACGGTTAATCAACGATTGCGTGTTGCCAACGGTAGCCATAGCAACGCCATTTGTTATACGTCGCGGATCAGAGCGCCCTGACAGCAGCAGACGCGTAATTATGACGTAAATGAGACGTCATAAGCCCCTCCAATTCGTTCATCGTCGCATCCTCGCTCATACGTCCGTCCGTCTTGTGCTGCTAAGATATATTTAGGCATTACCGTTGAGATATGCATTGAGGGTGTAGTAGACGCCCAGTTTAGTGACAGCTATGCAGGGAGTACACCGCTTTGAAGTTGTCAATCGATGGAGCTTCAAACTGTCGACTCATCGATTTGTAGCGTAGCGTTAACTAGAATGAAATAATGCAGTCTTTGTTTTATAATTACTAAAACAAACAGTTCAATTACACCAGTAGTTCAATCGTCGTCATAAGATTTTCTATCAGCACGAATCTATTAACGATATTTGGAGCTCAAACTATCAGCTGAGTACACGTCAAACTATCGCTACAAGATCTCTGCACGCTCCAACAATGCTTTTGTGATCGCTTATTTAGGCTTTTCCCGCCACGGCAGCAGACCATCGTGTCTGGTCTAAACCGGTCCGCAACTCATCACAACGCAAGTTCCACGTTTCCTGCGCGACTGCTTACGTGATATACTTGCCGCCAGCCGAGGTCATGCCACAGCCTCCATCATGCGCTAAATGCATGCCTCTTATACGCATCCAACAGCTAGAAATACGCCAATGATGCTTGGCAGCTAGACACCCTCAGTTCCGGTAAGCGCAAACTTGTGGTCAGCACAGGCTCAAAGAAGTAAACAAAGTAGAGACTTCGTGGACTGTTTTGCCTTATCGCGCGAAACCCGCCAGTTAATCACAAACATCTGAACAACTTCATAATAATTATACGAACGTTACGCCGTATAAACTTTATCCAACAAACGCTCGTTCTAAACTTGCCAACTACTGCTCAGCGTAAAATTAGCTAATAAAGGGACAAATGATGTTTTAATGAGCTGCAGTGAATGTCACTAACCACACTACTCGTTGCTGACCCGTCAGTCTGACCAAGATATGTCTACTTCCACCGAAGACTCTGGTCTGCACTTAACCGATTTCTGATGGGCTTGGGTTGGTGTGACATATCTATGCATCCTCATCATACATGAGAACAAACCACTGATCCTTCGTCCCATTGTGGCGCAGTAGACTAAGGCGCATGTTTGTCCGGGAAATGGATTTAATGGTTAACGATTGCTTTTCATCTCGCTGGTAATGACCCTTTTCTCAGAATAGAAAGTGGCTTAAAAACAGCGGAACGAGGCACTTGGGCCACCAGCTAATAAAGCGGCACGTGGCAACAGAGAGAGTTGATTCCAAAGAGCAGGACCAATGCAAGCAAAAGCTTGAGTTTTGGCCATAGTAGTTCTCGCTCGTGGGACAAGAAGATCATGGCTGTTAAGCGATCATAATGGACGAAGGGAAACAGCTGAAACTGGCAGACGGTAACAGAGGTACTTGGGCGCTAAGCCTGCATAAGGCCGATGCAGTACAACTGTATTTGATATAGCCTCCTTCAGATTGCACTCACGACGATCATAAAGGTCGCCGGCGTTGGATTAATCTCTGTCGTGTCGCTTTGGCAAAATGGTCTTCTGTAAATTCTAAGGTTTTATGGCGACAGTGTCGGTTTAAATTAGGAACGTTTGCCGCTGAGTGGATTATTTGTTTCGTGATCAAAACGGAGTTTGATTTTCATTGCAAATATTAAGTTAGACATGTGGAGGAATCAAGTCCAAAATTCATTCATTCATTCATTCATTCATTCATTGATTCGGTATATTAATATAGCGCACCTTCAAGAAACCTACTCAGAAGCGCTCCCAGCCCACTGAGCCCAGCCACGCAATTGAGATTAGACTTGAGCAGCTTGTAAAAAGCAGACGTGCTACCCTAGGGAGAAGGCGAATCTATAACGGAAGACCATGCGTTGCAATTACGTGGCAAGCATACACTTCTTGACAATGATGGATGCAGGGAGCAGACACTAGTATGGATAGAATGCTTAAAGGCCTGGTGGTAAAAGCACACTCAGCGTAAGCCATTCTCTGGCTATGCTGAGCTTTCCGATATGGTGTTCAAAGGGAGGCCAGGATCTTTCAAAAGAAGGCCACAAAAATCTTCATTTCATGAAACATTTCGCTAACATATTAAACCGGGAAATAGTGCCCTGTAATATCTAGGAGAAATGAGGCATAACTAAGGATTCAAGGTTTTAGTTGGTATACAGTCCCTGGCCTTCCTCTGGCACCGCGACAACATTCAATGTCTCACAGCAGTGACAACATAGACTACGCCAAAGCCACACTGCGTTCTGGAAAATTTGGCAACGGTGCATTTATTACTAGACAACTGATGTTTGCGAGAGTTTGGATACATTAATGTTTGCTCTATGCAGACATCGCTTTCAAAAGGGTGGCTACAGCAATTGTGAACGTGCTTTAATACCAGACAATTAACGTATTTCGGCATTCATGCTAATCTAATTTCTGCTGAGTGTAGACATGATTTTATAAAAGCGTACACGATTTCACATGAAGGACGGCATCCAACGGCGACGCAGGAGGCCCAGTGGTTGATTCGCATCTGTATAGAGGCATCATCTGGAATTGGTGCCTGTACCCGCAGAGACTTTTTTCTCCTCTCTTCTCTTTTGGCTTTGGCGTTACTGACATGTGGGATTTGTGTGGGTTAAGTACCATTCACTTGGATCGTTTCTTATTTATTTCTTTCTTTTGTATGCGCCAATATTTAACGGCAGGTCATCAATCGATGACATTTATGCGTTAAGAGACGTACGACATGACCTATACTCAAGAGATGCTGGAATCTACAAATTCTGCACTACAGGACAAACAATTGACCAGTGAGGAAGAGATGAGAGAGAGAGAGAGAGAGAGAGAGAGAGAGAGAGAGAGAGAGAGAGAGAGAGAGAGAGAGAGAGAGAGAGAGAGAGAGAGAGAGAGAGAGAGAGAGAGAGAGAGAGAGAGAGAGAGAGAGAGAGAGAGAGACAGACAGAGACAGAGACAGAGACAGAGACAGAGACAGAGACAGAGACAGAGACAGAGACAGAGACAGAGACAGAGACAGAGACAGAGACAGAGACAGAGACAGAGACAGAGACAGAGACAGAGACAGAGACAGAGACAGAGACAGAGCCAGAGACAGAGACAGAGACAGAGACAGAGACAGAGAGACAGACAGAGAGACAGAGACAGAGAGACAGACAGAGAGACAGACAGACAGAGAGACAGAGAGAGAGAGAGAGGTATAAAGACAGAGAAAGACGGACAAAACTCGAGAGATTGAGAGATAGAGTGGAAAGAGAAGATACACAAAGAGATCGAGAGATGTATAATATTAAGGCAAGAAGGACAGGAAACAAACAGATGGAAAGAAAGAGACAGAAAGACTTAGAGACAGACAGGCATAGATAAGATTTTTATGATTTTTCGTAGTTTATTGTAATTGTTATTGAACATTCATATAGCGCCGCTCAAGTGTAAAACAAATATGAGGCACTCTCTACGCTTACCTATTTCATCGTAAAGTCATTGACAACAGAACATTATTCTGTGATCAAACACAGCTCAGACAATTAGAAGAGTCACCAGTGGCAGGGTCGCGTACACACGCTGACGAAACCAATAGGTTGGCGGTTTGCTGCGTCTGATGTCCCAAGCTATGTAAAATGAGAGGCGAAAATAGACTACTGCTCTTTTCTATTGAAATGAAGTAATAGTTAATATGTTTCGTGGTAAGAGAGACAGAAAGTATACTATATTTCATATTGAGATATCATATTAATTAATGTTCTTCATGGTTAAAAAAAGGCCAAACAACAGGCAGCAGAAAGAATAGGAGGAGAGAGGAAGCTCTTTGTAGTAATGGAATCGCAGGCTACTTGCTGTTTTCACGATGAAACTGGCGAAAGAGTAGACTGTGGCCATTCTTCTGCCTCCTGCCGTGATGACATCCGCTAACAGCGGAAACAAAAGACGTGCAGACACATTGTAAAAAAAATACTAATGGTCGCTTCATTGAGTTGGTCAACAGTAGTAGTGCGCAAACGCAGAAGCGCAGCGACCGCCCTCTGTACCCTCCGACCGGGGGGCCCCTTCCTGGAAAAGGGCCCCTGAAAGTGGCAAAGATAATAAGAACCCTGTATATTGTATATTACCGCATTCCAGTTTCCGCATTGTAAGGGGCACTCGGCCCGGACGTATGTTCGGAAGGGGCCACGTTCCTTGTTGCTACAGCTCTGCGTAAACGTGTGTATTATGATGTATTGTTACATAATCCTATACTGTAGGAATAAGACTAAGTATATTATTTTAGTTCTTGTAAGTTGAGCGCCGTCTGTACATTTTTGCGAAGAAACTCAACCTTACAAAACATGCTGTGGTTGATTTGTATTCAGCCTCGATGTTGTTTTTTGGTCCTGTGAGACCGCTTTGTTGTCAGTCTCTCGACTACTTCGTCTTTGTATTCCTGTGTGGACGACGTGCTGTTAATTTTCAACCAGTTTTTTCGTGTAGCCTACGCTCCTTTTCTTCATGAGTTTTCGCTGAGTTGTGTCGCCGCGTGAGGCCGACTTCTAATTGAATATGCAGCCACCTGTAAATAGCTTAGAAAATGATGTTTTAAACCTAAAGCTGCTGTAATATTTATACCCACAGATACCTTTAGAAATATAAATATAGTGTACACATGTATATACGTAAATATTACTGTGTGCATACATAGGCTTTGTGAACACAATATTACTGATTGGTCAGAAATGTGAAGCATTCGTTTGTATTGAAAGCATCTGTTACGCACCATCGATGAATCATTTTTATCTACTTTTTGTAACTGTTTCATCCGCGCTATTGCGTTCTCGATGCGCCTAGCTGACACACAGTGATGACGTGCCTCGGCTTGCTGATTGCGTCTAGAGGACACGCGTCGAATGTCTGTAAGGGTGTATGATACTGGCTGGCACGCAATTTATCACGGGGCCGTTCGCGCGGTAAGACGTCAAGCTTGAATTGTGATGAATCAGCGATTTTTAAAATCCATGTACAAGCAATTGCGGAATGTTCTGAAAAACGACTATTGTGCAATGGCGGCGAGTCATGAACCGGTATAAATCAGTACGATCTGCTCAGAAGAGCCTATGAAAGGCAGTCCCATGCGTATTGTTGACAGAGCTCGGAAAGATTTTTCAACAGTCTGTCGTATGCTTAGTTGACAGCTTGAGTTACAAAGGCTGTTGATAGATAGATTCATGCGTGTATAGAATTTATGTTGAACCCTGAAGTACGGTTGTCATTGAACTGTTAGTTAATCTTTACTTGAGTCGACGACCACGATCGTCAACGATTTCCACCGTAGCACCACGCTGTCTCATCGGCTTGACCTTCCCAGATTCGGACATGGCACCGAAACGGACTTAACAACCTGACTACAGCGGACTTGATTTGATATGGCGTCGGTGAACAACTGGTCTTTCTGACGTGGATTTGTGTGGCGCTGAGAAATTTAGGAGACTTCCGTTCCATTGATCGATTGTCAGCACCGGAAGTCGATGTTCCCACTGCAGTGTTCTACTTTTACAACTTCTACAAATCTATAAATAGCCCAGCTACTGAAGACCAATCGATCCACGAAGACACGGTTAATAGGCCTGCTACTAAGCCGCCGTTGTTTACTCGTTGACACGAACGTGTCATATGTGCGTTTTATGTCCATTTCGACGTTTGCCTTTTTATGGTCCGCACTGTATGCCCCAGTAATTCAGTTCTTGCTCTCGAGCACAAAGTCGCTTGCGGTGCTTCCCCGACACTTCTCTCACTTCCAGAGAACGGTTGCCTTGGTTACTGGGGTAAGGGAAGTGTACGGTCACGCCATTTCACTCTGACAACTGAGTGGATGTCGACAGTAGGCGTGAAGGCATCGGTGCAAATTGTATGCAGCTAATCACATCCTCTGCTATTCTCGTCTTCCTCGCCGTTCTCATATCCGGATTGTTTATGTTCATCATCCTGTTCTTGTTCTTGATGTTGTTCCTCCTCCTCTTTCTCCTGTTTCTCCTCCTCCTCCTCCTCTTCTTCTCGTTATTGTTCTTATTATTACTGGTCTTAGTAGCATTGTTATTACTATTATTATTATTCTCATCGTTAGTAATTCCAAATAGCAGCAAACTACACCGTTTTATTTTGATTCGTGTTTGACGTTGTTGCTGCAAATATTAATGGATAAAAAAATAAATAATAAACGATTATCATTTCATAAGTGTACAGACTAATTTGTTGTTACGCAGGGATCATCTCTGTTTTGCTAACTGATGTAACAGTCTATAGGTCTTAACGACATTTAGCATCATATAAGCTATCGCGGAGAGCCCCTGACTTCTTTGATCTTTGAACTGCGCTATATAAATATTCCATTGCAACTATCTTAGCCCTAACTGATAGATAAATACAAGATGAATCGTTTAGTCCGAATAAATAAATAAATTGATGTAAATGCTGTTGTGAGGAAACGTGTTCGTAGTGGTATGGAAGGACGATTTTGTGGCAACGCATGTGAAGGCATCTACCTATAGGAAGGGAAATGCTTTCGACACTCCTTCGACAGTAGGCCTATATGAGTGTAAGATTATGGCGAAGCAGTACGAGTAAGAGACGTTAGAAGAAACGAGAGAAATTGAGAAAGGAAGAAAGGGGAGAGAAAGATAGAGATAAAGGGAGAGAGTGAGAGACAGAGAGAGAGAGAGAGATACAGAGATACAGAGAGAGACAGAGAGAGACAGAGAGATTGGACCAAGGGTTTCAAATGCTAACGGTTATAAGTGGTTTTCCCCCAGATACATGTGATCCATCAAGACTGCAGAATTAGGAGACCGTTATTATTATTGGCGTATTTTAGTCAAAGACACAGGGACAGAGGAAGAGACAGAGACAGAGACAGACAGAGATATAGACAGAGATACAGACAGGGATTAGGTCTTCTTAATATTAGGTCTTCTTAATATTAATAATATTTTTGTTATTGTCATCACTGTTATTGCTTTTTGGCCAAGGTAAATGTAATCCCTCAGGACCTTATAGGAGATGCCAACGGATAGGTCTATAATTATCTGGAAAATCAGGCCTCGTCCTCCGCAACATCAGAGAAAGTGCTTCGAAATGCTGTGATGTATTATTATATTTGGCTTATAGCTATGGTTGTTATTATTATTATTATAATAATAAAAATAATAATAATAATGATTATTATTATTATTATTGTTATTGTCATTACTAGAAGTGGTGGTAATAGTAGTAGTAGTGGTGGTGGTGGTAGTAGTAGGCTTTACCAGACCTAATCCACATAATAATGATTATTATTATTATTGTTATTGTCATTACTAGAAGTGGTGGTAATAGTAGTAGTGGTGGTGGTGGTGGTAGTAGTAGGCTTTACCAGACCTAATCCACATAATAATGATTATTATTATTATTATTTTTTTTTTTTTTATGCCCCAAGGTACATATGATCCCTCGGGGACTTAGATATTAGACTATTTATTGTTATTTCTGGAAAATCAGGCCTCGTCCTCCGCAACATTATTATTATTATTATTATTATTATTATTATTATTATTATTATTATTACTAGAAGTGGTAGTAATAGTAGTAGTGGTTGTGATGTTGATAGTAGTTGGCTTCACCAGACCTATTAGTAGTAGGCCCTAGTAGTAGCAGCAGTAGTAGTATCTTGACTTTATCTAACCCCTAAAGGTGGCATGTAGGGTAGGATTTGTGTCATTTTGTACGACGATCTTGCGTCGCACAGATGAATTTTTTAAGCGTTCGTCCTTCGCAGACAAGGAATTCTTTTTTGATCTCCGGTTGACTTCAACCCAACGCCTTGATGTACTACGAGCTGACCACCAGCCGCATTGCCTTCTTTTCATCGCTTCTTCCGATGGTCGACGACTCTTTTCATTTCTAAAGTTCTTTGAACACGCGTTGATTCGACGTAGGTCAACTTCAGTCGAGATGCGAATCCACTCACGATTTAGGCCTATGTACCGATTTGCAATCACTCTTCGCTTACAGTATTCGCCAAGCTGACTTGGCTAGAGCCGATTTCACACTTCCTTTTTTACACTTTGAACGGCCGCACTACTCAAAACCCATAAACAGCTGGCGATTCAGTTCGAAGTCACTCGATAGACACCTTTCGTAAGTTCACTACGATTCTACCTAGAACCAGGTACATTTTTATCCTTCCAGTGGAATGTCTAACTTTCCAGTCGGATGGCTTTTAACTGAAGAATCTTAGGACGACAGTTCCACGCTTTTGAGAAAATTAATCGTCTGCCCAGAACCAAATGATGGACGCTGACCGTTGATTATAAATTTCTTTGACTGAGTTTCTGCTCTCCATATTGATCCAGGACACGGCAAGCAGTCTTCCGGGCAGCCTAACTACATTTTTGTAACACTGCTGAATCGTGTAAGTAAGCAATTATTACTACAGATAAGCACGCGTAAGGTATCCCATTTAAATGCCTCATTAGAAGTCGCTGGAGGTTGGGCATGAAAGAGAATGAAATCCCGAGTGTCGCATGGAGAGACGGATGATTAATTGTTCACTGACGACAGACATACTTCTGGTTCTCCCTTGGGAAAACTACGCATTCAGGATCGGATTCACTCACTTACCAACCGGTTTCCTAAGAGAGGCGGATAAACCCAGCCCCTAGTGAATACATCATATTTCTGCCTCTACGGAAACAAGGCCAAATTGGAGAAGTTATAAACCGATCGAAATTCACGCTATAACAGTCCGTTAGGTCGACGCTAATCCACATTAGCGGAGACACAAAGGGTCTTGTTCCATATATATATCAATCAATCAATCAATCTTTTATTTGGTAACCAAACTGAATAGGTAAACAAATCAGACAAAAAACAGGCAAATCAATTTCTGTAGTCTGGGTACACAGGTGACACAGAAAGGGCCGTGGACCCCGCTTAAACAGTGTCACCTGGGTAGAATTACAAAACGTATAAACGCCAATCTTTTATTATGTTACTGGTAGGTCGTAAAAAGAAACTATACTTTTTATCTTAACTAAAGGACTCGGCAATATTATTATTATTATTAATGAGCTTTTATATAGCGCCCCTTCAAGGTTATCTAGTCAGGAGCGCTCCTAGTCCAACCACGGCTAAAGAGAGAAGTTTTTAAGTTTGCAAGAAACAAGGTAGAGTGAGTCATAGGGACCAGGCGAAGTGCAACAGGAAGGCCATTCCAGGTTGCAGGTCCAGCGACCGAAAAAGAACGTCGCTGCATAATGGTTGTCCGCGTGCGGGGGACCAATAGCTCGGCTTGGTCAGCCGAGCGAAGAGGAGATCTCCGCAAGACCCCCGAGGTAGAGCGACACAACTCCCGCAGGTATGGGGGAGCAAGTCCCTCTAGACAACGCCTAACCAGTGCAGAGACCCTATAGGCGATCCGCAGCGGGAAAGGGAGCCAGTGCAGAACATCCCGCATATAAAGAGAAACCTGGCCAAATCTGGGGATGCGACCAATAAGACGTGCGGCTGCACGCAAGACCCGGTCCAAACACCCAAGGCGGGCAGCTGGGAGGCCAGCGTAAAGGGCGCTACAGTAGTCCAGACGGGAAACCACAAACGCATGGACCAGGGTAGAAGCAGCTGCCTGCGTCAGAGTGCGGGAGACTACCCTTAACTGTCGAAGTTGATAATAAGAGTCCCGACAAAGCAAATTAATATGTCGCATGAATGTGAGCTCTTGATCCAGAATATATGCACTCGGAACTATGAACCAAGGACTCGTTAACCCACTTTGGTCATAATAATCCTTGGTGTCCCTGAAAAAGATATATATACGTTGTTCAAGTAGGAACGAACGCATTGTTCTTTTAAAAGACCACAGACTAGGCAACTGTCGGATGTTTAGGGGTATCTGATTCCAACCGGCTGGCCCGGTGAATCTAATTGAGAATTATAAACGAGTGTTAGTATGGGCAAATGGTTGGTGATATAGGCCGGAGTCAGACACGAATAATATATATATATATATATATATATATTATTCCTTGCATAGACCCTGTATATAGGGTACTCTGTATATATTCTGTATATGTTCTGTATCTCTCTCTCTCTCTCTCTCTCTCTCTCTCTCTCTCTCTCTCTCTCTCTCTCTCTCTCTCTCTCTCTCTCTCTCTCTCTCTCTCTCTCTCTCTCTCTCTCTCTCTCTCTTAACCGTCCTCGATACGAGGGTTGGTCGCATTGTAGACGATTCTTCTCCATCCTTTCCTGTCCTCGGCTACTCGCAGCAACCTCTCTGTTGATAATCCCAACCATTCGCCAATGTTGTCCATCCACCTCTTCTGTATACATTCTGTATATACCTAGTATGTACCCTGTATATACTCTGTATATATTCTGTATGTGTTTTGTATATATTCCTCTATTTACTTCGTATGTATACCCTGTATAAGTGTATATACCTCGTGTATACCCTGTAGGTACTCTGTGTATACTCTGTGCATACTCTGTTAAAACCCTGTATATACCCTGTGTATGCCCTGTATGTACTCTGTTTGAGTTGACATCAGTCAGTCCGTCCGATAGGGAGACTCAAGCCTCCGGCCAATTAACACGAGGCAGAGGGTTAGCACGAAGTTCGTTTATAGCCAGTATCTAGAGACTCTCGTATGCCATGCGCTAAGGCAGATCAGATTATGGTTCGTCGTTGCTGTCGACATAGTAAGTTGTTGTTGGCGTCGTATTCTCATTCGTATTAGTGATTCAAATGGTCAGACACGAATTCTGGAAGTACACGAGCACATTAATGAGACGTTTATGAAGACAATTAATGAATTATATTGTTCCCGGATGACAATAAATGCTAAAGGAGTATTCGCATTTAATTCATATTCGGGAGGGAGGCTGATCTGTTAAGCAGGCAGATTATCTATCCGATATTATTATGACTTACGCTGCTGGTGTATTCACTGATATTGGCAATTAAATAGCTATGACCAACATAAGCACAGTTTTTCCTATCTGGCATAATGAAATCTATACAATAATATTGAACTATAATTAAAAAAAGAGATAAAGTGCGAATAGAACGAGATCGCTACACAAGGGAAGAAGGAATAAAGAAAGAGAGCCAAATAAAAGGACAAGCCATTGAAATGAGTTCAATAAAAACATGACCGGCAGAAGTCACGGTCACAGTGGCGTCACGATGGGGATGCGGGGGGTGCGGACCGCACCGGGTGACACCCTCAGAAGGGGGTGACTCCCAACATGAGAAAATAATAAAATAATTGGAAGATGAGGAATTCCTAAAAAAGTCATCACTTTTTTTGGGAGACGAATTCCTAAAAAAGGTCATCACTTTTTTCAGGGTGACACCATGACTTACCGCACCGGGTGACACCAGCCCTAGTGGGAAGAAGAAATAAAGAAAGAGAACCAAATAAAAGGACAAGCTATTGAAATGAGTTCAATAAAAAACATGACTGACAGAAGTCACGGTCACCAGTGCTTCTCTAGCAACATCCTTGTACTTTGCCATCGTTCGTTGTCCAGTCTCTGAAGCAGTCGGACCACGTGCGCAATCCATTACTGCACTGACAGGTCATCGCAATTATTCGCATGTGAAAATGAAACTGGTCTTACCGTCGCTCATTTATCTGGTCTTCAAGCTCCAATGACCAGCCGTGGTTTCAGATTGCGCGCTTTGCGAGACAATGGTTTTATTTGGTTTTCGATAATAAGCGCGTTTTAAGGAAGGAATTGTGAATGCCTCAGTTAGGGAACGGTTTTAGAAGAAGAGGAGGACGAGGATGAATAGGACGAGGACGAGGAGGAGGGAGAGGAGAAGGAGGACGAGGAGGACGAGGACGAGGAGAAGAAGAAGAAGAAGACCAAGAAGTAAAATGCAAAAACAGGAAAAGAAGAAGAAGAAGAAGAGAAAAGAAAGAACAAAAGCAAGAACAAAAGAAGATTAAGAAAGAAGGAAGAGGAAGAGGAAGAACGAGAGAAAGAGTTAGAACAGGCGGAAATGGAAGTCTGAGAACCAAAAGAAGAAAGTGAAGCAGGAGAGAAGGAAGACTAGACAGAACAAGTTATAAGAGCAAGAAGAACCAGAGAAGAGCTTGAGAAAGTGCTAGCGAAAGAACGAGAAGGTGAAGCAGAAGAAAAAAGAAAAGGAAGAGGAAGAAGAGGTGGTTGTAAGAGCTCTAACATTTCAATAATTACGGATCTCAGTGACTTGCAACTGAAGCGGTCGAGATTGGTTTTTAAAAACTGTAGAACGACAAATGTTTGTCGAAGTTTCATCAATGTCTCATTTCCTTACTTGTCAAACAAACTGCATGTGTGCTGATAAATGTTTGCCAAAGTCTCATCAATGTCTCATATTCCTTTCTTGTAGGAAAGAGGAGGAGGAGAAGAAGAAGACGAAGACGAAGAGAAGATCAATACATAAGCTAGCTCAAAAAGGCAGCCATGATGAATTGTTAGAGGTATATGAGGGCAGCTCTCCCTTCGTCGAATGATCTTCCGACGGACAATACATGCAGTCAGAATATCCAAAATAACTTAAATGGTTAATTAAACAGTTGACAATGGCTAATTAAACAGTTGACAGAGTGGAAGTAAATTGCTTGAGCAATTGTCTGCAACCGTGCGTCGGTGTCTCTTTCTGTACATTTGTATAGCGCCTTTTCAGAATCTCTTAAAGGTATTGCTTATAAGATATCTTTTATGTAGAGCCTATTTTTTCTTTTGACATCGGCAGTTGATGTGTGTAAACTGTTCGCGAAGCAGATGCTTCATGATGCGGATGGTCGATAATTCCTTGTGTCATTACCTATGTCATTCCTTGTGTCATTCCTTGTGTCATTCCTTGTGTCATTCCTTGTTTCACTCCTTGTGTCATTCCTTGTTTCCCTCCTAGTATCATTCCATGTGTCATTCCTAGTGCCACTTCTTGTGTCACTCCTTGTATCATTCCTTGTTTTATTGCTGGCGTCATTCTTTGTCTATGTCCGCGTACACGCCCTCTGGTCTACTTTGAATTTTTGTTAAGCCTTGTAACCTCTTTATTCGGAAGAATCGGTGAACGTCACGCAGAACTTGCAACACAGTGATTTTAGATCGATAAGAGCGCCACATAAATGTCCTAACACATGTAAACATATGATGACCCAGTGAATGTATGTTTGGGCTCGTGAGTGAGCTTAGCTTTAGAGTAGACATTTAGAGTTTACGATTACGATTGCATATATATATTTTTATATATACTTATTTATTATATCATGTATATATGTATGCGTGTATGTACGTACATATGTATGTATTTATGTATGCATATGCTGTTAAGTTAGAAACTGATTTCCGACTCACAAAACATGTTTCATTTTCAATAATTAAGAAGTTAAACACTGATTTAAACTTTAGAGGCATGTGTTTCGTTGGAATGGGCCAAAATAGTCGGAACCGAATCCTCGGTTTTGAGTCTTCTGCACAAAATCGAACCCAATTAGGCGACACAATGGAATCGTCTGCGACGGAATGAGAAGAGCTGTCGTCTGCTTGTGGCATCTTTTGTCTGGTGGGAGATTGCTGTAACAGTCCGTAGATACACAGACAGAACTCCTGTGAAGGTTCCAAACGACGCTATAGGCCTATAACAACAAGATAGGCCTACGTGCATATAGAAGAAACAAGATGTCAGGAACCTCGCGTACACCGAACCTTGCACCGTGTACTGGTACTTTTTTGTACAACCAACGTACGCTGAGCTAAAAAAATATATATAGGTGGACACAACTTTAACATCGATTCTATACGGTGAGTGGAAAAAAGCGACCCTCTATAAACTATATAATAACATGAATTTAAAAAAACAAATAAATTAAAATCCAGTTGGAAAAAGTACCAATGAAACTATCTTGTTTGACGCGTTGAGCAATATATAACTTATACTCAAAATCTCTTCCTTCTGCTTTGACCCAAATAGTTAGGAGCGCCCGCCAACCACTTGTTGCAGAATCGGTTTGGTTCGTTAGCGGTTCGACAGTTTTACAAGTTTGTTCACAAAAGACGTAAGATGACTTCGCGTTGAACGCGGAACCGTGCAAAATTTAAAAAATCATTCAATTTAAATATCCTGTTGAATTTTCTTATATTTAGAAATATTTCGTAGTCACATAAAGCGGGTCACTTTATTTCCGCTGACACTGTATTCAATTCCTATATGATCTGGTCCACTCTATTCTATTCTAATGCTAGTTTGCCTGTCTGTGTCAACAGGGCAATCGTTCAAGGGTGTGACTCCTCAAGGGTGTTCACCATCCCTGGCTGAATCAAGTCAAATCGTTTAATTACTTGTAGGCAACGGTATGTCTTTTTGCAGGCGACCTGCATGAGTGAAGCATGAACCTTCTTAGAGTAAGTGAATCAGCGAAAGAAAACTTTGACAGAATTCTCTGATATGGTTTGCACATCCACAGTCTAGACTTTTGTTAGAAGTTAGCTTCCTCCGTTAGGCTAATTGCTGTGAAGACAGGCAAAGGTTTTTTCCCCTAGGCACAGTTAGTGCACAAGAGAAGACCACCGGGACCACCTAAGCCTTTCATTATTCCGAGATCGATGTATTCGGAGGTTCAATTGTGTCTTCTTGCCGTGGTCGTGTTTGCATCGAAGACACGAAAGATCCTACAACCAAGACGACGCCTCGATGACCAGCAGCAGTCTTCCAAATGATGACAATCTTATCGTATCATTGCCGTCACCCTTTTAACGTGCCATTGTATACCTTGATGAAACGACTATCGATGTATGCCTTGGGCATTATTATAACAGCGCTATAGAAGCTAAAGGAGAAAATATGCCGACAAGCAGGCAATTTCGCATACGTAGTTTACCTTACCTCACCATAAATTACTTTACACTCTTCTAGAACCACACAGACTTAGAAGGCCTACCTTCATTGCATAGATAGACCTATGTGCCTTCTAACGTACTTCGTAACGTACACTGCAATGTCATTTACCAAAATCACCTGTAACCAGTTCACTGTTCTCCGTTAATTGACAGAAAATCCCAAGTGTCATTTTATATGCATCCATAATTCCATATACGTATACGTGTGTGCGTGAGCCCTCTTCCACTGGTGACTCTTCTACTTTACTGTGCATTGTTTTGCTAACTGATATATTTTTCGAACCAGTCTCGTGTCGTCTCTGACGTTTGAGGTTCACGTCTGTAAGGTCTATTTCTGCATGAGAAGAGCTTCGATAGTTGGGGCGGCACATGACAACATCAGAGAGCTCTGAGTTCCTCTTTCCAACCAACCTAGTTGACGATCGTTGTGTTCAGCGTTTCCGTTCGGCTTTGCGGGCACATCGTGCTTTCTTATCCATTGAACGTTCTTCCTGGAACAGTAGATACCATTAAACTTACAAACTATTTCGTCACAGGCAAGAAACAGTTTCAAGTCGTCTTAAGACGCAGCTTTTTATATCTGTTAGGTTGCCATGTTAAGTGCCCTTGTGAGGTGCACATCAGGGCACGTTTACGCGTAGGCGCACTAGGCGCGCGTATCGGGCCCCCAAATCTCGGAGGGCCCCAAACGAATGAAAATGATTTTTCAACTTTAAAATATAACAGTTTTTTATTTTTTATTATTTTAAATATATATAACCTATTTTCAATTTTTTCAATTTAGCATTCACTTAAAAGGATATTACTGTATTTTATTATTGTTTTGTTCATTTGCGCTAATACAAGTTCAGAAGGGCCCTCAAAAGTGTTTGCGCCTAGGGCCCCGTTTTCTGTAAACGCGCCTCTGTCAGGGAGACCGTTTAAAGAGCAGATATATGTATAGACCATATATATATATATATATATATATATATATATATATATATATATATATATATATATATATATATATATATATATATATATATATGTAATAATTATGTATATAATATCTGTGTGTGTCAATGTTATTTTTTATGTCATCAATTATCCAGAATTGAGTGTTGAAGCAATTTTCAACTGACAGACCAATCTTGGATATTGCACACACCCACGCCCTTCTGTAGAAATCTTAAGGCTTCTGTTTTTACCCGGAGGGATAATTATTTGAGCCGCAGCAAATGTCACTGTGCAAAATGAGAATTGAGAAAATAAACTAGGGCTATAAAATGAATATTGAAGGAAACGATTGAAAGGAGACGATATGCTGAAGTTGTTGACGGTTGCTCCTAGTTATAAGCGATATGTTCATTCCAGCTAGGTGTTAATCTATGTACAATTATAATTATACATATAAACACCAAGAAATTTAAAGATGTGACTTGTGTAATAATATCCTAGCCATCTATCCCTATCCTCATAAGTTAACCAGTGGTGACTTGTAGGCCCTACGCAGTGTATCGGAAGCAATATTAAATTTATCTTATAATTTTATATTAATTCAAAGATAATTAATTGGCTATATGCATTGTTAAATTATTAGCATTATATTACGAGTATTTCTAATTCATTGGTTGGTTTTACCTCAAGAGGTTTGGAAGATCTATCACTTGTGAAAATACTGTTATCGATAGCGAATAGACCTATAAATTCAGAACGTTTCGCCGTTAAAGAAAGGCCTTATATAATTAATATAGATTTAAAATAATAATGGTTCCAATATGGAGCCCTGCAAAAACGCATGGTTTGAATGACACTGCTGCCTTCTGAGAAGAACATAATTATTATGCTTGATTGCATAAAAATTGTAAAAATCATTTACGCTGCACACCTCTAATGCTAGTGTTCTAGCTTGCTCAGCTGAAGCTGGTGATTTTTGCCGTATACCGGAACATTAGATAAGCTTAGCTTAGACTAGATGCAGATGGCATCAGTGAAAGAGACAGACAAATGATAATTGGACCCACCTCACAAGCATTTGGAATGCTGAGCAGGATATGGAGAAGCAGAGTAATAACAAAGAAAACCAAAACAAATATAAAATTATACGAGGCGATGATAACCATATTTCCTGTACGAATCGGAATGCTGGGTTATGCGAAAACAGGATGAGAAAAGAACACATACAGCAGCGGAAAAATGGAGGGATTTCGGGACTATATAAAATAAGAAATGATGACATAGACAATTACGTGTGCTAGGTATCCAAACAACTCAGCTAGACAAAGTCGTCCAGCAATGAGTCTGACGGTTTGGACATGTGGAGAGAATGCCAGCTGAACGAATTCCACACAATGCACTAGATGCAAGACTGAAGAAAAGAGAAACAAAGGCAGACCAAGACTGCGCTGGATAGACAAGACAGACAACATAACCTAAATGAGAACATGACGAAACTGGGACTAACGTTAAGTGGAGCTTTAGACATGACAAATACCCAAGAGCAATGGAAAGCGTTTAGGAGTAGGCCTATACATCACCGCCAAATGCATGGCTGACGTCAGGAACTGTTGATCATGAGATCAGATGCATGCTATTAAAATGAGGTGGCTAACAAATGGAGCGAAATCACAAGGTCAGTCCTATACAAACATTTTCAACCCAACTCAAATGAATATCATCTGCTTTTCATTTTCCACCACGAGGTCATTCCGCTCCGAACGCGTTCCCAAATGCATTAAATTCAATTCACTTGTGCCGTCTCTGTCGTGTAATCTCATAAGAAACGACGGCATCGCAACAACGAATTTCATCTGCATTCCAATCCGGATTGACAGGTTCAAATCCCAGTGGAGCCTTTTGTGAAGACACAAACCTAGTCTTAAAAGCAATATATAGAGACTGGAAACGCCATTGTGACCAAGACGCTCATACACAATAAATTTGATTAAATGCTGCACTATATTGCGTAGTGCTGTACTGTGTTACTTTAAGCATTTTATGTAGGCCCTAACTTAATCTAAACATTTAATTGACTTCGACCCTATCCTTTATTGACTTAGGCTGGGTTTGAAGTCCATCCAATTACGGATTGCCTTTTCTGAATGCATATGCGTAGTCCAGGATATTGATCTGCTTTCGTTTTAATTTAAGCGGACCATAATTTTGACTGCGAGTTCACTTGAAGCGAGCATTGATTAATGCTTGCTATCATTATGATAACGGCCGCTGGATCAGACAGGAATCATCGACCGACGAATTGGAAGTAAACGACAGAGGTTGTTATGTCGATCGACTCCTGTTTTGAGGCGTGTTGTTTAGTCTGCGTTTTGATTAATCGTCTTTGTCTAATCGTTTTGATTACCTAGCTACGATGTGTCAACATCGAGTCTAGGACATTCCCCCTTGGACATTTTCCGCCCTGACGTTTCTCCCCTATTTGATGACTTACCTAGTTTAATTTATTGGCTATTTCAATTAAATTACATTAATAAACAGAGGTAGGCCTACTAACGTCTAACTTACACGTGATTATAAATAAATTCAGTAAAGAACGGCCCCATCTTTCATTTAATTTAAATGTAGTTGTATGAATTTGCTGTAATTATAACATCAGATTTAATATGAACCTTAAGTCTAACTTGCAGTAATTACGACCCACCATGGGCAACGTAATTATGGAAGTTTATTCAACATAGACAATTGAGATACTGGATATAACAGTACGCATGGTTGCAGTATATGATGTGTATGATCAGAAAAAAGTCCAAATTTTAATGCACGTTATATTTAGAACTCGTATGCTCGGGAGGAAATGTCCGAGGAATTGTCCTAGGTGGGATATGTCCGCGGAAATGTCCGGGGAAATGTCTAGGGTAAATGTCCAGAGGGAAATGTCCGGCTACCTTCAGCGTCGGCTATTGTTGTGTTTCAATGCGATTCGTGTACAAGTGACAAATAAGAAGGCATTCAAAGAATGAAGGAAGTCAGAAGAGAGAAGAAAAGGAAGGGACAGGGTGGTAGAAAATAGAGTCAGTTAGGAATAGATTGAGCAGATAAACCGACGAATAAACTGACGAATGGACTGACGGAAGAAACTGAGAGGTACTTAGAAACGCTTAAGAAAGAAGGAATCCAGGTGGGAAAGAACGTAGCATGGAGAGAGGAGGGAGAATACAAGGCTAAAGTGTAATTGAGAAGCGGATAAAGAGATCGTAGGAGCGAGAAACATGTGTCAATTTGAAGGAAAGAATGAAAGGGAGAAAAATGAGGCATGTAGGGAAATTGAAGCACAGACAAAAATAGAAAGGAAAGGATGGATGAAAACAGAAAGAAAGAAACCATAAGATAAGAAAGGGACAAAGGAAGAAAGAAAGAAAGAAGGAAAGGGTAGCGAAGATAGAAGAGATCGTAAATGAAGAAATGAGAAGACAGAGATAAGGAGGATTGGAGCAGGAAAGGAATAAAAAGAAATGATGAAAATGCAGAGTAAATGACTGAGGGAAAGAAACAGAAAGAATGAAGAGACCATGAACGTAAGCTTTCGTTTCACCGAGTTTCTAAAACACGACAGAGCAACTGACATTGGGATAGTTGGATATCGAGTAACAGGCACTATCCGGATAGAGAATAACAAAAAATCGGAAACGAGAAGCAGCAGAGTAACCGGAAAGAGATTGCAATAGCGAAACATTTTACGCTGATTCTGAGAAACAAGACCATGGTTCACCACGAATATCTGTTTGTATATATGGATTCAGCAACACGTATCGATTATTGTATTTCATTGCATACGAATATTATATGCACACAAACACTCACACAATGACGTATGAACGGACACGCAACTACTCTCGCCTTTGGGAGGCTGTTAAAAGTCGATGCGCCACGTAAATATTCAGACACAGATTCAGCTAATCCAATGTAGCATACTGCTTTGCAAAGGCGGATCTTTCGCGTCCATATATTGAAGCTCGGTGCTGCGTAGGTGTCGTTTGGCATCTTGCTGGCATACGTCCGGGGCTTTTTGATTTAATATCGGAGCTCGTGTCGCGAGCCCTCGACCCGCGATCACTTCATCACGAGGACTCGATACATTGTTGTAACTATCCTCCGACGGAAGCCCGATCTGCGATTGCTGTGGCTGGCCTTGAGCTCAGAGGATCGTATTGATGACGCCGAGAAACATTCCGCGACGTCTGTTGGCAGATATAAAATTGCATCGTGACCAAGTCAGTATCGTTAGTTCTGCTTATTAGCATTCTTCTTTATCTTCCTTGTATTATTCCTTCTCTTTTTTCTTCTTATTAGTTTCTTCTTTTTCTTCTCCTTCTTCGCATTATTATTAATTATTATTATTATTATTATTATTATTATTATTATTATTATTATTATTATTATTATTATTATTATTATTATTATTATTATTGTTGTTGTTATTATTATTATTATTATTATTATTTTTCGGAGACCGCAGATTTTTCAAATCGACCTTAAATTTAAACATTTCGATTCATAATGCGAGTTGATTATAATCTCTTTTGATTTTGATTATTATCATCATAATAAATTATTATTATTATTATTATTATTATTATTATTGCTGTTGTTTTTGTTGTTGTTGTTATTGTTGTTGTTGTTGTTGTTTCTTCATAAAGCCAGGAAATTCGTAAATAGACAAATTAAATCGACTGTTTTCAGTTAACTGGCCTTAAACTATCTTTTACTCTATGGCCGCCGTCCGTCTCCTGAATGTTCCAGTTCGAGGTGTTCACAAAGAAAGTGCTCACCAAAGTAAAACCATACAATATTCTGGAGAAAGTTAGATGTCGAGTGAACTAGTCACCAATAGAACATCATGCGACGCTTCTTAATAATGTGATGTAAGTCGAATCTGCTAAGGCCACAAATAAAGCCTTGTATAGATTTCCATTTATTTAAGCATTTATTTCTATATACAGAGTTCTAACATGCGTTCAGTTCATCTTTCTGTCTTACCGTGTATTTAGCTACGGCTGAGGCGAAAGTTAATATTGGTAAGCAGTAGCTATTTTGTACAGATTGATGAACCTGCTCGTTATGATTTTTGCAAAATGCATAGATGCAAATACAGGAGAAGGAAGAGGGTCTCACCGGTTCCGTGTTAAAACTAAACGATTTACCATGGCTAATCACCACTCCCAGGTATGTTATTGATTGCACCAGTGGAATCGAGGCATCTCCCAGAATCATGGGAGTAATTGAGAGATTAGTCGCTTTACTACAGCAATGCAATTAGACTTGGAAGAACTGAACTGCAGAGACAAAATATTAGAAACAGATATACATAGGTCAAGCATGTCTTGCAACCCATTGAAAGATGGGCGTAATCAATCATCCAATCAATATTCGTTTATTCACTTAGACAAGGTTGATACAGGCGTAACGGTGCTACATTCAACTGCATATGAGTAATAGCTTAGTTACAGTCTTAACAACATGTCGTCCGCGTAGACAAGGCAGCCAGTAAGTGACGACTGACGAGTTGATGTGACATCCTATGTCAAGTTAACGCAGTCGCACGACAAACAAATTGATGAATGTGTTAAAGAGGGAAGGCTAAAAAGCACTCCCGTGTCTCACACCAGATGTCACTGGGAAGCAGCGCGAAAAACAAATGTCACAGCGCTCTTTAACCAGTAGTTTGCTATACCAGTTTTCTAAGATAGATTCTGTAGCGGATGGCATACCCCGCTTGTAACAATCGAACAGTTTGCTATGTACAACACTTGCAAAGGCTTTTCTAATATCCAAAGAAGCCCTGAATAAAAAAACTACCCTTATTGGTAAAATGTTCAACGGTTGTCCTTAGGGCAAATATAGCACAAGCACAAACCCATCCCACGTTTAAAATCAAACTGCAATTCATCGGCAAAAAGTAACTCGATCGGCATAAATAAGGAGAAGTAAATTTTATAACACTTTAGAAATGACGGGAATAAGGTTGATGGCACAGTAATTGTCTACGTCGTTTAGATTACGAGTTGTATCCTTAGCTTAGGGAATAATAATGCCATGAGCAAACACGTACTGCACGTTCCGGTGGATAATAAAGAGTTTAAACAGCTACACAAGGGCACGTTGTCAGGCTGGGATGGACATCTACAAAATATTCATAATACAACCCGTCCGGACCATAAGCTTTGCCCAGGGACAATTTTAGAATTGATGTATGTACATTCTCAACAATAACCTGTCCTCAAATGTTATAAACATTTTGTTGAGGTAGCGCCAAATTGAACTCGAAATAAAGTAATGGTCAATAAAAGAAGCTGTTTTAGGACTGTCATTAACCCATAATAGGCCTAGCTGTGTTTGGATCACGACAAAAATATTATCATAATGTGCAATACAAAATCCACTAAGAACATTCTTACGCTGTAGGAAGCCAGGATTATCATTTGTACAAATGAAATTCATATCACCGCTAACAGCAACATCTTCTGAAGGAACACAAGAAAGCATTATGTTTTCAATGTAACCCATACAGTTGCCTAGTTCTACAGTGTATTCAAAGTTGCTCGACTGACATGGAAAGTAAACATTAATTAATTTTAACGGGAGAGCAGATTCTATCGATCGAAATGCAGAGGCGTCTACCATTATCATCATCAATTATTACACGAATACACTTGGAAAAGCATTTACGCCCCAGGAAACCAACGCTTTCAAGTGGGCGCCCGCTGTAAATGCCAGAATCTAACTTTTTATTCATCGCAAAAATGCCAAACCCAGCGAATTCTGGGTGTACCGCGTTTAGGAGATGAAGGCTATTGGGCGTCAACCAATGTTCTTGGACTGCTTTGATCGTTGAAGAGAGTAGAGAGTGGTTCTCGGCCAGAGTTCAGTCCGTGTAATAATAAAAATAATAATAATAATAATAATAATAATAATAATAATAATAATAATAATAATAATAATAATAATAATAATAATAATAATAATAATGCCAGAGTTCAGTCCGTGTAATAATAATAATAATAATAATAATAATAATAATAATAATAATAATAATAATAATAATAATAATAATAATAATAATAATAACTTTCATGCGGCCAGAACTTGTCGAGTGATGCGCCGTTCCAGAGTAACATCATATTTATCTCCGGATATAGTTTTAGACAACCCGAGGGATTATATCTACCTCGGGTACAAAAAAAATAATAATAATAATATTTATTCTTTAATTAAGCGCCTGCAAACGCACTGCGCTGTACATGTACATGTTATGCGATAAATCTTAACTACTAACAGAACAGACAGCCTGCAATACACGTAGATTGTACGAGACCATCTTGAACTCAGTGGAAGTAATATCCAAGTCAAACTTCGTTACCTTTCACAGTTGTGTAAAATACCCAGTCTCTCAACAAGGCAACATCTGGATTCGTTGTAGAACAGGGCGCGAACTTGTTCCTTACACGAGACCCGGAAAGCTTCTGTTCGTAAAACTCTTCCATCGTTGGCCTCCAATTTCTTGCATTCTACATATTTGATTCCCATGAGATCGGAAACGGAAATCACTGGATCCAGGCGTCACACGATACACGTCAAGGTTCGAGGAGGGTTTTAACCATAGATGTTAAAAACGTTTTTTTCGGGTTTTATTTTTTTTCTCCAAAAAACGTCGTTTTTTTCGTTTTTTCATTTTTCTTATCGTTTTTTCCGTTTTATTATGTAACTTTATTTATTTATTTACTGTCTGTTAATGTTTTTCAGTTTCTGTTTAATTTTTTGTCTGATGTCTGATGTCCCTTACGTTGTCTCCACACTTTCAAGGATTCAGCTGATTTACCTCACTATTTACGTCATCATTTGAGAAATAAATACTTTATGAAATAGCACAGTACAATAAATAAAGTTATTTCTAAGTTATCTAAAATGCCAAAAGAAAAGGGTGCGGAATGGATTCACGTTACTTTGATAAACGAGAAAGACAAACTCAGCATTGGCTAAATTGAAATGCATTTACTGCAAGTTTACACTCTAGGCCCAATAGGCCATAGTCTATACCTCCAAAGTTTAGTTTTTAATAGTGTTAGTTTAGTCAGCATGAACTTATGTGGACTTATGTTCACAATTTAAACTTGAAAAGATTTCAATATTTTTAATTTCTCAATTTCTTATTAAACCAAACTTATAAGAAATAAAATAATTGTTGTAGATTGATGTCACTTAGTGTTTACTAATAAAGTTGTATTATTTGCTGATTAAATTCTGTAAACAAGGTTGTTAATTTAAAATCTCAGTAGGGCCTACAAGATGCGAGAAGTAAAATTATTTTCTTTTTTCGTTTTTTTCCCGTTTTTCCGTTTTTTATTTTTTTTTTAAAAGCGACGTTTTTTCCAGTTTTTTTAAATTTAGTTTCTATCGTTTTTTACAACTATGGTTTTAACGGCCCGATATGTCCGCCACCTTTTGCAACGTCTGGCAGTTGGGCGTGTCGAAGATGCAGGCTGCGGTGCTCCGAGTGAACTCGGAGCAGAAGCCAGAGATGGTGCCATGACCAAACACGTACTGCACGTTCCGGTGGATAATAAAGAGTTTAAACAGCTACACAAGGGCACGTTGTCAGGCTGGGATGGACATCTACAAAATATCCATAATACAACCCATCCGGACCACAAGCTTTGCCCAGGGACAATTTTAGAATTGATGTATGTACATTTTCAACAGTAACCTGTCCACAAAAATGTCATAAACATTTTGTTGAGATAGCGCCAAATTGAACTGGAAATAAAGTAATGGTCAATAAAAGAAACTGTTTTATGACTGTCATTAACACATATAGATGTGTATGGATCGCGAAAAAAATTATCATAATGTGCAATACAAAATCCACTAAGAACATTCTTACGCTGTAGGAAGCCAGGATTATCATTTGTACAAATGAAATTCATATCACCCCTAACAGCAACATCTTCTGAAGGAACTAAAGAAAGCATTATGTTTTCAATGTAACCCATACAGTTGCCAGGTTCAACAGTGTATTCAGAGTTGCTCGACTGACATGTTTACTAATAAAGTTGTATTATTTGCTGATTAATTTCTGTAAACAAGATTGTTAATTTAAAATTTCAGTAGGGCCTACAAGATGCGAGAAGTAAAATTATTTTCTTTTTTCGTTTTTTCCCTTTTTTCCCTTTTTTTTTTGAAAAAAAGCGACGTTTTTTCCCGTATTTTTAAATTTAGTTTCTATCGTTTTTAACAACTATGGTTTTAACGGCCCGATATGTCCGCCTCCTTTTGCCACGTCTGGCAGTTGGGCGTGTCGAAGATGCAGGCTGCGGTGCTCCGAGAGAACTCGGAGCAGAAGCCAGAGATGGTGCTCGAGCAGCCCATGCACCCTGGTTGGCTAGAGGCTGTCCTACGGTCGCACCCGGTCTTTCAGAGTGTTGGCGGTGGGGGTGTTTGATGTCAATAGGTGTATATAGTGGCACGGCAGTTGCACGTGGGTCAACAGATTGAGGGTCATGTGGTCTTTATCGCTTCGATCGTCGGCCATCCGTTTTGTCAACGTGACGCCTTAGTCCCGCAATTCGGACACAACCGCTGCTGCCTGCCTTATTGGTGACCTCCCGAGGTTTGCTCACATAATCTGACTTTACTGAACCTTATAAATGTTCACTAAGCCTTGTAAACCTTGTAAGGGTTTAGTGAAGAGAGACCAGCATAGAGGGAGTTGCCGAACCGAACCGCAATCCGCACGCTGTCTTGTACAGAGGAGTGTGGAATGCAGTCTACGCTTTTACCGATGTAGCTAACTGGGCGAACCGAATCAACCCTAGTATAGTGCGAGTGACCGATAGTGCGGAGTTGACGTAGATGATAAAGTCATAGAGAGGGGCATACAGTAGGTGAATGGTAACACACTTGCTCGAAGAACATAAGATTTTGAACGACGCGGTTAGATTTCGTAAACTCCGTACATAGGTCGACTCAGTATTCCACTCCCTAGTGGGCAGCAGTAAAAAAGCGAGCGCCTAACAGGCTGCCAAGACGGTGTGTTCTATAAGATCTTGATAATTGTAGCCTCCTGTCATGTGATTCATTGTTACTGCGGTTTGTCAGCAAGCTTATCAATAAACACAAAACATAAAAAAGTTCGAGATATACGATTGACAGAATCATATAATGCAATTCTTGAACTGCTAGAACTCGTCAAGGTCCCGCTGAACAAATGTGGCGTGGAAGGCAATGGCGTTCAAGCGTTTAATTATAATTGCAATTCGCTGAAAACGATAACTGGTGCCTCTCGTGTCGCCGGTTATACGAGAAGTACAGCGCCCCAACTCTGTGTAATAAAACGAAGTGTGACTCTGCTATCTTTCGCGCACTGTCTATCGGGTGCAAACTCATCTGCGAACGCAGTTCAGGTCTAAGTGGATAGAAGTGGCATGTATGCGTCGATGCTACCAGAGTGTCTGTTACTGGGGCATCCCATATCAAAGCACTGCTCGACTGTCATTTTGTCATTACTGTTTACTATAGGAGGTTATATGATCCACGAAAGCTTCAGAGAAATATAAACTGTCTCGGATGATTTAGCCTCGTCATGTATACTATTATTATTATTATTTTAATTATTAATATAATCAATAATGCATTTTTATCATTGTTGTGATGTTGTTATTATTGTTATTTTTATTATTATTATAATTATTATTATTATTATTGTTATTATTGTTATTATATTTATTATTATTACAACCACCACCACCACCACCATCACCGCCACCACCACCACCACCACCACCACCACCACCACCACCACCACCACCACCACCACCACCACCACCACCACCACCACCACCACCACCACCACCACCACCACCACCACCACCACCACCACCACCACCATCACCACCACCACCACCACCACCACCACCAACAACAACAACAACAACAACACCATCATCATCATTATCATCATCATCATTAACATCATATATGTGTATATACATGTATATATATATATGTATGTTTATACCGATTCGTATGCATTTGTGTATGTTGGCCTATGTACTTATGTTTGCTGACATAATCTGCATCCATTCTTTCGACCTTACTCCTTATCGAAGCTTGTGGTGACTGGCTTGGGTTACTGTTGGCGTTGGTACACTGTTTTAGGGCTAGATTAGATTAGATTGGATTGGTTAGTTTAGAATACTAATGATTGAACGAAGGTACTGAGTAACTGGGATTAATTCTTAAGGTTCTTACACAGTAATGGTCTCAGTGAAGGAGGTTCGTATCCACAGCCAGCGTGCTAACAGCAGATGAGCGCTTAACCAATCGGTTGTCGCTAGAGCGATATATCTGCTTGAAGTAGACAATAATCTGGGAAGGCTTGGGTGAGTTTATGTCCTCGTGTGTGTCCACATGATGGCCAAATAATGGTCAATCCATAAAACTCATAGCGATTTATGATGAGCAGCTCATTACGCAGAATCAACTGTAAAACATGTGAGTTCTTTCTAGTGCATTATAGCCAGACCATCTGGAACATCTCCCGCGTATTTCACGCGCAGTGTTTCATCGAAGCTGTTGACTGTCGTAAGTCCACATCCTCGATGCAACAACACGGACTGGAAACTCTGGCTGGAATCTGTTGACAGGCTCTTCGTGTGTGCGATAGAGCCTGCAAGTTATATATTTTCCAGTTATCTGAGCTAACAGATGATGAACTTTCTATTTCGCGGTTCGCCTACCGAAGGTGGCTTATATCAGAGATTTATATCTCAGTCTAGCACGGAGGACCTTAAATGTTGTGGCATCAATTCAAACGGGCAGCTGTGGTGAAGGATCTCACCCGATCAATTGATTGAAAAACGAGCAGGGTCGAGGCCATATATATAGGCCCCTATATGGCCGCTTTAGAAAATCGCGTACATTTACACTTAAGCCAAGCCAGATAGCGATCACGTAACGTACTTAATATAGGCTGCATAATTACGAAGTTTGTGTAAACGTACATACAGACAGCTCGAGAAAATACTTCTGCAACGCTTTTAGTGCTGCTAGATAGCCGTGTAATAGCGCCATTTAAATAACCAAAATACATAAATACAAACCGCTGAAAATTGCGATGGATAATATCGAGCGATCACACATATTCGGTTCCCAAACCATTAAAATGGGCGCTATATGTGACTTAATGATTCATCAAATGGATTGTTTATGTATGTGTTCAGTAGGAAGCCTTGCATATGCGTTTTGGGATCAAATTATCCGCATCATGGGAAAAGGTCAATTCATTGTGGACTTTACTGCCTTATAACCAGGAATCGATTTGTCGCTGTCAGCAGGGATGGTCTAACGACAGTCCCAAAATGTACGAGGAATATGTAAATTCAATGAGCGATAGTCTGAACCAGTGAGACGGGACATTCCTCTCCCTTTTCTTTACCAAAACGACTCACCATCAATTTGTGTTTGGCTGAAGTGAAGGATGAGCCATGCGTCAGGCGTAAAATTTATGAGAGAAATCTATCATCAACGCGAGGCTGCATGAACTAATGGAACAAAGACCAATGGGAAGGACCGAAATGTATGGGAAAAATTTATATTCAATGGAAGGTAGCCAGAAGAGTGTGGCAAGTGTTCACCCCTTTCCTAAAATCCGGGCCTGGATCATAATGTTGCAGACTGCAACTCCTCAGACTTTGACACTGGGAGGAAACTGGAAGGAGAGCCACAGGAGGGCCATGAATTATGCAGCAGGACTAGACGGCATCATCGAGGAACTGCGTAAGTGGAAAGGATGAGAAGCAGTGGAGCCGGACTGGATTACACAGATGTGAAGGACAAGGGGAAGAACAGTGAAGTATAGCGTTGTGAATTCCTGTAACTGGACAATGTGCAGACGAGCCATCCTGGACTAAACAGAAGTTGAAAGCAAGTGCAGAGAACAGAAGAGGACTGGCGACGTTCGATTCCTTAACCTTCCGAAGAGCAGTAGAACAAGAAAGTCAAACCGCTCCTATTACAGAACCTTTATTATTTGCGCAATATAATTTGTTTTTTAAAATTACATTGAGTCTGTTTTTCAGCCATTATTAGAGTAATTTTCTGTTATTGGAGGATCGTTCCAACGACGTCTTCTCGAGCTTCGTGAAACTTCGACGAAGAGAAATGCAAAGAAATGACACTGCTAATGAGCCAGAATGAGAAATGATCAGGGTCGACGTGACGTGACTACAGACCAAAGGAACGCAGGAGAAAAACTATTGGCCTGCTGCTGGTCATGATGAGTCAGTAATGATGAAGACGACAACAATGATGTGGGACGGGACATTAATATGGCGATAACGACTAAGAATGTCTGAGGATATAACACAGGTGCACGTGCACTTCTTAAGGATCTCGAAACAGCAGACACTAGCGTAGCGCTTTTGCCAGGTATTAAAAAGGCCAGATAAAATTTTCAGAAACAAGCATACATATATACAAAAAATCATACAACTAAGCATAATTACATACATACATTTATGCAAGCAAATATACAAGCAAGCATATACAAACATGCGTGCATACAAGCCATATATGCATACATAACTCTATACTATACCGAACTTCTGTTTATCAGTAGATATACAATAGAAACGAAATACTGGTAACCTAAATTATGCCAAATCAATCTACTGAAATCATAAATTCAATTCAGCTGTCATGTGACATAGAGTTCGTCTCATAGATCTATAAATCCATACATCAATCCCTACAGACCTACCAGTGAAGAGAACTGAACAATAGGCTGGCCTGCACCAACAATATTACACTTGATGAATTGCTCAATTCTGCAATAAAATGATAATACTATAATATCATACAAAGAACGACGACGACAAAGCTGCCTGTACAATGCCACCAAAGTGAAATCTGTGAAAACTTCTCCGTCACTGGGGCAGACTGTTCACCGACGACGTGCACGTCCCCAATAATTTCAATCGGACCCATATGTCTTCTCCAGATAACCGCAAATCGCCTTCCATTCACAGAACACCAATTCATTCGGAAGTCAGTCTATCAGACGTGTCTCTGGAGTCCTGGTTGCCACTGGCGGTTTGCGGCGATGGGGAGAAGTCCTGTGGGCAACATGAAAAACGGTTAGTTGAATGTATCCTTAGTAGTAGACAGATGGACCCGGTTGGGAAAAGACCTGTGGCTGAAAGCGAGATTTATGTGGAATATATCTTCTTTACACTGACGATTTATCTCTCTGCCTGTCCTTCGCTCTCTCTGTTTCTGGGTCTCTATCGATATTTTTTCCTGTCTCAGTGTCTCTCCGTTTCTCTGTCGCTCACTCTCTGATTTACCCTCTCGGCTCCTCTGTCTGTCTTTTGATCATTCCGTCTGTCAGTGTCCAGCACTTGCTTTCTCTCTATTTCTCACACTTTCTCTCTATGTCTCTGTCTCTCTAAGTATATGTCTCTCAATGTCATTGTTTGTCTATGTCTCTATATTTATATGTCTCTCTCTATATATATATTCCTAGCTAGTTTAAGCAGATGGGACTGTCTCTGAACCACTGTTTGCGTTACTATCATGCAATTAGAGTTACCGAAAGAATAAAACGAGGAAACACCAGAAATACTTCGAATGCAACGCCATATGCAGTTTATTTGCCAGGCGGGAGTTATTTTATGCAACAAATGTGATCGATTCAGTTTCTCTAACATAGGAGTAGCGTGACGTGGTGTGGATATTTGCTCCTGTTCTTATTAACACTTTAACGACGAGCTGCACTGGTATCCCGGTCACTTTTAGTACACTTCGTCGTTAAAGCGCTTATGTGCTTGCTCGTTTTCTAATTCTTCTCATCCGTCTCCTGCTGCTAAACCCCTCGAATGACGTCATATGGGTTGAAGCCATGCAGAGACCATCCATCTTGCTGGTAGACGCTGTTGGAACGAACGCTCATAACGCTTCGTCGATGATACTGCGAAAAACGTGCGAAATGGCCGAAAAAGAAAGGAAATCTTAACCTAGGTGTTATACAAAAAATTAAGTTGCGTTTTAATACATGTAGCAATGTTGCCAATCTTGATTCAGGAATGGCAGGATTAACGTGAGTATCGGCAATTTTATGTTCCTACTTAGACTTTGAGGTATATAATAGACTCGCATCTTGTGACCGGACAATAAAGAATCCCATATTCCACAGAGGTCGTAGCGGTCATCGCGTTTATTCTTTAAGCATTTCTTGAGTCGGTATTAGACAAATTCCTAGGTCGTGGACATGAAGCCAGTGCGTTGCAGGACTTGCTGGTTACTTCCCAGTTATAATGGAGGTACCAAATTCTACTGTTGGGTCAGATTCGAAGAAATATGCAGTTTGTGAACGCTGTCTGCAAGACTGAATTTTTAAGCGTATTTGATATTATTTACAGAGCATGATTCTCAGTTTATAAATTTATTTTGGGCCCGAGGGTACAAGATTTTTCCTTCGGATATGTATACTAAATTAAGCCATGGAGCCATTACAAGTAATGGTATCCTGATGTAAGATGAGAGCCTGATCTCAAGAACTAGGCCAATTTAACTCTTTTTATCAATTAATCTAAAACAGTTCCTTAATTTACTTGAGCAATAGTTCATCAACGTAATTCTGTGATACGTTGCATGCTAATAGTTTGAATAAATTTCTTTCTTCAGAGTTCCGATGTCGAAGTCAGACCTGGTCAAAGTCTGGGAGCATAAAACTGCAAAAAAGTATAGACTTCAAGGCCACTAAATGTTCACATATATATTCTGCTGTACACTTTACACCAGATTGCTGTGACCGTAGTGGGAAGACTGAGGATAGGTGAGTCTTTCAACATTAATGTTAAATTACTATATAATTATGCTGTAGGTATCAAACGTGCCCAGCGTAGCCACTCTCGTTGCATAATGCCACAAAGTCCGAGAAATAAATAAGAATTGCTTCCTGGAGCTTTTTCTATCCCGAACACCTCACATTGCCATCATGTTATCCGGCGAGATACTTCGTCAGCCCCGCAACCCATTTAGGACACTGTGTATTGACCTGGCTGCACCGAGAAATAAATACAGCTTTGAAATACACCTATAGCCATGACCTCAAACGTCATCCACAAAAACCTGACCAATTTCAGTGTCCAGAGTATCTGTCAAGTGAAATGTTCGCATCTTATACTGTTTCAATTACAGGAAGTGCTCCAATCATCTTAATTCTTCAATATGCAATCATATGCAGAACGCCAAAAGAACTATGTCTGCCGTTACTGGATTATTACATCTTCTTCAACAGAACCGTTAGAACAAACGCATCTCAAGAAAATGCAGATCACCCGTATGCCATGTCAAGTCATCGTACAGCAAGCGATGCCTGGACGAAGCCCGTCAGAGACTAGAAGCCATGCAGCAGAGACCAAAAAGAAGCCAGCAAAATAGCCGTTGATTAGTGACACGAGATGATTCAATGAAAAATCTGATTTACGACCTTACAATGAACAAGTTAATCTCATCGACCCATTGTCTCACTATGCATAAAAATTAAACTGCATCATCATTAAAAAAATTATTACTAGATTTGTAGAAAGTGTAAACTGTCGTTTTGTGTGTAATAGGATTTTAGGGCAGTTAACTGTTACTGTGTCCTTCTGTGGTTTGCAACTGACAAGAACAGTTTTGTGTATCTTAGAAATATTGTTGCTTTTATATGTTGCTGTTGAGACTGTGTTAATAAAGGAAAGTTGAAGTTACTTTGGGTTTGTTTCTTTCATTTACTGTGATAATGAGAATGATGGTGATGATGATGATGATGATGATGATGATGATGATGATGATGATGATGATGATGATGATGATGTTGATGATGATGATGATGATGATGATGATGATGATGATGATGATGATGATGATGATGATGATGATGATGATGATGATGATGATGTCGACGATGACGATGACAAAATTTGTCGCAGTAATAAATATAAGTGTATTCTACAGTAATCTAAAAACTTTAATACTATGCCCAACTACTGTAAGAGTTGTAGTTTGACATTTTGAAGACCTAAAGCGTTGTGCAGTCTAGGTGCAGACAGAGGCATTTTCAGAGACCAGTGAAGACTTGAGGTATATTTATAACTCTACCTATGACACGAATACAAGGTTAGCGTCATAAAAAGAGTTATTAATAACCAAACACCTATTGAGTGGGGCGAGAGACAAAGGTTAAACCTATCATGTTAATAAATTTAGCCAGTTTCTCCTTCCCAATTGCTTCAGAAGATGCAATTTTGACAGCTGAGTCGTCTGCTTGATGGCCTGGCTATGCGTCACTTCCGGAGCCTTCAACTGCTCTAAGCCCAGTGAACGGCAGCGCGTTATGTATAGTTCTTCTATTACTTCGATGCCTGTTGCTCTTTCTCTTCTTTTCGCTTGTCTTTCTCTTTACCCCTCTGCTTCCGCTTATTATTAGGTTGCTGTTGATCTTGTTCTGTTTTTTTCTTTTCTTCATTTCTTTGCTTCGTCTTCTTTGTTTTCTTGTTCTTATCCTCCTCCTCCTCCTCCTCTTCCTCCTATCTTTCTTCTTCTTCGCCTGTGTTAGCGATGATCGTTGCAGTAAGGTGCTCTTGAAAAAGACGTTTCAGGATACAAACGTCTGACATTTTCAACAGCTCGACTTAGATGTAATTTATGTGACGTCGGTGTTCACACGTACGCCTCTCTTGCCTGGTAACTCCTCAGGGGTGTTGTCCCAAGGGTGAAGAACCTTTCGATTGACTGAAGCACAAACACAATCTAACAACAGACCATTTGTTTCTTAGTCGCTCTGATTATTTACTTTTTTGTGGACGTTTTCTGTTTTTCTTCATTTTCTTTATTTAACTATTTACTATAATCTTCATCAAATGCTGCTAACGATGTGGCGCTTTGGACGAGTCTGCTTCGTCGTATTTGTTTTCCAATCGTGACTTAATTGGCTTTGGGAGTTCCGCCGTACGTGGGCTGTTATTCCTCGCGTATTTGGGGATCTTGTTTCTCGGGGTTGACATAAATCCTGACAGCACGGACGCAGGACAATCGTGTGGCTCGTGCGCTGCGAGCTTAGCCACGCTGGTGCCAGAGAACACTGCGATTATACAGTTCAAATCACAAAGACATACGGACGGACTTACGCACAGTCAGGCACATATTCAGACGGACGGACAGACAGACAGATAGAACGTCTGAAGAACTATTACCGTAAGTCTCTCGAAATGCAAACACACAGGCAGATAAGAAACCAGGCAATCAATAGGCAAGAAGGCAGACACACAGGCCGACAAATAACCAGACATAAAACAGACAAACAAACAGTCTTGTATACGCACAGATCTTATCGATACTAATGAGTGAATTTAGATGTCTGAATTTCCGTCGCTTGTTTACGCACTGCTTTTTCTCCTGATTTTTCTCCTGCTCTTTCTCCTACTTCTCTTTCTTACTCATCCCTCTTCCTTCTCTTCCCTTCCTTCCATTTTCCGCTTCTCCTCCTACTTTGTCCATTTTCTCTCCCCTTCTCCTGTCATCTTCTTACTCTTACGTCTCCTCCCATCCTTTTCCCATCCTCCTCCTCCAGTTCTTCTTCCTTCCATTCCTCCTACTTTCTCCTCATCGCAATCATAATCGTAAACTCCAAATCCCAAAAGCGTCACATGAAAACTAAGCGCAGCTATTCACTCTCGTCCTTCAGCCATCTTTTTTTACTCCTCCTTCTTCGCCTTCTGTCCTCCTTCGCCCTGTTTTTCTCCTCGCTCTTTCCTCCTGCTCGTCCTCCTCCTGCCTTCGCTCATTGATTTTCTTATTTCCCAGTTTCCGTTTCGACTGCTCTTAACTCGCGCGCTCTGACTTACCGAACGAAGACAATAGCAACAACAGATGAATCAACGCCTTGACAAAATGGTTTCGTCGTTGACTAGACGAAGGAGGTCGACATGCCATCATCATCCATCTTAGAGTCTCTGGGTATTTTATTTAAATCAGCCGACCTGTCCCTGTTTCTTGAGCAATCCTCACACCAGTAAATATGATCCTACACGCCATCAATGGATACACTAACCTAAATGTTAAACACACACGACACGATTGGGCTGTCGGTGGTTAGTTTCTGTTTGACGACACTGGGTCATAACAAAGATGATGAATGTCGCCCTCCTCCTTTATCCAGGCGTGGGACTGGCACTGCCAGAGTTCGAGAGGTGTATTGTCCACAGCCATTTTATAATTCGCTGCCAATTGCTGTGCTTTGGGTCAGTTCTTTTATGTCTTTCAGAGATAAACTTGGACATTTCAAGGTGCTTACCCACCATAGCCTGACCTGGTTTCCAGGACCCAGACGATTTCAATCAGGCGTCTCCAACTGACTACAATTTCTGACCTGCGATTTCACATGAAGCGACTATCGTTTAATACCACGTGCATTATTATGACGGCGCTATAGAAGTCATTAGCTTATATCAGATTGGATTGGATCGAGTTTGATCAGATTGGACTGGATTAGATTAGATCAGGTTAGATTGAGTTTGATCAGATTGGACTGGATTTGATTAGCCTAGCAACGTGTGCAGTTGTGACCATGCTGAGCATCTCCAGACAAGGGTAATTGAACTGTCAAAGCAAGTCTTACCTGTATTTTTTAAAAGCTTATTAATTTATCGCGACACAGAAGATTACGTCCGATTTGAGTAGGATTAAATCTTTCAGTGGAATTAATTCCAGATTAATTCTAGAAATATGACAGCACGGAGAGGAAGATGAATGGGAGTAAAAGAAGAGCAAAAACCAGATGAAAAAAGAAGATGAAAATAATAAGTAGGAGAGAAAGACAAGAAAAGAAAGGATTAAGTAATTCATTTTTCCTTCGATACATTGCACTCATTTCTTAAGCTGGCCTTTGAACGCCCTAGACACGTCGTATATTTTCAATAAGGACGCGTCGTAATTTCCCTCTTATATTATATTTTGCCCTTTTGTCCTCTTACGACATCATGGAAATGACCGATATTCCTGCCTTTTGATCCCATTCTCTCCTTACATTATCACTGCCTTTATGCTCGTCTACGCCTTTCCCTTTCTGCCTGCCTGACTTTCCGTCTGTCTGCTTGCCTGCCTGCCTATCTGTCTCTCTGCAATCTCTTCCTCTCGTGCTTTTATCTCATTTTCCGCGTGAGTGTCGTTGTCTGTAATTCTCCCTCTCGTCCTTGCCTTTTGCCGATTCTTCTGTCTATCTAGTTTTCCCTGCTATTCTGTGAAACAGTGGCGGATGGATGGATGGATGGATGGATGGACGCTTCTCTATTTAGCAGAAAAACGTAATCCCTTAAGTCACTAACAAAGGCCAAGAAAAATGAAGTCATTAACAAAGGCTAAGAAATATGAAGACACTAACAAAGGCTAAGGAAAATTAAGTCACCGACAAAGGCTTATATAAATGAAGTCGCTAACATTTAATGCAGCCACGGGTATGAAGTGTTAGTGACTTCAGTTTTCTTGGTCTCATCAAATGAGTGTGGATGACCAGTCCTCTCCCTGGCTGCTTCACGCGGTCAATGTTTTCAATAGAGCTGAGTTTGCATGGGCACAGGTGAAGTCGAAATCTTTAAGTAAATGTCTGCCCTGACGGGGAGTTGAACTCCAAACCTCTCGCTCTCAGTTGACAGTCTAGCAGGCTAACTACTAGACTATTGCGCTCATCTGCTGCTCAGCCGTTTGCAAAGTCGGCGCACGATCTACTCTGCCTCCGCCTCCATGTTCATTTCTGTTTTGCTACTTTCTTTAACTTGTATCTGTGATTACTTCGCGCCCGTCTGTGAGTGTGTGTGTGTTGCGTCTGTCTTTTTTTCCTTCGCCTGTTTTTTCCTCTGTCTCTGTATTATGTCGATTTTTCTCTGTCTATATCTGTTTCTCTGCTTCTTTGTCCCATCTCTGTATCTTTATCTCTGTCTGTATATGTGCATTGTTCTTTTTTGTTCTCTGTATCTGTAATTCTGTCCCTATCGGTGTTTCTATATCTTCGTCTGTTTCTCATTATCTCTATCTCTGCATCGCTGTCTCTCTCTCTCTCTCTCTCTGTATCTTTTATAGGTCTTTGTCTGAAACGTCGTATGGCATTGCTGATGCTCCAGCCTGAATCCCATTAATGCGTCTCTTTCTGCTTCCGTATCAGCATTTCGATCACTGTGTGGATCTCTGACCTCTGGCTGTCTGAATCTGTTTATATATTTCTATTCAATGGACCTGTGTCTCTGAATCCGTCTAAGCATTTGTTGCTCTCCGCGATAGTATCTATGCCTTTTCTGATACTGCCTCTACTGCGCCGTTGTGTTGTTATCTTATATCTAATACAGAGACAGAGCCAATGTCTCCGTCTGTGAGAGCATTTGTCTGTCAGTCTTCTTCGATCGGTGTCTCATTTCCTGTTTTGACAACAATTGGCATCTAGGTTTGAAGTCAATTCCAAGCAATCTGCAGCATCAGCAGCATCAATAGTCACATTATCATCATCAGCAGCTGCAGTAAAAGCAACTGTAGCATCTCGAGACCCTAATCGAGGAGGAAGTTTTTCGAAGGCAAGATCCAGGTGACAACTAATCGCACTGGTCGACTTCCAATTAGTCACCTGCCACTCCACTATCCTTTTCGGATCAGCTCGACAAACTCAGTTTGGCCGTAATTGTATGTTCTCATTTCTATCGATAGTCTGTCAATATCGTGGTTACGTCTCACCTTCGGAGTTACTGAGACTCATTGAATTATGATGCTCAAGTGTGAACGGGTTCATTCGTTGCTGAATTAGAAAAGAACATCACAGTTCAATTGTGTGTAAATGTGTGTGTTTGTATGCTTGTGTGCATACAGAGACAGTCTGTATGCTCATCCTGTATTGTTAGTCTGTGCTGATATCAAAGACGTCTCTCTATTCGAACAATTCTTCTGACTTTCTCAAACTGACTATTTCGTGGACAAGGCAGCGTTTGGTTAACGCGCCTTCCACGTTGCTGACCCTTGACTGTGGATCTCTCTGCCGACAAAACTTTCGCTCTGCAAAATCTGTTCTGGCCCTCAGACCTCGATAAAAAACTCATCTTTTCCCGCACACATTTCCTCCGTATGCGGCTGCTTCCGTGTCTTATCGGATTCCCTTCATGGCTTTCGATCGGACTCACCCTGGATTTAGGATCGTACGACAATTTTGCTTAGAAACGACGATCGACTGTGCCCTTGAGCATAAGCCGTTGGCGCTATAGAAGTTTGTAGATCGTATGTATGTCTGTATGTATGGATGTGTGTATATGTTTGTGAGTATGTGTGTGCATACGTCAGCGGCCTAGCTAGGATATTTTGCGCCCGAGGGCGAACTATGAAATTGCCGCCCCCTCCCTGTATTATTTATTTCACATTTTCCAAATACATTGAATGTCATGAGTGTATGGTGCTCAATGGGGCGCCAAACGTATACTTGACAACTGGCTTGTAAGTAATGAGGACAGTGCTCGAAATGGAAAATTTTACGAAACGGAACGCTAGTCAAAGATATGGGAGCATTCACGTTAATTTCATAGTATTTTCCAAAATAATTCATTTTGACGAACCGGAACGGCGTTCCGGTGCGTTCCGGTCCATTTCGAGCACTGAATGAGGATATAACCGGATATTTTGATGGCACTAAAAATTAAACCTTATAAATTTATTTGGGATAAATTAGTTAAAATTGCATCAAAATTAAGAGTAAAATTAAAATTATTAATTTTAATCCTCATTTTGCGCCCCTTTCCTTTGGCGCCCGGGAACAAATGTCCCCCTCTGCATTCCCAACTACGCCTCTGTCGTACGTACGCAAGCATTGCTATATAATGCATGCATGTTTTTATGTATATTCACCACATTTATTGCAGGGTACAACTATAGTGTACACATCGAGGTCATTAGACACTCATGACTGGCTGGCTCGTTGAACCATGTCTTTGTTGGTCAGCCATGTGTGAATCTGCGACAAAGATTTTCACGTCGATCTGCTAGACAAATCTGATTGTCATCCACGCATTGTCCACGGGATGCGTTATACCGGGGTCCTGGGGTTCACTGTACATTCGCCTCCTAAGCATGTTGTCAGGCTGCGATAGGTAAGACAGGGAGACATCTTCTTTTCACTGGTTCCGAGCGTGTCTTCCACAGGATGCGCGTTTCCCTAGTTATTGCAGGTTACTGGTGAAAGATCTTCCTAGCTGATTTCAATCACAAATCGCATCATGATGGAAACGTTCTTTCTCGCTGTTGCACAGTATCTCAAAATGGGAGGCATTTCCTTCTTAAACACTTATCTTCCGGATTGGTTTCAATCACAAAACGCACCCACCTTATCGTGTCTTCAACCTTCCTCGATCCGAGGGTTGGTAACAGCTTATCTATTAAATTTTAAAAGGCTTTTAAATAACAACGTTATCACAGAGTATAGACAATAATCGATTGTCGCTACAATTGAAGTCGTATTCAAAGATCTTATAATACGTTAGCTTTGCCCAATCGAAATCTAATAAGTTAGGGAAACGAGAAATCAGGCTACGATTGATTGATAAGTTGGAACATGTGACTCTTAAGTTATTGCCTTAATAACACTGTAGAACTGACACAACGCACAGAGCTTGTCAGTTAATTCCAAAGCTGCTAATTAGGAATTATATTCTTTCCATTAGCTTCTAAATTTCCGGCTCCTTTTCTTTCATTCGCCTGTTCTGTTGTTTTCCCATCAACCCACGCTTACACCATTCCACTCCCCGGTTGTCCAACTGACCAACGTTAGTCGTTAAATCAGGACCGTGGATCTATAATGATCACTCTTTCTGTGACCATTTGCCAGTTCCGACCGATGCGTTCTTCTTTCATGTTCTTGTCTTTCGCTTGTTTCGCTTCTCGACTGCCGTCTTCACCGTAATTCTCCCCACCCCTCCCACACAGTGGCTCTACGCTCCCCTTAATCTTCATACACCAATGTCCCATCTTCCACCACCTACCCACCAAAACAACACACTTCTCACGCCATCTTCCTGTTCATCCCGACTTCCTCCCCTACCTTCCCACCCACCCACCGACTCCGTACCCTCAAAATACATGCCCACCAAGCTAATGTCCGGCTCCGACGATTCCGCGGCTGCATCGACACAGGCTATTTCCGGTCGTTCCGAGGCTTAATTACAGGATTATGTAGAGCATTTTCATGTCACGTGACCGATCCCTAAGGTTGAGGACTGGATGCGAGACGTTGACCAACGCAAAGAATCTTAAACTGACGTTTATTTGCCTGACTGCATTTGTATGCCTGTCTATCTGATTCTATGTGTGTCTTTCTAGCAGTCTGCCTCTTTGTGCATATATACTGTGTTGTATATAGAGGTTTACATACTGGTTGTACACATGTATGCATGTCTGTATGCTCGCCTGTGGTTCTGTATGCCTATTTGTTTGTAGTTTGTCGATCGATCGGTAGTTGGGTTGGTCGTTGGTTCGGTAGGTCGGCCGGTCGTATATCTCACATCCAAAAGAAGAGATAAACAAGACTAGATGCACCACCGGTTTTGAAATATTTTACGATAAAGAAATCTGATCTGTGCCGGATATATTTCGATCAATATGCCTATTAAGCAATACGCAGTAGGCGAAAATCGAATAAGCGGAATCAAAAGGGAGCAATCATAAGGACGAAAATGAATAAAGCGCTGTGTTAAATAAAGCGCATATTTCAAAGGGCGAAAAGCTACTGGGCGCATGGCTTAAAGAGTGAATGTAAATAAGGAGTGTGTTTACGAGCATAAGTGCGAAATGTAAGAAAGCGCACCTTTATATAGGATTACTTGAAAGGGCCTAACTGAAAGGGCTTAATGAGTAAATCTGTTATAAGCCGATAGTAAACCATAAGCAACATCGACAGTCTATATTATAATATGACGACGAATCGTACTTTTTAATCCTTGTTTGTTATGGAATAGAAGATGTTTACCATATTCCATGTTTCGTTCTTTTCATATAGTCCTCAATATTTTCGTCTTTTTAAGCGCTTAGGCCTACAAGTCCTTGTAAACACGGTGTTTGTTTATACATTCGCCTTTAAATGTTTAAAACATGCACCCGTTTGCCTTTCGCCCTTTGAAACATGCGCTTTATTTAACATTCGCTTTATTCGCTTTCGCCATTTTTGATTGCGCACTTTTGATCTCGCTCCTTTGATCGGGTATACCCTATGTGAGACCTTATTATATATTCTGCAGCCCACGTGTGATGTAATACGGTCACGTATATTTATGGGCGCCATTTAAGGTGCGGTTGCTACGTTCGATACGTGTTTCCATATCATTTAAGAGGTTGAAATATTCCGATCGATGCTGAACTTAATTCTTCTGAAGTCCCAATTCATTGCTTTGTTGCCATTGAGTTGGTCAATGGCTGTCATAACATTTCGAAACAACAACCGTTAAAGACTCGGAAACAAGACTTCAATATCTTATGTAGGGACTTTCAACCTCTTTGCTGTCCATAATTCACCAACTTATACCGAAAAGGATTTCAGAAGCAAACGCAGCGTGAATTATTTACCACATGTATACTAATCAACGGCGTGACAGTGTTCTGAAACAGATGTCCCAACTCCCAACAGACGTATTTCGTCCACCGTCAGCGCTCTTGAGAGGTCCCTAATAGGCTGTCCATTAATTAACCGTATACTTACATCCGCTGTTGACTATAGTGCAGTTGAAACAGCAGAATCGCGTACGATGGGCTTTCATGCGACTGATCATAGTGCGACCGTACGTTACCTCCCGGAATAACGTACGCGTACTGTACGTACGTTATCGAAAAAAATAACGTTCGCGTACCGTACGCGTACGGTAAAAATGCCACAAATTTATCTGGTCATTCACAAAGAACCTCAATATAACTATGGTCTTATACGTTACGCGTACCGTACGGCGTACGCGTACGTCAAAATGATCAGTTTAACTCTACAGTATTAGTCTCTCCGTACGCAGGCATATTTATTTACGAACGGTACGGAAATTTAGTATTACCAATAAAATGACCATCCTATAAAGTGTGCCGTAAAATCTTAATATTCTTCACATTAGACAGAATATTACCGATTTGGATTTTAAAAGTTTGAAAGTAGAGAACATTGAACAGCCACAGATGACTGATGTAATGGTCAAAATTGGTTACGACCGTCAATCACCAACTATTATTGACTTTTGTTGTGCATAATGTTATGAATTTATTTTCGTCATGAATTGATGTGAACGTACGGTAACGTACGGCATAATAACGTACGCGTACTGTACGTACGTTATGGAAAATAATAACGTACGTACAGTACGTACGGTCGCACCTTGCGACTGCTAAAACACAATCGTCCATGTACAAACATGCATCTGCCGCTGTTTTTCGGTGCAGTTTAAAGAGCAGAATCGCGTCCAATTGTCTTTCTTTCCGCTTCTACAACACGTGTGTCTCGATGCATGAATATATAATGTGTACAGGTGGCTAAAAAAGACAGGCTGGGCTTTGCATGTTACAAACGCCTAGCATGACTTTGCATCGTTGCCGATCGTATATTTTTGTAGTGTGAATTTTCAACAGTTTTGTGATTTATAGGGCTATGATCCTTGAGTTCTGGACAGTTCAGGTAGTCTTAACAAAATGCTGAACGTTCTGGCCTGACATTAGGCCTATATCAGTCTGTTCTTTCTATAAGAACGATTAAACGGCGAACGTTTCTAGCTGCTCGAGTGGACGTGGCTTTTCAACGTTACATGACCAGACGTTTTGAACGTGACGGCGGTACGCTCTGCGAGGAAGATACTGTTTTCATTTAAACATCGGGCGTCCACAGTCCCACCCCTCACGTTTCGGGTGATAATAGATGATTGCAGTTGAGTTGCGACAGTTCCTGGTACAGCTCTGTAACGCCTCACTAATTGAAGGACACCCTCTGCCGTGTCAAAAGCGTGCAACTATTCGACCCTAAAAGCAACCTGGAAGCTAATCAGATCCGCCTTGCAAACTGATGACAGGACAACAAAGGTAGTCACCCTGAAAATAAATGGAGTCTTAGTGGAAGATCCAGCAACGATTGCCAACAACTTTAACAGCTATTTCACTAGTATAGCCAGTGAGCTTGCATCTAAAATTCTTGAGTCCCCTACTTCCTTTGAAGAATACCTACCGCCATCTCGGTTGAAATCAATGGGGCTGACTCTAACCTCGCCGGAAGAACTTCTAAAAATAAGTAGTATCTTGAAAAAAACCCATACTAAAGGTATAGATAATATAGATCCCTACATTGCCACCCCAACTCTAGCATGGATAGTTAAACCGTTAACGACTATTATTAACTGCTCACTAATTAATGGAATTGTTCCCCATAAGATCAAAATAGCTAAAGTAGTGCCAATATTTAAAAAAGGTGAAAAAGATAATCTAACTAATTACAGACCAATATCGGTACTTCCCTACTTTGCCAAATATTTTGAAAAAATCGTTTACGATAGGCTTAGTAGTTATATAAACACTAATAATTTAATCCATCACGCTCAACACGGTTTCCAAACAGGACACTCTACTTATATGGCCCTATTAGACATGGAGGACCGTATCTCGAAAGCAATTGATGAAAATGAATTTTCCGTTGGTATATTCATCGATCTAGCCAAGGCCTTCGATACGGTCGACCACTCCATTCTTCTAAAAAAATTAGAGCACTATGGTATTAGAGGCCCAATATTAAAATGGTTTATAAGTTATTTTCATAATAGAACTCAACAGGTAATGTGTAATGGAGTATTATCAGAGAGTCGCCGTATCATGTATGGGGTCCCTCAGGGCTCCAACCTTGGCCCCTTACTATTTTTACTATATATAAACGACCTGGCAAAAATATCTAATACACTTTACTTCATTTTATTTGCTGACGACACCAACATTTTTGTGGCGAACAAGTCCTGGCAAGCACTCATGGAAATTATTAACAGCGAGTTAAAACTCGTCAACAACTGGTTTACAGTAAACAAGCTAACTCTCAACATAGATAAGACGAACTTTATACTATTCAAATCCCACAGAAAAATTACAGCAACGGATCTATCTCTGGAAATTGCAGGAGTCCCCATAGCACAAGTTGAATCTACAAAATTTCTGGGGGTAATTGTAGACAGACACCTTACTTGGAAAGAGCACATTAACTACGTAGCTAAAAAAAACGCGAAAAATATAGGAATAATCAACAGGATTTCGTATCTACTTCCCGAACCCATCAAGCTAAATCTATATTATGCATTAGTTTTCCCGTACCTTAACTATTGTAATATGGTTTGGGCCTCCAACTACGACTCCAGACTAACCAAATTGATTACCCTACAAAAGAAGGCGTTAAGAGTGATTGCAGGAGTACCGTTTGGCTCCCACACCAACCCAATCTTTAAAAGACTCAATATATTAGACATTAAACAAATCCGGACGGCCCAAATAGGTGAATTCCTCTTTCGATTTGAGCATAATCTTTTACCAGCAACATTTAAAGACTACTTCATAGCGGGGACTCAGATTCATACACATCGTACAAGGAATGCTGCTGCACTTCGACCCATTAAAGCACGCACAAATACCCGGGTATATAGCATAAAATTCTTTGGACCGAACCTTTGGAATGGGATACCTCCCATTGTGCGTCATTCTGCTAACGTCCATCTATTCAAAGCCCGACTGAGAGAGTTTTTGTTGAAGGATGATTGAACCACCCCATTCATTAGGACTACGACGGGTCTGGGGGGCACACGACGGCATCTGGGCCTTAACTTAACCTACTTACTTTTTGTTTGTGAGTGGGATAGTTAAGTTTAGTTAAGCTTTTTCATATGCCTTATTTTTTATGAATAACCCGCCTCCCTCCTAGGCTTCTCCTGCTATTGGAATACTGGGATGTTACCTGTAACCTAGGAGGTAGCAACTCTAACCTCGGCAGTCTCTTGGACATTGTAACGGAACCAAGTAGGTGTCCCCACTCAGCGGGATTTTCCTTCCCTTGGGGGTCACCTTTTGCGACCAGAGACGTGAATTCTTTGTGCTGTACCATTGCTTGTTGTTTGTACAAACGTTATTTGGAAGCAATAAAAATCTTTGAATTGAATTGAATTGACAAGCAATTAAAAGCCTGGAATGGATCCGAATAGCATGAGCAACTATCGGCCAATATATAACCTGACGTTCATCTTAAAGGTTATTGAGAAAGTTGTGGCGAAGAAAATATTACTTTATCTTTTTAATCATTAACTAGCATAATGCAGAAGAAATATCTTCAGCTAAACTAAAATGCACCATTCTGCAAGATAACGATGTTTCATTGCTCTTTGAAAGGTAAAATAGGGCGCTATATAAATGTCCAAACTCATATATGCATATTTGCACACATATATATCTACAGACATATATGTATACGTACATACATGCATAGTTGCATACCTACATACAAACATGTCTGCAAACATACCTATATACATACAAACGTACATACAGGCATATATACATACGTATGTATACATATATACATAAATACCTATGTATACACATATAAATGCAGGCGTCTGTTATATACTACAGCTGTTGTTGTTTTCAGTATAGTTGAGAGACCAGTATTGCGCGTCCGATGACCATCATTCTCTCAGCGGATAAAACACAGCGTTGTAGTTTGACTGTGGTTTCCTTGAAGACACCATGAATTTAACAGGCGTCAAGTCCCGTTTGCCCTTTGACCCCATGGACATGATCGTCGTCAGAAATGACTCCCTGTTTTCGATCCACGACATCAAGTTCACCGAATTCGAGATGAACGACATCAACAATTACGTCGCATCGGACGAGATTGAGATTCTGAAACGGAAGTCGGTCGCCGTCACGATCGTCATCATCTACGTCATCGTCATCGTGCTAGGAACGCTGGGAAGTACCCTCGTTTTCGTGACGGTCGTCAAAACGAGGGCGATGTGGAATGCCACGAACACCTTCATCGCCAACCTGGCGGTGGCAGACATCTTCGTCTGCTCCTTCGACCTCCCACTGACCCTTTACTACCAGCTGACGGAGGACTGGGTCTTCAGTGGACCTCTGTGTCACGTCATCCCTGCCATGTTCGCTATCACCAACTACTCGAGTACGCTGACACTGGCCGTAATCGCCATCGACCGCTACCTGTTGATTGTCTGTCCTCTGAAGCCGAAGATCAGTGGCAAGGCGGCTGTCATCATCGTTATCGTCATAGGACTCCTGTCGATCGTTGCCTCGACTCCCATTGCCATCTACGCCAACTATTACGACATTCACATCGAGGTCGCCCAGATCCACCGCCGCTATTGCACCGAGAACTGGCCGAATGCGCTGAGCCGCCAGATCTTCACGGCGCTGTCGCTTCTACTGCAGTTCTTCATACCATTGATCGTCATCGCCTTTCTCTACTACCTGATCTTCGTTCGGCTACGGAGGAGGGTGAACACAAAACAGACGACGTATAGGACGAGGACGAACAAGATGCTTCTGGCCGTCGTGAGTGTCTTTGCTATCACCTGGTTGCCGTACCACCTGCTCACGATCTGCTCCGAATTCTGGAGCGACCGAGTGACTGGCCGCTACTTCAGAATGACGGACCTTCTGCTTAGGGTTCTGGCGCTCAGCTCCTCCTGCATCAACCCGTTCCTCTACGGGTGGATGAACCGTAACTTTCGTCTGGCGTTCCTGGCCATTCTCAGGCAGCATCTTCGTGGCACGGCGTTGAACATCAACTGGGAGCAGAGTGCGCCACAACAACAATCTCTTCAGCAGCTTCAGAAACAGGAGATGCAGCAGAAAGACGGCATCAGCAATGGAAATGAAATAGAGATGAGCCGTAGAAGCATGTGAACATACAGCAACTCATTATATTACTACTTCTAGTACTACTATCAGTATCACTGCAGCTGCTGCTGCTGCTGCTGCTGCTGCTGCTGCTACTACTACTACTACTACTACTACTACTACTACTACTACTACTACTACTACTACTACTACTAGTAGTAGTAGTAGTAATAATAATAATAATAATAATACTCATGTTATTGCTGCTGATGCTGTTGTTTTTGTTGTTGCTGCTGCTGCTGCTGATGATGATGATGATGGTGTTGATGATTCTACTGTTTCAGGGACCACCGCTACTGCAGCCGCCGCCGCAGGGCTGCTACTGATAGTATTGCTAGCGTAGTAATTATGTTACTGTTATTATCAAAATTATGTTCTAGTTGCATTATGAAGCGAGTATAGGAGATGACATTGAAACTCTCTCTTCACGAGAGGTGTACAAGACTTATGTTTCTCTAATTTTTTCGCCTCTTGCGAACACTGGCTAAGCGCGTGGACAGTAACATTTTGTGCCTGTACTCTGGACCGTTGAAGATTGCATATCTTTTAGGGTTTACTAATAGGCTATTAAATCGCATTGAATGAAAAGAACGTTGTACAGTAGTAAAGGAGTCACACTTTGTCTCGTGTTTGTTTTGTGCAATTGCCAGAACGTACACACGGTTCAGGTTGATTCCTTACCAACAACAAGAATTTTGTCAACAGATTGTCAACTGTTTAGGTCGTCAACGTGAAGTCGATTACGCAATTTTGTCTTCGTTGCGTTGATTAGCTGAAGTTGCTTTCGCGTACCACGATAGAGTCTGGAAAGTAGCACATTAATCTACCCTCTGTGTTGACTTGCTGAATTCTTGTATACGCTGTTTGCTATCCTGCTTCTTACATTCGTAGTCAGGTTACAAGTAGCTCAATATACTTCACTGTTTCAGTGTTTATCTGTGAGTATTGGTTTATACCACGTATAGCTCTCTGCCTTTGTCCAGTTCAGTAAAGCCGTCCTTTCTAGTAACTCGTCTTCTGTCTTCTGGAGATCTGCTGTGCTAATGCTGAACTGAGTCCACAGCGGCTGTCAACGTCTTGTATTTGCTCAGCAGCTCTTTAATTTCCAGTAAGCGCATTATCCGATGAACTGCGAGCAGACTGACAATCAAGCCATTATACTTCCACAACATCGGTGATGGAAACTTTGTTTCAGCCTTCTGAACACAGTAGACTCAAGACGCCAGCAGCTTTAGAAAAAGAAGAAGACCAGTCCCTTAAGCTAACCCTGAGGCAACCATGGGTTCGAAGTGTTAGCGACTTCATTTCCTGGGCCTCAGCATATGAGGGCGGGTGAGTCATCTCCCTCGCCGTCTCATCTTCCCACCGACAGTGCACGGTCAGTGTACTCATCATAGCTGAGTTGGCAAGGAGTTGCAGGTGGAACAGAAATCTCGAACCAAAGTTCTGCCCTGAACCACAACCTCTCGATTGACAGTCCAACGCGCTAACCACTACACTATCGAGCACCCCTAGCAGCTTTAATAATCAGATAAATTTAAGTTTGAACTAATGTGATCACAGATATATGTGCATTGTGCAATAGCAGAACTCGTTGTGTGACTTAACCTCAAAAGTCGAACGTAAAGACAGAAAGAAAGCTGTACGGATTGTTGTTGTGGATGCGACGCTGGCGAGCACAATCAAGTTGGACAGTAGGGTCTTCTTGGATAGTTGACCGTCCATCAAATCCCTATGCACAGGGGCCAACTCAGTCAACCATTCTTCCAGAGTCGTTAGATCAGTACCAATTGATGCAAGTTGGAAGGTTAGAAACCGTGTCCTGTTGTTGGATAGCTGTGATCAAGTTTGTGTTTGAGCCGAAAGATCCTTCATGCGTGGGGAAATACATACATACAGACATACAGTATATAGATCAATTCATACACCCATGCATACAAACATACATGCATACAGGCATACATGCATACACTCGTACATGACCACATACAAACGTAGATTACGTACGTACTTCTATGCATACATGCACACATACACACGTCCATACATACATACATACATACATACATACATACATACATACATACATACATACATACATACATACATACATACATACATACATACATACATACATACATACATACATACATACATACATACATACATACATACATACATACATACATACATACATATACACAATGCATACAACCATATATACAAACATATATGTGCATGCCATACATACATGCTCACATGCATACAGTACATACATTCATATATACAAGTTTATACGCCATTCGCCTTCTCCTGTGGCTGCTTCTACTCTGATTTATGCAATCATATACCTTAAGGTCATCAATTAATCAATTTTCGTTTAATCTCAATCTCAAACTGACATGATCGCAAATTGTTACAAAGTTACTGCCTTTTTATCATAGGCCTACATATAAGGAGCATAATGTAATATAGCTAGGGCAGGTTTAATGGGTGATCGTATACACCTATAGCTGCAAATAAACGTTCATCGGTCCTTTAGTCCACTCAACAGCAGTTGGCGAATCGTGGCGAATGTCTATAAGGATAAGGTCATCTAAACGTATTCAAGCCTCTCTTTTTCGCATTGGCCATCTTCAAGCTGTTTCAAAACTGTGACTCGGATAGTCCGACCGATAGCACTTACATACGGGATGATCTAAGTCGGTTGCCCATGCGAAGGCTCATTGAGTTCAAGACTTTCTTGCTAATCTGCAACTGCCTGGCCAGTTGTACTCCATCCTTTCTCATGGAGATATATGTATTACAGTGTTATCTGTCCCTTGTCGTGAGCTTCTTTATTCTGCAGAACAAGGTGTTCAGATGTCCCTCTGTCTCCTGCTTCCACAATGCCGTGGTTGGCTCTTCACTCTAGAATGGACTGCCATACACGTCTGCAACACGAGCTTCTTATTCGCCAGCGACTGTATAGACCATTCTATTTAATCGTTTTACGTATGCATGCATGTATGTGCGTAATGTATTTATGCAGGCATGTATGCGTGTATAGATATGTGCATACATACATACATGCATACATACATACATACATACATACATACATACATACATACATACATACATACATACATACATACATACATACATACATACATACATACATACATACTACATAATATACATCTAGGCACACACGTATTCACATAGCTTACTTTTTACGATATATTGTTGTCACTGTCGTCTGCAACAGCGAAAAAACATTTAAGACAATGAATGCTCTTGCGATTCATAACGTATGCAATTTTATTGCGGCAAGGCGGTCATATGCACACTGAAACATACAAACTACACCTCCATGCATATATATAATGACAATATAGGTTGTAACTGCCTATTGTGAAGAATTATTAATTATATGCGATAAAACATTCGGACAGCTTTATGTGGCATGCACATGGGCGGCGATCATGGGGGTGGGGGGGGACATGTCCCCCCCCACCCTTAAGAGTGGGGGGACACGCCATGCATTTGTCCTCCCCCACATTTTGAAGAAACACCAAAAAAGGCCAACAAATGTGATTGCGTGTGATGGTTTTCACAGCCTTTTTTGACCAGATGAGGTAAAAATTCAATTTATATGGAGAAGTGTCCCCCCCCCCGAAAATTCTCAGTAAGTAGAAAGTAAGAAATAATTGTTGTTATGATGACTTTTTTTAGAACGCCATGTCATCGCCAAACAAATTTTTTTTCTACAAAGTAAAAACAGTAAAGAAATTTTGTGTGTGTGCGATGACATGACGTTCTAAAAAGGTGATCATATTGGTAGATTGGTGCGGGATGAATTCTTAAAAAAGGTAATCATCCAGACCAAGGCCGACTTTGCCCCCCCCCACCTCTCAGACAAGATCGCCGCCACTGCTGAACACATTTCCAAACTCACTCGCACTTCCTATTTTCACCTAAGGCGCCTTAGAGCTATCCGTGGCTCTGTCTCAACTCCAATTTTCACTTCAGTTGTCCATGCATTTGTCTGCTCTAGACTTGACTACTGCAATTCCCTCCTCATTGGTCTTCCTAAAGTCCGTCTTGCTCCTCTTCAGTCCGTTCTCAATGCTGCTGCTAGATTAATTGCCCGTCTTCCTCGATTCTCTCACATCACCACCTTTATGGCCATGGGCGGCGATCCCGGGCGGGTCGAGGGGGACAAGACCCCAGGGCTCGATGTGGGACGGTATGAAACGGTATGCCATACCGGCACTTCTCCTGGCCGGCCGAAAGCATACCGGAACTTCTCCAGGCGAAAAATCCATACCGGTATGGCCTAAAAACATATCGGTATCGACGGTATGCAAGTCAACGGCGCCTATAATAACACCTGTTCTTACTTACATTGTCTAACAATTATACGGTAATTTACATCATTGTGCATAGGCCTAGACAGCCAAATTATTTGTAACAACTTGGCACATCTGGATTAAATAAATTTAAATATTTAATTCTGATTAGATGCTACCTCTGGCAGGTATCACGTAGGCCTACTCACTCAAAACATACTGGGTAAATAGTGTATTTTAGCAATCCGGAATGCTAATAAAAATTCGCAAAGCCATCTTGTGTAACTAGTAAAACTTGAGAAAAGTCAGTTACTGCGCAATTATATAAGCCATGCATTCTCGTGAATTTTAAATAGTTTCTTACGAGGAAACCCTTGACAAGAAACCAGTTAAATTTCTCCGAAAAGTGCTAGAACTCACCTACGGCAATGTAGAATTCAAGAAATTTTCCGGGGGAGGGCCCCCGGACCCCCGCTTTAATGGTTTGGAAGGGAAGGAAAGGGGAGAGGAAGGGGAAGGGAGGGGAAGGGAGGGAAGGGCTAGAAGGGAAAGGGAGGGCAGGGGAGGGCAGGGAGAAAGTAGGGGAGGGGGAAGGTTGGGGGAAGGGAAGGGAATGGGAGAGGAAGGGAAGGGAAGGGGAAGGGCTGGATGGGAAAGGGAGGGCAGGGAGAAAGAAGGGAGGGGAGGGGAAGGGAGGGGAAGGGAAGGGAGCATGAGGGGAGGGGAGGGAGGGGAAGTGAAGGGAAGGGAAGGGAGCATGAGGGGAGGGGAGGAGAGAGGGAGGGAAGGGGAAGGGGAGGAGAATGGTTCTTTTAGCCATACCGGCACCTCTTGTTTCCCACTTCGAGCCCTGCAAGACCCCACCTTTTAGAGTGGTGGGACACACCATACATTTGTCCCCCCAAAATTTGAAGAAACACCCCAAAAAAATTGTTGAGAATGAATGTTATCGCGCGTGAGCGCGGAAAAAATTGTTTGACCTCTTTTTGACCAGTTCAGGTCAAAACTCTTTTTTGACCAGATCATTTCTAAAGTGTCCCCCCCACCTGTCAAACAAGATCGCCGCCACTGGGCATGCATGTTTTATTGTATGTAATCAAACCCTTACAATATCCAATTACAACTTACACTGAAATTGTTTTTTTTCTTTTCTATGTGAATGCACAAGCATTTGTCTGTAACAGTTGCGCGCACAGCATATCACATGAGAACAACAGTAGCATGGGTACCCCTGTCTTCAGATATATTATATTATGTTTAATGGAATTGCATTTTAAACACTGGTCTATAGAAAATGCATGCTTATACACTGTTTGTTATACACGCTATTGCCGTATGAATTGCCATAGAAGTTACAGGAACAGAAAAGTAGCGTAAAAAGTTAAAGGTAAAACCGCTTGTTTTTTCAAGCGTTCACAAATCAAAATCATTTGGGCAGAACTACTCGCGATCCACGAAGCGTCCAAGACGGGTTCCCTTCTGGGTCACAGCGACTGTGCTCTTATCACCAGACAACTGATGGCCAAGAGCGTTCTAGCGTCATTAAACATTAAAGTCTGCAATCTCCAGACGTTTCTTTTATGAGTGTATATGTGCGGGTGTGTGCGTGTATGTGGGTTTGAATGTGCAGCGTGTATCTGTGCGCGCGTGTGTTTGTGTGTGTCACGCGTACATGTACGTCTTTGTATATGCATGTATTTGAATCTATGTATACATAGGTCCTATATATAATGTATATATATATATATATATATATATATATATTATACATACGCACCTACACACACACTAGGGCCTACATATAAGACGTGCCAGTGACAGATGGATCAAGAATGGCTTTCCGACATGTATGTTCAGCGTGTATTGGCGGCTCGTTAGATATAATGATCGGAGGATGTCTCTGCTGTGGCACTGGCTTGCATTTTTTATCCTTTAATGCGGCCTCTTCGTCCGGCAACGACGCAAAACAAGCACCATCCGAATCGTGTGTCTCGGCAGAGCGACCCGTTCACGATCTTGATTGGCCATGCGCACGAGTGCTAGCGGATTGTATACAACCGTGTTCGTATAGACCTATAGGGGATATCGGGGCTGCAGCTTGCCCCAAGTCAGGCGCGAATAGTAGGCTATGTTGCGGAATTTCTGCAGCGGAATGAGTGACAGATTATAATTTTCTCTACAGACAATATTGTGATTTTGTATTAAAATGAGTTTTAGAGTCAACTTGAGCGTTTATTTTGGTGTCAAATAATTTATGCATCTGTTCAAATTACACTGTCAGTTAGGCCTAAGTTTATTAACCGCAAACGTTTAGTATAATTATTCTTATTATCTTTTTCGGCTCTTCACTTTCCAGACACAATACAATAATTCAATAATGCCCTCCTTACAAAGTTCGGAAGTGCACATTGAGGCCATGGCAAATATTAAGAGTAGACTAATAATAACTGGACTTGAAGAGGTAAGTTTCCAGTTTAGAGCAAAAGACAGTCTCAGAAGGAGAGTTACGAACACGATAGGGTAGAGAATTCCCGATGGACTGTGAATGAACGCCGGACAAAGACAATTCCATGATTGAATACGTGTACCAGGAACAGCATACTTTCCAGCAGATGCTGATCGAAGAGTTGATTGGCTTTTAACAGAGCTGCATGGTGTAACCATAGAAGATGAGTTGAATGATAGATGATTTGCACGTACTTTATGCATGATGAGTGCTAGCTCGAAGAGGATAAACTCACATACTGCATGGAAGCCTGTGTAGGGAACGAAGAGCAGGTGTGATAAGGTGTCGGTACGAGATTCCAAGACACAGTCTTGCATCCCGGTGTACTATTCACTATTCTAGTTAGAGGAAGCAGTGTACATTCATGGAGATCATTGTGTATAGAATTGCAGTAGTCAAGTCCAGGATGGGAATTGTCGAGGGTTCAATCCCCTAGGCTTTCTTAACAGTTAAGTCTTCATTGCACACCCCAGAGGTCGCTTCCAACGCCCTCAATTGTGCTATTGTGTGATTTATCATTATTTGACTCTGAGTCTCTGACAAAGAGAAAATATTTCCATGGTGTATCGTGTATGTATTTTTGAATGTTCTCAACAAAGGAATTGATTTTCAGTCGAGTCTGACTTAGGCCCTACCAGGAGTTAAATGCACTCGAATTCTTCAAATTCTATGGCACAAGAGTTTATTTATGGCCCACAGAACATTGCCACAATTTTGTTTCTGGTGGAAGTAAGTCTAAACATTAGGGTACAAATACATATTCTTAAGTCAGTGTCACAATGTCGATTGCTTGCTGTTGACTACTAGGCTACCGATACCTTAGTCAGTGCAACATAGTTGTTTCCGCTTCTGGCAGACATAAAGCAGCACTGTTGCAGCCAGTGCCACGTCCGTTACTGTCCAAAGTTCGTTGGCATTAACAAGCCTAGTTTGTTAAGCATATTGTAAAGTATATTGTGTTTGCTGCTCGCAGACATTTGGCGACACAATTTTGTCAGTGTCGATACATTTAACACCTCGTTTATTAGCACACAATAGAGAATTAGACACACTACGGCCGTGGAATTCGATTATTCGCAACATGTACAAAAACTAAAAACTGTAAATAGGGCTATTCATTTACAGATTATTTGTAAATGTGTTCTTGTTTCATCTGCAGTTAGGTATATGTTCTGTCAAAAGAATGCGCACAGGCCTACTTATACAGGCATTGATCGAGTGATTAAGTGAGTTGAGTTGTGAGTAGTTGAGTGAGTGAGCGAGTGAGTTGAGTGAGTGGTGACTGATAGCGTGAAGAAGTGGTTTGCAATGAAAAATGTTTAGATGAAACGAAGCTTCGGCAAATCTGTGAGTCAGTCGGTGAGAAACTCATGCGTGTGAATTTACTTGCGAGTAGCACTTCAATTAAGTCGACGGTCAGTCTGCCAGAGTGTATAGCCAACCCACATCGTAAACTGTGTCGCTATTTTCCGAGTGTATGCATTCGCCCTGTGGGCATCGATCTTGCAAACTCCTGTTGACCATTCTACCATGTGTTAAACCCTTCCCTTTTATCCTCGAATTCCTCACTGCTCAGTTTCTTTCTCCCAATCACTACGCTACCTACTTCTCTTACGTCCCCTTCTGACACCTATTACGGCCGTAACAGTATTCAGTCTTGAACGACACCTTTTGGCTGCAGAACGTTGACGTAGGGCGCATGTATACACCTCGCCGTAAGCTTACCTTATTCACTCCCGTGAACTGGATAGCCTAAATCATTCGCCTATAGTGCCTTCATTCGAAACAGGCGAATGTCCTGAGCGTCTCGCTAATCCAGACGCTGAACACTCTTAAAGCACTGACTGCAGCGTCACCAGGGACGTATCTAGCGTTGGGCTTGGGGGGCTTAAGCCCCCCCAAACGAAGTTGAAGCCCCCCCCAAACAAGTCAAGCTGTTGTATGCTTACGGCTAAAATTCGTATGAACACTGTATAAATGTTGCCATGTTCAAGGCTTAAGCCCCCCCAAACAGTGGCTTCTATCCCCCCTAAACAGCTGGGCTCAATCCCTCTCCTTCCCCCTCTTTCACAGAACCCCCTGTAAGATGGACGCAATTCCCCCTTACTGTAAGGCCCTTCCATACCTCGCCTTCCCTTCCTCCCCTACCCCTCCCACCCCATCCCTCACCCTTTATCCCCTCCCCTCTCCCTTTACCACTTCTGTACCATTCCTCCCTTCCCTCCCCTTGAAACGGAGGGGTCCGGGGTCCGCCCGGAAAATTTTTTGATTTCTACACTGCCGTAGGTGAGTTTTAGCGCATTTTTTAGAAAGAAAACTGGTTTTGGAAAACTAAACTGTTGGATTAATTTCTGTAGGGCTCCCAGTGCACTGTAAAAATGTCATGGGACAGACTGCAATATATATGGAACAAAATTTCCAAAATATGGGACGCATGTTAAAATACTGGGCAATATGGGACACTGCATAGCAAATATATGGGGATTTTAAAGACTGCATTATGACTGGTGTAATGCAGTGGCAACAGGCTCCATCCCTGCCTATTGCAGTGTTACCCAGCCGACAATATTATTATTTTGCTGGAATATATCAAGACCTGATAATCCCATTTTCACTACACTACACGACAATAATTGTAGCATTGACCAACTAGTTTTTCTTAATAAACAAGATTATAAATGCTTTTTTCAATTTTTAAGCTTTTTTGGCATCCTACATCAATAGAAAAATAGCGGAACATAATGGTCAATAGCTAAAGAAAAATAAGTAATAATGATACACTATAACACTGCTTAGACACTGTAAACTAAGCATAGGCGTAATTTGTGGGAGGTACGACGGGTACCCGTACCCCACTTTTTGGACTGGGGGACCGTACCCCACTATTTAAATAATGCCAATCAATATTTTATTATTACTGCAACTAAAAGATGGCTTGTTTTTACTTACACAAAAATTAATGAGAATACTGGCAGGGTAATATGTCCGAAATGGTCTCCATGCGAAAAGCGAAAGTGGAGACGAAATTGGTACCCCCACTTTTTTGACCAAAGTTACGCACCTGAACTTATGCAAATATTGCATGGCCCATAATACTGATACAAATAAAAATGACAATCTATAACACTGCTCAGACACTGTAACCTAAGCAAATATTGCATGGTCCATAATAGTAATATATCAAAATACAAAGTTAAAAAATGTCGTTCGAAGGTCGTCGCAACATAGCCAATAATGGCCAATAGCAATGCTTAATCTAAAATTTCAGTCCTTGGATGTTGCAGGACAAAGCATTTTGGCGTGGTCAGTGGAACAGAAACATCCATTTCTCTGGAGGGGGGTTTTCCCTCTGGCACAAATTGAAGCAGTCTGCTTCCTTCCGTCCCCCCCCCAACCCCACGTAGTAGGCCCTGCACAGAGCTGTGAGCAAAGACTCTGTCAGACTGTCAGTGATGTAGTCGAGTCCACCTAAGCCGAGTCCGAGTCAAGTCCGAGTCCATGTAAGCCGAGTCCGAGTCGAGTCCGAGTCCTGAGGTGTTCGAGTCCGAGTCCGAGTCACTAAAGATCGAGTCCAAGTCCGAGTCCGAGTCCATCCACATCAAAATACACTGAACCACGCAATTCAATGCCATAAAAAATAACAGGACTATTTTGGCCTTATGGCCTTATAATTACCCAAATTTCACATTAAAAACACTAAATTAAATAAAGTTGTGTTCGATAATCTGGCACGATCATGAGGACACATAAAAATTCTTCCACTGCTAAACACAAGTTCAGTAGGTAGGAACAGTTAGAACTGTAAATGCCACAATTGTCAAGTGCAGTCCTGTCTTGTCACGCCCTCGCTCCTTTTCTACACTGGAAAGGGCGATACGAAAGTTTCTTCTAATGAAGCGATAAATTAATAACTCCATGCATAGTTTAACATTATGATTGAAGATAGCCTATGTTTACAAATCGACAATCCCTAGTATTCGGTTCAATATCATGCCCTTCACTTTGTTCGCCTCTATAAATGTGCCCGCCCGTCCACGCCGATTTATAACAGACCCTGTCTTATCCCCGTTTCTATTCATGATACTCGTCTTTACTTCATTAGTTTCTATTGTCTGCTGGCTGGTAGGAACTGGTTGGCGTATGCATATAGGCCTATAATTATATGCCTATACCAGGGCAAATAGAGGCCCTCTGTCTTATACCCCAGCCTATTCATGATACTGGTCTTCAAACGGAATAGTTTCACCTGCAATCTGGTTGATCCCTGTAGCGACGGTCGGCCGGGTATTCACGTCAGTTCTCGCATGAGGGGTCGTCTTAGCCGTGACATGGCACTACAGTTGCCTGTTCTGCCCAGAAATTGTGACTCGGAAAACGAGTCAGCGAGTCAGATTCGAGTCCAGGGTTCGAGTCCGAGTCCAAGTCCGAGTCGTGACAGTCCAAGTCCGAGTCCGAGTCCGCAGAAAATCGGTCTCGAGTCGGACTCGAGTCCTTGGCCGGACTCGAGTACTACATCACTGAAGACTGTAACTTGTAGGGAGTGTGATAAAAATTGAAAAGAAACACTTTCCCCCCTGTTTTTCACTGGGCTCAACTTGCGCCCACCCTGAATAGGGATAGAAGCCCCTGCCCCCAAACGAAAAAGGCTAGTTACGTGCCTGAGCGTCACGCAGAACCAATTCACTGCTCTAGTTTATGCATAGGCCTACTACTTACAAAATCGCCGAATCTTTTGTAATACTCTCCGCTGAAATAACTGGCCAATTATCAATTATACTTATCAAATAATGTGAAACCTCTTAGTGTTTCGAAAGAAGATTTTGCATTATAAAATTCTTCGTAAGTTTTCCAGAAATAGTCCTATCTTACAGAATCGCCAAAACCTCAGAAACATGTCTTGCTATTTATAAACCACCGTATCAATTTCTGACAAACTGTATATACAGTTTAAGACATAGGCCTATTTTTGGGTACAACGCTCGAACGATATATCTGCATATTTTGTTCTTTATATCCTATCAATGTGGAGGCCAGAGAGCAAGGGCTTCCACCCACATGGGGCAGTGAATTTGTAGATAGGTAGAATTTGTGATTATAGGCCTAGTGGGGGAATTCTATTATAATTAGTTCTGTAACAGGAACGAAAATGTAGAACGATGGGGATAATGTACGTAGGGCCTACACTAATTTGCAACAAGAGATAGCCTAGTCTGAACCACTGGTGCAGAAAACTAAATGGATGGGAGCCAAATGTACTGGAGAAATGTAGGTCCACTTTGTAATCCAGGTAAACCAAAAACATTTAATCCGAATTCAGGTCAGTCTTGCTCCTCTTCAGTCCGTTCTCAATGCTGCTGCTAGACTAATTGCCCGTCTTCCTCGATTCTCTCATATTACCACCTTTATGACAGAAGAACTCCACTGGCTTCCGCTTTCTGCCCGCATCCAATTCAAGGTCCTCATCCTTGTCTCTAAGACTCAAGTTGGTTTCGCTCCGAAATATTTATGTGACTTAGCCTAATTTAATTCATCGCCCTCACTCTGCTGCTTCTCTTCGTCCTCTTCGCTCCTCTGACCGCTTGGACCTCCTCGATCGTTGCCCGTGTCAGGACCTCACTGGCTCAATCTAGGTCGTTTGCTTCCATTGGCCCTGCTCTATGGAATGAGCTTCCTCCGCTCGTTCGTTCCTCTATTCTCTCAGGTAACGTCTCCTCCTCTTTGAACTTTCTTAAAACTTGCTTTTCTCTCGGGTCTCTCGCACTGGGAGCGCTTCTGAAGTTCTGAATGGCCCTCCCGCTAGAAGCGCTTTATAAATAACCGAATACAATACAATACAATACAAAGGAATCCAGTCTTGTTGTCCTCGAGACCAAGGTCTTGGTCTCGAGTGCACTCGAGTTCGTTTTTAAAAGTCTTGGTCTTGGTCTTGGTCTTGAGACCAAAGGTCTTGGTCTTGGTCTTGAGGTTCAAGGTCTTGGTCTTGGTCTTGAGGTTCAAAGTCTTGGTCTTGGTTTTGCAAGACCAAGACCAAGACTTTTGTCAATATGAACAATCATTAATTTTAACAAACGGCAAGAATTAAAAACATTTATCCAATAATTATACATATACAGTTATTACTTTAGTATTTACACAGTGTGAATGAGACTTCACTGTTGTTTTGGACAATTATTTTGACTTCCGGTTACTTACCATGGAATGATATCAAAACAGACTCACGATTAATTTGTACATTTACATCCGGTTCTTGAAAAGCTGCTTTGTGTGCTAGCGATTTCAGCACTTGTAGACCGCGTTTTTTCACATGGCAGAATTTTTACGAGGCCCCACAGGTCACGTCTTGGTCAGAAAATTCTGAGCAAATTGTTTTTTTATAAAAGTCAACAGGCATTTGGAATAACATTTCGCATGAAGGACTTTTGTAAATACGAAATCGGAATTCTCTGCAGTCTCCATTTAGAGTTGTTTTGCTTGAAAAAAGAAAAAACCTCATGTTTTCATTAAAAATAACGAGTAGTCCGACTGGACAATTTTTAGTAAGGAATAGAAGTCTGGATACGACTGTGATTTTTTGGGTCTTGGTCTCGGTCTTGGTCTTGAGGTTCAAGGTCTTGGTCTTGGTCTTGAGGTTCAAGGTCTTGGTCTTGGTCTTGAGGTTCAAGGTCTTGGTCTTGGTCTTGGTCTTGAGGTTTAAGGTCTTGACAACAAGACTGAAGGAATCACTACAGTGGTAATTCTAGATACACAATTGCGTCCTTGTACTTTATTTCATCACTGCGCGAGTCATGGGTCATCCATAAAGGACGTCCGCAAAATATGCATACTTTGGACCCCTCCCTCCCCTTGTCCGCATGTGTCCCCATTTGACCTTACCCTCCCTCCCTCCTCCCTCCATTCCCTTTGCGGACGTCCGCACGCCTAAGCCAATTTGTAATGTCATCACCATTATTTTTACAATTATTCCAAAGTACCTGTTCACGTTTAAGTGACAGTTCGAGTTTCATATCGCAGATGTGCAGTAATAAAAGCCTCTTTAAAGTCGCAGTAAAGATAATACAATTCATGAGGTTTTAGGCAATCACTTCACTAGGGACGTCATTTGGGAGCAGGGGGCATTTGCCCCCTGATTTTTGAAAAAAAGGAAAAGGATAGAACAAGAAAAGGAGGAATAAGAAAGGGGTAAAAAAAATGATACTCAAATTCTGGGAATTGTTATATACTATTTTCAAAACTAGTTTGCATAGCTTTTTTTACATTTTGTGCAACTATAAATACATTCATCAAAACCTAAATGTATTTATTAATGGACAGTTGACCCCACCCCAAATTTTGAAACAATTTTTTCACCTCTTTTTTGACCCATCAGTTCAGAAGTGTCCCTTGTCCCCCCTCCCACCCCCAACTGTCAAAAAAGATCGCCGCCAGTGACAAGTTCCCTCCTGAAAAATATTCAAATGACGTTCCTTCCCCATTACAAAAGCTGAAATGACGTGCCTGCACTTGAAGCATTTCAGTGACATTTTCGTCTTTCGGGAAGGTTGAAAGTTGAAACAAGGTGGTGTTTACAAAACGATCAAATTTAAAAGTTGAGATGCTGACGTCCGCACTGGTCATAACCCCCCTCCCCTTGTCCGCATTTCGATGACCCCTCCCTCCCCCTCATTGCAGACGTCCTTTATGGATGACCTCTCGCTGCACTTAAGAGAGAAGACTACCCGTGCAGTAAAACCAACAGAGACAGACAAAAAGACAGAGACAGACACATAAAGACCGACCAAGACCTAATACAGACAGAGATTCAGACAAGGAAGAGATATGGCATTGATTGCATATCTGACATAGAGTGATCACGACAGAAACACCACCACAGACAAGGCAAAAGCGAGAGACAGACAGAAAGACAGAGACAGACACATAAAGACCGAGACAGACCGAGACAGACCTAGTCCGCAAAGCGACTTCTTGCACTGGACTTTGCACGCAGTGTCGCAAACGTCAGCGGTTATTTTTATATACGTCAGTTGGACTTAGAAGCTGTTCATAGTTCAGAAAGCAAGTCTGGAAGATGCATCATCGTCCTCTAGAAACAGAAATTGATTTGACGCAGGCGATGACAGTAACACTCCAGAGAGGAACACAATAAGGATGATGAGAATGCATATCGACTGACTGGTTAATCGGAGCCTTCACCGAGTGTACGACAGTCTATTGGCTAGCATGCCAGGCTGTCAACCGAGCGGTCGGGGACTCAAATCCCCACCATGACAGAAATTTATTTCAAGATTTCGACTCCATCTGTATCCCAATCCAACTCATCCATTACGAGTACAATGACAACTGTACGTTGTCAGTTGGAAGATCAGATGGCAACTGAGAGGACTGGACACCCCTCATAAGAACAAGTGAAAACTTAAAAAACAATTAATGGTCAATGACTTACCTAAATAATTGTTTTTAGCACTGAAAATCGTATTGTTGTAATAATCATAATGATTTTTTTTAATATTTGCAAGAACCGGGGTGGAATGCCTTCTGCCTCCCCCCTCCGGACGCCCATGCTGCCTCTCACTATTAGCTTAATGAACTGCTCATCTAATTCATCTTATGAACGTCGCACAAGTCAAATACTGCAACATTTAATTACAAAATCATTGTCATTCCCTAGCATACGCCTTGGTTCGGTACTTGGGACACATTCCCTAGAGATGCCCCACTGAGTGATGCCCCTGAACTGAAGAAATGATCATCGCAAATCATGCTACATGCACTCTGAAACTGGAAAAGAAAAGGTTTCTTGAAGGTTTAGGTCAAGGGTTTGCTCATACTCGTTTTTTGAGCATCGGGTCCGGTGCTGATTCCTGGTGTTAAGCCATCAGCCCTTAGGTGGCATTGCCATACATCAGCGGTAGGTGGTCAGGTCTTTCCGCCAAACCCAAGGTTATCTGCGCAGTGAAACTGCTACTCATTTTACTACTGCCCCCTAGGGAGTGGAAGGCTGAGTCGACCTTTGCGCGGCTAGCGGATTTCAAACCCGCTTCCTTCTGCTCTTTGTGCCAGTGTGTTACCATTCAGCTATCACCCTGCCCGATAAAGGATTCTTTGCAACACATAATTCAAAGGGTGAAAAGGTTCCTTGGCAAGGATAATCAATCAGCAGATACTCATTTACCCTCTTGCAAGCATACATTCGATTCAGACATGTAACATTGCACCTTTCAAGCACTTTCCAAAAGTGCTGTGCTAGCCAAGGTGGTGTCATTACTAAACAAGCACACCTGTAGGCAAATAATACTACGGTGACTGAAAAGTCCACAATCATCCACAGTTATCAGCAATCACTTTCACACAACTAGAGCCCAACTTGAGTCCCATCCAGAGTTCATCGTTTACACACTGTTCAGAGTTTCTGGACTACGGCTTGTTGAACGAGGAATGACGACATACAAATGTAGTCAGCAGCTCATGGTAACCTGCACCAATTCCTCATTCTTCTCAAAGTCAGGGTTTTTAAACCACGTCTGTCACACGACACTGCAGACTTATTGTCAGGAATATGAACGACAATCGGTGACTGTACTGGCAGTGATTCAGCCATAAATTCCTTCAGCAAGAAAGTACGCTCACTAGTTGCAGTTGAACTTTTAAAGTGTGCTAAAGTCAAATGACATTCCTATATAGTTATTCAACGTGCATCCCCAAGATTCAGAGTTGAATTAAAATTTAACTACGGTGCGCCAGCAGGAAAACGTGTCGACAAACAATGCAGGTCTAAGATTTCACACTACACTGGGCCTGTGGCATACATAGGTTCTCTGAAGTAGGGATTTGGGTTTGGAGGCAGCCGCTCCTGAAAGACGGGTTTCTCCTCTTGCGCATGAGACTTCCTGTGGGTCTTCAAACTGCTCGGCTGAGTGAATGCTTTCTCACAGAATTCACATTTGTACGGTTTCTCCCCAGTGTGGGACCTCATGTGCACTTTCAGATTGCCTGAATGTGTGAAACATTTAGTGCACGTGCCGCACTTGTACGGCTTTTCTCCGGTGTGGATTCTTGTGTGGATTTTGAGGCTGCCAAGCTGAGTGAACGCCTTCTCGCAATAGGTGCACTTGTACGGTTTTTCGCCAGTGTGAATTCTGAGGTGAATTTTCAGATAGTTAATCCGACGAAATATCTTCTCGCAAACTTGGCATTCATGGTAACGACGTCGTCGATCGATTCCCTTCATCTTCTGAATGACTCAGAATTCTATCCAACCCGGTGCCAAGCTGCCAACTCAATTCGTCCAGGACACTGAACGTTTTGCCTATTTTTATCGTTTTTCTGTTTCTTTCTGTTCGATCCCTTGTTGTTGGTCTTAATTTAAGGAATCATTTCTTTGCAAACTTAAAAAAAAACAAAAATCACCATATAAATACTTTGTACCATCACAATGACATTATAAAAACTATAATTTTCCCTGCAAACCATTTCAGGCTTTTAACTATTTTGCATATGCAGGTTTCAGTTATCATTAAATCTGCTGGTTTACAACCTATTCCATATTCATTATTATTCAAAACAGGCAAGTATAATGTCTTTGAAACCAAAGTTTAACTAAATTACTAAGTCTGATAATGCTAATCAACATACTTATCTGCCTAGTGTACAGTCAAATATCGTATCGTATCTAGCAATTTATAAGGCGCCTCTCGCAGTATAAACTATTCAGAGGCACCCTCAGTGCATGAGCCCTGTGGAAACAGAAACGTCTTGAGCAAGCGAGTAGATGTTGGGGAGATTCCCATCATGAGTTTAGTTCGTAGTCGAGAGGGAAGACCATTCCAGGCAGAGGGAACTGTGACAGCAAACGCTCGACGTTGGGCCAGAGTGGTCCAAGTACGAAGGACAGAGACGGCCAGTAGAGCGCAAAGAACGAGCAGAAGTTGCAGACAGGTTGGCGCATAAGGTCAGAGAAGTATTTAGGGGCAAGCCGTAGCTAGGATTTTAAACCAGAAGGAGGATCTTATACTGGATACGCGAAGTAATCGGGAGCCAGTGTAAGACTTCAATCATATATGTGGAGATATGAGCAATGTGAGGAAGATGTGTTATGAGCCTAGCAGCAGCATTTAAGACTGATTGGAGGAGGGAGAGGCGTAGCATGGGGAGACTGAGGAGGAGCGAGTTACAGTAGTCAACTCGAGAGCAAATGAATGCATGCACAATGGAGGTACAGTAGGTACAGTGGATCGCCTGATAGCTCTCAGTCGTCTCAGTTGGAAGAAGCAGGAGCGAGTCAGAGTCGAGATATGTTCAGTAAAGGTGAGGGCGGAGTCAAGAGTGACACCCAGATCGCCTACACTGGAGGAGCAGGTATAAGAAGGAAACTTGAGTGCCAGCAGTGAATAGTCAAGCTTATTTAGTTGTTGCTTAGTGCCAAACCAAATCAATTGAGTCTTGGGGGTCCATAGAGTAGTGGTAAAATCACTGGCGTGAAGAGCAGTAGGTAGCGGGATCGCTTCCCGCAACCCTCCCAAGGTCCACTCAGCCTATAGTTCGCAAGATGGCGCGTTGTGATAATGAGATGTAGGACGTGATGGGCGCCTTGCATGGCTGCCGTATACAGTTAAAATTCGACTCCTGTAATAACTTGTGATCACTCGTTCATACTGATTTGTAATCATACTGCGTAATTGTCAGTTTGAAAATATGAAACAAAGATTATTATTATTATTATTATTATTATTATTATTATTATTGGTGGAATTTAAGCAAAGTCGATTTGATGACATCCAAAGGTGCAAGTCTTGGGTCATCAACAGAGGAAACAATGGAAAGTTGATCAGCTGGTGGACCATGAACATAAGCTTGTGTGAATCATCAGCATAGAGGTGGCCCGTCGCAGCATGTTTGGTAAAGATCAGGGAAATGTCACCCGTATAGAGGATATAGAGGATATGTAAAAAATATAGCTTGATTTGGCTTCAGAATTAGTTCTGCATTGTCGAGCTTGGCTAAGGAGAAAAAGATTCAAGATTTTTTTTAGAGAAATTCACCTCACAAGACTCAAAATTCCTTAAAATGTAAAACTAAAATTGCTTATGGTTATACAAAGCTTCCACACCAATGATGCAAACATTTAGGGGAGTTGTTCCCAAACTTTTTCAGAGCAAGGCATCCTTACTGTCATTCAGTCTGAAACGCCCCTGGCCTTGAACGAGGAAATTTATATTAACATTATTGATGAGAAATGGTCCTTGTATTTAACCTCAGTGTTGCAACTATTTCTAAACTTCTTTGTTTTAAAACTTAATTGCAAGCCCAAGTCAATAGCGATAATAAGTAGTTTTTCACTTTTTTGACTCATTGTGCCATCCAGCTGCGGCACTCTTTGAGCAACTTTACGACACCTTTAGGCGCCGCGGTATCCAGGTTGGGAAACACAGTTTTAAGGACTGCTACACGCAAATAAGTCGAACTGCAAGCAACATAATTACACGCTCGTAAAGTGCAGTAGAAATCTTTTAATTTACTTACCTACTTACATGTGTACCGAAAAGATCGGTGTTCGACATCTCACACCAGTCTTCTGTATCAAATTCCACAAGCTTGCGGGTCGTCAATCATAAATAAAAACAGAAGCATACAAAATTTGAAGTAGATAATAACAAACGAACGAAAATTATTTCTTTGTTGCCTCCTTTGTCCAAAATATGTGTAAGATGGCGACCGATAAACAATGTTAATGAAATCATACGTAGTGAAACCTAAAAAGTAAGTAAGTAAATTTATTTATTACCTAACGTGCGTACGTGTTTTCATTTATAAAAACCCTTAAAAAAATAAGAACCTTAGAATTACGCCAACGGTAAAAACAAATTTCGTATTTTCATTGTTTTGCATTTAAAAGTTGCGTAGAAAGTTTTACTTGTAGCAATACTGTGCCAATACATGTGACTGGCGAATAGACAGCAGTTTTAGTGCGTGATTAATTAAATCACTATGTTATAAATTTAAGCTCGCTAGAATCATCCATATTAGAAAATCGAAAAGAAGTATTTTCAGAAAAACTTTTCCGAAGGTCAGATTGAAAACATCGATGATATAATATTCGTTTGATCCTTGCTCTACAGCAGAAGCTTGCGGCATCTAGCGAACAACAAACACAACCTTTCAGAATTCATAATTTTTGTCCAACAATTTAATAATGGAGACGGAAATCACCATTAATTAAAACTTTTTGTGGATGATTATATCTTACGAATTTATGAAGCAGTAAAAAAATTAAAATAAAACGAGGGAACGGGCTCTATCCAGGGCTGTTAACTATACTGGACAAATGCATTGTCAATGCCAATTACAATACTTCCTAATAAATGTATTGGCAATACCAATACTTTTCTTAAAAGTATTGCAATACCAATACTTATCGATAAGTAAATTTACGTTTATTGCCATATAAAAAGTTCAAGCAATACCAAGCAGTAATGCATCATAATGTAAATACAACACTTTCCTTAAAGGAGCCATACCACAATCAACCATGGGATCCACAGGAATTTTTTATGGGGCCAAAAATTTGGGGCACAAAATTTTTTAGGGGTGAAAAAATTACGTTTTTGTATGGCAGAAAATGTGCATAGAAAAGAAATTAAAAATAAATAATGATCAAGAACTTTACCTAAACTTTAATAATTAAGTGTTTTTCGCATTGAAAATCATGTTGGGACTGTTGTAATAATCATAAAATTTTATTTTTGTAAAATACTTGCAAAATCCAGGGGGCACATGTCCCCTCCGGACGCCAATGATTTCACCAGTCGGAAAATACCATCATTTCCAACTGCATGCTGTTTAACAGTGTATGAAGAGGGGAAAATACTCTACCTCCAAAAGAAGTCTTTCTACTACAGCACTAGCAGGTAAATCAGTGTTCAAATAATGTACCAAAACCGTGTATAGTGGAAAAAAGTATTGGTATTGCATATGGGTGATTTAAAAGCTAAAATGTATCGGTGATACACATGTGATGACAACAAAATAAAACTACGGCAATACTTGCCGCAATAATGAAAAATCATTGGCAATACCAAGTATTTGTGATACTGTATCGCAATTCTAACAGTCCTGGTTCTATGTATCATGCAGGTCAAGCACATTGCAATGATATTGAATATGATAGCAGTATTCATTCTAGCATAGCAATTAAGGAACACCACGCAAACACATTACATCTTTGAAATACACTCTGAGCATTTATAAAAAGACCACTGGAAATGATCCACATTCTTTTCATTGTTATTGTCACATAAACAGACTCAAACATCACTTTAAGATAACACATGAACATGTTAACAGTTTTGTCACATTTAGGTAACACATCAACAGGTTAAGTTTTCAACATTCAGCTGACATATCAAGCTAAGAGTTTTTCATGTTAAGACAACATTACTGACACATGTGGGATTTGGAAAATCACAGTTTGTTTTCACACTACTGTCCAAGTTCCGTTGGACCAAATTTTGTAGAACAATTGCATGAGGTTGAACTGAAAATTTGAAGCAGAGGGTGAGACGATTGGAGAAGTGATCTGCAGAAGTCTCACTGCGGTATTCGGTCATTTCATACATGCTTCCATCTTCTTTAATCATTTCTAAGTCAAATAACAAGCATTAACATGTTCAGAATGAAATACTGCATTTCATGCAACCTAATGTTAAAGAAATGAATGGATTCGTGTTCCAATTACAAGACTGGCAGAAGGTAACTGAATCAACAAAGAGATGAACTGGCATGTTGAGTGGAGTTGAATGGACAGTTGAATGGATGATTGATAAAGGAATGATACAGTAAAACCAGTTCAGAGATAAAAGGACAGATGAATGATAATGTAATGATAGTTGAATTATTTTATGGAAAAAACAGATGAAAGGATGAACTGCATGGAACACTAAATTAGTTGATTGAAAGATGCATGGATGGATGGAACAACAGGTGAATTATTTAAGGGATAAATGGACAGATAAACTGACACATGGAATTACATGTAATTGAATTGACAAATACAACACAAGTACTTTGAACAGTCCAGATGCTTGGAATGAATTGGCTGCAAACTCTGAGATATTTCTCATCATCCGAATCTCCCATAGATACAAGAATCTTCTTTGCACCAATGCCACAGCTGCAAACAGATGCAATAACTGCAACATTTCTAAGATATTCTTAAGAATTCATATAGCACATTTTCCTTAACACATTTTTAACATGCTCACCACTCAGAGGCAAAACAGTGCTGCACAAATGCTCCATGACAATTGAAAATGCTACTAACACTTGTGGTAGTCTTATTACTTTTGAATTTTATATAGTGCCACCATTTATTTGGGAACAAGAAAAGTGAATAATTATTACTAATATTATCAGTGTTTTTTCTGCCAGAATGCTTCGCAATGGCGCTACGGCACCTTTTTCAACTATTAAAAAATTATTTAGTTATTTTAATACATATTTCAAAAATTGATTAGTGTCTATATATTGCATATATTACGTACGCATGAAGGGGAGGGTAACCGAAATGCATGTGCTTGCATATGGGGGGTCCACTGATAATGTATGTACGCAAAGGAAACGGGGGGAGCCTTCAAATTGATTGGCCTTCAAGTGAGCTAGAGTTCAGTCTGTCCAGCTATCTGGTACTACCAGAGGAAGTAGGACTGTGGGAGAGGCGTCACTTGTATGCCACCTTACCTCTGAATGCTATTATTAAACTATCACACAACTCAGCAGTGAGTCCAAGGATTACTCATCCTTCAATCTGGACTAAAGTGCAGACAGTCTGTGCCTGGACCTGTGGTACTGACACATTCTGCAGCTGGACTTGGGGGTGTGTCAACTGTATGTACGCAGGTAGGAGGGTGGTGGAAAAAGTACATGTGCATACAGGGGAGGGAGGGGTCCAATTTTCCTGGATTTTATGTACGTAATATATGGATGGCCCCTAACTCTATCTGCTATCTAAGTTGTAATAGGAAATGATATAGTTCAAAATGTACCATTTCATAATGCAAATGTGACGTCAAAACTTTTTTTGAGGAGGGTCTCACCGAGAACCCTCTCCAAAACCCTCGATTTAGCCCTTCCATAATTGTTCAGTCTTGAACCTTTTCTTCTAGAAAAAAGCACTGATTATTATTATTAAATATACTATCATTATCATAATTATTACCCTGCTTACTTCTAGTGTGCTATAATACCCTCTGAAGAAGCAAGGATCCATTACGTTAACCATTCACACATGCACTGCACTATTGAAAATAGCGACAGAGATTGACAACAAAAAAGGAAGAAACTGCCTATCATACATATGCACAAGATACACAAACAAAAGATGAAAAATTATTATGTAATCAATTACTGGCTGAGTTAAAGCAAAGAGAACAACTTTCTGAAAAAAAGTATTAAGTTCCACCATCAAAATGACACATCCACCACCCCAAACACTGACACCATCACTATAAGCACACCAGAAATGTTGCGAAATGAGTTTCCATGCAAAACTATAGCCCTGGGACAAAATCACCATCATGGCTGAAAAAGCAAGAGTTCTCGTTGTAACTGAAGGAGTGTACATAGACACTGAGAATCTCTCTCACTCACCTTTTGCTGTTCATATACTTGGAGCAGTTGTTAAGCAGTGCACAGAGTCTTGCAGCAAAATGCCAGTGACTATCATCCTAACAACAATGAAAAGGAACCAGCAGTTCGGTTATTCAGATCATACCGATAGTAGGCCTAGATGCAGGCCCAGATTTAAAGCTACCCAGATCTATAGGCTTCTGAAGGTAATGCAGGGCCCTGCCATCAACTCCTCTGCCCCCCTACTGTGAATCGGCTATCCCAAAGTCACGGAAGGCCTGGGACATGATGAATCTCCATGAGGGCTCTGGGTGAAGCTCTACAAACCAATGCTTTGCCATGCACTTTCATGCTAATCTGAGCTTCCAGAGTACAACTTGGTTACGAATTATGTGCTGCATCGATCACTAAATATACGTGCAATTTGTGGTACTTGTAATTATGAGTTCAGCTTTGTGCTCCAAACAATGCTTCCACTGAATTCAGATAACTGCAAAAATGTCAAGTACCGTTGGATGTCGCGGACCCCAGGCCACTAACTAGTTGCCTATTGGGTAATCCGTGTCTGGACAGGGACAACTAGGTCAGTGTGACACAACAGCCAAATGGCTGTATTTTCTCCATTTGATGAGACAATACGGATTTGAGCCTTCCTGTATGATGCTCACTTTATGGGAACCTCAAGCAAGTTCTTCACACACAGTTGCTTAGCACCATTAACTGATGTAAATGCAAAATCTCTTAAATTTCTTAGCATGACACAAAAGCTGTATCAGAGAGACCAGCTTGTGCATTGGGACTACATCACATCAAGTCGGCAAATCAGGGTGTTTGGCTGGTTGGTTGCTTTGGGGCCAAGTCAGAATCCCGGACCAAGCCAGGAAGATAACATGTGCTACGGTGGAAATCATAATGGGATGCAGCAGGAGTGGAAGCATGATAGAATAGCTTGAAGTTTTGGTTCTCAGTCTTGAGTGAAAAGCTGTAGGAGAGAAGGCTAGTGGAAAGTGCTCAGATTGACAGCTGATAAATTGGATGAGTAAAATAGTGGAGATTATTCAGTCATTACAGAGCAAGCACTATCTAGTTCATGAAGCAGCTGCAGAATTTGAGAGAGGAGGATGACACTTGGAGGCCAAAAGACAGAAATGCAAGAGGAAGAATGAGTAGACTGATGATTTGTTGTGGGACAGTGGCACTATACCAGTACCCTGTAAACAACAAAATATTTGTTGTTGTTGTCCAAACAACAACACTAAAGATTCATCATACAAACAGTCTTCTTCTGTTTGATTGATCAATAACTTACGATTGATTTTTAAGTAAACCACTTTTAACTTATCTTTCCACTGAACTGTAATGTAGTGTAATAAACTCTGATGTCTATTATCAATGCACAATGCATCATTCAAAAGTGTCTTCAAGTGAAAACATATTCAAAAATGAAAAACCATTGAAAAAGTCCAGTCTAAATTTGATAAAACAGGGAAACAAGAAGTCAGTTGGTAAGCAACTTGACAAGCCTTACATTTTATCCTGAGTAACATTACAGAATATACTGTTATAAACACTTAAGAATGTAATTTTCCAAAAATACTTTCAGAAAGAAAATTTCTGTACAGAAACAAACCTCACACTGCTCGAAAAACCAGTCTAAGCGTTCGATAATGAGAACATCCTGAAGAGGAGAAGAACAATGGAGATCTGACAGAAGGCCTACCAACTGACTACTCTTCTCAAAATACCTAAAAACAAGCAATGTACATGCATGCTAATTGCTAAATATATCTTTAACTTTAAAATGCAGATATTAGGAAATCGAATACTGCCCTAGAATGATAGCAGGTAAGCCCACGAAAGACACTTATAGCGCTACCTTGGAGCATTGCTTCTAACAATTTATACCACTTGTGCTTACATCATTTATACTTACACCATTTACATGCAGGCTTACACCATTTACACTTACACAATAGGCTGAGAAGACAGGTCACGAAAACGATGGAATTTTACACCAGACCTACATTCTCACACTTCAAATGAGAATTAAATTTCTCGTCCGTTTCAGCGATCACACACATGTATAATGCAAATCAGAAAATGCATTATACTGACGAGCATTCTCGAAAGTTTCCTGTGCTACAAACACAACAGCAATACACCTAAACCATTTAAACTTATACCATTTATACATACATCATTTACTTATACTAAAACTTACATCATTTATATGTATGCATATACCATTTACACTTACACCATTTATGCCAACAACATTTACGCTTACACCATTCACATACAAGCTTACACCATTTACACTTATACCATTTATGCTGTACACCATTTACACTTACATCAGTCACATGTAAGCTTACACCATTTACACATATACCATTTATGCATCCACCATTTACGCTTACACCATTTTGACGAGCTTCATGAGTGCAGGGTCTGGTGCTGGCATCCCATGAATAGGTTTCGGCAACTGGCGAAATGCTTCTGGAGCAACATAGAGAACTCGACATCCTTCTGAACTGTAGCTGATGGCTGCCTGCAGCAGAAGCGATTTCTGGATACTGCAGATGAAAAGCAGACAGTCAATGTTTCCGATGATGATAGAAGAGCAGTATCTTAAACTAGCTTGGAAAAAGGCACCAATGGGTATGAAGTAATGTAATGCGAAGTACCAGTGACTTCACTTTTCTTGGTCCCAATTAAAGAGGAATTGTGCAAAGAACAATAGCAGACACTTCAGCTAAACCTGAAAGGCAGTCATGGATACAAATTGTTAGCAACCTCTTTCCCTTAGCACAGACATAAAAATTCTCTCTGTCTCTCTCACCAGTTTGAGCTTCAACGTTTCATGCAGAGCCTGATAATCTCACAAAAGAGGAAATGCAGACCCTACAGTCTACCATGACAGCATGGTGTGTAGTTTAAGCAACTTAGTTTTCTTACCTACTAATCCAGAATGTGTTAATAAACATATTACAATCAGACAGTAATCTCAAAATTAATAATAAACATCACAATCATTAGTAGTGATTAAGGCTATGTATGTAAGTATGTATGTATCTGGGCTTTTATAAAGAACATTTCAGGAACCCCTCAAAAGTGCTAAGAACATGGCTGCACAAGGGACCTGAACATAGCTAGAAAAATAATAATAATAATATTTATTCTTTAATTAAGCGCCTGCAAACGCACTGCGCTGTACATGTACATGTTATGCGATAAACCTTAACTACTAACAGAACAGACAGCCTGCAATACACGGCGCAAATTGCAGCCTACAAAGCATGTCCGCCTATGGGACTCGATCTCTGTACCTCTCGCACTCTATGCCAGATGTTATCCAATGCGTAACTTGATCAGATTTTAAAAGGACATCTTGAATTCAGAACTTTGGAAGACTGTTCTAAAGGGATGGACCAAATGCACGAGAGTGCATGGTGCATTGGTGTTGATGTATGGCAGCAAAGGACCAGAAGATCTCCATGGTGGCTGAAAAGAAGTAACTGGCGACCTGACTGAACTGAAACCAGAACAAACAGGTCTTGTATGTATGACAGAGCAGAGCGAACCAGCGAAGCTCGGCCAAGGCTATGCCCATACTAGAACAGTACAAGATAAAGTCTTGCACTAGTCTATCAGTGCAAGCATTTCACTTACTCCTCGTCAGCGGCTGTGATCATAACTAGGTGCTGGTCATAATTCTTTCCTGAACTCTTTTGCCAGACATGGAACGATTCAGATGAACCCCAAGAAGTCACCGCAGAGCATAATGGAAAGATATGATCAAGGATCATTATCACCTGTAAATCATATTCAGATCAAGGATTATTATCATCTATCAACCATATTTAAATCAAGAAACATTATCACTTGTTAATCATACTCTGATCAAGGATCATAATCACATATTAATTAATCACATTTCTGTCAAAAACCATTAGATACTTTTTAATCATATACCGAATAAAAACCATTATTGTCTGTAAACCATATCTAATAAAGGATAATTACCGGTATCATCTGCAAACCATATTTATATCAAGGATCATAAACACCTGTTAGGCAAATTTAAATTAAATATCATTATCACCCGTTAACCATATCTAGATCATAGATCATTATCATCTGGTAATCATAGCTTGCTAGCAGTCATACACGGTTAGTGTTCGACAGATCTTGGTTTTTATCCGAACTTAGGAAAAGGGGATTTTCCTGGAGACCTTGGATTTTTCTTGTTTTATTGAAACCTTATTGAAACCGGAGAGAGACCCGACCAGGCACACTGGAAACCGGGGTGCAGTAAGCCCTGATATACAGCGGAGCTGAGCCAACAAGACAGTTATGCATGAGGGAAGGGACCTTAAACTGGATGCATTGGTGAATGGGAAGCAAGTGCAGGGAGTCTCGGATGTACGAGGTATATATGGGCAAACTTCATGATGCCCCCTATGAGGCGGGCAGCAGCATTGAGTATGGATTGAAGCTTAGATGCATTAGTAGACGACAGCCCAATATAGACAGCATTTTTTAGTCAATCCTAGTGCAGATCAGAGCATGAACCAAGGCCACGATCGCACGCAGCGGAAGGGACTGGCGAATGGCACAGAGTTGGCGTAAATAGTAGAAGCACGAGCGAGAGACACTACTGACATGATCAGATAGAGAGAGAACAGGGCCTAGGACGAATCCAAGATACAGACGGAGAAGTGCACATGGGAAACCTGTTCGTACCGGCTGCCCAATGCGCATTTGCAAACGATCTGTATTTTTATACACAGGACTGTGACAGGAGTCCCTTTAAAATCTACGGTCAAAATATTTCTTTACCATTTAAGCCAGCTTCAAACTCATTAAAATGCAGATTTCTTTAAACAACTTCATTAGGTAAACACAAATTTATGCCAACAATCTTGTGTGCAGTTCTTCAAAGTAAGTAAGTAAGTAAGTAAGTAAGTAAGTAAGTAAGTAAGTAAGTAAGCAGTTTAGTATAAAATAGGCTTCAGGCATCATCATCATCATCATCATCATCATCATCATCATCATCATCATCATCATCATCATCATCATCATCAGTTCTTGACGCCAGCTATTTGTGTACGAATAAATGATCTCCATTGTCCTCGGTCATTTGTCAAGTCTATTGCCCCCCTTAGTGTTAGTCCAAGTGATGTTATGTCCTCAGTTATAGGCCTATTATCTATCCAGCGTAGTCTTGGTCTGCCTTTCAGTGATGTAGTCGAGTCCATCTAAGCCGAGTCCGAGTCGAGTCCGAGTCCTGAGGTGTTCGAGTCCGAGTCCGAGTCCGAGTCACTAAAGATCGAGTCCAAGTCCGAGTCCGAGTCCAAGTCCATCCTCATCAAAATACACTGAACCACGCAATTCAATGCCATAGAAAAATAACAGAACTATTTAGGCCCTATGCAGACATAATTTTAATGTAATTTACCCAAATTTCACATTAAGAACACTAAATTAAATAAAGTTTTCTTCGATAATCTGGCACGATCATGAGGACACATAAAAATTCTTCCCTGCTAAATACAAGTTCAGTAGGTAGGAACAGCTAGAAATGTAAATGCAACAAGTGCAGTCGTGTCATGTCATGTTCACGCTCCTTCTCTACACTGGAGAGGGCGATACGAAAGTTTCTTCTAATTCGAAGCGATAAATTAATAACTCCATGCACAGTTTAGCATTATGATTTATGATTGAAGATATATTTATAAATCGACAATTCCTAGCATTCGGTTCAATATCATGCTCTTCACGGTGTTCGCCTCTATGAATGCCGATAACAGTCCACGCCGATAACAGACTCTGTCTTATACCCCAGTCTATTTATGATACTCGTATTCACTTCAGTAGTTTCTATTTTCTGCTGGTAGGAACTGGTTGGCGCCGGAATAGTTCCCTATAGGCCTATATTTGCCTATACTAGGCCAAATAGAGACCCTCTGTCTTATACCCCACCCTATTCATGATACTCGTCTTCACTTCAAACGGAATAGTTTCACCTGTTCTGGCTTATGCATATAGCGACGGGCGGCCGGGTCACTTCTCGCTTGAGGGGTGGTCTTGGCCGTGACTTGGCAATACAGTTGCCTGTTCTGCCCAGAAATTGTGACTCGGAAAACGAGTCAGCGAGTCAAATTCGAGTCCAGGGTTCGAGTCCGAGTCCAAGTCCGAGTCGTGACAGTCCAAGTCCGAGTCCGAGTCCGAGTCCGCAGAAAATCGGTCTCGAGTCGGACTCGAGTCCTTGGCCGGACTCGAGTACTACATCACTGCTGCCTTTGTGTCTTTTTCTTTCGAATCTTGCATGTAGTGCACTGTGTGGGATTCTGTCAACTGGCATTCTCTCTAGGCCTACGTGTCCAAACCATCGGAGTCTTCGTTGAATGACATTGTCTAGCAGAGTTGTTTTGATACTGGAGTCTCTTATTTTATTCAAGCAAATTAACTTTAAATGCAGACTGCAGAGAATTCGGAATTCGTGTTTACAAAAGTTCTTCATGCAAAATGTTATTCCAAATGCCTTTCGTATTTTATAAAAATCAATTCACTCAGAATTTTCTGACCTGATAAAAATTTCGCCATGTGAAAAAATACTTTCCATAGGTGCTGAAGTCCTGGCACACACCGTAGCTTTTCAAGCTGGATTTAGATGTACAAATCGTGAGCCTTTTATCAAATCCTCCCATGGCTCAGAAAAAGTCTCGGCAGGGCTTCCAGATAAACATAACTTAATTATCACGTTTTCATTAAAATAGCGAGTAGTCCGATTTGACAATTTTTTTCTAAGGAAAAGAAGTCTTCAGTCTTGTTGTCAAGACCTTAAACCTCAAGACCAAGACCAAGACCTTGAATCTCAAGACCAAGACCAAGACCAAGACCTTGAACCTCAAGACCAAGACCAAGACCTTGAACCTCAAGACCAAGACTTTGAACCTCAAGACCAAGACCAAGACCAAGACTTTGAAACTTAAGACCAAAACCGAAAACAATACCCAAAAATCAAAACCATATCCAGATTTCTACTCCTTAAGCCTACTAAAAAAATGTCAAGTCATGAGACTACTCGCTATTTTAATTGAAACACGAATCTTTTATTTTATTCAAACAAAACAATTCCAAATGCAGACTGCAGAGAATTCCGAATTCGTATTTACAGAAGTCCTTCGGGCGAAATCTTATTTCATATGCCTGTTGCATTTTATAAAAACCAATTCGCTCAGAATTTTCTGACCAAGACGTCATCATAAAAATTCTGCAATGTGAAAAATACGTTCCACAGACCACAGTGCTGAATTCACTGGCACACAGAGCAGCTTTTCAAGTACCGGATGTAAATGTACAAATTGTGAGTCTGTTTTGAAATCATTCCATGGTCACTAACCAGAAGTCAAAATAAATGTCAAAAGCAACAGTAAAGCCTCACTCACACCGTGTAAACACTAAAACAATTGTATTAGTAGTTATTGGATAAATTATTAAAATCCTTGCGTTTTGTTGAATGACTTTTTATGTTGTCAAAAGTCTTGGTCCTGGTCTTGGAAAACCAAGACCAAGACTTTGAACCTCAAGACCAAGACCAAGACCTTGAACCCCAAGACCAAGACCAAGACCAAGCAAGACCTTGAACCTCAAGACCAAGACCAAGACTTTTAAAAACGAACTCGAGTGCACTCGAGACCAAGACCTTGGTCTCGAGGACAACAAGATTGGAAGTCTTGGGCTGAATGTGATTTTTTGGGTCTTGGTCTTGGTCTCGAGGTTCAAAGTCTTGGTCTTGGTCTTGGTCTCGATCGCTCGAGGTTCAAAGTCTTGGTCTTGAGGTTTAAGGTCTTGACAACAAGACATGGTACGTCCCTCTTGCCTTAGAGACACTCGTTCAGATCAGCCACCAGGCAAGGTGCGACGTACCATAGGCCTACATGTACGTACGGGACGTAAGTTATTTTTTCTATATTACGGTACGTACGTACGGTACGCGTACGTTATTTTGCCGTACGTTGGCGTACGTTGACACATCAGTTCATGACGAAAATAAAAATACATGCTAGGCCTACTTATTATGCACAAAAAGTCAATAATAGTTGTCGATTGACGGTCGTAAACAATTTTAACAATTTTAACTACGTGCATCAGGCTGTTCAATTTTCTCTACTTTAAAACTTTATTCCAAATTGAACATTAGCAATTAGCATTAGTCTAATGTATAATATGAAGATAATTAAGATTTTACGTCACACTTTATGGTCAGTGACTCAGCGCCAGTGGTCATTTTATTGGCAATACTAAACTTCGGTAGCCTACCGTTAGTAAATAATTAGGCCTAGGCCTGCGAACGGGGATATTATAATTGTAGAGCTAAACTGATCATTTTTACGTAGGCCTACGCGTACAGTTCGCGTACGTTACAAGACTATATATTTATATTGAGGTTCTTTAATTTTGTGAATGATGTGATAAACTTGTGGCATTTTTAACGTAGCCTACGCGTACGGTGCGTGTACGTTATTTTTCTCGATAACGTAGGCCTACGTACGGTACGCGTACGTTATTCCGGTACGGGTAAGTAGCGTACTAGGCGTATACGTACGATCTCTGATTCAAGTCACAATGTGGCGCTTTACTCACAATGACATCAAGCGCCACAAACTATAATTGAACAATAAAATTATTTTTACGACATTGTAAAGAGCATTATTTGAAATCTCAAGCACAATAATAATGCAATGATTGTCGAAGCTTGCGAGGTTGTCAAATAGAAGGAAGTCGAATTGAAATGCAGGATACGCAGTAGATCCCGGGGAAGCATGAACTTCGAGGAAGACATTAAGCGAATGGGTGTTGGAGACCGTTGGATTAGAAATAAGTATACTTGGATTAATCCAGCAGAAGAAGCTTCATATTTCGGGCATGTGTTGAAGAGCGGCGATTGTCTGGAGAAGGATATAAGATAATCCAATTCAGGCACAACCCCTGGATTAAGAGCTCAGGGAAGACCTAAAATGGGATGGATTGATAACTTAAAGTCTAGGACCGGATCATCATTCGCCCAATTATCGAAAGAGACAGGAAACAAAAGTGAGTGGAAAAAATTGTTCATGCTGTTCAATCGTCGGATTGAGGTCGATTAAAGACAAGAAACATAAGCACTCATCCTACAAATACGACCTCATTCCGATCTCATTCCGCTCTTCCACCAACCCTCCATTCCCTCTCTTCCTCCTACCCTCCATTCCCTCTCCTCCTCTTACCCTCCATTCCCTCTCTTCCTCCAACCCTCCATTCCCTCTCTTCCTCCTACCCTCCATTTCCTCTCTTCCTCCTACCCTCCATTCCCTCTCTTCCTCCTACCCTCCATTCCCTCTCTTCCTCCAACCCTCCATTTTCCCTCTCTTCCTCCAACCCTCCTTTCCTCTCTTCCTCCTACCCTCCATTCCCTCTCTTCCTCCAACCCTCCATTCCCTCTCTTCCTCCAACCCTCCATTCCCTCTCTTCCTCCTACCCTCCACCCCTCTCTTCCTCCTACCCTCCATTCCCTCTCTTCCTCCAACCCTCCATTCCCTCTCTTCCTCCAACCCTCCTTTCCTCTCTTCCTCCAACCCTCCATTCCCTCTCTTCCTCCAACCCTCCATTCCCTCTCTTCCTCCTACCCTCCATCCCTCTCTTCCTCCTACCCTCAATTCCCTCACTTCCTCCTACCCTCCATTCCCTCTCTTCCTCCAACCCTCCATTCCCTCTCTTCCTCCAACCCTCCTTTCCTCTCTTCCTCCAACCCTCCATTCCCTCTCTTCCTCCTACCCTCCATTCCCTCTCTTCCTCCAACCCTCCATTCCCTCTCTTCCTCCTACCCTCCATTCCCTCTCTTCCTCCAACCCTCCTTTCCTCTCTTCCTCCAACCCTCCATTCCCTCTCTTCCTCCAACCCTCCATTCCCTCTCTTCCTCCTACCCTCCATTCCCTCTCTTCCTCCAACCCTCCATTCCCTCTCTTCCTCCAACCCTCCATTCACTCTTTTTCTCCAACCCTCTATTCCCTCTCTTCCTCCTGCCCTTCATTCCCTCTCTTCCTCCAACCCTTCATTCCCTCTCTTCCTCCTGCCCTCCATTCCCTCTCTTCCTCCAACCCTCCATTCCCTCTCTTCCTCCTGGCCTCCATTCGCTCTCTTCCTCCTACCCTCCGTTCCCTCTCTTCCTCTTACCCTCCATTCGCTCTCTTCCTTCAATCCTCCATTCCCTCTCTTCCTCCAACCCTCCATTCCCTCTCTTCCTCCAACCCTCCATTCCCTCTCTTCCTCCTACCCTCCATTCCATCTCTTCCTCCTAGCCTCCATTCCCTCTCTTCCTCCTACCCTCCATTCGCTCTCTTCCTCCTACCCTCCATTCCCTCTCTTCCTCCTAGCCTCCATTCGCTCTCTTCCTCCTACCCTCCTCTCGCTCTCTTCCTCCTACCCTCCATTCCCTCTCTTCCTCCTACCCTCCATTCCCTCTCTTCCTCCTACCCTCCATTCCCTTTCTTCCTCCAACCCTCCATTCCCTCTCTTCCTCAAACCCTCCATTCCCTCTCTTCCTCCAACCCTCCATTCGCTCTCTTCCTCCAACCCTCCTTTCCTCGCTTCCTCCTACCATCCATTCGCCCTCTTCCTCCTACCCTCCATTCGCTCTCTTCCTCCTATTCTCCATTCCCTCTCTTCCTCGTATACCCTCCATTCGCTCTCTTCCTCCAACCCTCCATTCCCTCTCTTCCTCCAACCCTCCATTCCCTCTCTTCCTCCTACCCTCCATTCTTTCTCTTCCTCCTACCCTCCATTCCCGCTCTTCCTCCTAGCCTCCATTCGCTCTCTTCCTCCTACCCTCCATTCGCTCTCTTCCTCCTACCCTCCATTCCCTCTCTTCCTCCCTCCCTTCATTCCCCCTCCTCCTCCTACCCTCCTCTCCCATTTTTAACTCCTACCCTCCATTCCCTCTCTTCCTCCTACCCTCCAGTCGCTCTCTTCCTCCAACTCTCCATTCCCTCTCTTCCTCCTACCCTCCATTCCCTCTCTTCCTCCTACCCTCAATTGCCTGTCTTCCTCCTACCCTCCTTTCTCTCTCTTCCTCCTACCCTCCATACCCTCTCTTCCTCCTACCCTCCATTCGATCTCTTCCTCCAACCCTCCATTCGATCTCTTCCTCCGACCCTCAATTCTCTCTCTTCCTCCAACCCTCCATTCACTCTCTTCCTCCGACCCTCCATTTCCTCTCTTTCTCCTACCTCCATTCGCTCTCTTCCTCCTACCCTCCATTCCCTCTCTTCCTCCTAGCCTCCATTCGCTCTCTTCCTCCTACCCTCCATTCGCTCTCTTCCTCCTACCCTCCATTAGCTCTCTTCCTCCCTCCCTTCATTCCCTTTTCTCCTCCTACCCTCCTTTCGCTCTCTTCCTCCTACCCTCCATTCCATGTCTTCCTCCTACCCTCCATTCGCTCCTACCCTCCATTCGCTCTCTTCTCTCCATTCCCTCTCTTCCTCCTATCCTCCATTCGCTCTCTTCCTCCCTCCATATCCTTTCTTCCTGCTTCTAAATTCCATATTGCTAATATTCTGTCTAATGTATAATATGAAGATAATTAAAATTTTTCGGCACAATTTATAGGACGGTCGCTGTCAGTGGTAATTTTATTGGCAATGCTAAACTTCGGTACCGTTCGTAAATAATTAAGCCTGCGAGCGGGGAGACTATTATTGTAGAGCCAAACTGATCATTTTTACGTAGGCGTACGGTTCGCGTACGTTGCAAGACTATAGTTACATTGAGGTTCTTTGTGAATGATCAGATAAACTGGTGGCATTTTTAACGTACCATAAAGACTTTGGCCTGCTGGGTGACTTTGGCCCAAATTGAAAAATTAGTTTGTAACCTTCTGGCCTTCCGTAGTTATCACGTGATTTCGACTTGATTTACGAATAACAATCGGTAAACATGTAGCGCATATTCTTAAAAAATTTGGTTGATTTCATTGTAAAATTTGTTGAAATTTTCCCGAAATGTTTGTAAGCCTAAAAAAGTCAAACTTTGAAGATGTGCAAACTTATTTTTCTGTGAGAAAGACCGTTAATAATACCGTGGGTGATACTTTTCAATGTACATTGTAGTGGCATGTGTATGGCGCACCGTTTGCTCCACGATGTCACCAATAAGTACTTTATAAATGCAAGCAAAGTTTTTTGGGTGACTTTGACCCACGTTTTAAAGTACGGTACTCCTGGGAATATTTATATAATTTCTATTTTAAAATTAATGCATTTGCTAAAATTTCAATTTGGCCATATTGTAAAGTACTAATAGCGATGTTTATATAATGTTTATTTTAAAATTAATTAATGTATTTGCTAAAATTTCACTTTTCAGGATTTTTTGACTGGTCGGTGCATACGGTACCAATTCGTTCTAGTCATGCCAGTACCGGTATGGTACCATTGTCACTTAGTGTTAGTTTTAAGTTTAGATATTTTTTTAACACATTCTTCGGGCCAAAGTGACCCCAGTAACAGGTTTACTTTGTCTAATAACTGAAAAACTATTGTGTGACAAAGTCACCCCACCTGATGAGGTGACTTTGGCCCACCCCAAAAGTTATAAAAAAAATGTTCAACTGTTATTACCCAAAAAAGTTTGCTTTATACGTTTTCTCTTTAACCCTATGCACATCTAATCTAATTGTTAAGTGAACCATATTCAGTCACATTATCGTTTTATTATTAAAACAAGGTAAAAAAAAGGCCAAAGTCACCCCGTTTTACGGTACGCATACGTTATTTTTTCGATAACGTACGAACGGTACGCGTACGTTATTCCGGTAAGTAACGTACGGTCGCACTTTGCCACCAGGGATTGGATTGATTTAATGTCCGGCGGGGTGGCATTCTTAATAAAGTTGCTGGACACCCAAACGAGACCTTTTTTCTCCTCAAAAGTACTGCCATGACAATCCAACGTTTTGCAACGCAGTTGCTTTCCGAATACTCCGACAGTTTGGCAAATTCAAGAATCAAAGGAAAAAGAAACAAAGGCAGACCAAGACTATATATACGTTGGATAGATAATATAAATGAGGCCATAACACCACTTGGACTAACACTAAGGGTAGCAATGGACGTGACAAATAACCGAGGACAATGGAGATCATTTATTCGTAACATCGCCGCTAAATGGCAGGTGCCAGAGGCTAATGATGCTGGTGACGATGAATCGATATTGTATTGTATTGTATTCGATTTCTAATTTCTAAAGCGCTTCTCGCGCCATAGACCACTCAGAAGCGCTCCCAGCGCGAGAGACCCCGAGAGAAGAAGGTTTGGAGGTGTAGGAAGGAGGAAGAAACATTACTCAAGAGAATGGAGGAACGGACAGAGAAGGGAAGAGTACCGTTCCCAAGGGAGGCACCTATGGAGGCAGAGGATCTAGATTGAGGATCCATTGATGTCTTCATACGGGAACCAGAAGGTCAAATCGGTAAGAAAAACGGAGAGGACGAAGCGAGGCAGCAGAATGGGTCACATGAATATAATCACATAAGTACTTGGGGGCAAGATCCAATTGAGCTTTAAGCACAAGATGGTGTCTGTCTGTTGCCTGATCGGTCCAAGCTAATCATACAAAGCGTGAGACGTCACGTCCACTGTGTGACGTCACAATACATATAGCTCCAAGACGCCAATTATTCATTATCTAACTTCGATTGCTACTTAAATAATTGTAGCATATTTTAATTTATTTCCCTTTATTATCGTATCGTATTTGTTGTACGCGGTTTCCTTTTCCAGTCGCACTTGAGGCGACGTTTGTTCATCTGCAGATAGTAGTGCTGTCCTTACACCATGTCCAAGAAGCGAGCAGCTGCTGAATCCAGTAATGACGAGCAAACGAATGAAGGACCAGACCGTAAGTTTATGCAAAGAAGTTTTCAATAATACGCTTTATAGGTCATTAATTGTTATTTCAAAGACACATCCTCTTTGTTTTGTGTAATGATGATGAAACTAACTTCGATTGCTACTTCAATAATTGTAGTAAATTTTAATTTATTTCCCTTAATTACTGTAGCTTATTTGTCTTACACGGTTCCTTTTGCAATCGCACTTTAATTGAGGCGACGTTTGTTCTTCTGCATCGGTCTGATTTGGTAACGCTAAAATAGAAGCATGTAGGATATAGTCTCAGTATTTCTTTGTTTATGAATGACCAGTAACGTGAAAGCACAGAAGACGAACAAATCTTAACGTGGCCATATCATAGCCTCATAACATCAAATTCTGTGTAACAGTGGAGGCAACTAATTGTGTTTGGATAAAATTGCATTTATAAATTTATCTTGCAGCAGCGTCCCAACAAGAGAACAGTGCAAAACGTGCGAAACAGATCTCATTGAGTGACACAACGGTAAGCTACATGGCATGCGAATCCAATTCACAAATCTTCTCTGCATCTAAACTTTGTCAATGACTTGAAGTGTGGTTTATATAGTCTGCCATTTTCAGTGCTTTTTCTCTGTTCAAGTAGCTCTGTTCGTACTTAGAAGGGAACGGTCAGATTTGATGATCATCAACATATAGGCCTATCTAAATTAAGTGCGTCCCTCACCGGTTTTAAACAGAAGATGAAGATGGATTTAGAACTCTACAGACTTTTTATTTTAGCGATCCCTGGTTGCCTCTGTTGGCCGTAGGAAACGAGGATCAGTATATTATGTTGCGTTAGTCGTGTGATTCTGCGATTGTGGCTTCCAGGATGATGAATGAAATTAATATAAAAAGATAAATATTCAGAAAAGTTTGTGATAAGAAATAAACGATCGTCAGAATAACAGTTAACTTCCATGATGACTATAAAGACAAGCAAGATAAACCTGACAAAGATAGGTATGGCATTGCTTACTTGCATCCATTTGCAAACTTCTGGATACGCCAATTGGCGAGCATTAAGAGTTAAGTAAGAAGCAAGTCAAAGCTCTGTGATGCTGCGACGCTGCGTCCATTTCGTCCATATTTATTAACTGATTCTAATGTAATTTTATATTTATTAAGTTATTAACTGATTCTAATGTAATTTTATATTTAAAGTGTCCACTCTAGATTGCTGTGGTGTTTAGGGCTTGGTTGAATGATCTTGCCCCTTTCTTGATTCTTGTTGAGGAGTTCTAAAGAACTGTGTAAACAGATGTGGTGTCTTATATCTGTAGCTGCAAGATCTTCCAATAGAAATACTTGAGTATATCCTCGCCAAAGCCGTAGCTATGGAAGTGAAGGATTTGAAGCTGGCCAAACGTGTGTGGAAAGAAAAAGTTGATCTTGTGATACGAGCAAGCAGTCTTAGAAATGTCTGCTTGCAATGGAGCAGCATTCTTACGACCAACTTCTTTCGAAATGAAGTTCGCAGAATTCTAGACGACACTGGTTAGTTCATAAAGTAAAAGTACTTAATTCCTGCTATGTAACAAGTATTATTCTTGCGTACGAAATACGAAAACCCGATATTAGTATTACGGTCATGAGTAAGTGACTCTTAAGCTATCCCTGATGCAGCCATATAAAAAGTTAGCAAATTCATTTTTCACAGCGTCGGCATATCAGATTCGGGCCTTGTGCATTAGGTGGTGGACTGCCCTTATAGCTTCTAAGCAGTGCTTTAGAGATTTCGAGATTACGATTGCGATTACAGTTACGGTGGATGGCCAGCCAACTGCCTCTATCTGCCTGTTCATCTCTCTGACGATACACGGTCGTAGTGCTGTCTTTAGCTGAATTGGCTGAGGATGTCAGACGATCTGAAGTCTTAAACAAATTGCTGTTGTGGCAAGGATTCGAACCCCATCGGCTGACAGTCCAGCACGATGACCACAAGACTCAAGAAGAACAGCTCCATACTAACAATAGCCTATAGGCCCCTTGGTACATGGATGAGTCTAAATAATAACAGCTCATACTGCTCTCTCATCCTGCGAATATGAAATTTCCAACGTGCCACGTACAGCCCTCAATATTTTACTTTTTATCTCTCTGTTTGTATTAGGCATAATTCTGCATATTATATGAAAATAGACCGACTACAGAGAATCGCGTGGTTTTCTGTGTCCAGCTTCGTTTTAGCATTGTGCTCTAAATCAATGCATGTATTTTGATTATAATATTTCACGTTTTAAGAATATTTGTTTTAACACGTGCCATTTCTTTTGCGCAATAAATAAGGCAGAGTATATTATTTTCAGCCGAGGAGACAATTCGTTTGGAAGTTTTGCATGAGTTTGAGATCAAGCCAGAAGTCAGCCGTGTGACTACAATGAAAGATGAAATATTTCTCCTACTTAATAAAGATTACGTTGTCAATGTTTACAACCGCAACAATTTGGAAGAGGTGAAGAATGTCATCGAGCTGCCAAGGGCTAAACCGTGGTTCATGGCAGCTTGCCACGTGTCAAACTGCGTGTATGTAGGCCAATGGACAAAATGTTGCTGCCTTTCAGTCTTACGCATTACGAAAGAGGAAGAAAATCAGTTTAACATATCTCCATGGATAAAGGATGATGACAGGCTGCCAATTTCTGTGATGAGGGTCTCCGCCAATGGTAGCCTAATAATCGTTTCACTCGAGTGCGTATCATATCAGGGTCCTGATGTAATAAGCATATACAATGCGAATGGTTCCTTACAACATAAAATAATGTTGTCTCCAGATATTGATGTGGAAGTATATGTAAACGTAATGCAAAAATCAAATGGAAACATTGTATTGGCTTATATCGACTACAGAGATCATCGGACAACCTTAGTGGAGCTCGATACGAGTGGGAGCAGGATACGCAAATATAAATCATCATGTAAGCTTAGTGAAGACAGTTCTGTGGATTTTGCAGATGTTCATGGTAGATTTGTGATATGTGAACCGTTCGAGAGAATGGAGCTTTTAGATTCTGAATTTAATCTCCTGGGTGTTTACCGTCTGCAGCAGGATTATAAAGGCGAGGGCCCTGCTTTCTTTGGCTTGCACTACGAGAGCGAGAGAAATGAAATAATGCGTATTCATTATGATCGGAATAACAAGACCAAAGCCTCAACTGTTTTCCGTTTCACAGACAAATAAACCACTCGATTGGATATTAACGATGGGGACAATTTATATTAGATAATTTCGATATCTCTTGGAATGGGAGTTTCATGGCTACTAATGGCTGCAATTTTAAATAACTGAACTGCGCTAAAGACCTATGCGATATACACTGAGAATTCGTTTACATGAATCGGGTTATGCCTTCAAAATCGTTCGTCCTTGATTTGTGCTTTTTATATTAATAAAATTCTGCTGTTACCTCTATTGATTGAGCTATGCCCGCAATCGAGGACAATGGTGCTGCAGTCTAATTAGTGAATACGCATATTGAATTAGGCCTACGCGTTTCAGGCCTATAGTTATTCAAACAAGGTTAAGGGAATTTGAAAAGGTGGAGACCACTGCCGCGGGTTCTAGGACTATCGCTCATAGGACTATCGCTCATAGGACTATCGCCATAGGGCCTTTCGCTCATAGGACTATGATTTTGAGCTACAAAGAATTGAGGTTTACAAGGTGTGGACTAACAACATTGGAGAATTGGAGGAGCTGAGGAGATCTAATCGAAGCTTATTAGATATCACTGGAGAGGATCGAAGCACTATAGTGGGGGAGGTTCTTTGAATTAACACCAAACAAGGCAACTCGGGGACACAGTTGTAAATTATTTTAGAAGCCGAAAGGAACATTAGGGCAGAAATTCTTCAGTACAAGAGGTGTAGACTTATACAGTGGTTTGGATGATAGTAGGGCTTACTGTATCAGCAGTGGACATTATAGGCTATCGCAGCTCTTAAGAAATAGCTAGGAAAATTGGGCTATTAAGCGTTCGAGGTTAATTTGCACTTTTGCAGTTGTTCTAACACAGACTACACGTCTTCGGAACCACATAAAACCTTTGCTATGTTATGTAACATCGGGAGTCAAAATCTTAACCCACCGCAGCCTGGATTTCGACTGCACGTCTCCAACGGATTACGATCCCCGACAACGATTTCACTTGGAGCGACCATGAACGATATTACATAACTGACAATGACGGATGGATTACAACAGATTACACTCGATATGATCGTCTCCGTAGATTCAACAAGCAGTAGGCCTACTGTTGCAACCCGAAGAAACAAGTATTCGGGTCTTGTGATTTTTTTTTATCTTAGCTGTCCCTTTCCGGATGAGGAACTCTGGAGTCATCTAAAGTCGAGATGTCTCCAATGAAGTTGTTTCAACGAGACTCTTCATACGCGTAAGTGAATCGGTAAAGGCGTCCCGCAGCTGCGCAGAACTCGTTTCTACATCCTCCTTCCAGCTGACCAAGATCGCTTGGATCCTAGAATCAATCAGGACGAAATTTTCAACAAGTCCTTAAATGGCTTGTGCTAACTCAAAATTTATGTTCATGTCAGATTTTTACATTCGCTTAAGACTTGACTTACCATCACTGGTTTTGACTGTCACTGAAGAAATATTTCCACATATGGTAGGCCTACTCTCTCTCCCCTTTGTCTCCGACTGTCTTTCAATGAAGATAAATTTTCCACATACATATTCATTTCTTTCCAACCCATTTTCCTTTTCAACCCCGCCATCCAAACACAAACCATGCGCACCTTTTTTCATAGAACTGTATTCGAACCCGACAGTGAGCAGCCAGTTGAAACTGTAGTGCGGTCGCTTCGAAATGAACAATTTAGAGCCTAAAAACAGTCTAACAGCTCTTTAAAATCGTGTCGTTACCCATCCGATCCGCCGCTTTACATTTCTATCAACATAAACATGTCTCATCGTAGCACTTTCTTTGTCCAATTTCGTCTCTAGTTTCCGGCAACCGCGGATCCTGTCCTTCACAACCTATCCGACTTAACGCAAAGCTCGAGAATAAAAAGGTGTCCTAAAATTAATTAAGCAACGCTTTAGAAATTTCGAGCGTACGGTTTACGTACTTGTCGTCTTGCATGGAATAGAAGACGCCGTATCCATCCTTGCACATTGGCGTCACACAGCCAACGACTGGCTCAAAGCCGACGAAGCTCGTTGACAGGATGAAGTTACCTCCGCCGCCGCTATACAGCAAATAATTTTACTTTAAAAAAGTCTAGCAAACTATATATTCTAAAAGCAGAAGCAAGGGTCTAGTGGCCCTAGTGGTGCCAGAAACACTCACAGAACACGAATAGGCTATTTCATCTAGCGATAATCCATAGTATATTCACTTAGGTCTGTAGCTATAGAAATTATTATATATTGAAGTAATTATAGACTGTAATAATTACTACTATTATGTGATCTAATTAGCACCATTATAATAGCTACTTCAGCGCATTTGAGATGCATTTAGTTTAATATTCGACGGTAGGCATAAAGTGAATGTGCTTTGACATCAGAGGCTTTATTTCTGCAAGCGTTCAGGTAACACTATATAGTATATAGGCCCATTTTATTCACTTACCAAACCCACCTTTTTGTGAGCCATTTCTTCTCAAATTAATTAGGCCTCTAATTCATTCGGTCCTTTAGCCAGTCAATCAACAAATCAACCGATCACATCAACCAAACAATCAATCAATCTTGTACAGATGCCACCAACCTCTTCTTCCAGGAAGGATCCAGGAAGAGTTCCGGAGTTGGTAGATTGCTCTCCATCGCTATAAGCTGCAGTCCCAACAGATGACGATCACAGCCTTAACAGAAGGATGGTGAACAAATGTCGGGGAAACCAACGGAAGCATCAATCGGTGAAAATATAAAAAGCGGCCACAAGATATCATATTAGTAGTTTGCGTGGCAAAAGCACATGAGACCCAAAAGCAGCGCAGCTCAGCTTGTGATGTCAATCATCTAGGCCTATTTAATTTCAGTCGGATATCTCCAACGATTATATAATTGACTATACGTCTTCACTTGAAGCAACCACTGATCGATGCCTTGTATGCATGCAATGTTGATGCATGTATTAATATAGCGCCTTTTATAATAAAAAAACCGGTGCATATATAGCTATATAACTGATCTTAACAACTGCGTTTAATGACCGTTTGAAAATGTTTACATGTAGAGACATGACAGAAATAACCGACTCCTCGGTTCGTTTCCCTTTTTGAACAATGGCACTAAGGGAACTGATTGCTTTTCTCTATAGGCCTACCCGGTGGTACCTCTCCAGCCAGCATTCGGTTAAGCTCGATGTCGAGATAAATGTCTCTTTGGAGACTTGCGTATTTTTGTAAAACGGGTTTACAGCAATCATTAGATTAGATTAGATTAGACGCTGAAATTTATGTAAAAAATTGAAGAAAAATAAATATTATTAATTGGGACGAATGCAGAGTATGGTATTGCAATGTAAAGGAGAAATTTCTGACTTCTTACCTCTCCCCTCCTTCGCCTCGTTCATATTCTTCAAATGTACATTAATAGCCTTGAGCAGTAACTGAAAACGCCTGGAATCCTAAAACACAAGCCAGTGGAGCCACAAAACTAAATAGGCCTAAATAAATGACTTCAATGGTTGCCATTGATTACAATTTCATTGTAGGCCTACTAGTTAAATTACACTGCAAACATAAAATTCACTGATGTTACATTAGTTAAATATTACTATGGGTTCATTGCTTGCTTGCTTGTGCTGTCGGCTCACGGAGCCCTAGCGATCGTCACGATACACAGTCTCCATTGCCATCTTGCTCTTCCCCAGTAGCTTTTGAGTCGCGCTCCGGCCTGGGAGTCCCACCATCAGCGACTGTCGGCGTTTTTGGTTTGGTGTGTCTCGTGACGATTTTCTTGGCATGATAACAGGGGTGGTTTGCCATTGCCTTCCCCTGGTTTTGCCTGCCGTGCCCGTTCGTTCCCCTTCCTTTGGAAGGAAGGGTACTAACAGTCCGCACCGCGTGAAGGTGGGCACGGAGGACTTTGGTTCACCAGCCCAGGTCGGATCCGAGTCTACGCTCATGAGAGACGTCGGTCAGGTCGCCTCCCTGCTTTACTCTGTAACAGAGTGACTGGTGAACCTTTGCGGACCCTTTAATGGGTTCATTAACAACATTAATTGTATCAAATGGGCGAGATTACACTGATTACATTACATTATGTTTAATTTCGAACGGCACTATAGAAGTTGTCAGATAACATCAACTGTAGTTACCGTTACGGAGTCGTCCATCATGGACCTCGACCATTCGACGGATTCCAGTGTACAAGAGCGCAGAGTCTCAGTACGTCCTTGATAGAATTTCCTTGTTGTTGCCGTTGCGTATGTCGGAGCAGGTCTTCATAAACAAAAAATAAAGGTCTTTATAAACAAATATAAAGGTTTTTATAAACAAACATAAATGTTTTATAAACAAACATAATGGTCTGTAGAAAAACATAAAGGTCTGTATAAAAAACATAAAGGCTTTAACGAGAAAGCATAAAGGTCTTTATGAACAAAATTGAAGGTTTTTATTTAAAAACATAAGGTCTGTATAAACAAACAAAAGTGTTCACAACAAACATGACGGTACTTATAAGCAAACATATGTATTTATTAATAAACAAAATATTAAACACATCAACTGATCGATCGGTGAACGTAATCGTGTGCTGCGATTGTTTAGTCCCGTTTATCGTCATTCTTTGTCTTTCCTTGGTGCAATTTCGACCAGGTAGGCCTATTCTAACTACGCTTCGACTGTCAACCGTAGCTGAGAATAGGTTGTTAGATCTATGTGTTTCAGCGTGCGACTGCCGACGGAAACTAAATCTTCTCCCACTACATGGGCATCTATCGTATATCTATAGACAAACCAAACTTGTCGCATTTTAGAACCGTAATTGCAGTTATGCTAGCGAAAAGCGCTCTGTGAGGAAATCCTGCTCAAATGCTACATAATTATATTAAATTACTACATAATGAAACTACGTGAATGCATATATACATGTATACGTACGTACATGTAGTACATGTAGCCTACCTGTGATGTAGTTTGTGATAAGCGTGTTGAAGCGCCATATGAACTAAGGTATCTGGGTGGAGTTTGTGTTGGCGGATGAATTTCTTACCAAAGCCGTCGTACTGCATAGCAATCAGGTCAATCATGTCGTTCTGCAGATGGATAAACTTCTGACAGTTAGGGAGACGAAAATAGTGTTCGGTAACAGCTTTCGAAGTGTTAACTTAAAATTTGTCTTCAAAAGCAATACGATTCTGCGTTTCCACCATTGATCGGACTGTTGTTGTCGATCTATGCAACACCAAAGGAGAGTTTGCGCACTTGTTGCATTGTTGTTGTTCTATCTACGTTTTGGCCGAAAGATTTTACAATTTGCAGGCCTGCTTTAATTTACACTGCCACGTTTTACATTAGCTTCTTTAAATTGGAGTTATCTGACTTTAATTGCTTTTCTTAATTTACATTCCTTACCTACCTTACATCACCGTACCTTAACTTACCCTGCTTTATACCTTGCATTGCCTTAGCTTGTCTTATCAAACCTTATTTACCTCACAACCTCACATTGCATTACCATCCTGTTCTTACAGTTCTTTCACATCTTACCTTGTATTGCCTTAACTTATCTTACTTTATACTACCTTAACTACTTTCCTTTGCCTTTCTTTGCCATATCTTACATTATCTTGCCGTATGGTTTACCTAATGACTCTATCCTCGCCTCACCTTATATCATTTTAGCTCGCATTATCTTATCTTACCTTTCCTTATCTTACCAAGGTGTTAGTCACCAGAACCATAAAAAATATCTGACTGAATGTCGGTGGAGTTGATCGGCGGCGGAAATGGCTTTGATGGTCTTGTCATCCAGGTGAAAATCGAGCTCTCTCGGAGATGGAAGATCACGAATGGCATCCGAACCCTGACGAGAACAAAACAATAGACGGGTAATTATTTAACAGCAAACAACAGAAATTAATCACTTGAGAAATTGATAAATTAGCAATGACTATGTATTCATTAATTAATTAACAGCAAACGATAAATTAATTAATTAACAATAAAAATGGCTTAACAAGTTTAATTAATAACTAATAGCACAATGGAACGTAAGTCAAACTGTAAAGCTAACACGGTAGTCGATAGATCACTAAATAAACCATCTCAGAAGAACTTTCGTCTGAAGCCCATACAAAGTAATAGCAACCAATCAACAGATCCCAGTTTAACCTTTGTTTCTCACATAAAGACATAGAAAGAATCGAGGGATGAGTTAATCAAGATATTCTATATACAATCATCTTGCCAAACGCCTATTTGGCGCAATGTTGCTTAAATTTTGTATTGGAAATACTATTTATAAAAAGATGAGCATTACACTGTAGCAAAAAAAACGTGACGTGTAAAATAATATAAAATGTAGGCCTATGTGTGCATTTTTCAATAAAGAGCTTTCGACTTGGCTTCAAAATAGCACCGATACTTAAATACATCAGTGTAATTGGTGAATCTGATAAGCATTCCTTCTTACCAGCCAACGATAACCGCAAGCGTCAAGAGCCCAATAGACAAAGGAAACAGCAACGGTGTTAACCATTCCGTCCACTGGTGCGTGCTGTTACAACACAATACAAATCTATACAATACAATGCAATAAAACACGAGAAAAGAGCAAAGGTGTTAACCATTCCGTCCACTGTGCGTGCTGTTAAAACACAATACACTTCTATTCAATACAATGCAATATGACACGATACAATGCAATACAATAGAATACCATACAATATAGTAGACGATATAAAAGAGGACAAAAAAGACTTGAATTAGCATTTAGAGGAGCACTGGCATAGGCGTAATTTGTGGGGGTACGAGGGGTACGCGTACCCCCACATTTTGGAGGGGTACCGTACACCCACTTTTTAAACAGGGCCAATCAATATTTTATCATTGTGCCTTCCCAGAGATCGCAGTCTCCGCCTTGCTTCGTGTATGTAAGAAATTGGTATCCCCCACTTTTTAGACCAAAGTTACGCTCCTGAGCACTGGACTTGGCAAACGACCGAGTTAATGGAGATCAATTATTCATAGGGCCTACCAATCGCCGTCAAATGGCTGGCGTCAGAAAATTGATGATGATGATGATGATGATGATGATGATGATGATGATGATGATGATGATTGGTGATGTTTATTTATGGATTTGCAGTATCATATAATAGGCCTAGGTCTGTTGTTAGGTTATTGAGACAATGGGACTATTGTCTCTTCTTACGTCGCCATTAGTTGCTGCCATTCCATTGCGGAAAAATATGCACGAGTAGGACTTATCGAACCATCGTAGCCTCGCATTTCCAATCAGCGCCTCGCGTGTAATCTGAAAGTCAACAGAATACGACCAGTTCAGCCAAGCTAATTAGGTACTGTGAGGCAATATAAGTAATTCCAGTTAAGGTAAGGTAAAATATAAAATCCACTTACCCTGCCAGTTGTCCATTTAGATCAGTAGTTTATAAGTAGGCCTAATTGCAGCTGCAAATGACAACTTGAGCAACCTCAGGTAAAAGCAAAATAATTAAGACAAAACCAACAAAACACAAACAATAACACAATAAATTAATTTTGTTGTACAGCTGTAACTGTAAATTAGGTCTAGTTTAGCATTTACCTCAGTCTTCGACGTTGGTGACGAGTCATCCAGAACTAAGATGAAAATGGATTTCTGAATCTCCTCTAGGTTGCGCTTATTCTCCGGATGTAGGCTGATCACGTGCTCTCGTATCTAATCCGGTGAAAATTGACGACGAGTAAGCAATTTAAAGTCAAACCAGTAGACATGACACAATGTCACAAAATCACATTATATGGGTTTTAAAGAGTGGCTCAGAAATAGGTAAGCTGTGTTAGAACAACTGCAAAATCCCAGGTATCTTCAATAGTCAACCATTCCTAGCTTTCGGATAAAAGTATCACAATGTCCATTGAAGCAATACTATCATCAAACTATTCCACAAATCCACAATCCTTGCGCTGAATAATGTCTACCCTAACGTTCGTGTCGGTTTCTTGAATAATTTGCATTTTTAGTCTTGGGTCGAATTGTCTTGTGTTAATTTACAGAACCTCTTACATGGTACTGCTGCCTTTCTAATGATCTTATTAGGCTTCATTCAGATCTCCTCTGCTCCTTCTACTTTTAAAAGTTGTTAGCCATACCGTTTTAACCTTTTTTGTAGCTCAAATCCTTATAACCCCAGCTCTCCTCTGAACTTTCAGGTATAAATTCCATACCAGGAAGCAGCATTGTGACTGTGTCCCCCACCAGTAATTCGTACAATATGAACCCTGTGTCTGTGTTTGTGCTAACTTTTGTCCTCTTGATCGTTCCTTTTGTTAAATAAGTTAAATTAGTAAGTTAAGTTAATTAACTATAAATAAATAACTTCAGTTAAATGACAGTAATAGGAAACACAGTAAAAACTACCGAAAATGTTATAAATGGATGCTTTGAATAAGTTCAATTGCTTATGGAGTAAGAAACATTATTCCGCTTACATCGAATTGTGCTCTTTAGTTGTAAGCCTATTGCTTTGCATTGCTTTGTTATGTAATTCATTGTATTACGCAGCACTGTGTTAAATTGCATTCTTTCTTCTCTTCCATCCGTTTCCCGACGATGAGGCTCTTATGAAGTTTCTCCATAGTGTTTTAATTGAATTGCATTGAATGTATTCTATTGTATCGTATTACTTCTTTCATCATTAAGCTGTGTTGCATTGTATTGCATTGCATAATATATCTTATTGTAACGTAATGCATTGCATCGTAGTGTATTAAACACCACTGCATTGCATATCACTGGATTTTGTTTTTGTGCCATATTGCATCATATTAGCTGTTATTGTATACAGCACTGCATTGCACTGTCAATGACCACTGACCGTGTGCCACACAGCTCTGTCTTCTCCCGTCATGGCTCCGATCCCAGAACCTTCTGGTCTTCCGTCGCATCTGCTGCGGATGCGCCTTAGCTGATTCTCCAGCTCAGGAACACTGATGATGCTTCCTTGGCTATCCAAGGTTTCGACGGTGAAGTATCGTCCGCGGCAGATGACCAGCAAATGCGTCGGAATTTCACCATCGACCTCTGCTCCAGTAGAAAGATAAACGGTAACATACTTAAACTTCCCCAAAATATTGGGGGAGGCATTTGGTTATTCATTCTACACTTGCTGCATTGGATGCACAGTCCATCTCAATTATTGGGGACACGTGCCCCGGCTGCCCCCCAGAGTCTACGCCTATGCACGCACCTAGTAAAGCGTGGTCAATAAAGGTAATGAGGCAAAGTAAAACACTTGCTTACACACCCTACAGAAATATCTGAGAAACACGGTCGTAAAGTCGAAATACATTTTGACTGAGGCACAAACAGAACCACAGCAGTTAATGACATCAGGTCTGCTTAATCTTGCAACATTTACTGACCGATATGAAATCGCATTCCATGTTACACAGGCAATTGACAGTATTATGAACTGAATCATTTATCATTTGGAAAAGTTTAGTAAGTGTTCGACATAACCTGCTTTAAAGTAAAACTGGAGCTCATCAATTGTCGCGCCGGGAATCTTGCAGCTATTGTACATTCGATAGAATTGATTCATCGACCAGATGTTTCCGTTGACGCCTCTCTCAACTCGAAACGTCTGTCTGAAAAACGATTCAAAGATGCATACATCTTCAGCATAACTCGCCTGGAATCACGGACGATTAGAGGGTCGTTTAGTAAGGAATACGCACTTTTACAGGCTGTATCAGTTGAAATTAAGTTGGGAGAGATGTTTTTAATTAAAGTAAGTTAGGATCGTGTAGGGTAAGGGGTGAGATGACGTTAGATAACGTTAGCTAAGGCAATTATGGTAGCCTACAGTTAGGTAACAAAGTTAAGGTAACTAAGTTATGGTAGCCTAACTAAGTTATGGTAACAAAGTTAAGGTAACTGATACAACTCATGCAGGCGTTTTTACTTTCGCATTAGTTCCCAGAACTTCAGCTGAAACCAGGAGAATAGGGCTGCTCTCTCGATCTGAGTGCCTTCCTTTGGAGACCAATGCTGTTGGGAGAACGGAACAGGGCTGCAGTAGTTAACATACGGTGCGTGTGGCTCACGGTTGCGAAGGTAGGCGTAGTCTTCCCACCATTTCTCCAGCTACATACCATCAACATCATCGAAGAATATGAGTAGGATTTTATGTGTAGTTTAACATAAGAACCACTCATTCACATGTAAAACTCTATGCATTCGGACATCTGGAGCGCGTTACGTTAGACGAGAAAGAACGTCTTGTTGACAACTACATGTAACTGACTCATCGGTTTGACTGGCTGGCTGGCTGGCTGACTGACTGACTGACTGACTGGCTGGCTGGCTGGCTGACTGACTGACTGACTGACTGACTGACTGACTGACTGACTGACTGACTGACTGACTGACTGATATGATGAACATAATAATATGAACGAATGGATCAGACAACGTAAGAACGAACAGATGCACTATTAGATCACTAGCTGCTTGGATATAATATTATAAACCAACAAACAAACGGGAAAAATGTAAGTAGGTGAGCCAGTTGCATTTATATAACGCTACCAGTGATCCGAGACAAGCAAGACGACCTGACCCAGTTCCGGTGATGCTTGGCTTTCTCCAGCAGCCGAAGATGAAGCTGAAGACCATCGCCTTTGCCAAAATCATCCACCGTTCTCTCCGTCCGTCGATACTCCTCCTCCGTTATAAGTGGCCTTACTACAATTTCAAACAAGAACGAGGCATACGGCGAGGTAAGATTAGTGAATATATTGTCATTGTATTGTATTGTATCTAAACATTTATAGAGCACCTCTCGCAGTGTTCGCTAATCAGAGGCGCTCCCAGTGCGAAAGACCTAGTGAAAAGAAAGTGGTTTTAAGACAGCGGAACGAGGCACTTGGGCCACCAGCTAGTAAAGAGGTACGTGTCAATGGAGGGAGTTGTAATAATAATTAACTTCTATTGCACTGGTATCTAACGCGAAAGCATCAACGATGGCGCACCAAAACCAAGCCGTAATCAGGTCCAGGGCGCCTGCAGCGTGATGCAATGGACGCACGTGCGTCCACCCACCAAATCAAATCCACACAAGGATTAGGCATGGCATCGATATTTTTGACAATTTCACTGTGTAATATTTGGTTTACCATACAGTATGTTTAAATAATATCATATGATATCATATGCATGTGTTATGCTGTACTTTTATGAGTCACTCTGAGTCATTTTCAGTGTATGACTACGAGTGGCAGACAGAGGACGGGTGTGGATGGGAGGAGACGGGAGGGGTGTGAGTCCAATTTTTAAAGCCTTCCTGCGCCCCTGGTAATCAGGTCAACATCCAGAAGCTAGATCCGCCAAGGCAGAGACTGTCTTTGCTGGATAAGCATATCGTGTTTTCAGAGATCGATTGGTTGGATGGCAGCCAAACGCCGAGACGAGCAGTTCCTAACATAGCCTCTCGTCGTGTTGGGAATGGAAGAATGGAGTGCGGGTGGTGAGGTGTCAAAGTGACAAACGTAAAAAAACGACAACGACCAACATTGCCTGCAGACGTATACGCCGTATAATACGCGTCGGCCAACCTTATGCAAATAATGCAAATGTAAATTTTCCGACAATCTCTGACTCTCCAAAAAGCCGCGTAAGGGAGACCAGCTTAAAAACTGGTGCTATATTCAGGTTCTTTAGCCAGTTTCTAGTTAGTGTATGTATGGTATGTAGCTGTAGTTACATATACAATCAATTCCGCCACTTACCCACCATTATCTGAGTTGGGTTCCTCTGTTTATCACCTCGAAGGCTTACAGCTCAAAGTCAAAGTCCGACCTCTTCAAGAATTCCTAATCCATACGATCCTCCGCCTTCCAAGGTTTCTCGTCCTCAACCAAACCCGCCTTAACGGCTCCTCTGCCTCCTTCACCCACTGCATGGTCTAGGGCGTCGATCCTCACTAGCATCTCTGGACAACTTCTGTGACTCGTGAATAAGCTGGTGCCCTGCACTTAGCTTTATAGGAGCGCTCTAGAAATTTGTAGTTTACGATTTCCGATTAGACTTGACAAGATTAGAGTAGGTACCTGATTGGAGGTACTTGTCAAGAGTCTCTTGAAGCGGAGGAATTGGAAGCGAGGGTAGTCCGTCATCATACTGGAACGTCCTTTCCCCGCTAACCGATAGGAACTTCTTCGGTAAAGGCATTCCATGTTCATCTATCGACTCAGCACCGGATCCACGCATTGCTCACTCTGCTCAACACAACATAATGTAGTATAAATCGAAATTGAAATTTATATAGCGCCTATTTGTCTCGGAAGCGGTTTACAGACCAACTCCCGCTAGATAGAAATGTTCCGAATTTTGAATTTTCAGGTGAAGGCAACACGCTGTGTATTGTATTGTATTGTATTGTATTGTATTGTATTGTATCTAAACATTTATAAAGCGCCTCTCACAGTGATCGCTAGCCTAATCAGAGGCGCTGATAAGTATCTTCTAATACAATACAATGCAACACCAATACTGTTCATCAGTCTGTGAATGCAGAATGTCGAGTTTTCTGATTAAATCCGACCGCTTCTAGTCAGTAATTGTAGCCTTCGGTTTTGGATTTTGACCCCAGTTCCAGCGCATAGGCCTCAATTGTAGGATTAGCATAATACCAGGCCTATAATATGACTAAAGCCCGCATGCAATGGCTGTTCCAAACATATGTCATCATTAGCTAGACTCCACAGTGTACATACATAGCATATAAGTTGGACTTCTGTACTATACCAGATATATTGTTCAGAAAATTGCATTTAACTCACAACAATTAATGTACCTTTTATCGAGAAAGGCTGTCGACCAGTTAAGCGACCGGTTGAGAGGCGCTTTGTAAACGATCAAAACGAATGCTATAGCCTATACACAGAGAGAAAGACGTAGAGATTCCAAAAGTAATGTACACTGAAAAGCTATAGGCCTACCAGTGTGTATTATGACTAACGGACAAGATCGTATTATTGTTTGGGGTGCAAACTGGTTCAGCTTGCAGGCAACAATTAGCAGTCAAGAATGGCCTTTGAACTGCAGGCTTACAGATGTGCCTGGCCTTGCTATGTGCTGTCACTGATAGTTTATTTTGAACAGCATTCTGACCACGCTGCTTACAGATCACAGCGAATACATTCGGTCTACATTGTGACCTGATTAACAGCAACTCTGCTCTAGTCCACAACCGCTTAGAAAACCTCCTATCGCAAGTTGGAATTTGTTACTTGGTCTAGATTGCGACCCGTGATTAGACGGGAAATCCCAGTTATAAATAGAAGCGAACTAGACCTAAAACGAAGCGCACATCCAAAACCCACATTTAAACTGAAAACCTCCTTTCGCTATCGTAAGTCATTGATGAAATCTCATCTGGTTATCGCAGTTTACCCGATAGACCCTCGCTTACCTATTGCCGTGTAAAAAACCGAAGTAACATTCGTTTATTAAATCTAAAATAAAAGCTTCACCGGAAGTTCTAAATAATAGCCTAATTTAAGACAGGCGCAAACACGTATAAATCAGAAAGCGCCTTTCTCAATAGCCCATACGATCCTCACTGACATGCCTTTTTCGGTCTCCTCCCCCGCATGTCTCCCCTTTGCTTGGAGCCGCAAATAGTCCCGTCTCAAATCATAAATCATATTCACTGATTGTGTTCGCTGACCTTTTGACTGAAATGCCCCTGAATAAGTAAATGAATATATGAAGTATTGAATCGTTAGAAGTCGCAATGTTAAGTGCATCGTACGAGAGGGCGATGATCTAAATATGCGGATGTCACCTTACATCCAGTACGCACGTACATGAGAGTAATAATAGTAACTTGTATTACCCCGGCGTCTAATGCACAAGGCATCAACCGATGGCACGCCAAAACCAAGCCGTAATCAGGTCAATATCCAGACTGAGCAGAGCGCACAGACACAGGGAGCGAGTTCCAAGAAGTAGGTCCAGCAACCGAAAGCGCTTGTTCACCAAGTACAGTTCTTGATTAGGTAGGGGCCTATGACCAGACAAAGATAATCAGGTGACCTCTTTGAACAATGATAGGGCCTATAAGTCTGCAGGGGAATAGCTACTAATTATAAGTATTGTGGCTGGCGTTATATCAAATAGCGTTCCATGACGCGAATGTTCTTATAGCATGTCACAAGAGATGCAGACTGAAAGGATGAGTACAAACAGGGCCGGATTAACCACTCGGGGGACCCTGTGCTAATTTTGCACGGGGGCCCCTGTCGTACTGAACGTGGAATGATGGGGACGCCGTAAAGACATGACAGTCAACTGTAACAAAGCAGGGTCAATGTGCCCTGCTGCTCAAATTTGTGGTCAATGCACATTGCTCACAACACTGCATTTTGGGACTATGTCTAAGGTTGTTTCAAATGTTAGAGTATAGTGCCAACATACAGTTAGCGTAAAAATATAATAAAAATTCTAAACTTTTCTCTTCATTATTAACAGCTCAGAAACATTTGCGACTTTTAGCAGCTGCAAACTGTGCAATAATGTTCATCAAATGAAATGGATTTAAGTATAAAGGGCCTATCAGTCTCAACACAGGCAATGAAAATCGATTTTTTTGGCTACTCATAAGCAGACATTAGAAGCAGGTGTTCCTGAACCTTGAAATGGGCTGAAAAGCAACCATTTTCTTAGTGGACGCTCACCATTCACTGGCCAAGAATAAAACAGCTTAAGTGACAAAGTTGTCCCTTACACAAAGTGGACAATACTTGGACGCAGGGGCGTAACTAATTTGGTCTAAAAAGTGGTGGGGTACCAATTTCTTACATACACGAAGCAAGGCGGAGACTGCGTTCTCTGGGAAGGCACAATAGTAAAATATTGATTGGCATCGTTCAAAAAGTGGGGGTACTGTACCCTCCAGTCCAAAAAGTGGGGGCATGGGTACCCTCGTACCCCCCATAAATTACGCCTATGCTCGGACGTGTTTCTACAGGTTTCTGATCCCTTTTCGAGAGGTCGAGCCAATGCTCAATATTGGCCGATGTTACTGGGGCCTAACTGGTATCAGTCGAGTGACAAGGAGGTTTTGTAAACTTTGACGATTTGTTTTCAGACGGATGTGTAACAATTGTTTCAAGAAGTTCAACATTGTGACCATGACCATGACGACCATCTGTGGGTAGGCCTATATATATAATGCAGCGTCATGCAAGTAGTCACAGCTCACAGTTAGTGATGTTTAAAGCATTAAAACTAAAACATAAATTCAGGGAGCGAATCGCGTCGGAATAAAACAAAATTTCCCTTCAGTATGGATATTGACAGAAAGAAGTTGAATCTATAGAAACCATGTACACAGCAGTTACTTAGATGGCTGACATTTCAAATTTGCAATTTGCTTAGTGCAAATTCTCGCTTAAACTGAAACTAATGGCTAATAATTATAATTATGAACAAAATACTTAAGTTGGTTTCATAAATACTGTGTTTGTTCTGCAGCATTCCGACCCCGGTCGGGGGTCCCCTTCAAGCGGGGGGGGCCCCATGCTAAAGCATATTGAGCATACTGGTTAATCCGGCCCTGAGTACAAAGGAAGACAGTCGACATATACTCACATAGGAGAGACGTACACAAATAGGTATAGGCTGTACGCAGGTATATTTTTAATGCTCGTGTTTACACATCTACAGAAATTATCTTTTGACCTCGAGACCACGTGTCTGCAGGATATTTAGTAGAGGCATGTAAACAGGTGTCTTACCCTTCTATGTATGCATGTAGGCCTATGTATGTATGTATGTATGTATGTATGCATGTATGTATGTATTTATGTATGTATGCATGTAGACCTATGTATGTATGTATGTATGTATGTATGTATGTATGTATGTATGTATGTATGTATGTATGTATGTATGTATGTATTAGACTGGTCCAAAAAAGTAAAATTTAGAAAATTAATTTGGGTCACATTTGTTCTTGTTCTATTCAGTTTAAGGAATATTTGACCAATTTTTGTGTCTCTAGAAGAATATTTAGAGGTGGCTCAATTTTGAACGATAAATGTTGTTACTAAGAAATTTCCTCAGATTTTGTATATTCAAATTTTTTAGCAAAAAACGTTTCAAAATAAAATAAAAACCAAAATAAAGTCACTGTTTAGTGTTTACTGTTTTTCAAGTTCATAGTTAAATAGTAGTAAGTTTATAGTTAATAAGAACAACATTAAAAATAAGTCTATTTTGAGATATTCTTCAAGAGAGACTTTGATGGCTCTGGAATGGCCTTCCGATGAGCGCTGACAACTTGAAGAAGGTATTGTTTTTTATTCTCGTCTTTTGTTATAGAAAAGTTGAACATCTAGATCAAAGAAATACAGAATGTACAGTCATTTACTGCTTTCATCTGCCTGGTTTTTCTGTCAATTGGAGATAAATCGGACCTAACTGTCAAAAGTCTGGCAGTGTCGAGAGGAAAGTCTGGGCCTTTTCTGCCCAACAGTTCTGTCAATGAGCAGGTCGAAGAGCCAAGATGTTCGGCTTGTTATAATGATTCTAGTGGATTTCCCAAGTTGAATGCTTTACTTTCAATCCTTTTTGATGGTATCTGCTTTTCAGCACGTTTGAGATTCTTAACCATGGTGGCCCTTGTATTAACATTAACGCGGTGGTCAAAAAAGGCCAGGCCAATTAAATGCTTGGAAAATACCAGAGGTGTCTCCTGAAAGCTGTTATGGCTGCATTTTTCACAATATTGCTGCGGGTAAAGACGTCCAACAAGTTCAACAGTTTCAAGTCATTGTATGGAGCTATCTCTGCCAGGCAAACTGCATGCCAAAATCTTCCATAGACAAGGGAGACAAATAAAGCTTACATCTGTTAAAGCTTCTCTCCCCCTTGTGTCGAGAGTCATTTGATTCTTGAAAACAAGGATTTTGAGAGAATATATATATTCTCTCAAAATCCTTGTTTTCACCGCGTTAATGTTAATACAAGGGCCACCATGGTTAAGAATCTCAAACGTGCTGAAAAGCAGATACCATCAAAAAGGATTGAAAGTAAAGCATTCAAAGTAAAGGCATATATGCCTTTGGCCATCCACCTTACATGGTGCATTGTCCCAGGAGCTCGAAATCACACTTCTTCTCTCGAACACCCACCAAGGAAGATGAGACATAATTGCAGAAGCTCGCCATAATCTTCACGTTGGTGCTGGTTTTTCACAGCAGCTTGGTACCTTGTAACCACCTCATAATGGAGACGCATCATGGACCAACTGAAGAGTGTTTCGTCAGCAGTGTAATAATTGGTTTTGTTAAACTTTGGTCATTCTTTTTTAAATCGTTTGAATACGCCTACATCTGGTCCACTGGTAGTTCCGAAGGCTGTGGAAGCAAAAACTCTGGATAGCATAACTATTAAAAATTTCAATTTATAAAATTAAATTGTAATTTTTCAAATATCAAACACATAAAAGGAAGTGAAAACATAACAGAAGTGAAAACAACAAAAAACCAACCTAAATGAAATGTTAAAATTAAAAAAGTAAGCAAATAATAATTTTTTTTCCAAACTTTAGTTATTTTCATAATGTCAGTAAAAATGTTCAGTTTTGAGCCACCTCTAAATATTATTGAATCCGTTTCATTTTTGGCCTGTAAGCCCCTCTGGTATATAGAAACAAGGGCAACTATGACCCAAGTTGATATTTGAAATTTATTTTTTTTACATGGTAGGTTGGACCACCCTAGTATGTATATATGTATGTATGTATGCATGTAGACTTATGTATGTATGTATGTATGTATGTATGTATGTATGTATGTATGTATGTATGTATGTATGTATGTATGTATGTATGTATGTATGTATGTATGTATGTATGTATGTATGTATGTATGTATGCATGTAGGCCTATGTATGTATGTATGTATGTATGTATGTATGTATGTATGTATGTATGTATGTATGTATGTATGTATGTGTGTATGTATGTATGTATGTATGTATGCATGTAGGCCTATGTATGTATGTATGTATGTATGTATGTATGTATGTATGTATGTATGTATGTATGCATGTAGACCTATGTATGTATGTATGTATGTATGTATGTATGTATGTGTGTATGTATGTATGTATGTATGTATGTATGTATGTATGTATGTATGTATGTATGCATGTAGGCCTATGTATGTATGTATGTATGTATGTATGTATGTATGTATGTATGTATGTATGTATGTATGCATGTAGGCCTATGTATGTATGTATGTATGTATGTATGTATGTATGTATGTATGTATGTATGTATGTATGTATGTATGTATGTATGTATGTATGTATGTATGTATGTATGTAGGCCTATGTATGTATGTATGTATGTATGTATGTATGTATGTATGTATGTATGTATGTATGTATGTATGTATGTATGTATGTATGTATGTATGTGTGTATGTATGTATGCACGTAGGCCTATGTATGTATGTATGTATGTATGTATGTATGTATGTATGTATGTATGTATGTATGTATGTATGTATGTATGTATGTATGTATGTATGCATGTATGTATGTATGTATGTATGTATGTATACACGAAGATACTTAAAACAGGGCCTTTCAAGTACCTCATAAAAGCGCTGCGCCGGTATGATCTCCACGGTAGAAGAGGCTGAAGAGCGTAACGATAATCTACTCAGTTGATTCAAGACTGGAGCACAGAGCTCCTTTACATTCTCCCCAGAGGCGTATAAAGCGTGTAACCTTTATCGACAACGCCCCGGAGAATATTTGGAAAGATCTTGAAAAGAAGGGCGATGCCTGAGCTCTTGCCTTTATAGACCAACCTTCTGATGAATTTCTAAAGACGAAAATTTATTTTCACATACAAGTATAAGTATATATATATATATATATATATATATATATATATATATATATATATATATATATATATATATATATATATATATATATATATATATATATAGGCCTACATCTACAGATGCAGCTTCATGCCGAATGCGCGCAGCTTTGGCTTTCTGAAGTGCCACTTGCGTTTGTTAATTTGCTATCGAATAATTCCAGTGAATAAACAAAGTGGGAACGAACAAGCGACGACAGAAGAAAAGAGCGCAGAGGGACGGATATAGGAACAGAGGAATGGTCGAGGAGAACAGAGGAATGGTCGAGGAGAACAGAGGAATGGTCGAGGAGAACAGAGGAATGGTCGAGGAGAACAGAGGAATGGTTGAGGAGAACAGAGGAATGGTCGAGGAGAACAGAGGAATGGTCGAGGAGAACAGAGGAATGGTCGAGGAGAACAGAGGAATGGTCGAGGAGAACAGAGGAATGGTCGAGGACTCGAGGTATAGGAAACACTGTTAATCGACACATTCGAATACATTCAAGAGCACGTATATACATGAAGAGACAGACGACGAAACAGACATACGAGAAAACTAGACAGAGGCCGAGACACATACTGGGAGAAATACACAGGCAATAAAACAGAGACAGGGACACAGCGGATTAAGAGACAGAGAAAAGGCAACAGCAGGGACTCACAGACAGATTCAGAGACATATATACACGAAGAGAAAAACAGAAGAACACAGACATAGACGGAATGCTAGACCGCCAATAGATCTATTCCGTCAGCGAAAGCTTCGTGGTAGGGCCTATTAAGGATCGAAACTACTTTGTCAGTGTCAATTTGCGTTATCGATTATTAGGCAATCAAGGTTGTAGTCCACGCGCTAGAGACAACTCACGTGTTGCCGCCTACACCTGTATAACGTATATATATATATATGTAACGACGGTCTAACCCTCGTTACTAGAATTATCTAGCGGCAGTTTGTATTGCCTTGTGTCCGTTGATAATACAGTTTGATTATATAGCGCCTAAGTCGTATTGCCGTTTCAACTAGCTTCGCGTCTGTTATTCGCGCGCTTTGCCTACGTCACATAATAGGTTGCTAAGGGGTGAACCGCTCGACGGCCGAGGGTAGCTTCAAAGGGAGACCGCCGCACAGACCTAGCGATACAGAGAGACCGAGTCGACGGGTTAAACGCGCATACAAGAGGGTTCAAAGCAAATGTCGACATGCCGCCTTAGTGAGGGCTAGCACGGACAGCCGCACATCGACATAGGTCAGGCAGACGGTCGAGGCCGATCAAAGGATTATGACCTCCCCGCATTTGAGCCCAGACACACAGAAATTGGAGGGGGGTTTGACTTGAAAGGCGAGCGCAGTTCATGTGAGTTCATTTTGTAAGCGGCGTCCTTTCAAGTCGAATTTGAGAATCTAAAAATAACTCGGTGACATCCGTCCAAATTGCGGAGGGGTTGAGGCCCTTAGCAACGGCTTTACTATATAAGATTTCGGTCTGAATTTCTCAAAAACACTTGTATTTCGACTGCCAGGAAGAAGGTCGTTAGGTTGCGTGTGTGTTTGGCACACAGAATTTCTTGATATTCGGCGTTTGTACGCCTGGGAGAAGCGTGTATGGCACGCTAGTTTTCGCCGATGTGGTCGGCTGGTGTTTGAAATATCAATTAGAATATATGTATCAAATTGAGCGAATTTGATGTGCGCCTTTTCTGGAGTCGGATATATCGTGTTTTCAATCTATTTCTGAGCGGAAATTCTGGAATATATTTCGTCTTCTCTGTGGATATAAATTCGATAATTCGGCAATTTGTGGAAATACGTGATTTACACGTATTGGCAAAGGAGATAAGTTCTCACATATTGGAGATATTTGGAGTATAAATATCTTATCGATTCACGGATATAAGTTCTCACATATTGGAAATATTTGGAGTATAAAATATCTTGTCGATCGACGGTAGGCCGAGAAATTGAATTGTTCTTCCGGCCTTGTAATTCGTTGGCCGGTGATCTTTATTTCAGCCAGGGGAAACTCTTAGTATAAATTCCCTTTTACTCCAAGTCAATAGAAGGCTATAATATTAACTTGTTTCTGATAAGTAAGATAACCATTATAACTTGTCTAGAATAATTATATTGCTAGATAGCTTGTATAAAACTGTTGTAAGTAAGATAAGGATTAAAACTTGCATAGATTAGCTTGTACCTTTTTTTGACTATAAGTAAGATAGTTTGCTGAATGTGTTAAACTTAGAAATACGATTATAAATAATACAATTGAACCTTTTTAGTTATCAGTACGATTGTACTTATTACTTTCGATTAAATAATAAACTTATAAAACTTGTGACGAATTAATATGGAAACTACAGATATTGAAAGATCTGTATCGCGCCAGTCGGGCTCTAGTTCAATAGTAGAACAGGCCTTAGACCGACAAAGTGTAGTGTTAGAAAGTTTGCGAGTAAGTCAAGAGCAAGCCTCAGAAAGACAGAGCGCTCTCTTGGAAAGTTTAGGTGTTGCTCAAGAGCAAGCCTCAGAAAGACAGAGTGCCATCTTGGAGAGTTTAGGTGTTGCTCAAGGGCAAGCCTTAGAAAGAATGAGTGTGATCCAGGAGCAAGCCTCAGAAAGACAGAGTGCTATTCTTGAATTGCTGGTATCACGCTTAGAGCGCCTCGAGCCAATGTCTACTAATAATAAATTCGCTGTGGAGTCACAAGCGAACCCTGGTTCCAGCAATGTTGCTGGGGCTGTTGCCCATCCGGCAACCGCGCCTATCCACTCGACCATCAGCCTGGTAAATAAGTATGATAATACACAGTTAAGACACGCCTCTGATCTCAGCCTAGCCAATGACATGGATAGTTCTGACTGGCCTACATTTCGGGCTCCACAGCGATGCGCCGGGTCGTCTTTGGCGTTTGCACGTGCTACAGTTGATAAAGGCGCAGGTGCGACAATTAGCACCAGAAGTGACGCGAAACTTGACGAATACGCAGGCGCCACAATCGGTACCAGAATCGGGGTTGAGGCGACACCTAGTGTCGGAAATGAAATGTATGGCGCTAGAGCCAGAACTGTCGTTGACTTGGCTGAAGATGGATTAGAGCAAACTGTAAGTAAGATAGGAGATGAAAAGGATATAGCGTCGGATGAATATAGTAGTGTAGAAGTAGATGAAGAGATTAAATTTCGTTGGCCTAAAGTAAATAAGAAACAAGAGAAATTACAGCCTCATTGCGACTTGGAGTACGAATTTGAAGGACGGGAAGATAAAATTGGCCCGTCTAAGGTTAATGACCCATGGGAGGGGCACCATCGGGGTAATCTTGCTATGGCACCTCCGCCACCAACCACCACCCTGGTGCAATCCATGTCGGAGCCTCGTTCTTCGCACCGCATCGTCGACCAAAGGCAGGGTATACAGTTAAAGCAGCAACAGGCGATGAGCACTCAACCGGAACGGCCTATGGAATTCAATCAACCTGCGTTGGCTGCTGCGTATCCAAGATGCAGTCAAACTCCGTTCGCTCTTCCACCATCTGCGAATACCTACGATCGCTTCGATCCTAACCTGAGCTATGGCTATCCTTACCTGCCTCCGTCGTGGTGGATACCTGTAACCACTGCGGCGCCTTACCGAAGCAGAGATGTCAATTACGCCTGGCCTGAACCGATGGAGAGAAACGATCAACACATCGCCAGCCGACAACCGACGTTTGCAGGAGTGTCAATGGAAAAGTCTTGCCTGGGCGCTCAACAGTATGGCTTTAATCGAGGAGGTGCCATGCTTTCGAATACCAAGATGGCGGACGACAGTAAACTCGTAACTGATGAAAAGTTACGCGTCGCTGTTAATTCGATGTCGATTTCGACGACTTCCGGTTTGACCGTGAAAGTGCCAATGACGACTGTGGCTACGCAGACGAATTCGGATGACGTCTTCGCACTTCCGGTAGCTGTCGCGACTGCTGAGACTAAGGTGAGCTCAAGCATACCTGTTGTAGTAGAAACGAAGCCAACGCGTTCTGCTAAAGCAAAGCAATGGCTTAAACTGGAGACTTATAATGGTAAATCGGAAGTTGAAATATTTCTGAGGAAATTTTCACTCTGTGCACAGTACAACGAATGGTCAGAAGAAGAGAAACGTTGTCAGTTAATGTGTGCACTGGTTGAACCGGCGAGTCAGTTACTTTGGGAAGCGGATGCAGATAAACTGGTCACGTGGTCCGACTTAGTTGAACGCCTTCGCACGAGGTATGGAGGTGCTGATCGTGCTGCGCTATACCAAACGCAGCTTAGCACTCGGAAACAGAAGGATGGCGAAGACATGGGAACTCTGGTTCATGACATTCGGCGACTTCTAACATTAGCGTATCCTGGTCCATCTTCGGTGCACTGCGAAAGCATAGCGATTCGTTCTTTCCTAGATGCGCTGTCGGACAGGACTCTTGCTTTGAAGGTTAGAGAAAAAGAACCAAGTTCGCTCGAAGATTCGTATAAGATAGCCATGCGTTTAGACGGCTATTCTAAAGCAGAGACAGTTGATACTGGACTCGATGAGCGACGACATGGAAGGATAAAAGCAGTGAAAGAAACAGAACCAGTAATCGAGGCTATGTTACGGCGTATAGATCAACTCGAGAAAGCGGCAAAGCAGCGACCTCAGCAGCCGAACTTCTACGCGTCGCAACCTCCGTCCAATTATCAGAGGATGGACTCACGATGGACACCTGGAAATCGCGGAGGATGGACGGATACTTATCGAAGGTCAAGACCTGGTAACGAGCGACGCTGCTATGAATGTCAAGCTCTGGACCATATAGCACGTTACTGCCCTACACGACAGCCGGCAGAACCTGAAGTTACCGACGAGACAGCGCAACCTGAAAGCCTTCCTGTTCGCTACGTTAATGGATATCACTACTTGCTCTCGTTAAAGATATACGGAAAGCAAGTTAGGGCTGTCCTTGACACCGGAAGCGAAGTATCCTTAATACCGAAAGCGTTGGTGAGGCCAGAGGATATTACTGTTCTGGATCAACCTCTCGAAGCGGTAAACGGAACCCCAGTCCGGGCGATCGGTCGAACTGTTTTGCGTTGTAAGGCTGAAAACTTAACCTTTGACCACACGTACTTGGTTAGTGACCAAGTTAGCGAGGTAATCCTTGGTATTGACTTTCTACGCACGCACGGGGCTATATGGAACATGAGCAGGAATGAGTCAACGGTAACGATTGGCAAACATGTCCTTCCAGTCCAAATTCACACATATTCCGCCGCTCCGAAGAGTTGCAGGAGGATATCTTTGGCAAGAAACACAACTGTTTCCGATGTGTGTGCGATGGACGCTGAGGCACACGCGATTCTGCCGGACCGGAAACCCACCGTCGCTATGAAGGAATTGGATCTATACCCTTCAGAGAAGATTGCTGACACTCGAGCGACAGAGACTTTGGAAAATACCGAATTGAAAGACGAAACCGGATTAAGTTCTCCAGAGGAGTACGGATGCAGTCGGGAGACAGAGACTTCGAAACAGGTAGAAGAAGAGGAAGAAGAAATTGTTCCTGTGTTGTTGTGGACAGATGTCGCTAAGGACGTCCCGATCCATAAGTCTTTGCAGGACTTGACTCTACCTGCTGCAAATGTAAGGAAAGGAAAGGTCTCTAAGGGTGATAGAAGGAGGAAGCGTAAGGAAGGGAAAGGTCTGGTTTGCATGTCATTGATGTTGCTTTCTTTGTGCGCAAATGTTGCTTACTTAGGCGATGAACCCAATAAGGAGTCCAGTGGTCAGAAGGAGTCCATAGAGAGAAGCCAACCAGGTTTAGAGACTGTGGTTGTGGAATATTGGAACAGAGAGGTTATGACCTTTGTCCTGAGGACAGCTTTATGGTTTTTGGGAATGACCTCGGCACATATTAGGTTGACCTGGTATGATGGATTCCAAGCCGAGGTAGATTAGAAGCTTAAGGATTAATGGTTGTTAAGGTTCTGTGTGATGATGTTTGACAGTGTTGATATGTTTTAGTTGGTAATGACTGTGCTTGGCACTATGTTTGATTATGTTTGATATCTAGCATTTGGATGCTGAGATGTTTAGTATAGGGTTTACTGCATAGCTAGCCTTAAGAGTGTAGAATGGTATAGAGATTAGTTGGTCCTACGTTGTCTAACGTTAGATGTGTATTGTGCATTGATGCCTAAGTCCAACATTGTAAATGTGCTAGAGCTTAGTTGTGTGCTTTGAGAATGATGTCTTGATTGCATAGTAAGCTTTTGCATAGGCGTGTTCGAGACTGTGAATTACCGCATCTTCTGCTAGCATTGATGTTTGATGACTGAGTAGGACTGTAGATGGACTCAGTAGCTTAACAGCATGTGGCTTTATTCGCGCACCTGCTAATGTATTGATGCTGTAGACTCTTAAGCTTGGAGTAAAATCCCTTATGTGTTGTCTTTTAAAAGCTCCTCATCCTACGGAAGAGGATCTTTTAAAAGAAGAGAAAGTGGGGGGTAGTGTAACGACGGTCTAACCCTCGTTACTAGAATTATCTAGCGGCAGTTTGTATTGCCTTGTGTCCGTTGATAATACAGTTTGATTATATAGCGCCTAAGTCGTATTGCCGTTTCAACTAGCTTCGCGTCTGTTATTCGCGCGCTTTGCCTACGTCACATAATAGGTTGCTAAGGGGTGAACCGCTCGACGGCCGAGGGTAGCTTCAAAGGGAGACCGCCGCACAGACCTAGCGATACAGAGAGACCGAGTCGACGGGTTAAACGCGCATACAAGAGGGTTCAAAGCAAATGTCGACATGCCGCCTTAGTGAGGGCTAGCACGGACAGCCGCACATCGACATAGGTCAGGCAGACGGTCGAGGCCGATCAAAGGATTATGACCTCCCCGCATTTGAGCCCAGACACACAGAAATTGGAGGGGGGTTTGACTTGAAAGGCGAGCGCAGTTCATGTGAGTTCATTTTGTAAGCGGCGTCCTTTCAAGTCGAATTTGAGAATCTAAAAATAACTCGGTGACATCCGTCCAAATTGCGGAGGGGTTGAGGCCCTTAGCAACGGCTTTACTATATAAGATTTCGGTCTGAATTTCTCAAAAACACTTGTATTTCGACTGCCAGGAAGAAGGTCGTTAGGTTGCGTGTGTGTTTGGCACACAGAATTTCTTGATATTCGGCGTTTGTACGCCTGGGAGAAGCGTGTATGGCACGCTAGTTTTCGCCGATGTGGTCGGCTGGTGTTTGAAATATCAATTAGAATATATGTATCAAATTGAGCGAATTTGATGTGCGCCTTTTCTGGAGTCGGATATATCGTGTTTTCAATCTATTTCTGAGCGGAAATTCTGGAATATATTTCGTCTTCTCTGTGGATATAAATTCGATAATTCGGCAATTTGTGGAAATACGTGATTTACACGTATTGGCAAAGGAGATAAGTTCTCACATATTGGAGATATTTGGAGTATAAATATCTTATCGATTCACGGATATAAGTTCTCACATATTGGAAATATTTGGAGTATAAAATATCTTGTCGATCGACGGTAGGCCGAGAAATTGAATTGTTCTTCCGGCCTTGTAATTCGTTGGCCGGTGATCTTTATTTCAGCCAGGGGAAACTCTTAGTATAAATTCCCTTTTACTCCAAGTCAATAGAAGGCTATAATATTAACTTGTTTCTGATAAGTAAGATAACCATTATAACTTGTCTAGAATAATTATATTGCTAGATAGCTTGTATAAAACTGTTGTAAGTAAGATAAGGATTAAAACTTGCATAGATTAGCTTGTACCTTTTTTTGACTATAAGTAAGATAGTTTGCTGAATGTGTTAAACTTAGAAATACGATTATAAATAATACAATTGAACCTTTTTAGTTATCAGTACGATTGTACTTATTACTTTCGATTAAATAATAAACTTATAAAACTTGTGACGAATTAATATGGAAACTACAGATATTGAAAGATCTGTATCGCGCCAGTCGGGCTCTAGTTCAATAGTAGAACAGGCCTTAGACCGACAAAGTGTAGTGTTAGAAAGTTTGCGAGTAAGTCAAGAGCAAGCCTCAGAAAGACAGAGCGCTCTCTTGGAAAGTTTAGGTGTTGCTCAAGAGCAAGCCTCAGAAAGACAGAGTGCCATCTTGGAGAGTTTAGGTGTTGCTCAAGGGCAAGCCTTAGAAAGAATGAGTGTGATCCAGGAGCAAGCCTCAGAAAGACAGAGTGCTATTCTTGAATTGCTGGTATCACGCTTAGAGCGCCTCGAGCCAATGTCTACTAATAATAAATTCGCTGTGGAGTCACAAGCGAACCCTGGTTCCAGCAATGTTGCTGGGGCTGTTGCCCATCCGGCAACCGCGCCTATCCACTCGACCATCAGCCTGGTAAATAAGTATGATAATACACAGTTAAGACACGCCTCTGATCTCAGCCTAGCCAATGACATGGATAGTTCTGACTGGCCTACATTTCGGGCTCCACAGCGATGCGCCGGGTCGTCTTTGGCGTTTGCACGTGCTACAGTTGATAAAGGCGCAGGTGCGACAATTAGCACCAGAAGTGACGCGAAACTTGACGAATACGCAGGCGCCACATATATATATATATATATATATATATATATATATCGATCAATTAATACTGCAGTACTTTGTTGAGCACAACGCCAACAGAGAAAGGTTTGGACCATTCACATTTTACCTGTGGTTCTAACGATCTGCCAAGAGCAACGAGGGCTAATATTTGTTGGCGTCTGCGCATATGGTCTGTTACTACCAGGGTGGACCAGAAACCAAGTAGGTGAGAGAACACTAATAAAAGAATATTGAGCGGACTAGAAAGCGTGCAGGTGAAAGACTTCAAGTGTATTAGCGGACATGCCGGTGAAGAGGTTGGTCTCGGCTATCTGCAGCTTTTCACACAGCATTCAGATTTTACCTGTTTAAAGACGGCAGTTGGTTAGAAGGGTAACTGTTTGTTTGATGGCGTTGAATTGCGTTACATTTTCATCATGGTGATGCGACCAAAAGGAAATATCTAGTTGAATATCCAGGTAAGCCTATCCTATTCATACACCTTTTGTCAGTTTATCAGAAGGAGTAATGAAGAAAGAAGATTGAAATATTGGAAATAAATATTGCACTGATTCTAAAACCATCAAAGTATCTGTAGACTGTTGTTATCTGTTATTGTTATTTAAAAATAATAAATTTATGCTGAAACTCTGCACAACATTTTTAGACAGTCATTTTGGTCTCACCCCCCCCCCACCCATCTGAAGGTGTCACCCGGTGCGGCCTTCACCCCCGCACCCACCTAGTGACGCAACTACAACAACAACTGGCTAAAGGCAACATACAGATAATCACTGACAACATCATCTGACATAGGGGCCTACATGTAGGCCATATACAAGACTATTAATGACTTGAATATTTAAATGCTGCACTGATGCTGATTTTTTCCCCATTCATACCATCACACTGACCAGACGACCGCTTTAAGTAGGCCCTAATTAATCATATATCAAGTAACCTGATAATTATACTTGAAGCTCTAATAAATTATATTTCAAAAGTAACCTGATAATTATACTTGAAGCCCTAATAAATTATATTTCAAAAGTAACCTGATAATTATACTTGAAGCCCTAATAAATTATATATCAAGTAACCTGATAATTATGCTTGAAGGGGGTTTATTAGATTCACTTAGCATAACATAGCTTTCATGCATTTAGCTTCTGTTGTATATGTAGCGATCTATAATTGGTCGACCAGTTAGAATTAAGGATTGCTCCTTCTGTAAACTTAAACGCAAAACGACGGAGCGAACCTTGCCCTCCCAAATGCCTGACGCACAGAGGCGGCTGAGCAGTGTCATCAAATAGCGATCTATAATTAACCGGGAAACGATCCTAAAACAAGACTCGATCTTAACTTGGGCTGTGCAGGGCAGAGTAGGACTGGGAACATTTTTGGGCCTTGCCATTTCAATCATGCAAGGGGACCCAAGCTTTGGGAGTTTCCATATTTAAAATAGTTGTGTAGGCCCTACTGACATTATAATTAATTCCTTTCTGCCCTAGTGGCCCCCTGCGTGTGTCACGTGCCATGAATGGCCCGTCAGCCACTGATGCAAGACAAAGTCCATCCAAATTCAGAGGGCAAGAGTTTATACCATTGTTGCAGTTAAATGCAGAGTGGCATGACGCTTGTCGCCAACCGCGTAGTTTTGGTTGTGAATTGGCTGGGTAGGGATCGGCTGGAATATATTACTACTGCTATGTGGCTCCTAAACACGTTCAGTTAATTTTATACAGCTGCGCCGCTGCAAAAGCGCCACGCCATAAACCAATAGCTCTTCATTTGCAATTCAGACTATTGGGCAATGTTACTTACCGGAAGAACGTACGCGTACCGTACGTACAGTAGGCCTACGTTATCGAATATAGATCTAATAACGTACGCGTGCCGTACGCGTACGTTAAAAATGATCAGTTTAGCTCTACGGTAGGCCCTATTAGTCTCCCAGAACGCAGGCCTAATTATTTACGAACGGTCCCGAAATTTCGTATTACCACTTCAATGACCACTGGCACTGACCATCCTATAAAGTGTGCCGTGAAATCTGAATTTTCTTATTATTACACATTAAACAGAATTTAAAAGTTTAAAAGTAGAGATCATTGAACGGCTGATGTAATGGTTAAAATTGTTTACGACCGCCAATCACCAACTATTATATTAATTGACTTTTCTTGTGCATAATGTTATGCATTTTATTGTCGTGAACTGATGTCAACGTGCGCCAACGTGCGGCATAAGAACGCATGCGTAGGCTAGCGTAGGCTACCACGTCCCACGTGGTCGAAGGTTTGTCTTTGCGACTATAGGCCTACTCGCTTTTATAATTCGGCCTCTCAGGCATGGTTAGCAGCGCCCGTGTGCAGCATCAGTAGGGAGCATCAGTAGGCAGCAGCAGTAGGGAGGTCTGCGTACGGCCTCTCATCGGGTTTCGCCCCATGCAGGCCTTAGGCAGCATCAGTGACAGTCCATACATCCCACAGAGTTTATTGTACGACGGACACACAGATGTGCGAAACTATATCTTATCTTATCTTATCTTATCTGAACGTTTATAAAGCGCCTCTCTCAGCAGGGCTATACAGAAGCGCTCTCAACGTGACAGGCCCGTAAACAAGTAAGTCTTTAGGCAGCGAAGAGAAGCAGGTGTGATCCCCTCTAGAATCCTACTACGGACTGCAGGAGGAAGGTCATTCCATAGTGACGGACCCACTACAGCGAAGGCCCGATGCTGGGTCAGGTAAGTCCGCGATCGAGGGACAAAGAGGTCAAGTCGGACGGAGGAACGAAGAGGACGAGGTGAGCGAGCAGAGAGTGGTTTACACATCAAGTCACAGAGATATTTAGGCGCTAGACCCTGCTAGGACTTGGTTACTAAGAGCAAGACCTTAAATCTGATCCTAGACGCCACAGAAAGCCAATAAAGTTCATTGGTCATGTAAGTGGAGATATATGCGAGTAACGAGGGAGACGTGCAATAAGTCTGGCTGCAGCATTCAAGACCGACTGCAATGAGGACAGACGCGTCTTTGGAAGTCCGATTAGAACCGAGTTACAATAGTCGATGCGTGTACACACAAAGGCGTGCACCATAGTCGTAAAGACAGTGGTGGATACTGACCTCCTAATGGCTCTAAGACGCCTTAGTTGGTAGTAACAGAAGCGGGTCAGCAGTGTTAGGTGCTCAGTGAACGTTAAGGCACTGTCAAGCGTGACACCCAGATCACGGACACTAGAGGAGAATGTGAAGTCAGGAAATAGTGAGGCCAGTAGCTGGAGGTCAAGTTTTGACAATTGCTTTTTGGTTCCAAACCAAATCAATTGGGTTTTTGAGGGATTAAGGCTAAGTCTATTAGCCATCATCCAGAGGTGGAGATACCGTGCTAATGACTCCACCCTACCCACCATAGAGATCTGCTCAGTCGCTGAGCCATGTACTAGAGCATGAATATCATCAGCATATAGATGACCCGAAGCTAAGTGTTTAACCAAAACAGAAGCGATGTCTGCAGTAAACAGAAGGTATAAAAAGATGTATATAAGACTAGTATATTTGCCCGTCATAATTATGACGGCAGTGTATTTCGTTGGTTAAAATGCTCTGATCGCCGTCGTCAAGACCGTCGTCAAGACCGCCGTCGTGAAGACGGAGGTACTGACGTCACAAACAGTTTCACAATAGAACAGAAACCGTTTGTGACGTAGCGTCCTACGACGGACACACGCTATATGGATACTATATGTATAGATGAGGGCGGCCTGGATAAGCTGCAGGCACCTTCATTATCTTCCATAGTTCAAACATTACATTAATATTTGCTAATTTGATTTTTAATGATGTAAGTGCTGATCTGATGGTAAATGATTAAAATCAACCTTTCTCCTCATCTGCCTATCCAAGGTCAACGTCACGTTGGCAGTACCCACGACACTCTCACTCCCTCGATGACGAAGTGGGGGAAGGAAGACTCAACTCGAAAGCGACCCGACGGGGTCAACGGAGATCGGTTACACCGTCGAGGACCTGCAGACGTGACTTGAATGTTCTATGTAGATGTTCGGGTAAACGTAGTTAGAAGTACTACACTTTGAAAACTTAATTGTGACCTGCGTTGTCTTGGTCTTTTGATAGGTCATCGGTATGGCTCAATGAGTAAAGTAGCTAAGTCAGGTCTCACAGAGGACGTCCTGGCAGACGTCATCAGTTACACAAGCCTGGCAGTTGCGTTCAAAATATTGCCGAACAGCTGCTTTTTATGACCGAATGCTAACCCCGGTAGAACTTCGATAGGCTAGCGTCCTGAACAATTGCACTTAGCAGCTGCTGAACTGATCGATATGCGTATGTCACGCATGACTTGTTTATGTCATCTACGATTGACTAGCGACATCGATCATCGTTACAATGATATACGGCACAATGTTTTATTTTCGTATACTGAGTGCTATTCAATGATTTGCTCTGCTCTGCCCCTTCTCAGGTCTCAGTTTAACTTATAGACGAACATCAAAGTGCATATATTAGTGGTCTCTTTTAAACTAGACTGTACCAGCAGGCTGATCAATGATGATACCAGACAAGACTGAATTTATGGCACGAATAAAATCTGGATTGACCTGGATTTGACTGAATTAGACGAGACCAAGAATCGGTTTGTCTTGTACCCGTAAAGAAAGCTGATATGAAATTAGTTCAATAATATTCATTCATATCATTCTGGAAATGTACATAGCGTCTCTTCAAGAGACCCACTCAGAGGCGCTCCCAGCCCAGCCACGGTTAAAAAGAGAGGATTTGAAGAGTCGGTATACAGAAAGCAGGTGAGTTATTCCAGGAAGCAGCGTAAGGCGATCGGAAGTCCATTCCAGGTAGACGGGCCAACAATCGAGAAGGCTCGGCGTTGTCTGACTACGGAACGGGCCCGAGGGATCAAAAGCTCCCCTTAGACCACAGCGCATGGCTCTGCGACAGGCTAAGTCAGAAATCGGGCGACAGAGTTCACAGAGCTAGGGCGGGGCACTGCCGAAGAGATACCGCCAAACTATAGTGCTGCTATCCTATAGGAGATGCCTTTGAGGCAGGAAGCCAGTGCAGGACGTCACGCATGAGACCGGAGCGTATGTTGGAATGCGACCAATAAGTCGAGCAGCAGAACGAAGGACTCGGTCGAGTCGTCCTACTAGGCCCTTGGAGAGATTAAAATACTGATCAATGCTTCAGTGGCGTCACTAGGGTTGGTGTCACCCAGTGCGATAGGTCATGGAGTCGCCCCCATCGACCTCCCCACGATAAATGTTTTTGTTGTTATCTGTTATTGTTATTTAAAAATAGTAAATTTATGCTGAAACTCTGCACAACATTTCCTAGACAGTTATTTTGTCATTTTGGTGTCACCTCCCACCCGGTGCGGCCCGCCCCCACTCGCACCCACCTGGTAACGCCACTGCAGTGCTTACTTAAGCGATCATTGATACATTTTAAATGGACTGTTATTTAACCTATCCAAAATTGAGTTTATCTTTGGTACTACAAAGCAATTTAAGTCGCTGAATTCTATGCACTTGAACCATTATTCTGCTATTTATTTATTTTATTTATTCCGGATATTTCTATAGCGCCTCTCGAAGTCTACTACTACTCAGAGGCGCTCCCGACTACAGCATTTGATACTGTGCCGGAATTTTCACGCCGAAGCGCCACGAGCAATTGCGACTGAAGGACTTGCCCAAGGTCCGTACGCAGCGGATAGAGTGGGATTCGAACCTGCAACCCTCCGATCACAAGGCGCCGAACTTACCACTGAGCCACCACGCCCACTATATCCTACAATTCAGTTGCTCGGTTCGTAATTTGAACGTTGTGATTCATTTTAATTTATCCTTCAATTAACAGATTAATAAGCAGCTCCATATGCCATAAATTTTGACCCTTGCTGGAACAGTGTCTTAGTAAATTAACTTTTAGTTGACCGGCTCTACTCTTATTGTAATGGTTTGCGGTGTGTCAACCCACTGATTGGAAATAAACGAATATATGTTAATATGCAGGTCAGTCCACTCTCACATTCGTGATATTTGAAGGATTATGTGCCTTATTCTTTGTAGGCCCTATGTCTTGGCTTATTTGACAAATGTCCCATCTCTAGCCGTCTTGACTAATGTAACTCGCTTTATAAAGACGTTTCAAAGGTTAAGTTGATGAAGATTCAAAGGGCTTCAACACGCTTTGACCCAGATCGATGGCGAAAACTCCCAAGTATTAACACATAGGCCTATAAAAGAATAACTTTCAAGACAGGCTAATTAATAATTTTCCATAAAGTTATACCTGTCAGCCATCTTATTGTATTCGTCTCATGCAGACTTCCAATCAGGGCTGTAGTGGTAACATTTGAGGTGGGTATACGCTACCGGTGAGCAGCGGCGTCAGTAGGGCTGGTGTGATCCTAAAAGAAATGTGAAGACCTTTTTTTAGGAAATCGTCTAAGAAAAATTTCAGACTTTTTACCAATTCTCTTAAAATTTTCTGACTTTTTACGATTTCGTCTCTGAAAAAGTTGATGACCTTTTTTTAGTCATTCGCCCTAAAACCTTTCAAAACCTCTCTTTTTTCTTTTTTCTCAAAATTTTTATTGCTCAGTGGCTTTACGGTCTCTGCAGAGGTAAGTATACGCTGTATACCCGCGTATACCCTCGTCTAGACCCCTCCGTATACGCTCTCAAATTTCTCTAGAGGTGAGTATACGCTGTATACCCGCGTATACCCTCGACTACATCCCTGCTTCCAATACCTGTATTCATTCGATTAGGGCTTTCGAACTGTATCACTCTGAACATATATAACGAGGAGTAGGGGCTACAAAGATGGCTCTCGGTAAGCGTGCTATTTCCGTTGCTGGCCCAACCTTCTGAAAGTCTCCGGGGCAGACGTTCGCTCTGCGCAGTCTGTATTGGCTTTAAGAACTCGACTAAAGCCCTTTGCTTCCTGGACTTATTTCCTACGTTGGATCTATCCGTGTCTTCTCGGATTTTCCTCCTAGTTTTAGACCAGACTTCGGCCTACCCTTGCTTGTAGTATGGACAACGATTGCTAAATAAATAGCGATCATCGACTGACACTTTGAGCATTATAGGTGTGGTTCTATAGCAGTTTCTGAATTATTACAGTTCTTGGGTTGATTATTATTATTTTATTATTTTTGTATCTGAGGTACATGTAATCCCTCAGGATTTAAAAAATAGGGAATGGCTAGTCTTCGTTGTTATTATTATTATTATTATTATTATTAAATAAATAAATAAATAAACAAATGATTATGACCAGTGCTTTTTTCTAGAAAAAAGGTTCCGGAGCTGAACAATAGGTTCCGGCACTGACCAATTATGGAAGGACTAAAATCCCGAGATAAACGGGATTGGGGTTAGGAGGGGGTCTCAATAAACACTGAAAACAGTTCACAACACTGAAATTAATTAAAGATAACTAAATTATTGTTTTATTATTAAAATAAATTATTTTTTAATAATTGAAAAAAGATGCCGGTTGAAAAAAGCACTGATTATGACAGTAAGTCTATAGGTTAAAAAATCATAAACTCGTTCTGTTTTCTTCCATTTTGTCTTCAGGTAACGAAATTTTTTCACCGCGAAATGTTTCTTGATCGACATATATCAAGATTTTGCTTGTTGATGCTATCTGGAGTTTCCTTGACACTTCTAGCAATCGTGCATAATAAACTAACCCTCCCTTTCTATTCTCGATTTTTGAAGGAATTTTTGGACGAAACTATGAACTGTGGAGGCAAACACTATAGCCTTGAAACAATTACTCATCCATTTCGAACAATTGTTGTCGGTGCAAATGGTGATATTCTGACACGGATATGTTTTTTCAATACGGCCCTTGAGCGCCTTAGAGTGCAGGAACTGGGATTGGAAACGCTTTCCCATGTGAACTACAGTAACTGGAACATTAATAACTGGACCATTAGTTCACCAGATCGGATACAGGTTTTGTACGAATGGAGCGATAATTTTCTGCAAGCGTTGACCAACTATTCTCAAATCAAAACCGTTATTTTGCCGTGGAAACAGCAGATACCGAACGAGGAATGGAGTTCGCTAAACGACTCAACGAATTTGCTGATCCAGGATTACTACCTTTCAACAGCTTCGGATCCTCTGTGTACCTGGATAGAAACGCCTGGAAAAGTCAACTACGCCTTCGACATGATAACCAACTGGACCTGCAATCGTGACATCGCACGGACTCTCGTTCCCGTCTCGGTTTCTTTCTTGGCACTCAACGCGAAAGCTCCGTACAAGGATTATTATCTTCCTTCGGCTTTTCCCGACTATTTTCATACCCGTCCACCGTTCTCCGTGTTCCACCTGCACATAATTCAACACGGAATCATCAACAAAGTCGGCGACGTGTTCAGCGGAAATCTGAAAATCGTTCCTTACGGGTGCTTTCCCATCTTAGCCTTGAATCCACCCACCACGAACGTCCAGAACATTCCATTCCACAAGGAGATCCTGGTCATCGCTCAACACCACGGTGATGAGATGTACCACCGAATGAGTGAGGTGATGCCGCGCGTCGCACTTTTCGTTGACTTTCTCCGACGCAATCCCTCCATCTCCGTCTTTACCCTGGAGAATAAAGGTCTTCTCCCGGAGCTTCTCGGTCTTCTCGGTATCGGCCGAGAGCGTATAGTAACCGGAGAATGCCGTGCTCGCTTGGTCTATCTCCCGCGAACGTCAATGTGCTGTTTACCGAATTTTATCGAGACCCAGGTACTATCGAAACACTTCCGTAAATACATCCGCGAAAACTTCCCAACGCAGCCGCGCGACAAGATCGTCGTGATTCGGAGATCGCACTACAGACGATTCCGCGACCAGGACGCAATCGAGCAAGTCGTCGAGGCTGCGGCCAGGACCTTCAACCTCAGCTTTGCCGTCTATCAGGACAAACCTTCGCCGTCCCTGAACGATACAATGATCATGTTCAACTCGGCCGTTGTTGTGGTAGGTCCTCACGGCGCCGGACTGTCAAACGTCGTCTTCTCGGAGCCCGGGACGTTCGTCATCGAAGGCGTCTGTAATCTTCCGCACGCAAACCTCTTCTTCCAGAGAACGTCTCTTGTACTGGGGCACCGATGGCACGGGATCCCGGCGACTGACGGGTGCGTTGGAGGTGTTTTCGGAGTCGTCGGAGTTTCACCATCGGCAATCAATTCTACTCTATTTGCATATCTAAAACTGATACAGTAATATTATCGAAGTCTCACATATCGCAGTGAATCCAAGTTACTCTGCGAGTAGGCCTATACTTTGTACTGCAGCAGTCTGGCAGTTTACGCCATTGCAATGAACTATATATAGGCCCTAGGTCCTACATACGCCATTTGCCTATGTTGAATCGTTATCGTAATCTCGAGATTTCTACAGCGCCCAAGGCTGAAAACTCGCGAGAACAAGCATATCGGCCCTACAGACAGCAGACGCTCAGTCAAACAAAAGCGACCAAAGGGTTCCATGTCATGATCCAAACGGTTAGGCAGACGGACAGTCGGAGTCTGTCGGACGGATGGATCGATCATGGTGGATGTTCATACGTAGGAGCGTTCTTGGCTTTGATGATGCTTGTCATTATAGCGGCGAGAGGGATAAGGGCTAGAGGAGGCATTGGGTAGGATTCGTTGACAACAGGAGTGTTCAGATTGCAAGATGTACAGTTTTCATCAATTCGTAGCATGGATCAGATAATTGTCATGGTGGATGTTCATACATAGGAGCGAACTTGGCTTTACCCCTTTGTACACAAATAGAACGATTCGCCAATGGACTCGTTCTTCCAAAACTAGAGTTAAGGCTGATTTGCAAAGGGCGATATGAAAGAGAAAACACATGACTGATCCACATAGGAAAACCGAAAAAATGATCAATGTAGTGTAAATGTAAATCTCCGAAATTTCTCAGCGCCACACAAATGCCACGTCAGGAGACCAGTTTAATCACCGGCGCTATATCAAATCAAGTCCGCAATAGCCAGGCTGCCTTGTCCGTTCTTGTGCCTGGTCAGATGCATGGTGTGTCCCCCAACTCTTAAAGGTGGGAGGAGGGTCTTGTCTCCTCGACCCACCCTCACCCACCGGATCGCCGCCCATGGTTACACGCACAAGTAGGGCCTAATTATAATTAAATAGTAATTAGTAACTTGTATTGCCCCGGTGTCTAATGCACACGGCATCAACCGAAGGCACACCAGCCGTAATCAGTTGAATATCAAGAGTGAGCAGAGCCCACAGACACAGGGAGAGAGTTCCAAGAAGTAGGTCCAGCAACAGAAAGAGCTCGTTCACTAAGAACAGTAGGGGCCTATGACCAGAGGCGCCCTTGTAGCGGTATATATATATATATATATATATATATATATACATATATATACACCAAGATACTTAAAATAGATCCTACCTCATAAAAGCGCTGCGCCGGCGTAATCTCCACGGTAGAAGAGCGTAACGATAATCTACTCAGTTGATACAACACTGGAACACAGAGCTCCTTTACATTCTCCCCAGAGGCGTATACAGCGTGTTACCTTTAGATTTTACCTTTATCGACAACGCCCCTGAGAATTTTTGTAAAGATCTTGAAAACAAGGGTGATACCCTGACCTCTTGCCTTTATCTGATGAATTTCTATAGACAAAAATGTATCCCTATATTTTTACTTATACAAGTATAAATATATATATATATATATATATATATATATATATACAAATAAAAATGTACAATTAGAGATATAATTTTATATATATATACAAATAAAAATGTACATATAGAGAGATATATATATCTACAGACGCAGCTTTAAGCCCAATGCATAGCGTTAGCTTTCTAAAGTACCACTTGCGTTTGTTAATTGCTATCGATTAATGCCGGTGATTAAACAAAGTGGGAAACGAACAAACGATGACAGAAGGCAAGAGCGCAGAGGGACGGATGTAGGAACAGAGGAATGGTCGAGGGACTCAAGGTATAGGAAAGACTGTATACATGAAGAGACTGACGAAGAAACAGAGGTATAGGCCTACAGAGAAGACATGTAGATATATTCGATTACATTCAAGAGCATGTATACACGAAGAGACAGACGAAGAAACAGAGGTTTAAGCCTACAGAGTAGTCTGAGAGAACTAGACAGAGACAGAGACAGATCTATACTGAGAGAAACATACTATGTAATAAACACAGAGACAGGGACACAGCGGAGTCAGAGACATGTAGATAGAAGCAACAGCATGCAGGAACACACAGACAGATTCAGAGACATTATAGGCCTACACAAAGAGAAAAGCAGAAGAAAACAGACATAGACGGAATGCTAAGCGGCCAATAGATTACGTCTTCAAAAGCGTCGTGCTGTTAAGGATCGAAACTACTTTGTCAGTGTCAATTTTCGTCATCGATTATTAGGCAATCAAGATTGTAGTCCATGCGCTAGCCTATAGAGACAATTCACGTGTTGCCGCCTACGCGTACGTATAACGTATATATACACTGTGAACGGAAAAAAACCATACCTCTACCATAAATAGGGAAATTAACACCAAATATTGAAAATGTTATTGAGCTTAAAACTATTTTATTCCAAACTATAATCTCAGATAATAATGCGCTAAAGCAGTTAAAAATTGACGTGCCCGTGACGTCATTTGTAATAAAACATCCGTTACAAAATGGCGTTCAGTGAAGAGGATAGAATCGTAATACAATATTTACGCCAGAATCAGAATTACAGTGCAAAACGTTTTCTTAGGGAATTTCCGGGTAAAGCATGGAAACTTGGTGGACTACAGTACCTTCTGCAAAAGATTGATAGAACTGGTTCATGCAAGCGTCAAGTGGGCAGCGGTAGACCTCGTACTGCAAGAAATAACGAAAACATCCAACAGGTGCAAGATCTTGTGTTGAGTCAAGAAGACAGGCCACAAACTCATCTCACACAAAGAGAAATAGCACGAGAGGTAGGCATTTCTCAAACGTCTGTGAATGAAATTGTGAAGATTGATCTTCGTTTAAAATGTTTTAAGAAACGAAGAGCGACTGAACTTACGGAGGCCAACAAACAGGCACGGCTTGAGCGATCAAGGCAGTTGTTGATTCGCTATCCTGCTAACTTAGTACATTTCATTTGGTTCACCGACGAAAAGCTGTTCACTGTTGCTTCACCTTCAAATAGTCAAAATGATCGCCTGTATGCTGCCCTCGGAACACTGAAGAAAAACATCCCTGCGAGTCGATTGCTACGCACACGCTCGACATTCAGCAAGACAGTAATGGTTTCGGTCGGTGTGTCGGCGCTTGGCAGAACAGCGATACACTTCGTGGAACCTGGGGTTAAAATTAATGGTGCGTACTACCGTGATGTTTTGTTGCTGCAGAAATTGCTACCAGATATCCGAGAGTTGTCTGAATATTATACGTTTCAACAGGATGGTGCTCCGGCACACCGAGCTCGCGATACTGTTGAACTTCTTACAAACGAAACTCCAGATTTCATACCCCCTACACTTTGGCCTCCAAATAGCCCGGACCTTAATCCCGTGGACTACAAAATCTGGGGTGTGATGCAAGAAAAAGTTTACAAGACAAAGGTGCGCGATGTCGGAGAACTGCGTGAACGTATAACTCAGGCATGGGATGAATTTGATCAAGCTGTAATCGATTCAGCAATTAGTCAGTGGCGAGCGCGTCTTTGTGCGTGTGTTGAGGCCAAAGGAGGACATTTTGAACACACATTATAACTAAAAAATAATAGTCATGTGATTCATATCCTTTAAACTGAAGTTCCACCACGTTTTATTAAAATATGCAAATTATTACACAAATTATCGTAGTAATAAGAGAGGTATGGTTTTTTTCCGTTCACAGTGTATTATATCGATCTATTAATACTGTAGTACTTTGTTGTCCACAACGACAGTTGATCTTCATAAGTAGCAACAGAGAAAGGTTTGGACCATTCACATTTTACCTGTGGTTCTAAAGATGTGTCAAGAGCAGCGTGGGTGAGTATTTGTTAACGTCTTCGCATGGTGTGTTATTACCAGGGTGGACTAGAAACCAAGCAGGTGAGAGAACACTAATAAAAGAATACTGAGCGGACTAGAAAGCGTGCAGGTGAAAGACTTCAAGTGTATTAGCGGACATGCCGGTGAAGAGGTTGGTCTCGGCTATCTGCAGCTTTTCACACAGCATTCAGATTTTACCTTTTTAAAGACCGCAGTTGGTTAGAAGGGTAACTGTTTGTTTGATGGCGTTGAATTGGGTTACATTTTCATCATGGTGATGCGACCAAACGGAAATATTTAGTTGAATATCCAGGTAAGCCTATGCTATTCATACACCTTTTGTCAGTTTATCAGAAGGAGTAATGAAGAAAGAAGATTGAAATATAGGAAATAAACATTGCACTGATTCTTAAACCAACCAACAAAGTATCTGTAGACAGCAACACAGTGGCGTCACTAGGGTTGGTGTCACCCAGTGCGGCATGTCATTGAGTCACCCTCATGGACCTCCCCCACGAAAACTGTTTTTTGTTGTTATCTGTTATTGTTATTTAAAAATAATAAATTTATGCTGAAACTCTACACAACATTTCTAGACAGTCATTTTGGTGTCACCCCCCCCACTTTGAAGGCGTCACGCGGTGCGGCGCGCACCCACCTAGCAGTGTTTCATTTAGTCCCCCTCTTCTGGGAGGGGAAAAGTTTCGGACTTTTCCAAATTTCATCATAAAAAAAAGTTGATGACCTTTTTTTAGTCCTTCGTCCGATTTTGTACACTTTTCCTACAGCAATTACTCTCTCAAAAAAGTTGATGACCTTTTTCAGGAATTCATCTCTCTGGGGGGGGGGGACATGCATACACATGTATCCTGGGGGGATTTTCCTCCCCTAAAGGTCTCTGCATTATAATATTGCTGGCCTCTGGGGGGGAAACATGGATCCTGGTGGGACATTTCCCCCTCCAAAGTCGTCTAGATTAAACACTGCCCACCTAGTGACGCAAATGCAACAACTGGCTAAAGGCAACATACAGATCATCACTGACAACATCATATGACATAGGGGCCTACATGTATACAAGACTATTAATGACTTGAATATTTACAACCTTTAAGTGTGCCCTAATTAATTATGTATCAAGTGACCTAGATAATTATACTTGAAGGGGTTTATTAGATTTACTTAGCATAATATATATAGCTTTCATGCATTTCACTTCTGTTGCATATGTATCGATAGTTGACCAGTTAGAATTAAGAATTGCTAATTCTGTAAGCTTAAACGCAAAACGTCGGAACGAACCTTGCCCTCCCAAATGACTGACGCACACAGGCGGCGGAGCAGTGTCATCTTATAGCGATCTGTAATTAGCCGGGAAACGATCCTAAAACAAGACTCGATCTTAACCTGGGCTATGCAGGATAGAGTCGGACTGGAAACATTTTGGGGCCTTGCCATTTCAATCATGCAAGGGGACCCAAGCTTTGGGAGTTTACATATTTAGAATATTTGTGTACTGACATATAATTAATTCCTTTCGGCCCTAGTTGCCCCCTGCGTGTGTCACGTGACATGATTGGCCAGTCAGCCACTGATGCAAGACAAAGTCCATCCAAATTCAGAGGGCAAGAGTTTACACCATTGTTGCAGTTGAATGCAGAGTAGTATGACGCTTGTCGCCAACCGCGTTGTTTTGGTTGTGAATTGGCTGGGTAGGGATCGGCTGGAATATATTACTACTGCTATGTGGCGCCTAAACACGTTCAGTTAATTTTTTACAGCTGCGCCGCTGCAAAAGCGCCGCGCCATATATACCAATATTAGCTCTGTTCATTTACAACGCAGACTATTGGGCATATGCAACATGACTGATTTTAAAACATCAATCAATTTGCAATCAGATAATTCTCGTGGTGATTTTGAATTGGCTATGGGTTGGGATATTAGTCAATTTGTTAAGAAGAATACTTCGTAAAGAGGGGCCAGAATATTTAATGATCAATTGTTTCAACCTAGTAGGCCTACGGGCAGTGTCACTGCGGTATTTCGATGAGCTCCACCGTTATCGTCGTGCACATTAATTAGCACCCGCGCAAAAGTAGTTATCGAAATTATTGCTGATACCGAATTCTGCGAATAATAAAGAAACCAGTCTGAAGTTAGGTTATATCTAGCAACCGCGTACAGTAGGCCCAGGGCTGTAGTGTAAAACTAGAGGTGAGTACATGCTACCGGTAAGTTTTCCGAAACTAATTAGAGGTGAGTACATACTATACCGGTAAGTTTTCCGAAACAAATGAGAGGTGAGTACAAATATTTTGTGAGGTGAGTTTACGGTCTCTAGAGGCCAGTACACGTTGTATACTCGCGTATGCCCTCGACTACAGCCTTGAGTAGGCCTAATATACTTAACATTTTGAATACAGATTTAGTACTGTTAGAACAATGCAAATTATATTATAGCATAATTCTGGTGTTACTTTCTTGCAATAGAGTGAAGAAGAAGCTTCATATTCAAGTAAGATTTTTTCATTTGAATAGCATGTCCAACAGGAAATGATGTTAGTTCATTCCCATCATGTAGTAATACGTACTGCCCTTAAATTTAGCTTTGAAGAGTCAATGAAGATCGAGTCCCCGCTCTTCAAGTTTGTGCTTAATATTGAGTGATATCATTAATGCGACAAGAATGAAGCTAAGGTTCTTTGGACATGTTATGCGATCTGATGGTCTGGAGAAGGAAATGATGCTGGCGTGCGGTGAGGGGAGGAGAAGACTGGGTCGCCCAAGGAGGAGATGGATGGATGAGATACAAGATGTAACTGGCATGAATTTGGCGGAATTGAGAGACTTGTCATCGAATAGGAGACGGTGGAGTGTGTTCACCAGGACGATCGCTAGAGCTCCACGAGCTGACAGCACAAGGTGACAAGGTGATATCATTAAACCATTGATTTCATGACAGAATACAAGGTCAGTTTCCATAGTGAAGAGTTAAGTCCCTCTGATGGTCACGGTATACTGAGATTTCACATTTTCCTCAAGTATAGATTCCATTGTTGTAGTTTGGGGGCCAAAATTTCTGCCATATTCTTGACAAATCTAGGTCTCTGATCAGATCGCTCAATTCATTCTGCGTAGGCCCTAATCCTGGGTGACTTAGCAGAGGAAAATTAGGAGCAAAATCAGGATCTTTAGATGTTGAGAACACCGACTTATCTCGGTTATCGTCTGAATTCTTCCTTCAGGTTCCAGTGAATATTCTGCTGGAGGCTCAGGAATGGGAAACCTTCTCCATGAGGTACTGGGCGAGAATTGTAGACGGTAAATTGACATCCATTTCTTCTTCTTTGAGATTTCCCGCTGAAAGGGTGGCATCAAACAAAAAGACTATAGTCGGAAGATGGGTTAATCGTAATGCACAAAATATTTGCAAGGCTGAAGCTTGTCATAAGACTTCCCTGTAGCAGAAACTAGAACGAACTACCGGTGCCTCAGAGTTGTGGCCGTAGTTCCAGAGTTACGAGATATAGAATGGTGGTGAATAGAACGCCTGTAGTAAAAATGCACAGACGGCGATGCATGGGTCGCAGATTGGGTTGAGCGTTCGGTTTCCACCGCGGATGGTACGGGTTCGACCCTCCCCCTAGGCTGCCACTGTGTAGGGACCTTGAGCAATTTCTAAGCCAGCAATATTACGATCTTGTCGGTTAGGCATGCATACACACTGGTATGTGAACGAATTCTGTTCCTAGAAAGGCCATCCTCAGGATATTGTCCAACCGGCGACTGCGGAAGTGCAAGTGTCGGATGATTTGGATCCCGTGACAGAGCTCAACATTGTTGCCTGCTTTAAATTTTGCGCCGTAGCCTTTATTCGGATGACGTATGTAACAACCTGGGAAAAATGTTACCCAGCGTATCTCAGGAACTACAAATGATAGAGAAGTGCTTGTTGAGCCATTAGGGCTTTCGTGTTTGAAAAAGTAAAATAAAACTTTTTCTAACATTTTAGGTCTTTAGGACAATCGGACGACTTTGCTTTTTAAGGTCGATTGACCTCCTTTCTCAAATACTGATACCTCAGTATCTGTGGGGGATAAATAGAAGTTCTCGGTCCCAGAATGCTTCTCTGATTGTAGTGATATAAATTGTCACTTTAAACGTTACGATGTCATATGTTCCGCATGAAGTAATTACCAGAGGCTGTCAGAATATATTGTGCGAAATCCTATCACCAAAGACCATGTAGCATTAAACCTATTTCATCCTCGTTTTGTAACAATACTTTAAGTGAAACAATTGATACAACTGTGACTGCAAACTTGACGTCGTGTCACACGGTGGCACGCAAGAGTTTCCTCGTGAAACACAAACTGTTTTGTAGGCAAAGCATATTACGGAAAAGTTCCCGAAAAAATTTATAATATCTCTCTCCGTTTAAAAGTTAAGCGTGTAAAACCGCTCGGTTGGAGCGTGGAGGTTCAGGAAGCGACGAATCCTGAATCTTCTTGGAAAGAACGGAAACTATGAACAAAGATGTTACGGAAGACCATTCTACATAGGACGCATGGAAGGGGGGTGATGTAGGTGGCTCTAAGTTATGTCCAGAGCGTGATAGCCAAAAAGCCACTAGACTCAATTCTGGTTGTAAGAAACACCTGACGAAATTAAAGCGATCGAGTGAAATTGCTGAAAATTGAACGGTTGGTTCACATGTTCGGATACTTTGCCGATTTGGTATCAGTGTCATGCTATCGCACTCAGTAGCAAGCTATACCCCGACTGCGACGTGATAGTCTCCTGCCATTAACAACCTCTCTTTTGTAGGCTACTTATCGACTTAACTCCTGTACTTGATGACTTGACCTCCATGCATCTCCTGTACTCATTGATCTGTCTCTTGTCTCTAACAACCAACCTCCCTCCTTACTATCCTTTCTCCTCGACTGCCTATACAAGGTCAACGTAACGTTGGCAGTACCGACGACACTCTCATTCTGTCGATGATGAAGCGGGGGAAGGAAGACTCAACTCGGAAACGACCCGACGGGGTCAACGGAGATCGGTTACACCTTCGAGCAGACGTGACTTGAATTTTCTATGTAGATGTTCGGGCTAACGTATAGTTAGAAGTACTACACTTTGAAAACTGAATTGTGACCTGCGTTGTCTTAGTCTTTTGATAGGTCATATAGGTATGGCTCGTGAATAAAGTACTTACGTCAGATCTCACAGAGGACGTCCTGGTAGACTTCATCAATTACACAAGCCTGGCAGTTGCGTTCAAAATATTGCCGAACAGCTGCTTTTTATGACCGAATGCTAATCCCGATAGAACTTTGATAGGCCAGTGTTGCTGAATAATTGCACTTGCCAGCTGCTGAACTGATCGATATGCGCATGCCACGCATGACTTGTTTATGTCATCTACTGTGTCACGCATGACTTGTTTATGTCATCTACGATTGACTAGCGACATCGATCATCGGGACAATGATATACGGCACAATGTTTTATTTTCGTATACTGAGTGCTATGCAATGATTTACTCTGCTCTGCCCCTCTCATGCGGACTTCCAATAGTCTACCTGTATTCATTCGACTAGGGCTTCCGAACTGTATCACTCTGAACACAACGAGGAGTACAAAGATGGCTGTCGGTAAGCGTGCTATTTCCGTTGCTGGCCCAAACTTCTGAGTCTCTGGGGCAGATGTTCGCTCTGCGCAGTCTGTGTTGGCTTTAAGAGCTCGACCAAAACCCTTAGGTTTCTGGACTTATTTGAAGTTATTTCCCATGTTGGATCTATTCGTGTCTTTTCGGATTTCTCTCCTAGTTTTAGATCAGACTTGGGCCCCTACCCTTGCTTTTTAGTATGGACAAATATTGCTTAATAGGCCTAGCGATCATCGACTGACACACTTCGAGCACTACAGGTGTGGTTATATAGCAGTTTCTGAATTATTACAGTTCTTGGGTTGATTATTATTATTTAATTATATTTGTACCTGAGGTACATGTAATCCCTCAGGATCTAAAAAAGGGAAGCCAGTCTTTGTTATTATTATTATTATTATTATTATTATTATTATTATTATTATTATTATTATTATTATTATTATTATTATTATTATTATTATTAGGGCTGTACCTAATAGGTAATTGTCACTATTCGGCCGAATACGAATAATTGAACCAACTATTCGGCCGAATACGAATACGAATAGTGTACGTACAAAATAGGTCTGCCGACAACATTCAAAATTTCAAATGTAAGCAAAAGTTTCACTTCAGAATATTTAATACATGAACTAAAAGTAAACAGTTAACTACATGCAAAGCTCGAGGGTACGTACCATACGTATTCTATTTTTTGAAAGGTACGTACGTTTTTTAACGTACCCTATTTTAGGGTACGTAAACAATACAAAAATACGTTAAACACGTCATTGCTCATTATAAAAATGTTCAATTTAATTTAAGCAAACAATCACAACCCAGTATACAGCGTAGTAAATTGCTGCAATTCTATATTGTAGGTCTATGTTTATCCAGCATACATTCCACTTAATGCACTAATGTCAGTCAGTCGGCTCAGTTCTGCTGCAGCACTTCAAAGTCCAACTCCAAGTAATAGGTTGAACAGTTGAACAACTGCTACTTGACTTAATGTACACTAATCTGAACTGCTACTCCTAGAATCTGACTCGGAATCGTCAGTCTCACCGTCAGTGTCATCGGGCAAGTACCGGTTTCAATGACGCATACTGTTGACGTCAGATCATACGTAGGCTATGGGTCGCCGAGTAAACCATAAATGAAATTTTCGTTTATGATACGTACCATACGCGTATTGTATTTTTTGAAAGGTACGTACGTATTTTAACGTATTCTATTTTAGGGTACGCGTACCCTCGAGCTTTGACTACATGTAATTTTTGCATCCTTCTGCCAGTCTGTGTAAACTAGGAATGGAACTAATTTAAACTAAACTTAGAAATTGTCACTTACTTAACGTTCACTCCACTCGCTGTAGCAGCAACATATGCAGAAACAGATGTCACGTGACCACTATTCGCATTCGGTCCGACCGCTACTATTCGGCCGAATACCGAATACCATTTTGGCCCACTATTCGGCCCCGAAGCGAATACGAAACGAATATTCGGTACAGCCCTAATTATTATTATTATTATTGTTATTATTATTATTATTATTATAGTTATCATTATTATAATTATTATTATTGTTATTATTATTACATTGTTATATTACATTACATTATTATTATTATTATTATTATTATTATTATTATTATTACTATTATTATTATTATTATTATTAAATAAATGATTATGACAGTAAGGCTATAGGTTATAAATCCTTGCGTTACAAAATCATAAACGCGATCTGTTTTGCCATTTTGTCTTCAGGTAATGAATTTTTTCCATCGCGAAATGTTTCTTGATCAACATTCATCAAAACTTCGCTTGTTCATGATATCTGCAGCGTCTTTGATACTTGTAGCAACCGTGCATTATAAACTGGAGCCGCTGTCTTTCTATCCTCAATTTAAGGATGACACGGCGCAAAATGAATTTTTGGACGAAACTATGAACTGTGGAGGCAAACACTATAGCCTTGAAACAATTACTCATCCATTTCGAGCGATTGTTGTCGGCGCAAATGGTGATATTCTGACACGGATTTGTCTTTTTAACACAGTCCTTGAGAGCATTAGAGTGGAGGAACTAGGATTGGAGATGCTTGCCGATGCGAACTTAACTTGGAACATTAATAGTTGGACCATTAGTTCACCAGATCGGATACAGGTGCTGTACGAATGGAACGATAATTTTCTGCAGGTGTTGACCAACTATTCTCAAATCAAAACCGTTATTTTGCCGTGGAAACAGCAGGTACCGAACGAGGAATGGAGTTCGCTAAACGACTCAACGAATTTGCTGATCCAGGATTACTACCTTTCAACAGCTTCGGATCCTCTGTGTACCTGGATAGAGACGCCTGGAAAAGTCAACTACGCCTTCGACATGATAACCAACTGGACCTGCAATCGCGACATCGCACGGACTCTCGTTCCCGTCTCAGTTTCTTACCTGGCACTCAACGCGAAAGCTCCGTACAAGGATTATTATCTTCCTCCGGCGTTTCCCAACTATTTCCATACCCATCCTCCGTTCTCCGTGTTCCACCTGCACATAATTCAACACGGAATCATCAACAAAGTCGGCGACGTGTTCAGCGGAAACGTGAAAATCGTTCCTTACGGATGCTTTCCCATCTTAGCCTTGAATCCACCCACCACGAACATCCAGAACATTCCATTCCACAAGGAGATCCTCGTCATCGCTCAAAACCACGGCGATGAGATGTACCACCGAATGAGTGAGGTGATGCCGCGCGTCGCACTTTACGTTGACTTTCTCCGACGCAATCCCTCCATCTCCGTCTTTACCCTGGAGAATAAAGGTCTTCTCGTGGAGCTTCTCGGTCTTCTCGGTATCGGCAGAGAGCGTATAGTAACCGGAGAATGCCGTGCTCGCTTGGTCTATCTCCCGCGAACGTCAATGTGCTGTTTACCGAATTTTATCGAGACCCAGGTACTATCGAAACACTTCCGTGAATACATCCGCGAAAACTTCCCAACGCAGCCGCGCGACAAGATCGTCGTGATTCGGAGATCGCACTACAGACGATTCCGCAACCAGGACGCAATCGAGCGAGTCGTCGAGGCTGCGGCCAGGACCTTCAACCTCAGCTTTGCCGTCTATCAGGACAAGCCGTCACCGTCCCTGAACGATACAATGATCATGTTCAACTCGGCCGTTGTTGTAGTAGGACCTCACGGCGCCGGACTGTCAAACGTCGTCTTCTCGGAGCCTGGGACGTTCGTCATCGAAGGCGTCTGTAATCTTCCGCACGCAAACCTCTTCTTCCAGAGAACGTCTCTTGTACTGGGGCACAGATGGCACGGGATCCCAGCGACTGACGGGTGCGTTGGAGGTGTCTTCGGAGTCGTCGGAGTTTCACCATCGGCAATCAATTCTACTCTATTTGCATATCTAAAACTGATACAGTAATGTTATCGAAGTCTCACCTATCGCCGAGAATCCAAGTTACTCTGCGAATACCTTATAAGTATTAATGCAGTAGTCTGGCAGTTTAAGCCACTGCAATAAACTAGGCCCTACGCTATTTGCCTATGTAGAATCGTAATCGTAAACTGGAGATTTCTACCGCCCTCCAGGCTGAAAACTCGCGAGAACAAGCATATACACAGACGCTCAGTCAAACAAAAGCGATGAAACGTTAGGTCAGAACCGGTTCCATGTCATGATCCAAACGGTCAGGCAGGCGGACAGATGGATCGATTATGGTTGATGTTGCCCTTTTGTACACAAGTAGAACGATTCACCAATGAACTCGTTCTTCCAAAACTGGAGTTAAGGCTGATTTGAAAAGGGCGATATGAAAGAGAAAACACATGACTGATCCACATAGGAAAACCAAAAAAATGTTCAATGTAATGTAGATGTAAATCTCCGAAATTTCTCAGCGCCACACAAAAGCCACGTAAGGAGACCAGCTTAATCACCAGCGCTATATCAAATCAAGTCCGCAATATCCAGGCTGCCTTGTCCGTTCCTGTGCCAAGTCAGAGTCCGGGGATGACAAGCAGAGGGGATAGCATGGTGCTACGGTGGTAATATGTGGTGATGATGGTGGTTGTGTGGTGGCGCAAGAATAAAATCAGGATAGGATAGCTTAAAGAGTTCGGTTTTCAATGAAGTGACGTAGATATATGGGCCATCCATTTAGTATACGTGTACGCAGAAATCAGGGAAAATTCGCCCTATCCCCTTCCTGTACGCACGTGTACTTTTGTACACCTCACCTGCGTACGTACGTTTGAAGCACACCCTCCGAATCCATGGGAGATTGTGTCGGACTCGCTGCTGAGCTGCGTGAGAGTTTAACATTAGCAGTCAGAGGTAACCTGGTGGCATGTAAGTGACACCTCTCCAACAGTCCAGCTTCTCTCGGTAGTACTTGTATAACAGCTGAAAAACTTAACTATGGCTCATTTGAAGGCCAATCAATTTGAAGACCAATATACAGAAATTATGTTTTACCCCCCCCCCCCCCCTTTCCTATGCGTACGTACATCATCATCAGTAGCTTCCCCTCCCCAAACGCAAGCATTTGGGTTGCCCCTCCATGCGTACATACTAAATGGATAGCCTCTTACAATAATAACTCCAACATTAAGATGACCATTGGGCGTGACCATTACGCATTGGTGCCTGTCACCGCGACCCGGACTTCCGTTAGTTGCTGTCAGAGAGAAGATAGAGACCAGCCAGAACAGAGACAGAAATCGAGACCGAGCTAATAAAGAGACAAATACAGGGCAGAGAAAGACAAAGCATTAGAAACAAAGTTAGATGAATTTTTAAAGCAAGAAAACTGGAAAAGACAGCATGGTTAACTCAGAGCGCCACCTGAACAGAGACCACCTGGGGTCATCAATGAAGGACGTACGCAAAATATGACCGGTCTTGGAGCCCAAAGCTTCCTTAGTATAGTATTTGTCTCTTTACCCGGTCTTCCTAATAACGCCTATCATCTCTGACATGACGGCTTCGTTAAACAAACGTAGGCTATTAACTACTGTACCGACCATTCCAAGGCGAAGAATGTGGGCGTTTATACCCCAAGATGCACTCTTAAGTAGGCCTAACCAAGACAAGTGAGGGGGATAAATGCACCCAACAACGAAATCACATGAGGTTATATAAGCAGACCAAAACTAGCTTGAGCTCTCTCTATATAAAAAGTGGATATTCCCAGATTGGATCACCACGCGTTCCATGGGCACTACCTGAATTATGTGCAAGGCCCTTGCAGCGGTAGACGGTATACACTATACACCAACGACCTCATGGTCCAGAGGGCGTCCTCAAGGCCCTATCGAGCGGCAGCTAAGTACCGACAGACACCAGCAGGAGTAGGGAATGTAATCCCGGAGCATTCTGTCAATCCCCGGATTACGGGATTAGAAATTAATCAATCCCGGGATTATACTTTATGCAATGAAAAATTTTCCCGCCTATAGCATAAATGTATATTTAATACTGTTACGCGGTTGTGTATTGAAGAGGTTGCATGGTTTTAAGAACGTTGTGACGATGTTTTATAAACACGTAACCTTAAAATAGCGCAAAGTTTAAGCGTTCGTTAGGAGTTATTTACGATAAAATTAATCGCAAGAAGCGTGAAGTGTCAGTAGTAGAATCTCCGAATACTGATGACTCAGAGCATAGCCAGAGGCACTTGACAGCAGCAGGGCTCGGACGATACTTGATTAAGGTTTCGCCACTAACAGGTTGGCCCGCTTGTTTGGTCCTCGGAGACTAATTAACTTGGGGTGGGGTGTTTCTGAGTGGAAAGATCTTGATAGTTGATAGCGATCCCACGGCCGGGAATGAGGTCTGAGAACGACAGGTGACCAGCGCAGCACCGTTGCGGGAGGAATGCACAGCAGCACCTTGATATTAAAGCAGCCAGAGTCAGTCTGTAGTCTGTACTAGGGCTCGTACCCGTCGTTGCAGCTTATCTTCTGTAATTAGCGACCGTTGCCCAAGCCTCAAGGAAGAATTATACAGGGGATCAAGTAATTTTAATCAAAAAATCCGAATCCACGTTTGTCAATCCCGGGATTACGGGATTTAAAAATGTTCCGGGATCCCGGGATTACATTCCCTAAGCAGGAGCTCCTCAGGCACAAAGCCAATTACATGTACAAGTGAAGCACATTTATTCCCAGAAATCAACGATAACTTTGATAATTCAAATTTCTCAAATAAAATCATTTCATACGATATTGAATTGTATAGCATCGTACAAGACAATACGATAGCCTACACTACAAAACAGATAACCTCAGCCAAAAAAATGAGAACAAAGTTTAACCACTTCCCGAAAATTATTCTGCCACAAGAAGCATTTTCTTAGTCTTGGCAAATGAGGGTGGATAGCCAGACCTCACCATCTCATCTTCCCGCCAACAGTATGCAGTCAAAGAACTCGTGTTCACTAGTGTGCACAAGTGGCACAGATATAGCTGCCGAGTGTAGGACATTATCCCCCCCGGACATTATCCCCCGGGGTAGGACATAATCCCCCAGGCTAGGAAATAATAACCTATATTTCACACATATATATATATATCATACATACATAATATATACATACATGCATAATATACATATATACTAGGGACCTGCGAAGCTTCGATATTCGATTCGAAAACGAATCGGGCGGCGGTATTCGATTCGAAAATGATGTTATGATTCGAAAAATTTCGAATATTTTTCGGAAAAATAATTAGCCCTTTGTTGTAATTGTTTACTGGTTGTTGAATTTCTGCGTGCAACGCGGCACACGACGACAGCAAACCCTCAGCAACAGTGAATTGAAAAGGAAATTTCGTGAAGTAGGCCTACCTCTGATTTAGTTCTATGAACTGTACATTTTTCAGGATTCTTACCCTTCACATAGATTTCATGCCCTGAAAATGGTTCCACTGTTTCCAAGCACCTATATTCGCGAATTCGTGAACAGTTCTTCTCAGAGATGAAACTAACAAAATGCAAAAACGGATGCAGACAAACAGATGACAATCTCTCCAATGAACTTCGAATTGGCACTTCGAACATTAAAGCAAACATTCCAGATTTGCAGTCTTGTTGTCAAGACCTTAAACCTCAAGACCAAGACCAAGACCAAGACCTTGAACCTCAAGACCAAGACCAAGACCTTGAACCTCGAGACCAAGACCAAGACCAAGACTTTGAACCTCGAGACCAAGACCAAGACCAAGACCTTGAACCTCAAGACCAAGACCAAGACCAAGACCCAAAAAATCTAAATCAGGTCAAGACTTCTAAAAATTGTAAAGTCGGAATATTCGCTATTTTAATGAAAACATGAGTCTTTTTTATTCAAGCAAATTAACTTTAAATGCAAACTGCAGAGAAATCCGAATTTGTATTCAAAAGTCCTTCATGCAAACTCTTATACCAAATGCCTTTTGTATTTTATAAAAACCAATTCGCTCAGAATTTTCTGACCAAGACGTGCCTGGTGGGCCTCATAAAAATTCCGCCATGTGAAAAAATACGTTCTACAGGTGCTGAAGTCGCTGACACACACAGAGTAGCTTTTCAAGCACTGGATGTAAATGTACAGAAGTGAGTCCTTTTGAAATCTTCCCATGGTTTTTATCATACCGTCTGACACAGAATAACTGTTGCTGCTGACAATGGGTTTTCCTGACCAACATGACTTGTATCCATCCATAGATATTGGTCGTATGATGCAAGCAGGCTTGATACAGAATTCTTGAGTTCTGTTAAATGAATGTTCATATTAACAGCCGGTCTTGGTCTTGGTCTTGCGAGACCAAGACCAAGACTTTGAACCTCAAGACCAAGACCAAGAACCTCAAGACCAAGACCAATATCTTGAACCTCAAGACCAAGACCAAGACTTTTAAAAACGAACTCGAGTGCACTCGAGACCAAGACCTTGGTCTCGAGGACAACAAGACTGCAGATTTGTGTGCTGGGAATAAGTGTCAGATCTCACCTTAATCATTATTATATATTAAATATTGCACATCTAGCAAATGGATGCATTGTACAGACTAGGGAATGTAATCCCGGGATCCCGAATCCCGGGATCCCGGGATCCCGGAACATTTTTCAATCCCGTAATCCCGGGATTGACAAACGTGGAATCCCGTATTTCCGGGATTACAAAAAATTGGGATTTTTGGATTAAATTTGCTTGATCCACTGTATAATTCTTCCTTGAGGCTTGGGCAATGGACGCTAATTACGGCAGATAAACAGCAACGACGGGTACCAGCCCTAGTGCAGACTACAGACTGACTCTGCCTGCCAGAGGCGTCTACCCCCCCCCAAGTTATTGTAGCAACGTCCCTTTCCCTCTGTTCTTCCCCCTCCCCGTTCCTTTCCCCTTAAGATGGTGTCACACACACACTGACAGATCTCCCCTATGTCTTGGATGGAGCATTTGCTCCAAGGTTTCTATGGTGTAGACGCCCCTGCTGGCTACTTTAATATCAGGGTGCTGCAGGCTGCTGTGCACTCCGCTGCAGTACGGCTGCTAGGCCTACTGGTAGGCGAGACTGCTAGGCTGCTACTGCTTGGGTCTTCCCGCAGCGATGCTGCGCTGGTCACCTGTCGTTCTGAGACCTCATTCCCGGCCGTGGGATTGCTATCAAGTATCAAGATCTTTCCACTCAGAAACACCCCACCCCGAGTTAATGAGCCTCCGAATACAAGCTGTTAGTGGAGAAACCTTGATCACGGATCAACCGAGCCCAACTGCTGTCAAGTGCCTCTGCCTATGCTCGGAGTCATCATTAGTGGGTGAATCTACTTTTGACACTTCACGCTTCTTGCGATAATTTTATCGTAAATAACTCCTAACGCACGTTTAAACTTTTCATTTTAAGTTACAAGTTTATAACACATCCCCACAACGTTCTTAATACCATTATATCTTTAATACACAACAACGTTATAGTATTAAATATACATTTATGCTACAGGCGGGAAAATTTTTTATTGCATAAAGTATAATCCCGGGATCCCGGGATCCCGGGATTGATAAATTCCTAATCCCGTAATCCCGGGATTGACAGAATGCTCCGGGATTACATTCCCTAGTACAGACTAACAGTTTTATGTATTTTTTAAACTGAAGAAACTTGAAATATATTTTGTTTTTTTATAGTAGTGTAGAACTGTAGTCATTAGGATAATTATGTTTTCATCATAAAAATTATTTTCATTTATTTTAAACTTGAAGTTTAAACAAATTTTCTCATTTTCTGGAGCAAATTAATCTGCAAAAATTAGCCTGCGATTGGCATACAGCCCCAGAGCTGCCCTTAAATCTTAGGGCGGCCCTCTATTAAAAGAAGTTGCCCATGCATGGCTTAGATGAATGTACACCAAAGTGTGGTTATGCAATTGGTACAATAAAGAATATACTTACTTACTTAACTCAAATTATTTGTGAGTTGTTCTGTTAATTTGCTTAATGTTTAGTTTAATTGATTTTAAACTGCAGAAATGTTATTGAGATAGTGATACTGTGGTACCCCTGTGCTATCACATAGGCTACACACTATTTGAATATCAAAACATGGTTTTGGTACCTGCTGATTCGATTCGAGATTCGAATCGAATCTTAACCCCCGATTCGATTCGAGATTCGACGGAAAATTTATGATTCGCAGGTCCCTAATATATACATACAAACATATATACATACATGCATAATATACATGTATACCTACATATATACATATATACATACATATATACATACATACATGTACATATATACATACATGCATCTATACATACATACATACATATATACATACATGCATAATATACATATATACCTACATATATACATATATACATGCATATATACATACATATATACATACACACATATATACACACACATATACATATATATACATAAATACATACATGCATACATACATAAATACATACATACATATATACATACATATATACATACATACATATATACATACATACATCTATACATACATACATACATATATACATACATACACATATACACATGCATATATACATACATATATACATATATGCATACATATATACATACATAAATACATACATGCATACATACATACATGCATACATACATACATATATACATACATAAATACATACATGCATACATACATACAAGCATACATACATGACGCACACGGGATTATTACACAGAGGGGGATTTTGTCCGGGGGATAATGTCCTAGCTAAAATCGGGGGGGATTCTGTCCGGGGGGATAATGTCCGGGGGGATAATGTCCGTTCCCCATAGCTGCCCTAGTTGGAACTTGAAGCCTGACCTCACGGTTCACAGTCGAGCACAATGACCACTAGGCTATCGCACACCACATCCACATTAAGAAGAAAAGCAGTCGTTAAAGCTAGCCTCATTTAGTATGAAGTGTTAGCAACTTCATTTTTCTCAGCCTCAGCATATAAGGGCCAGTACTCTCCCTTGCCACCTCATCTTCCCAAACAGTGGACGGTCAGTGTACGCATTATAGCGGAGTTGGGTAGGGGTGCTGGTGTAGCAGAAATCTTGAAACAAATTTCTGTCCTTGCAGGGATTTGAACCCTCAACCTCTTGGGTGACAGTCTAGCATGCTATCTACTAGACTCACACATTAAACACACTTCAAATTACTAATTGTGGAATTTTTTAGAACTAACATCTTCGTTAAATATGATGAAACAAATAAGTGAAAGCTTCGTATTAAGCAAAGGGAAGTCGATATGGTAATCATGTTTCTGGAACAATCTTGTAACATGCTTCATAAAATATCAACAAATGTTTCTTCCGATGGAAGAAAGCGATGATGAGAACAATACTCAAAAACATCCTTTTCAATTTCAAACACTTTGCCGCATACACCACATCCGTACTGTCTAACAAAACAAGGCTTTACATCAACAGGTGATGCTGATCGATCATGCCCACTGTTACCCTGCCTCTGAACCGGAACACTGCGAACTGCAGCATTTGAAACGTCATCGACAACTTTCGGCTTATTTTGCTCCAGTTTGCCTGGATGAACTCGTGAATAATGGCGTTTAAGTTCACTGAATCTAGGAAATGACTTATCACAAGAGGGACATTTATGATTTTTCAGACGCTTCGCACCAGAATGTGTTTCCATGTGATACTTAAGTGGCGAGGATTGGCTGAACGACTTCTTGCAAATGTGACACTTGTAAGGCTTTTCACCAGTGTGGATTAGACTGTGCTGTTTAAAGTGATATGCATCCCGGAAAGATTTCTTGCAGACCGGACACGTGTGTGGCTTTTCGTCGGTATGAATACGAGCATGACGTTTAAGCTCAATGGCTCCGTAAAATGATTTCTCACATGACTCACACTTGTAGCGTTTCTCCCCAGTGTGAGTTTCCGTGTGATACTTAAGCAGCGAGGAGCGGGAAAAAGTTCTCTCACATAAGAGACATTTGTAGGGCTTCTCCCCAGTGTGAGTTAACAAATGCTGTTTATAGTGATATAGTTCTCTAAACGATCTACCACAAAATTGGCATTCATGAGGTTTCTCACCGGTGTGGATGGTCATATGGCGCTTTAGAGGATATGCTCTTGGAAAAGACTTGTCACAAACTATACATTTGTGGGGCTTCTCGCCAGTGTGGGTTTTGATGTGGTATTTAAGAGTCGACCTATGGGTGAATGATTTTTCACAGTAACTACACTGTAGTGGTCTTTCTCCAGAATGTATTCTCAAATGGACTTTAAGAGCTGACGTATTACTAAATGCTCGGTAACAAATTTCGCACCTATGCGGCTTTTCCCCAGTGTGAACGTGTATGTGAAACTTCAGATTTGACGGCCTAAAGAAAGATTTGTCACACAAGTAGCACGCATAAGGCTTTTCTCCATCGTGCAGCTGTAGATGTCCTTTAAGATGAGCTTCACGTTTAAAAGATTTTGGACAAAGCTGGCACTTGTAGGGTTTTTCTTCAGTATGGGTGATTAGATGCGCTTGCAGATGCTTCAGTTTGAGGAAAGCTTTACTACACAAATGACAAACGTGAGGCCTTTCTCCAGCATGAATTTCCAAATGACTCCTGAGCTCTGCACGGAAAAACAATTTATCACAAAATCGACATTTATGAAGCTTCTCTTCGTTGTGGATTCTCAAGTGATTGGCACGACTGCGTTTCGTGTCAAACGATTTACCGCATGCACCACAAATGTACGAATTTTCTTCAGAACATGCATTAGTTGTCTTGTCCGCATCAGTTCCTGGAAGGAATGTCTCAAAAGACGGAGATTCAAGAAGCTCTTTTCCACCTTCAACACTGTTCATTTTAAGCAACTTTGAGTTTTTTATCCAAACTATCTTTATAGCAGTCAGTTTTCAAACCAGCTTTCCTGTAGAATTCTGGCTTCAAAATGATGGGTTTGCAACAACAACTGCTCAGTAACGTTCCAGCAGGTGCTTAGTGTAGTGTTTCTGAGTTTCTAAAAGCAGAGAATATAAAAAACACCGACAACAAAATTATTTAAAACATTAATAATATATTTGCTTCAAGCTATTGTAAGTAATGGGTTCAGTGTCCATAACATAATTCTCAGTCTGTAATAAGTATTACTGTAAACATATCAGATAATTATGCTTAAAAACTCTTCTTGACCTCTTGTGACATCTAGTTACTGACCAATGTCACTACTGCATCCATGGTGCTGCGTTTGCACTTCAGCTAATTTGATCTAACATTAGGTGTCAAAAGGTGCTATATTAAGCATCTGAATACATATATCTATATATGTACACACATACACATGCATACGGGTCATCCATAAAGGACATTCACAACGAGGACAATGAGGCGGGGTTATGACCAGCGCAGATGTCCGCATCTAAATTTCTAAATTTGATAGTGTTTTAAACACCTCCTTGTTTCAATCTTCCCTGAGAGACGAAAAGGTCAGTAAGGTGATTGCCTAAAACAGGCATGGCGAACCTTTCTTAGCTCACATGCCAGAAAATAGTTCTCAAAGAGAGAGTGGGAAATTTCGCATGCCAGAAATTTTATTGAACCAATGAACATGGAATGAAGTACCAAAAAAAGGGAAAGCTAATATTGAAAAGTCATTGCAACATTTTTACATGTTGCTACTTAATAGTGCGATATATTTATATTTATAACTTTATATCGAACATTACATTGTCCCTCGCCGACCCCTCCCCAGCGAGGGACTAATCCGAGCCTGAAGGCAAAGAAGATCGAACATTACATTGTCAGTTTGATTTTTTTGCTGGACAGGTGATGCCAGCTGTTTTATGTCTGGTTTATTTTTTTTTTCAGTGAACCTTTACCTGGCTGATTGGTTACAGTGCCTGAGGCAGTTACTGTGCAGGGACCTTGAGCATTTGAGGCCTATGTGCACAATTGCTCTGTGCCATCGATGTTTGAAATATGGTTGTGTATACTTCTGAACTTTGAAAGGAGGCAATATCAAAATACAGTTGTATTGTACTGTATATATTGTGTGTATTATTCAAAATCAGTTGCCCACTGACCAAACTCACTACCAGCTGTACATAGGAAAGGCTCACATCATCGTCATTGTCAAAAGCGTGATCATCCATGCTCGGTTTGATTACAAGATTAATAATCCTTCTGATTAATTACACTTGCGAGCCTAGTTTTCCACATTACACACGAGTCATCAATACCGGATCGTCAGTTCCTTACTTAATTAGCCTACAACACGTGTACTGAACAGATTGCCGGCAGGATTACAACGGCCGCCCATGAGTGTTTATCTGGCACGCACGTTTCACTTATGACTTCACTATCATTCAAAGATTATCTAGAGCGTAATCTGTCACCTATGACCCCGTTAACACTATGAGATTGTCCATGGCGTAATCTGTCACTTCCGACCTCATTAACATATTTCAAGCAGACATCTCTGTCAAATGAATCGAAAAGGCAGGGATTGTCTCGACAGTGCTCATCGTATAAACGCCACAAAGCTTAAAGAAGGACTAAACAAAATTTTGGATTAAGCAGACTTACCGGAACTGTAAAATAAGTTTAATTCCTAAAATACCGCTGCACCCCTTTGTTTGAACTCGCCAAAATGGCGACTGATGAAAATATTCGCATTATGGAAGCGAACTGCGACAAAGTTCGTCGTTGCGTCATCTAGCGACTAATTTACATCTAAACTATTATTATTGTGACTTTCTTCGTTAGATGTCGGTTATAATAAGGCAAAAGTCAAAAGAAATTATCCATTGTTCGTAATCGTAATCTCCAAACTTCAAAAGCGCCACTCGAAGGCCAAACACAGGGCACCAGCCTATTCACGAGTGCTATGTCAAATCAGAGGGGGTTCCAGAGAGCAGTCCAAAAGAGGTCCGAGTCCGGTTTCCAGAAGGCCAACTCAAATTAGAGGGGGTTTTTCCAGAGAGTAGGCCCTAGTCCAAAGGATGTCCGAGTCAGGTTTCCAGAGAACCAGATCAACGTTTAGGGAGAGAATAATTGGAAGGCGGAGGATCAGTAGGAGTGCTTGAAAAGGTGAGACTTCAGTTTTGAGTGGAAAGCCCGGGGTGACAGAACCATAAGGAAGACGATGAAGGACGTTGCAATGACGATGGAGGAACTGAGATTCTGCAGAATTCAGAGGGGAGATCATTCTAGAGGCGTGGTACTGCATGATTCGGCTGGCTATTATTTTGTGGCAGTTTTCAACGACTTCACACGCGCATGTTGTCCCGCAGTTGTCCTAGCCTAACTAATTAACTTGTTTACTTAGGCTATTTTCTCTGTTTTCCAGACATTATGATAAAAAGCCTCAATTGATTTCATATGCATCTTTTCAACGTGACTTCGTTTCTTGGTTACGCAGGTTCCTCTGACTTCGGAGTGAGACGTTCAATGCGTCCTCCTTTCCGGCTTTCTGTGTCCTCCTGTGGCTATCCAGGTATCTCCATGGCAACCCAAGCCAGGGGCCTTTTAGCGTTCTGGAAGTTGGATCCCGTTTTCAGCTATAAAAATAAATAACGGTCAAGGACTTACCTAAATCATTGTTTTTCGCACTGAAATTGTGTTGGGACTGTTGTAATAATCATAATAATGAAAAGGTTTTATTTTTTAAAACATGTGCAAAATCCATTGGAGCAAATGCCCCCTGGGACCCTATGCGGACGCCCATGACTGGGCCGCTCGAGTTTTGACAATGTGCTTCTCTTTTGTGGCAAGTCATTTTTCGTTTGCATACCAAGTTAGGAATCACGTTAGGAATCACGCACGAATCCACATGGCAGAAAAGCCGTACAAATGTTAAATTGCGGGAAATCATAAATTTCCTTTCGGATTTGAAGCTAACAGGAAAGTCAAAATCCATAATGAATAAAAGCCAGTCAAACGTAAATATTCCAATGTCTTCCCAGTTTGGTAAATTAGATATGACTTGCTAAATTTTCAAATTTACGCTGCTGAATAAAAAAGACCGAACAAAGTTGCTCAGATGATTTAATTCAACAATAAAATTAAGAAATAGTTATAGAAATAAATCAATGAATCAAACGTAACTAAATGTTCACAATCAAGCTCAAGAGATTGTCAGCCATAGCATTTGACGATCTATAGATGTTGTCATTGTTGCTGGTCTTCATATTCATTCATTCATTCATTCATTCGAAGATTTATATAGCGCCCCTTCAGGCGAACTACTCAGAGGCGCTCCCGACACCAGCACGTTCATATAAGACAGTTTTAAGATTTGCAAGAAATAGGCCAGGGTGATCCCAGGGAACATATAATAATTAAGATAAAATTCAAGTAACACTCTGCTTAACTTAACTAATTATGTATAGCCTACGCCTTGTTCAGTGCTCTTAACAACATGCAATGCACCAATGATAGGCCTAATTATCTTGTACCCTATTTAGGCTACTGACTGAAATATCACTTGTGATAATCCAGCCCACGTTATTCAGATCAATAGAAAGTAACATGCATAAGACCAACCAAACTCCATGACTTGCCAAGCAAAGCTTAACTTTGAAATCCTAGAAATTTTGAAAGCTTCACAAGAAGAATCCTCTTGTATCAAAGAAGGCAATGAACATAATATTGTACGCTTGCTGTTAAAATTCATATCACCAGCAAAATTCATAATTTTTAGTATATAAAATCTTAACTAATCGTCCACTTAAGATCTACAACAACAAAGAAAATGTTGAAATCTGCCAGTTGCCATGGAAATGCATTTATTGTGATATAGTCTAACCACAATTGGACGGAATCACCCTAGCAACCAGTCAACTTTTTTAACCAATATCTTACTTTTGCATAACTGGTTGAGGTGGGAATATAATATTATAATACAAATAAACGAATTCCAAAATCTCCGTGTATGCTACGCAAGGTTTAACTACAGCAAGATTGTAACTTAGTTCCAAGAACTAAACTCTAAATCTAGGTCATTACTGCTGTAATTTAACATCGTTGGGACGCATTGCACAAATACGATGCATGGCAATTAATGTTTGTTTTTACGAAAAATTCTAAATACATGTGTAGCAAAAACGAATTCAGTGGCTTCCAAACTTTACATAACCTCCAATTAATTTCTACTGCTGACTAGAAAGAAATCAGATACTAAATGTAGGCCTATTAGTAAATGCCGTTACATCCTACGCTTAGAAAGCAACAATAAAATCAAACATTGAACAAGATTAGCAATAGTTAAAAGGACTCTTATCACAAACTGAGATCATCACATTGATGCTATGATTTACTATCATCTCGTTACTCAACACTATAAATATCATGACCATAAACAATTGTCAAGCTTTCGCGGTGCACAAGAAAATTTGAAAATGATGACTAGAACATAGTACGAACATGGAATTTTCACACAACAACTAAACAGGATAAACTAAACATAAATCATATAGTAATTACAGATCACATATGTCTGCTTTGAACAAAAGGAAAATAAAGGAATAACAAAGTCAAGTTTTAAAAAGGTCCCACCAGGGGCTTCCATCTTTATAACATTGGGCATAGATTAAACCCTCCGATTTCATTTGGTGTAAATAGTAAATAGGCTACTGCTCCAAACCTCTTTGCATTTTGCGTGATCAACCCTACAAGGAACCTAATCTTCCACTTGACATGATTTTTGTCACCCCCGTTTATATTCTGTATGGGTTTTTGACAACTTTGATCATAATAAATACTCTGCAAGCAACTCGGAGGGGCATGGATAAAGGGTGATACTTGGCTTTGAGTACAAGTTTAGCCCAATTCATTCCATTCAAGTTGTAGGCCAAGGTAGCGTTAAGTGAGCTTACGTGAATTGACTGACATCTGACAGTTGGTCTATTCCTACTTAGGACTTATTTGAAGTCAATAAGTGGCTATTCAATTCAATTCAATATGAGATATTCTACGACACGAACTCAACCTAAATTTGGGAGTAGAGTTTAAACCCAATATAAGTCCCAATGTTGGGATGGAAGCCACTGGGTTCCATAACAAAAAAACATTGCAATCGATTGCATATAATAAACAACAAAGCTATACATATCGACATTTCTAAACGTTACTTCATATTTTACATTCAATTTCTCAATCGGTTTGTTAGAAAAATTCTCAAAACGACTTATATCAAAGATTGCAAGTAAACAGTCATCAGAAGTTAAAGCTATAATGCAAGTGGATTCGTTAGTAACAGTAACACACAGAGGCGTCTACTCCATAGAAACCTTGGAGCAAATGCTGCATCCAAAAAATAGGGGGCGGGAGATTTGTCAGTGTATGTGCCATCATTATTGGGAGGGAGGAAGGGTAAAGGGGAGAGGAGGGAGAGGAAGTTACTCCAATGACTTCGGGGGATAGACGCCCCTGGTAACACGTATCCATATAATTACAGAGGTTCGTAAAATTGCTAAATTAGTGTCTTGGTATATGCAATGCATACATTTTTCACAAGAACAGTACGTGTTGCGTAGCTTGTCAGTATAAAACAGAAATCTACAAAAGTCAAGTGCATCAGAACAAAGAAGACGGACGTGTCAAGATATATGCACACTCAATGGATGGATGTATTGTCCACGTGCATCAGTAGCTGCACTGGGTATAGACTAACTTCTTACAAAAGGGACTATTCTAGAGCACAACCCAAGGCCACCGTAGATGCAACAAAACCTCGAGGCAAGCGCCTGGCAATAGGACGGTTTTCATATCACATAAAACTTAAAATTTGCCACTGAGGAATGCTTAAAGTATTGACAGGTCCTTTAAAGTATTGACAGGGCCTTTTAAAGGCCTTTTATAAAAGAACTTTGATACTTAATGCATTGTTCTATCTGCTTAGCACAAAATGTTTTCAGACTATTCCACTTTTATTTGAATAGCCTATGTGACAGTACTGCATAGATCAGCCTGATAACCTCGACCCTGCCCCAAGTTTACTTGGATGAGGAAATCTGTTCATTTCTTTACGCAGACAATTGATGAAAATATTTACAGTGATGTTAACAAAGCCAAAACCAACAAGACCAAGGCCGGTACACTCGAGGCTAATGCCAAAACCAAGAGGTCAAGGCTAGGACACTTGAAGCTCAGGCCAAAACAAAAAAGCCCAAGGCCAGGACCCTTGAAGCCGCGGTCAAAACCAACAAGGCAAGGCCAGGACACTCGAGGATGAGGCTAAACTAACATAGACAAGGCCAGGACGTTGGAGGCTAAGGCCAAAACCAACAATGCCAAGGCCATGGCCCTTGAAGCTGAGGTCAAAACCGACAGGGTCAAGGCCGGAACACTCGAGGCTAAGGCCAAAACCAACAAGGCCAAGACTACGACATTCGAAACTGAGGTCAAAACCAACAAGTCCAAGGCCAGGACACTCGAAGCTGAGGTCAGGACCGCCAAAACCAAGGTCGGGACACTCGAATCTGAGGCCACAATCTGAATCTGAAGCCAGGACGATCGAGGCTGAGGCCAAAACCAACTAGACCAGGGCCGGTACACTCAAGGCTGAGGCCAACACCAACAAGGTCAAGGCCGGGACACTTGAGACTGAAGCCAGTACCTACATCGCCATGGCCAGGACACTCAATTCCGAGGCCAAAACCAAAAAGGCCAAGGCAGGGACACTTGAAGTTGAGGCCAATACTTACATCGTCAAGGCCATACTTAACAAAACCAAGGCTGCCAAATATGGTATGTAAAATCACTAAATTTTGTGGTGGCTAAACCAAAGGCAAGATTAACACCACACTTACTTACTTACAGGGAGAATTCAAACTCAGTTGCATGTAAAAAGCAATTAAGCTCATGTGTTACAGCGTTCTTAGGAAAAATGCAGATCGATTAGGCTAATGATTCTTCGGAACATCTTATCAGTCATAATTGGCATAAACATTTTATCATTATCACCTAAAACGTCTACTGCAAAACAGACCGCTAACAGACGATGAGATCTGCTACAAGATTAACCGCTAGAACTGATAACGCAACAACAACAACACAAGTAACAACAAAAGCAACGCACACGGATTGAGATCTAATTGTTGGAACAACGCGCCCTAGACAACCGAAACAACGTCGGCTTCCGCTGGATCTAGGCTTGCATAAATCCTCTGCGCCGATTTCCGCCTACAGGCGCTGCTACTTCCGCTAGTCAAGACCCGGATTTGTCGCCGCGTCTTCTAAGAGTAGTAAGTAAGAACGTTCTCTTGGTTGCCTCGGAGTAGCAGAATCGGTGGCATATCGTGCGTCAGCGTGTCCAGCCAAGCCATGTACAGTCCGGCAGAACACAAGCCCTTCTTTGGCATTGGCAAAGTCCTGCAACATGACATTCAGTTAATTCTGTGTGTGTGTGTGTGTGTGTGTGTGTGTGTGTGTGTGTGTGTGTGTGTGTGTGTGTGTGTGTGTGTGTGTGTGTGTGTGTGTGTGTGTGTGTGTGTGTGTGTGTGTGTGTGTGTGTGTGTGTGTGTGTGTGTGTGTGTGTGTGTACACGTGTGTGTGAGTGTGTGTGTGTGTGTGTGTGTGTGTGTACACGTGTGTGTACACGTGTGTGTACACGTGTGTGTACACGTGTGTGTACACGTGTGTGTACACGTGTGTGAGTGAATGTAAATGGGTCATTATCCGAAATGTTACAAATTTCGTCTCCGAAAAACAGAAAAAAAATTTTCCCCAAAATTGGTTGCAAGTGTTTTTTTTCAGTCATGTACATAGTTAAATTTAACTAATTTGAAAGAAATCCACTATATTTTTAATCACAAGTTAATTTTTTTTCAGAAATTATTATATCAAAACTCCTCTTTTTTCATTGAAATCCGCCCTTTTTGTGTAATCATATTAAAATTTTAATCGCGGGAACCTGAAATATTCATCTGGTGCTTATAAAATGGCAATTTCTTAAAAGTAGATGATGCCAGCATTAAGTAGGAATACAATAGGCCTTTCCTTCACACAATATATTAGTCCGGTGTCAAGAAATTAAGACATTTTTCTAAATTATTTAAAAAAAGAAATATAATTTTCAGCTGCAGAAGAAAATCTGTGCAGCATTAGCTATAACTGTATGTTATATGCATTAGATACAAGTTGAACAACATTTTAAGAGTTGATATTAAATTCTAATTACTTGCAATTTATTTTTATATCAAATAATTCACGAACAATACATGTAATTCACTCTGAGCAATGCGTCATTACTATCCGAGACAAGATGCGACTGTCATGAGAAAATAGCAAAAATCTGATGAATTCGGATGGTAATGATGAAAAACAACCGCGAATGGTAATGACAAAATGATGAAATTTAAAACAGCCGTCAAACATTTTCACGTGAATTACTCCATCAGATAAGTAATTTCAATCAGTTCAACAAAAGCGACAAATAAAACAAGTTGTCAATGTTGTAATCTACCTAAACCAGGAAATACAACACTAGATGGTAATGAAGCAGAAATTTACTTTTCTTGTAATTTGGAACACACAAACTTAAATTAAAAATAAAATATTAGGAATTTCAACACAAATCTGCGTGATTCCATTAATAGTTGACAATATCTCATTCTTGATGCTTTTCGTTTAGTAAGTAAGCACGTTCTGTAAAAGTTAGAGGCTTCCCAAAAATTGGGATGGCTATGATGCTTATTTCTATGGACAAGTTTAAATAGGTCCAAAAAGAAATAAATATTATGAAAATGAGTCTAAATGTTTAATTATTGCATATGCTAGCTACCAATTAATCAAAATAATATACCTTTGTTACAGGTTGTAATGGAATAAATTTGCGTAAAAGCTTAATTTAATGCATTATACACCGTCTCGGACATTGGATGGTAATGATATTTTGTATACATTTAGTAATTTTTTCAAAACTTCCAGAATCTAGAAGCTAAAACAATGATGGGAAATGTTAATCTGCTCATTCTTTGAAGGATAGGGAAAAAAATTGAAGAAATTATCTAAAAAACTAAAAAAAAACCAGCATGGGACATCGATTCTGCACTTTTCGGATAATGACCCAAATAGGCATAAATTGTGGCTACACAGAGTCGTATGTCGATGGGCTTATGCTGGTTGTGTTCACCCTAGTTCTGATATTTGGCGCGAAATTTTCTCGATAGGCTGGTCGAACATGGATGGTTACTTCTGACTTCTAACGTAATATTTATTCTGCAATTTGGTGTTTTTTCTCGATTTTGTCTGATTTCTGTTCGTTTTCTTATATTGTTTCTTCCCAATGATCATATTTTCTCGTCGCCAGTTGAACCCGTCAACTGTTCAGAAGCCACAGCTTCCCAGTTGAGTCGCTGACCTGCAGACAGAGGCGTAACTTTAGTCTAAAAAGTGGGGGGTACCAATACCTTGGTCTAAAAAGTGGGGGGTACCAATTTCTTCTCCACTTTCGCTTTTCGCATGGTGGCCATTTTGAACATATTCCCTGTCAGTATTCTTATTAATTTTGGCTCTCGGTTTACCTGTGTATCTAAGTACTTTCGCACTTTGGCGGAGACTGCATTCTCTGGGAAGGCACAATAACAAAAATATTAATTGACATTGTTTAAAAAGTGGGGGGTACAGTACCCCCCAGTCCAAAAAGTGGGGGGTACGGGTACCCCTCGTACCCCCCACAAATTACGCCTATGCCTACAGACCTGCCTGAGAGAATCTTGGATTCGGTAAAGGAAGGACAAGAAAGAGTCATTGGGTCGTAGCGAACTTCAACCACGTCGAGGTTCTACAACCAATCGAATGCCTGCCCTGCACCGAGATGTCCGGACGCTGTCATTAGCCAACTACGAGGGACTGCAGGACGGTGATTAAACCATGTTCCTTCAGCGGCATACTACATTGCCTGCGGTCAGATAGCCAGGAAGCAATTTCAGGGGGTTTCCAGTTTCGGGGGTTTTCCATTGGATATGGTCACAGAATACGGGGTCTGTTTAGACAAGTTAAGTATTTTTGTATTTTGCAATTTATTTGGGGGGTTTGAACCCGTAACCCCCTAAATACGGCCAAGCCTGCGATTAATTGCTACTCATGCTCGATGTAACGCAGTCCCGCTCTCAACGCTGGATGAGAAACCGTTGGTGGGTCTGCGCGTGCGCAGAAGGCCACCACTGGCTACTTTTCTAGATAGCCTATCTAAAAAGATTGCTTGCTAAATGAGGAAATGTCTGGTATTTAGCATCGTTAATGGTATACGTGTAGAAAACGCCTCTAGTTTCTCTTGGAGAGGTGCTATAGACATTCTAATCATAATTAAAACTTGCAATACACTTCATTAATTTTTTTATAGGCAGACTTAATTAAGCGGAACCATGCACACAGAAATGCTCTCTAACACACGGCCGCTCGCACGCACTGACGTAAAGCGGCCTCTTGCGCCTATCAGACTGCATTGCGCTGACTAGCGTCATACAGGTAGAACGAAAGAGGAAAAGAGACAATAATAGTGAAAGATAAAAAAGAGGATGGAAGGTCGGTCTGTTGTTGCTCAGCCTGTGAGAATTTTAGTGCACAATATCTTGAGCAGGTCTTAGTCTTAAAAGGCAATAACGGAGTGACTCGACAAATAGATTTAAGCCTTGGCTTACAAAATAATATTATTGCATGTTAGTTAACAGTATAAACACGTTAGAGATGCAGTAGATAGATGCTTCGTTTACATGTGTGGAATAAATGTGTTTATACTTAATAACTGTTCGGTGTCAATCCAACCGCGTCCCCGCCCTATACCAAGGCGACCCAGAACCGCGGGTCGGCCGAACATCCAGTCCAACCTCCGAGAAAACAACTGGCATGGCCTCCTAAGAACACCCGGGTATAACCCGTCTACTGTACGTTACATATGTATGGGTATATGTATGTATCAGATCAGGTTTCTTCAGTAAAGGCGTGACTAAATGATGGAAACAGCTTTCAGAAAAAGACAAGTCGACAAATGTGCAATAAGATGGAAGAAAACATCAGAGCGTAACCAGTGGTTAAATTGCTCATCCAGAGGTGGTGGGTCTCTAAATATTTGCAAATCCAAAAACCTACGGCTAATCCTAAATTACAACAGGGGCATCATTTCAGCTTTTTCCAGGGGAGGCAAAAAAAGAGGTTACAAAAAATTTCCGCGCTCACGCGTGAAAATATTTTTCGCCTTTTTTTGGTGTTTCTTTAAAAATGCTTAGTATTTAGTCTACATGTGCAAACTGTAAGCCAATGCTGCAAATGAGTCTTTTTTCTTTTTTTACCCCTCTCTTCTTCCTCCTTTTTGTTTTTCACATATTTTTTCTTTTTGCCAAAAAACGGGGGTGATGCTCCTGCCCCCCCCCAAAGGACGTCCCTGAATTACAACATGCATGAAACACGACATATCACCGATAATTGAAAGCAACATTAACAATTAAAATTGAAACATAATATTGCTTTACATAACATGTTACAGAAGACTATAGGCTTTGATGTTGACTTGGAAACATTTCCATACTGCCCTGCATGCTTCTGTGGCTGTGAACGTTTTCGGTGCTTTGCACTTGCAAAAATCTGTTGCACGCTAACCACTACACTATCTATCCCGCCAGGGCAGAAATTTGGTTCGAGGTTTCTGCTCCACCTGTGCACCCTAGCTAACGCAGCAATAATGAGTACACCGACAGTCCACTGTCGGTGGGAAGACAAGATGGCGAGGGAGAGGACTGGCCACCCGCCCTCATATGCCAAGGCTAAGAAAACGAAGTTGCTAACACTTCATACCCGTGGCTGTCTGATCAGGGCTATAGATTAATAGCTTAATTTAAGGGACCGCAAGAAAATCTGTTGCAGCATAACGACCCTTAGTAATCCATCCACGTACGATTGCTTTCTTTGCACGCTGGCCAACTTTCTTTTCGACATTATCTGCAGACTGCATGCGCGATAACTATAACTAATCAAATGACGTGCTATTCCAGATTTTCAAACGATTCCAGCTCAGTCTTCCGAAATTCCGCAAACGAGTTATTAATGAAGCAAACTACTGTGTTATCGCTCAGATGTAGGCCCAAATCTACTTCTGCTGCCACAGCCTTGGGTATACTCTTCGGCAGCGATTATAAAACAGCAGGCGATTTAAGTAAACACATAGGCCCAAGTAGGTTTCTATCAATCCTAGTGAATATTGAACCGCACTCTGAGGCTGACGAATGCTAATCTGATCTTCAGTGGTGGATCTCCCTATTGAGGTGATGGGTCTCCCTTCTTAGGTGGCGGATCTCATAATTTGGGTGGTGGGTCTCACAATGCAGGTGGCGGATCTCAAATCAGAGGTGCCGGATCTCAGATCCGGCGGGATCCGGCTGAATTTAACCACTGAGCGTAACACAATAAGTGATGTAGGTATGAAGTCCGTATAGGAGAGGATATGATTACGAAGAGACAGACCTTCAGGTAGTTTACAGGTGGCATGTCATTACAAGAAAGGTCAAGCAGAACATTGTTACATCTTAGATTAGCAGTACACTGAGCAATTTTACACTTTTAGGGGGTTGGTTTGGTTAACAAATTAAGGATCAAAATTAGAACATAGTTCCTGGTTCCCTCGTTCTGAGCATTGGCAGTTGACAGCATCTTAGTAATGCAGAACCGCAGGATGCGCACTCGGTCCTGCGAGTTTTGAGCACTTTCAAGTCAGCTGATGAATTCTGCATTTTTATAAAGGCGCTATATAAGTCAGTAGATTAGATCATATTATATAATATTACAACTGATCTCAAGTGACTCACATGACTATTAGGTTGGCATCGCTTGAATGTTCTACAAGTAGTTCATGCAGACGGACATGGCGGTAGGTCTGGAAAGAAAAACATACATAGCATGCTTTCATTTCAACCAACTTGAACCAAGCAATCAAAAGGAGTCAATTCAACTGCTGCCCGACCCGTACCTGGTCATTCAAATTACATCACCAGAAATTCAGAGCTATGGATTTCATCAATTGCCTCAAACATTACCTGTGCTTAAGAGAATCATAGTACAGAATATATGTAGGCCTTTCCATCAAAGCATTCATAGGCCTTTAACAAACGAATCACGATGCTACTAAACTGATCTTACGTAAAGAGAGATTTTATGTTCAACCAAGTCATACATGAGTCGAAAACTGTCCCAAAAGCCAAACTTTTTAATAGTTGAATACAGAAATTAATACCGTAAGCATGAATTGGTAAAAACCTATAGAGACTAATAGTCCTTAATGATGAAATGGTTCTGTGTTTTTAAGCGGAGTGCTCCGTCGAGTTGGACCATTTAAAATTATTTTTGAAACGACGGGTTTGCAGTTTCAGGTCAAGTGTGTCGACCATTGGACACAATTCACGAACCTTGCTCTTCTGTATAGTCAGTTCCTGATCACTGATTTTCCACGGACAAGACTCCTCAGTTTCGCCATCTTGAGGCTTCAATTTCCATTCTGCAATTAAGCTGTTAAACTCCTTCAAGCTGCAAAAAGCCACAAGAAGTGATAACGAATACAAAATGTTGTTTAAATGCATAGGAAACCAGTATCAGCCTATTGTAGTTGAAAATAAAACTTTGAAGCATAGCATTCAACTATTTTAGATACAGCTTTTGAGAAGATTTGAAAAGCGGCCATGTACATTATTACATACATAACACAAAAGCGCATGAGTGCATAGATACATACATACACATAATATTCACACAAACGTACATACATACATACGTATATACATACTGTTTCCAACCATGGACGTATACCTCTCTGGCTGCGGACGTTTCCCGATATCCGTGATGATATTCATAGATGCGTATTCAATTCGAAACTTGTGCAACAGAGTCGCCAATCTGAAAGAATACAACAGATTCTTACAAACTGGCCCTGCTTTTGATCAACATTTAATTCGTTTATTACGCACGTCAGCATTGTTTTCTGTGGTCTTCCTCCTTTGGCAGGTCCATAAATCCAAAGTTGCAATACTTTTCCAAAGATGCTGAGAAAACTGGCATTATGGACACTATAATTAATGAACCAGTAAAAAAGAAACGCATAACAGCGTTGGTCTGTATTAATCTAACTAGACCTGTATCCTAACCGATCAGGATACTCCGTGTGACGATCGTGGAGAAGCTGTTGACGTACACTAACATCGCTCGCTCTGCTTCAGCTTTTCTAGCCTTGCATAGGCTATAAGTGCAATAAATAATAATAAGTAATAAACACAAAAGGATACTAATATGACTTAGCTAAATATCTATACTAGAGTATTTGCCCGTCATATATGAAAGGCTGAAAAAGAAAATCAATGGATTGATAGGAAGAGAAAAGAAATTGTTTATTGGAATGCTTGACTATAAGTCACATTGCGAGTTAGACAGACGATTGATAGAACAATAGAGTATTTGCCCTGTATTGCATGTGACCAATCGATGTTTAGGCTAATCAGTCTTCGCCTGTCTTTGCAGGTCCTCCCCTCAACCTTCCGTCAGATCGTGTGCCATAATGAGCGAATGATGCCGGGGAGGAAGGGATGAAGGGAGGGAAGGAGAAAGAGAGGGAGGGAGGGAGTGGGTGAAGGAGGGAAGAAGGGACAGAGCTAGGGCGGGCTGCTTGTCTGTTTTGTTCTGTCTGTCTATCTGACCGTCCGTCCGTCTGTCTGTTTGGCTGTGCGTCTGTACGTCTAGCTACGTTTATCAGAAGAGTTTATCATAGGACACACAGCTCTGGGAAACTATAGTGGAGATTTTGTTAAATTAGCCATAGTTAGCGTCCTTATGCGCTTCTTAAAAGACGTTACACTAATTGCCAGATACATATATATACAGGCATACACACACTTACGCACAACCACACACACACATACATACATACATACATACATACATACATACATACATACATACATACATACATACATACATACATACATACATACATACATACATACATACATACATACATACATACATACATACATACATACATACATACATACATACATACATGCATACATAGTTACATACATACATACATAGAATGCATGAGGCTTAGGTTGCATGAAAAATTTGATCTATAGGGCAAAGCCTTTGCATACTGTCTCTGGTCCCGGTCCAAGACATTCTTCTTCCGACCAGCCATGAAAACTCGCAGCTTACAATTGTTCCACAGTTTCTTCGTCGTCATCAAATAGGGCACGAGCAGAGTCAAGCCTAGGAAATATCAACAGCTTATTTAACAAAAACGAATCATCCACAGTCGACTGTTATGACTGAATGGTGCTCATGATGATGATGATGATCATCATCATCATCACTTTAGTCATTTCCCGTTATTCAATTACTATATCATCATTTTGATGTTGAGTCCTAGCTTTCCTTTTCATTATCATCGCTATTTTTTTTACCATTACAAACCTCTTCTTCGTTTTCTGCCGCTTCCTTCTTCTGCGAGCTTTAGTTGTCATCATTGTCATCATCATTATAATCCAAATTATCAGCACAATCATCATTGAATAGATCACAACCTCAGTCTTTCTGCATCAAAATCAGATTCAAGTTTGGCTATCGTCGTCATCATCATCATCGTCATCGTCGTCGTCGTCGTCGCCGTCATCGTCATCATCATCATCAGCAGCAGCAGCAGCAGCATCATCATCATCATCATCATCATCATCATCATCATCATCATCATAATCATCATCATCATCATCATCATCATCATCATCATCATCATCATCATAATCATCATCAGCATCAGCATCATCATCATAATCATCATCTGTCCATTACCTGCACGGTCCATCTCTCTCATCTCATCCTAACTGATACTAGCATTGTCGTCGTCATCATCATCGTAACCATCATATCGTCATCATCGGCACTATCTTCGCCGTTACCTTATCATCACAATCACCGATATAACTGACCTCCATCATCAAACAGCCACCAGACATCGATGAATCCTTTCTTCTGTTTCTGGTTGAATCGATTCACTTCTAGATCCTGTTCCAGAGAATCCTGCTTTCTCGGGACCTTCTGCAGCCCTTCATCCTCTGGGCCTTCTTCATCTTCACTCTCGCCTGTCTCCGTACCACCTAGGTGCACGCAGTAGCCGCTGTCTCTGACCGATTCCTTCGGATACTGCTGCTGATCCTCCTGCTTCGTCTGATTCTTGTTTAGCTTCTTGTTGGTGCTGTTCAGCTGGTCAACAGGTGGCGGTTGTTCGTTGCTGTTGGGCGAGGCAGAGCTCCAACCTAAGACAACAGCAACAACATACAACATGCAACAGCAACCACAACAGAAAATCTTACTAATTAACTAAATGACTAATTAACTAAATCAATTACTGATTTATTGACCGAAGTACTGACTTACTGAATTAATCAAGGAACTAATTAAGTAACTAGTTAATTAGATAACTAAGTAACTAATTAAGTAATCTATCAATGAATCAATAACTGATATCTTGACTGATTAATTTACTGATTTAATTGACTGATTGATTGAGTATACATTAATATTCAATTACTAGAACTTAAAACATCTGATTTTAGTTATTCAGTCACTGATGTGGAAGAGAAAAGGTCGACACAAAGGGTCAAGTAAGTCTACAATAAAGATTCTTACCAGTTGATGGTGCAATTTCACTTGGTGGAGAAACCATAGGATCACAGTTTACCGTCACTTCCAATGGCGTTGATGGTTTTACCAGCAGAGAGCCACCTCTGCCATCTGACAACAAATGTACCATGATAGAAATTAAGGTAATGGTAACAAACTTGTTTACACTACAAAACAAACGGACGTAAAGGTAACATATTACTAGTAACACGCATATCCGTCGACTGAAAAGCAAACAAAGCAGACGAACAAAAGAACACCTTGATTAATAAAGTAATTGTGGACCACAAAACTCACAACACAGTTCCTTTCCAATCAACAACCGTGTGAAACAATTCTTTAATTCATTGAAGAAATCTGAAACAAGTTGAGCTTTTCATATCGATAGTCTCTAATTACAACGCGATACTTCACAATTCAAGCTTCAAAACGAGAGAAAATGTGGCCGAGTGAAGGCAGCTAACCTCTGAGTTGAAAGATACATTTGGCAAAAACAAAAGATGATATTGATATATGATAAATAGATAAAAATTCTGAAACTTCCTTAGGCGAAATTATTGATTCGGTTAATTGAGCCCAGATATGTAACAACAAATTACCTTCCAAAACGTTACCGGTCTGCATCCCTTCTTGTAATCGTAGTATGCCCACACTGTAGTAGAGATCGAATGCATCACTACGGAAACAACAATTGCCACAATAGTAATAATAATAATAATAACAACAACAACAACAACAACAACAACAACAACAACAACAACAACAACAACAACAACAACAACAATAATAATAATAATAATAATAATAATAATAATAATAATAATAATAATAATAATAATAATAATAATAATAATAATAATAATAATAATAATAATAATAATAATAATAATAATAATAATAATAATATTGCAGTCCCTGAGGGATCATTTTTACCTCGGGGCAAAAATAATAATAATAATAATAATAATAACAATAATAATAATAATCTTTTCCTTTGTTAATTCAAACCGACAAATGCAGTAAGATTACACTGAGACATATGACAGTACAATTATCAATATCTTAACTAAACACACGTTATGGCAGCCATACAAGGCGCCCGCCCGAGGGGGTTGCGGGAATCTCCTGCTCTCCTGCTGCTCTCCTGGCCATGAGTGTTACCATTACTCTATCCCCCTTCCCATGCCACAAACAAAAATCATATGACATACTGCGGTCAACAAGTCAAGCAATCATGAACAGAATGACTGAATGACTGATAGACTGACTAAATGACTGGCTCACTCATTCGTTCACTCACTCATTCACTCACTCATTCACTCACTGAACGAGTGAATGGATGATTGGCTGGCTGACTGTCTTGTCTAATTTACTAACTATTAACAAAGAGATGCCTGTATTGACATTCACCAACACCCAGCCTACTCGTCGATTTCGCCGGCTGTGAAATGAGAATTAGATGGCTAGCGACATAAAGGGAATTGGACTAAATATGAGAAAAGTAGGCCACTTTGGACTTGACGAACGATCGTAAAAATGGAGTTCATTCATTCGCAACCATAACTACCAAATGCCGGGCGCCAGACTGATCGATGCCTCCCAGTGATGATGAATGACAATGCTACTGAAAACAATGATAATAATGACTGCAATGAAAGCGAGGAAAATGAACGATGAAACCATATATTACGATGATACGAATGATTAAACACTAAATGTGCATGAGACAGAACTGAGAACATGTGCACTGAGAGTGACCTTGTGTAGAACGTAAAACTGGACAGGTAAACAAGGTAAGGTCAGTTAAACAGGTAGGGCAGATGCACTGGACCAAGTGCGTAAAATTTAATGCGCAGTAGATTTGACCATATTGATATAAACACATGAAGGACATTTGTACTTAAACTACCTTAAGGTAGAACTTAAAACTAGACAGGTAAATAGGCTTGACCAATTGCATAGAAATTAATGCGCAATGGAGTTGACCGTGTTGATATAAACACGAAAGATGTACTTTTTTGATCGATCTAGACAGGACTTAAATTTTCCTCAACCAACACCCTCTACATCCACCCACACACATTCACTGCAAATTCTCCTGTGAGTCCTGTCCCCAACTTAGGCGTGATCTTTGATCAAAACCTTAGCTTATCCGATCACATCACCCATCTTTCCCGCTCTTGCTTCATGCACACCCGTGACCTTCGAAGAATCCGCTCCATGCTCGACTTTAAAACTGCATCCACAATCGCTACATCTATAGTCCACGCAAAATTAGACTACTGTAATGCACTCTTCTTGAACACAGACATCACCAAATAAACCGTCTCCAGGCCATTCAAAATGCTCCCGCCCGTGCTGTAACTAAAAGCCCCAAACAACACCACATCACACCTGTTCTGAAATCACTCCACTGGCTTAAAATCTCAGAACGAATAGAATAGCACTCACCTGCAATACACTTCTAACCTCCCAGCCCTCCTATCTCCCACAGCTGTTCACGGTCCAACCGCTTCTCTCAACCCGATCCTCTTGCACCCTAACACTTCTCCGACCTTCATCACCTCATCGCTAAAATTTGCGAATCGCTCCATATCCATAGCTGTTCCACCTCTCTGGAACAAACTCCCGCCAGTAC
>OY744602.1:41714392-41904392 GCA_963556255.1 Allolobophora icterica | reverse complement strand
ATATCCAGGTCGTTTGGTCCGTTTCGGTGCCAGGTCAGAATCTGGGGAGGTCAAGCCGATGAGACAACATGGTGCTACGGTGGAAATCGTTGATGATGGTTGTCGTGTGGTGGCGTAGGAGTAGAATCAGGATAGGATAACTTGAAGAATTCAGTTTTCAGTCGCAAGTGGAAAGCTGAATGAGAGAGAGAGAGAGACAGAGAGAGAGAGAGACAGAGAGAGACAGAGAGAGAGAGGAGAGAGAGAGGAGAGAGGAGAGAGAGGATAGAGAGAGGAGAGAGAGGAGAGAGGAGAGAGGGAGAGACAGACAGAGAGAGAGAGACAGACAGACATACAGACAGACATACAGACAGACAGACAGACAGAGACAGAGAGAGAGAGAGAGAGAGAGAGAGAGAGAGAGAGAGAAAGAGACAGAGCAAGCGATGGAGAGATAAAATTAACAGGTGAGATAGGCGGATGAACAAGCTGGCAGAGATCTTTTGAGAGTTCGTTCCAAAGAGTTAGTACAGCGTAGATTAAGGATCGGTTGCAGAATGTCAAAGAGGAGGAGACTATAGAGGCCGAAATATATATAGAAAGATGTAGTGAGAGTATATCTGGGTGGTTGGATGGCGAATAGGTGGCGAATTGCAAGATGTTTGAGAGGTTTAAAGGACGTCGTAGGTAAGAGATACAATTTTGTAACGGATGCGCTAAGAAAGTTTTAGTCAATTAGGGAACCGAGGTTATGTGGTGGTGTTTGAATTGGAAGAACGAATGATGCTACCTGGTGATTTGGCAAGGGAAGCATCAACGCAAGAGTAGTTGATAAGAGCGTAAGACATCAGGAAGAAGTTGGATATGAGTGGCGCTATTGCATTCAAATCGCCTACAACACAAAAATACAGAAAGGTAAAATAAAGGTATGTTAAGACAACATAAGGTGAGGTAAGATAACGTTAGCTAAGGCAAGGTAGGACGAGATATGTATACGTACGTATGTATGCATATATACGTACGTACGTATGTATGTATATATATATATACATGTATGTACGTATGAGTGTCTGTATATATCTGTGTGTATGCATGCATCTGTAGGCCTATATGTATGTATGTATGTATGTGTGTAGCTAAGTGTGTATTAGAGTGGTGCTCAAAAACGTTATTTTTTGGAAATAGATGGGACAGCCCCTAGTTGTGTTCCTTTTGATATACTAAGCCAGTGTGCAAAATATTATAACAATATTCCATCATTTAGGGGTGCCACATGAGATGACAAGTTTTCAAAATTTTAGACAAGGAATGTAAGCGCAATTGTGATAATATTATCGATATTCTTTTGTATTTTGTGAAACCGAAAGTAAATTTTAAATTGCTAGGTTTAAGGCACAATACTTAAAGAGTACTTTTGAGCATAATTGAACTCTGTCAGTTTGATTCAAGAATAAAATATTTATTAGTCCATTTTTGTGACCGTTAACTTCTTGGGGTCCGGATACTTTTCCAATGTTCGGACACCGCATGGAGCAAAGCCTGCTTTTGACCTTCATCCTTGGTCAGTATTTGATTGTATTCTTGGATCAGTGCCAATCCCCTTTCTGCTCTATCATTCACCACACTCAATCTTTCTGATGACGCTCCAAATAAATAATTAAAATAATAATAACACCGACAATTTCTATAGCGCCGTAACGTGACCGTGCCGCTACAAGATGCTGTCCTGTTTCCACGAAGTTGGATCTTTCTCCAGCCAATCAATGGGTATGCACAGTATTCATCATGTTTGAAGTCACAAAATCTCAAGAGCACATTCATTCATTCATTCATTCATTCATTCATAACGGGCATTTATATAGCGCCTCTTCAAGCAGTACTACTCAGAGGTGCTCCCGACTACATGAAGCTGTGTGTACAGTAATTTGTGGACATTTGGATGGAATGCCAACACCAACTTTGGTTCTCATTGTTTGCACCAACAAAGCCTTGGAAGCAGCATCAATGCAGTCATCGAAAAAGCAGAAATCGACCAAATCCTCACTGAGGTACCAAGCATGACGGAAAGTGCCTTTAGAGTATAGTGTGAAGCTGTGAACCAGGATCTGAGATATCCGCATATCTTGCAGCTGAGCCGGGCTTGCTACTTTCAGCTACGACAGCTTCGCGTTGTTTCCCGCTCTCTTTCCCCCCAATCTGCTGCTACTCTCGTTCATGCATTCATTACCTGTCGGCTTGACTACTGCTGCTCCCTCTATATTGGGCTTCCCCTCACTCGACTGAACTGTCTGGAACGCGTATTGCGTTCTGCTGCGCGTTTGATTGGAAGCATACCTAAATTTGGCCATGTTTCTGAATACATGCGTGATGTCCTCCACTGGTTACCACTCTCGCAACGCATTGTCTACCGGGTTGCCTCCATTGTCTGGAAATGTCAGCTTGGCTGTGCTCCCTTCTATCTGCGTGAGCTCTGTTCTCGTGCCTCTGTTCCACCTGGTCACCGCTCTCTTCGCTCTACCACCCGTGGTGATCTCTCTGTTCCTTTTGCACGCACCGCTACTATGCAGCACCGTGCTTTCTCCGTCGTTGGTCCCAAAATTTGGAATGGGCTTTTTTCTGAGCTGCGGTCTCTTCCTCGAAACTCATCCACCGCTTTCTTCTCTGCTCTAAAGACTTTTCTCTTTCGCCGGGGTTGGGCTGGGAGCGCCTCTGAATAGATTCCTTGAAGGGGCGCTATATAAATGTTTGATTGATTGATTGATTGATTGATTGATTGAGATAATCAAAGCAGATGAACAGGTTAAGGGAACGTAGAAAATTTATTTTCCAGAAGGTAATTCGCAATTGAGATCGTAAAAGGAATACTTTGTGAGTATAGATGACCTTGGCCATCCATCTGGCCCTATGCATCAATCAATCAATCAATCAATCATTTATATAGCGCCCCTTCAAGGAAGCTGCTAAGAGGCGCTCCCAGCCCAGTCCCGGCGAAAGAGAACAGTCCTTAGAGCAGAGAAGAAAGCGGTGAATGAGTTACGAGGAAGAGACCGCAGCTCAGGAGGAAGCCCATTCCAAATTGTGTGTCCAACCACGGAGAAAGCGCGCTGCAGCATAGTAGCGGTGCGTGCACAAGGGACAGAGAGATCACCACGGGTGGCAGAGCGAAGAGAGCGGTGACATGACACCAGAGGCTGTAAAATTCAACCCTCGAGGTGGGACATGACCTATGTAGATCAGTGCAAGTTCCAAGAGCTCTAGATAATCATCACGAGGCTGACTGTCTTTCTGCAAACATTCCACTTCAAATTCAACGGCGTCTTGCATCATTTCTTTGTTATTGTTAAACTGCAATTTCATCATCTGACAAACCATCAGCAATCATGTCATGGACGACCAAAGGCAATGCATTCTGATATCGTTTAAGCATAGGTATTTCAGGTCCAGGAAACGGCCCAGCCAGAGGGTTGAAAACATCTTCAAGGACAACTTTTAAAATGTGATTAATTTGAAATGGATTATGAATAATGTGGGATAGTGTGAGTAAGTAAGTAAATAAATAATTAAACTTTAGAAAAGCCTTAAATGAACAGACTACAAAAGTTCAGAAAATTGTTGAAAAAATTGCAAATATTTATTTACTCCTCAGCTCCAGTTGGTTCTAATTTATATATTTATTATTTAATCTTTTATTTATAAACAAATCATCAGAGAATAAGGTATCTATGGTGCATCACACTCATCACATAATTACAGTAATCAAATAATAGGTTCTAGAAGTGATGAACTTTCATCCAGCTCCTGAAAAACTATGAAAGTTGATTTTTACGGCTTCAATGATGCATGGTGTCATATGCAAAACTTAAGTTGTCATGTGGCACGCCTAAATAATGGAATATTTTAAAAAGATTTTGCACATGAGTTTCTACTACCAATACGAACAGAACTAGGGGGTGTCCCGGGCATTATTTAAAAAAAACTTTTTTCACTACCACCCTAGTGTGTATGTATGTACAGTATGTATCTAAGTGTGTATGTATGTAGGTATCTGAATAGCTGCATAGCGTATTTTAAGACTGTCACAAAGGCGCTGAGGCACAGATATCTATCTAGCAGATACACCAGATCGTTTAAGGACTTTAAGATAAGCTGCAAACTATGCATCGTGAGCTATTTGTTAATTTTACTTCAACCAACAGATGAGCTGCAGAAGGTAGCGTTCGTCGACTCAACTGGTTCGATAAAGGCACACAGGGCTCCCGTAAGTATTTTTCAGGCCGAGTAAATCACTAATGCACCTCCTAATCAATATTTCAAGTTCTCTCCTTTCCCTCCTGTCCCCTCTTCCTCATCATTCTCCCCCTCTTCTTCATCTTCCTCTTAGTCTTCTCCCCTCCTCTACCTCTACTTCTCCCCTCCGTCCTCTCCCTCTTATTCGTCTCCCCTGCTCTGCCTCCTGCTCTCCTCTTTCTCTTAGTCCTCTCCCCTCCTCCTCCTTCTTCCCTCTTCCTTCTCTCCCTCTTAGTCGCCTCGCCTCCTCTTTCTCCCCCTCTTCCTCCTCTCTATCTTAGTCCTCTCCCTCCTCCTCCTTTCCCTCTAGTCCTTTCCCCTCCTCTCCCTCTTCCTCCTCTCTTCCTCCTCTCCCTCTTCCTCCTTCTTCTCCGTCTCCTCATGTTCGTTACATCGTCCTCCTGCTCTTCACAGTCTAATTATACCTTGATTAGTTCAAGTAAACATGAGATTAACTAGATTCTCTCATTCACCGATACAGATGCATGCTAGGCCAATGACGCAGGCCAGCACGTAGGCCCTTCGCGGTTCTTCACTGCTTCCGTAGCCCTTCGCAAAGACCAAGATGTACGGAAAGATTTTGTCTTTACAAACGGCCTGTATACATACGAAGATATAAGCAAACATAGTCACAGTAATTTAAACAAGTAATTAATTTGGTTGTTTCATTCATTCATTCATTCATTCATTCATTCATTCATTCATTCATTCATGATGCGTTTATTTTACTGATCAGTGATTGGCTGATTGTTCGGCTGGCTGGTCGACTCACTGACTGGTTTTTTGGCTCTTTAATTATTTTAGTTAATACTCGTGCAGTCAATAAATTTTTTAAACAATCTATCCAATGGAAAAATGCCCAATGAAAATCAGAGTCAACATTGATTCAAGCTAGTACATACATGTATGGATGTCATGGGGGCCATCCCTGGGGTCGATGGGACAAGACCCCCACCTTTAAGAGTGGGGACACACACCAAATATTCGCCCCTCCCCACATTTTGAAGAAACACCAAAAAAGGTCAACAGTTTTTTCTCGTGCTCTTAGCGCGAAAATTTTTTTGACCTCTTTTTTGACGAGATCAGTTCAAAACTCTATTTTGACCAGATCAGTTCTAAAGTCTTCCCCCTCCACCTGTCAAACAAGATCGCCGCCAGTGATGGATATATTGAAAAGTTTCTACAGCGCAACTCGAAAGCCAAGCGCGGGACACCAGCTTATTCTCGAGCGCTGCGTCAAGTCAGAGGGGATTTTCGAAAGAGTAGTCCAAAGGAGGTCCGAGTCCGGTTTCCAGGGGGTCCAGATCAAGAGAGGAGGCAGAGCAGCAGTTAAGACGGGTGTCGTTTAGGGCGAGACGAATTGGAAGACCGAGGATCCTATGAGTCAGGGTATAAGAGTTCTTTAAAAGGTGAGACTACAGTTTTGAGTGGTAAACCCGGATAGATAGAGGAACTTGAGTAGGATGTAGGATGGGTTGCAATGATGAAGGAGGAACCGATAATCTGCGGAACTCAGGTGGGAGTTCGTTCCAGAGGCGTGGTGCTGCGTTGGATATGGCTCGGTTGGAGAATTTTAGATGAGTAGTGACGGTGGTAGAGAAAGACTGAGATAGGAGGATGATCGGGCGGAGCGGGTTGCCTGGATAGTGGAGAGATGACGGAGGTCCTTGGGCTGTTTGTGTCATCGGAGAAGCTCTTCACCATCGGCGGTTTTGCCAATGGATCGAGACCTATAATCAATTTACCGTCGGTTGTAGCAAGTGAGAAATCGAGCATCTGTTTTGTATCAATCTGTCTTTAATCTCCAGCAATGCATCAACGAATAAATTTCACAGTAATCCTATATCCGATGCACAACTCGCCTCTGAGAGGTCGGCTCTTAGAAGGCGCTAAAAATGATTGGACACAAAAAGACAAAAAAGCAGATCTATACGGATACACGAGAGGCCACTTAGAAGTTCACGGCTGATTTACTCTGCACAATAGGTAAAATAATTCCGGATTTTATTCCACTCAGGAACGTCTTAGATCTGAATGCATCACGTCGATAATTTGAGAGCGATGCGCCAGTTAGCCATAGAGTAATAGGCCTGTGCTAACTATATAGCCATGGGACAAAGCGATCAAACCATGTGAATGGCTCCAGCTCTGCGACAGCATATTTAAGACTTTTCAAATGCCACAAGAACCAATGAAAACCCCACGTAGCATCACACACACACACACACACACACACACACACACACACACACCTACACACACACACACACACACACACACACACCTACACACACCTACACACACACACACACACACACACACACACACGTTCACTCCCACTATATATATAAATTTATAACTGGAAATATGTAAACAGCCACAAGCATACAGTCATAGATTTCCAAACAGACAGGTGAAGCTTGAGTTAAGGCGTTGGACGCATCTATTCTGAGTTAGTCTTATTTCATCTGACCAAAATTAATATAACTTAATGATTTCTATAGCGCCGTTATCTGACAGGACAAAGCATTAATCGATGGTAGCTTCAAGAGAAACCACATTTCAATCGTTTTCCCTTAATTGAGTCATACATCGAAGTCTAATAATTGCAAACCAGTCTAGAAAATTGGTAAAACAGGGAAGCAAAAATAAAACGTAATATTTGTTTAAACTTTTAAAACCAATGTCTGATTTTAAAATATACAACAAGGGGCCTAAGAATGCGCATTCTAATGCGCCATATTAGGCCTAATCTTAGGTATCGCTTGTTTGACAGCTGAGCATGTCTGAGGTCGTGGTTCGTTTACATGAAATTCACTCGATAATTCTCCTTTGTTCGGACTTCTACTGCGACTCAGTCTGCATTTCAGCTTCTTTGTTTTGATTGTGGCGGAAGGGTTTGTGTTTCCGGACATGGTATCAGTTAGGTCCAAACTACTGGACCCGTCTGTACCATTCAGGGCAGGGGCGCCCACAGGCTTACAAAAATTGGACGCACACCCCAAAAATAATTGGACGCGAACCCTTCCCGTCCCCTCCCATCCCCGTCCGTCCCGTGTCCCCCGCTCGCAATCATACACTGAAAATGACACAGAGTGACTCATAAAAATTTCAATTTAGGACTTAGAAGTCATCCATAAAAGATGTCCGCATGAGGGGAGGGACCATAAATGCGAACAAATGCGGACAAGTGGGAGGGGTTATGACCAGTGCGGATGTCCGAATCTAAGTTTCAGAATTTGAAAGTTTATTAAACACCTCCTTGTTTCAACCTTCTAGTCTTACAATTTCTGAATGCTATCGAAAGACTGGGAAGATTCTGAAGCTATAGAAGAAACCATTTCAAAGTTATTTGGAGCAATACAGGCCAACATTAATTGCTTGCACGCAGCTTCAGTGTTAATGGAAAGCAAATGTTTTACAATGTAATACAATACAATACAATACAATCAATGAAACTTAAAAGTGATAATGCCCTCACAGATAAGAAAAAGTATTCTGATTACATTCGCTTGGTTTACAGTGATAAGTATGGCATAAAAGTAATTAAGCTAAACAAGTAAAGGAAGAATCGATGCCTGAAAAAATGCAAAATTACCGGGACAAGTTAACCCTGCAGATGTGTCCTCTTAACCTCTTGCGATGGTCAGCGTGTTGGACTGTCAATGCAGAAGTGTTGGGAGTTCCAATCCCCGCCAGGGCAAAAGATGATTCAAGACTGTTGGCCCAATTGCGCCCCTATCGAACTCAGCTATCAAATAGGTTCACTCTCAGCGCAGTGTCTACGAGAAAACCAGTTGTCAAAGGAATAGACTGCATGGTCACTCTACATTATGTAGCTGCAGGGCTAAGAAAAATGATGTTGCTAAACGTCATACCCAGCATGTGTTCCTCTCGGCATTAATATAAGGCAATGCAGTTTATTTCGTTGTTTAGAGATTCTCTATCAATTAGTGCATTAGCAGTTTTGTTTCTGGGTCGACTGATGAAGCTCATTCATACATGTATTTTATGCGCTTTATTTAATCTTACACTTAAACATCTGAAGCGCAGTTCCTAATCAATTAATCCATAAAACTCTCGGCGTTAACGAACAGAGAGAAGCGACAGTCTACCTGAAACACACGAGGGGCTGAGACCAGACTAGCGAGTGCTGACGACAGGGTCGCAGAGATAATTCCAGCGATTGTGATTGGTCCAAAAACAGACACCAGCTGCATCACCTAAGTAGGGTATCAACCATTCTTTTAATGCTGTCGCCGTCGTCATTATTATTACTTTAGCATCATCAGCAGCAGCAGCATTATCATCATCATCATCATCATCATCATCATCATCATCATTGCTGTGACCGTCATCAATATCGTCATTATCATCATCACCCTCATCATAGGATCATCGTCGTCGTCATCACTGTCATCATGCATTTTGTATGCAAGTACTGCACATATTAATGAATGAACGAAAGTATGCATGTATGAATGAAAGTATGCATTGTGTGTTTGTATGTATGAAAGTATGTATGAAAGTATGTATGTATGTATGTATGTATGTATGTATGTATGTATGTATGTATGTATGTATGTATGTATGTATGTATGTATGTATGTATGTATGTATGTATATTTGCATTGTGATATTTATTTAGCGCCATTATGGAATCGTTAATAGGTGATAAATAAGTATACATCGACCTGTCGTCGTCATCAAAATCTCTCCAATTCTGTTCAACAAAGAAATGGAACACAAGTACCGTACCAAAACTCAGGCAACTCCAGAAAAGACACGCTTAAAAACAGAGACATACAGACAGACAAGGATGGATCCAGAGTGTCACGCGGCTAATGCCCCTCCCGAAACCCAGATAGGAGGGGCCTAACAGTGGTACCGTCCCACTGTATTCGTAAACGCAGGACCGAAAGATGCCTAGTTAGAAGTCTCGAAATCCTGAACTGTGGGCTGTAGCCTTGACATAACATAACCACGTGCTCCATAATCTTAAATTAAGAAAAAGGGAAGAAAAACTGGGAAAGTATAAAAGGGTCATAGGAAAAAGATCGATTTATTTTTAAATTGCAAACGTTACAGACAACGAGAATACACAAGTTTGCGTTAATTGCCGACAGAACCAATTTTGTGGCGGGGAAGGCAAGCAAGGCCATCGTAGCAATCGGCTCAATTATCCATCGCCTTCGTCTGAATAAAGGCAGGTGAGCGACTGTGTCTGAACACGCTCTGAAACGATCAATGCTTTGAGCAAACTCTATACATCGTCTGTCGATCAACGGTCTCTCGATCATGTTTTCATTAAATTCAGGCGACTTTCAAAAGTGCCTGCAATTTTCATTTTTACGGCGGGCCAATGACTGCGTGCATTCAAGTCGCGTGGAAGGATTCTAAACCTGCTTTTGGCGGTGTCCGATCGATTTATCACGTGCTTTTGTTTTGTTTTACTTCTACCGGTGCAAGATGTCGCTTTCTCTATTGACCGATTGAATGCAGTGAATAGGATGATGCACGGAATTTGAACCCAATCCAATATTAGTGGCTTTGGATTTAAAGTTAGGCCCTATAGAGTAGTAGAAGGATACCATGTATCTCTATCAGCTGCGGTAGATGGTGTTTGGAATTTGAGCGGCGAGAATGATATGGAGAGCGAATTTTGAAATTCTGCTTTCAGTATGAATGAAAGGCTCGTACATAATTTGAAAGATATATAGCAGAGTTGATAAGCTGGTTAAACTTCCAAGTCTTTGAAATAAACTCTCGCCAGAGCTACGATAACTATCAGATCCATGCTATGGTATACCCAGCTTATCAACTCTGCTATATATCTTTCAAATTATGTACGAACCTTTCATTCATACTGAAAGCAGAATTTTAAAATTCGCTCTCCATATCATTCTCACCGCTCAAATTCCAAACACCACCTACCGCAGCTGGTCTACTTGTCTAAACTTATGATCTCGACTTGAATCCAAATCCGACAATACCTGCAGCCGCAACCGTTTGTTTTTGACTCAGTGCTTGTGAATAAAATTCATGATTCTCATGACTTTTGAGAAATGAAGAAATCTGCAAAGTGTGATTACGACTCTCAGGAAAAGTCTGAAAATGTGTGTAGCGCTCACAGAAAGCCTCTCAAAGGTGATCTGTCCAAGGTGTGAAGATACTAAGATAAATCAATCCTTTTACTATGACCCTTGTATACTTTCCCAGGTCTTCTTCGCTTTTTCTTAATTTAAAATTTTAGCAAGCAACCACGCCCAAACCATAACCAGTTTGTTGGTAGCAATCAACTAGCTACCACTAAACTCACATGGTAGTAAATAGCCGAACTGCCCCTGGATTCAACCTTTATCAAATTTAGCGACATTGTATTTGTGATGTATTGTATCATGTGGTGTATTACATCCCATCGTACAGTATTGCATTGTACTGTATCGCATCGTATCATACATCGCAATGTATTGTATGGTTGTATAGTATTGCACTGCATTGTATGAATACCTGCATATCGTTTTGCAATCCGTATTGGCAAGCACCCGGTACACATGCAACGGTTGGCATCCCAGCAGTTGTATTTTCATCGGCAGCTGTCAACGTCCAGCTGTTATTGCTGTATAAGGCACTGTAGATAAACTGCTGCTCGGTCGCCATGGCGGCTGTAGTTTCACCCGTGTCGTTGTCGCTGGGAAACGAGGAAACGAGGGAGAGTAGCGAGGACGGGTCAAGGTCCGTGAGACCTGCGGCGTCACGTTGGACGCAAGCTCCTGCCATCCACGCCAGCAACAGGTACACGATCGTCGTGATGAGAATGGCCAAGATGGTGCCTTTCGGAATGGCTTTCTGTGCATCCTAAATTAATACATTAATACACTAAGTGTTAATGATACGTAGGCTTACATGGATAATGCAGGCATACAAAAATTCAGGCTTGAATGCACTTATATTTAATATAATTACTTTTGTGTATGTAAGTTAATAGATTAGAAGACAACTAACTTTTAGGTCACCAGAAATATTGGCACCAGCCAGGATCCCCGTTGCCGCGGGAAAGAAAATGGAAAACACGGAAAAGAACGAATGTCCATCGCGGAAATCAGGCGTGAAGTTATCGACGAAGATTTTAGCTGGAACAAAAAAGAAACGATGCCTTTCTATAAAGACGACTCTGTCTTGATAGGCTCTCAACATCAGGCCCTATACAACTGTTATGCCACTATTACGACTACAACAACGACGACGACGACTATTATGATTACAAATGCAGTATAAGGAGTAGTAAGTATAGCTGCCAACTATTGGAACCATGCGGAAACAGTTCTCTGAATGGGACAGAGTGTAACTACTGGTGGATCCTGAAGTTTATAGGGGTCTTGGGGTTAAGTCATTAACTCTATTTTTACGATATTATTTATCTATAAACGCACAATTTGTAGGCCTATGACCATTGTCTCATTTTCTTAATTTCTCTTTCTTTTTCGCCTATAGCCTTTTATGATTTCCCCTGGATTAAAAAGGCTGGTATTTTACAAATAGCCATAACCATGTATATAGTATACTAGACTAGATTATACCAGACTAGACAGGTATCACGTGGATAAGTATCGTTTCATTTCATTACTTTGATGCACTCTATAACTAGATTGCAAAACTAGTGCAGACATGCCAGACTACACTATGCTAAACTAGATTAGAACAGCCTAGCTAGATAAGACTAGATTAAACTAGACAAGGTTAAACTAATTTAGACTAAGCGCCCTTGTGAGATTCTAAAAATGCACTTTACAAATAGCCAGATCTATGTATACTATAGACTAGAGTACACCAGACAAGATATAGGTAGCAGACGGAAAAGTATCGCTTCACTCCATTAACTAATTGAAGCGCAAGTACGTTGACACAAAACATAGACAACTGAAGTCAACAACATATTCATATACACGCAATGAAGGAATACTCTCCAGAAGGGCTCTCACCTTTGTAACCATGGAAACCTTTTTCCTTCTCATTAGCCGAGGGCGGTATGAATGTTCCAATGCAAAAATCGACTATTGCTATTGTGAGAATCGCTAGCAGCACCAACTGGGCCTTGATGTTATCAAATGAAACAAAACTGTCAAGTAAATGTACAGCAAAAGGCTAGAAATGGTCAGAAATTAGTAACTGCATGACACTGGCAACGTAATAGGCACCTGTTGTGTAGCTTGTGATTTGGTTACAAAAAGCCTTCACGTCAGCAGCACTTGTCTAACCCAAGTCTAGACTCATGAAAGCAAACAATTTATAATCTATTTATGTGAAAATGTGGGTGACAGAGAGAACAGAAGGCGGTAATGAAGAGGATGATGAGGAGGAGGAGGACAAAGAGGACGATGATGATGACGATGCTGCTGCTGCTGATGATGATGAAGATGATGCTGATGACGCTGATGATGATGATGATGATGAAGATCATGATTATGACCATGATGATAATGATAACGATGATGATGATAATGGTGGCGATGATGATGATGATGGTGATGATGATAATGATGATGGTGATGATGATAATGATGATGGCGATGGCGATGGCGATGATGATAATGATAATGACGATGATGATAATGACGATGCTGATGACGATGATGACAGGCTAACTACGCCTACCCTTGCTTCCCAGCTCAGTCCGGCAAGAGCAACTCCGAGCATGAAAACGAACGTTATCAGTCCTATGATACGTACATCGTTCACCTCGTCGACCATCAGACAATTGTGACTCTACAAATTCAATCAATCAGCATCAAGTGCGATCAGGTGCTAATGCACTACAGGTCACTGTAGGTGAATATGGTGCATTAGCCGATGCACTTCCACTCAAACGACACCTGATTTCATCTTACCCTAAATCAAATCTGACCCAGGTGACTCATAATCAAACGATGCATCTGACACAGGTATTTACACTTCAGTACTTTTGTCTTTCAATGGGAGATTGTACGGACTGCTGTGGAGAGGTATATGAGATTTACACTGTGATGCAATAATACGATGTACATACATACATGTACACTATGGTAGTACGTATAAATACACAGCGCCTCTTCCTCCTTTGCCTTTCTTAAAACTTGTTTCTTCTCACGAGGTCTCTCTCACTGGGATCGCTTCTGATTGGTTATCCCGCTAGAAGCGCTTTATATAATAAATGTCCAAATACAATACAGTATATACATACGCACATACACTCGTACATACATAGGCCCACAAGCAGTGCTTTTTCAGCCGGAACGGCGTTCCGGCACCTTTCTCAGCTACTAAAAAATAATGTATTTATTTTAATAATAAAAACAATAATTTAGTTATTTTAATTTAATTTCAGGGTTTTGAACTGTTTTCAGTGTTTATTGAGACCCCTCCCTACGCCCAATCCCGTTTTCCCTGGGATTTTAGCCCTTCCATAATTGTTCAGTTCCGGAACCTATTGTTCAGTTCCGGAACCTTTTTTCTAGGAAAAAGCACTGCATATACGTTTATTTTAAAAATGCATACAAACGTGCTTATATGAATGGATTGTACATATAGATCTGGCACAAGCTACGTTGGAAGATGTTCCTTGTGTTAGTCTCACCTTGAGAATATCTCGAATGGTTTCTGAGAAACCAACGATGTACATGGCAGCAGCAACAGCGTTGGCGATGGAGAAGATGATTCCGACAGCTCCGCCAAACTCCGGACCAAGGCAGCGCGAGATCATATAATAGGCACCACCTTGGCAGCAATAACAGACGAAAATTAATTAAGCGCTGATCAACAGGTACACTAAATTAAAAGGCAGGCGAGAAGAGACCTCTAGGTAATAACCAGAAGGAAAATCAATGACAGACCAAGACATGTCTTAGCAAACGTAATGTGATGTATGACGATGCGATCTAATGTCATATGATGTAATGGTCGACCATTAGTGGTTCGAGAATTGGTTCATCGACACGTTTGAGCAATGTAACGCGATGTAATGCAATGTGATATAATGTAAATGGTCGTGTGCTAAGATACTACAAATCAAAATAAAAAATTAGGTATTATTTATAATATTTAAGAACTAGGTATAATTTATGATAATTGCAATTACAAGAATAATAATTAGGAGAAATGAAGAGAGAGAAAAGGCATTAGATTAGGGGACTTAATACCTCCTTTCACCTCCCCATTTGTGCAGATGGCGGACATGGATAGAGCGGTCAGTGTCGTAACGAGACTGGCCAGTAAGATGATGACCGTGGCTAGACCAATGCCCGCTTGACCAACGACCCAAGACAGGCGCAGGAACAGCATCACGCCGAAGATGTTCAGAAGACATCGGACCTTTATGACAATTACAATTACAAGTATATTAATTATCACCTTAATGTTGCTAAAGCTTTTCTAAGTGGCTTGATACCTTACCTTAGACCTTAGTCCTTTCGGTGCGGGTCCGCACATCGGTCGACGCATCTCCTCCACTACCATCTGTCAAGAGTGGCTTAATTGATACATAGATATTATATCATTTTTGTATGTATAAATGTGTGTGTACGTACTAGGTTAATTAACTTTTTAGTATTATTTTTAGTAATATTCTCTATTTGTTACTACAGTTATTATCATTACCCGAGGTAAGTATATTCCTTTAGATAAAAAAGTGTGGAACTGCCAACAGTGGGCCTATCATCCGGTTCTGGCATCGAAAAGGTACTGCCAATAATTCTGAATCATTAGTGAAACGCGTTGAAACAGGCTTCTTTATTAGCAGTAGTTTTTAAATTATCAGTTCTATAATTATAATTGTTATCATCATCATCATCATCATCATCATCATCATCATCATCATCATCATCATCATCATCATCATCATCATCATCATCATCATCATCATCATCATCACCATCATCATCATCATCATAATCATCATCATCATCAGTTTTTGGCGCATTCTTTTGGGTATTCTACGGGATAAAGAAAGTAAATATATGAGCCTTATCGTCAGAAGGATCTTTCACATTCGTTCGGGAAATATCCGCTAATTCCACTCGACGGATAGGGGAGAGTTTCGCCGATTGGACCGTTGCCTCAATTGGACCACGGCCTATTTACCCCTTAGATACATATATAGCCTCGTTTTCAATTGTTGTATTCTTGCGCACTTGAATATTGATCGTGTTGACACAGGCAGTTTGACGGAAAACTATATATTTTTAAAATTGCGGTTAAAAGTCTTTTTCATGTGGTGCTGATCTAATTTTAGACGTACCTGACAACGAGTGTACACATTTTAGGCAAGCTTTTAAAAATGAAATTATGTTTGTTTTAGCTATAGCCGGGTATCATGTTTGAGCGACAATAAGTGATTTTACGCTAAGACTGATGAGCGTTGAACTATCGCAGTGTAAACAGAAGTAGTCCATGTTGCCTGAAATGGACCACATTCAGTGTCCTGAATTGGACCGATAATATCGCGTGGTCCATTTAAGGACACCGGCACTTGCAATGTTATATTTTGATTCTTTAAATAATAATAATTACCATTGGTTTGTATTATGTCAAATAACATTTTCTTTCTGTTGTATATGCATAACAGTATTTGTATATGTATTTGTGCCTTGCTTGCTCGTGGTTTTGTTTGGTTTTATTTAATTATTTTGATTTGTTCCTTGAACATGCTACTGTCTTACTTCATTGTTGACTGTTCGTCTTTTTTGTACATCATTGTGCTTGCTGACAATAGTCCTAAGTGTTTTGTTAAGGTGATTTTTACCACGTTTACAGTATTTTGACAGTTAGCTAGAGACTTACTGCATGTCTTTTAGACAATAGGCCTAAGTGTTTTGTTAAGGTGATTTTTACCACGTTTACAGTATTTTGACACTTAGCTAGAGACTTTTATTGTATGTTTGTAGACAATAAGTGTTTTTAAACGTTTCAAGTGTGTTTTTTTGCAAATTATCTTTTAAAAACATATTTAATATGATGTGTTCCATTCAGGGCAACTGGTCCAGTCGAGGCAACCATGTGGTCCATTTAAGGCAACAGGTTGCCTTGATTGGACCTATTACAGCTCAAGCTGTTTTAGTTATTTTTCATATTTACATGAATACTATCTGTTCCTTGCTTATCAACAACATACTTGACCTATTAGCCCATCATGTGGCATAATTTCCTTTTAGAAATTCAGTAGCATTCATTCAGAAAACCTCAGTTTCCCTTAAGTGGTCCAATTATGGCAACTCTCCCCTAACCTTTGACAAAGTTACTGGCCTTCAGTGCATCTCGGATACGTGTCCATCCAATTAACCCTGAGAAACTTAGGACAAAACGTTTCCACGGGCAATCAACGAACATCGCTAAGCTATTAAGTCTATTCCGGGAATACTGCATCGCGTATTAATCTCGTTAGGAAACGTACGGACTCGATGAGCTAAAATCAGAGTCTTAAACCCTGTCAATGAGCAGGTGAGTTGTTTTAAAAGCCAGCCAATCAGCCAATCAATTCTACCAGAAGCCAACAAACCATCTAGTAAACTGCACCCGGTGCACCGAAATCTAGCCAAACAGCATGGCAATCAGCCAGTAACCCTGCCAGAGGCCAGCCAAACAGCCTGTCAACTCTGTTCTTGGCCAACCAGCCAGCCAGCCGGACAAACTACCAAAATCAGTCATTTGACCTATGCGAGCGTTAAATCCTCTGTGTAAATATATAGATCGAGGTTAGATCGTAATCACTTGACGGACTTCATGGGTCAGTAAATAGGTCAGGTTAGTTCAAGACAGGTCGAGTTTGTCTATAGAGTTGATCTAAGTCGGACCCTGATGAAGATGAATGGTGATGTCTAAAGATTCAACTCCATGTTTTACCAACTGTCGCTTGCTCGCTCGCTTACTCCCTTTGCAACACCCACGCTTACCCGCTCCTTCGTTACATTCAGACTCGACTATTGTTGCTCGCTCTACGCTGGCCTCCCTGTTAGCTGTTTGGGGTGCTTGGATCGGGTCCTGCGCTCTGCTGCCCGCCTCATTGGCTTCATACCCAAATTTGTCCACGTCGCTAGCTCCATGCGCAACGTTCTCCACTGGCTCCCACTTGAGCAGCGAATCACATATAGGTTGGCTGCCATAGTCTGGCACTGTCTGTCAGGCCTCGCCCCGGTCTACCTCCGGGAGCTTTACCGCCCCGTCCTCAGCGCACGGGGCTCGACTCGACTCGACTATTGTTGCTCGCTCTACGCTGGCCTCCCTGTTAGCTGTTTGGGGTGCTTGGATCGGGTCCTGCGCTCTGCTGCCCGCCTCATTGGCTTCATACCCAAATTTGTCCACGTCGCTAGCTCCATGCGCAACGTTCTCCACTGGCTCCCACTTGAGCAGCGAATCACATATAGGTTGGCTGCCATAGTCTGGCACTGTCTGTCAGGCCTCGCCCCGGTCTACCTCCGGGAGCTTTACCGCCCCGTCCTCAGCGCACGGGGCTCTCGATCCCTTGACTCTTGTGATCAGGGTCTGCTCCTTGTTCCTTTTGCCCGTACCTCTACCAGGAAGCATCGCGCTTTCTCGGTTGTGGGCCTTTCCAGAATAGCCACCTTCTGTTTGCTCCCCAGAACCCGTTCTCCAATTTTCGTTTCTCACCTTAAGACTTCTCTTTTCAGCCGTGCTGGAGTCGGGAGCACCTCTGAATAGTTCTCCTTTGACAGGCGCTATATAAATGTCCGATATGAATGAATGAATGGCTGTTAGACCCAGTCAAACTTTCCACGTTCTCACCTATGCACTCGTATTAGAATACCTCTTCGTCGAGATTCAACAACCAGATCAGTTGATTACAAAGCTAAGCAGCTAACCAGTTGTGCCAGAAGCAGGACAACCAGTCAATAAGCCAACCAGCCAGCCAATAAGCCAGCCAGCCAATCAGTCAACGGAGATCACGATTACAGTGATGATGACGGTCTAAACGAATCTAAAATAATCTGACTAATCTGAGAAATGCTTTTCCATAACGACCGACGTCTCAACCGATGATTTCTTTATGCAAAGCCAAATTCTGAAATCGTGATCCTTTGAACGATGACGACGATGACGACGATGATAAGGTCAAAGTTTAAAGGGTCTCTTTACCAGAACGCCCTTGATCCAGCCGAACTTGACTGTGCCAACAGTTGGCTGAGCCTTAAGGTCTTCCACGGCGTAGACATTTTCCTGAAGCCGCCTGTATTCTTCATCATCCAGCATATTTTGTTGCTCCATCTCTTCCTAAAATCAAATGAAACACTCTATAAATAGCCAGATATACCTACCAACGGAAGACTATATAAGTGGGGTAAATTCCCCTTTCCTAACCCCCTCTCCGTAAAAAAAGAACCATGCTTATTTGGTCGCCATTAGTAAGAAGCTAGTTTATTAATCTTCATCGATTTTCATTTATATTTTATATTGCCTTTTCTGGAAAACTAGAAACTCCTAATGGCGAAGGACATTTGCAGTAACTTGATTAATGATCATTCCACCTGCACTTATTAACACTTGTCTGTGTATATCCATCTTCTCGCGTGTATATCTACTTTTGTGTGCGTGTTCCTGCTTTCATGTACCTACATCTACCGTTATATTCAACGTATACCCACTATCCATATTTCTGTGCGTGTATCCGCCTTTGTGAATGTGCGATTTGCCGAACGAGTGTGCGCTGCTTATTGAAGGCCTCATTAACACAACAATACAACGACTGGATTGCTATAATCGACCAGGAATCACCTCAGAAAATCTATTTCACAGTACGTCTGGAAAACGCTTTCCACAAGGAATCGAAGCAAACCAGACGACAGTGGGTGGAGAAAGAGTAGATAGACGACAATGAGGAGAAGGAGGAGGAGTAGGAGGAGGAGGAGGGAGTGAAGAGAGGAGGAAGATTAGGAGGAAGACATGTGGAGGAACTTGAGAGGAAAAGAAAAGCGTAGAAAGAAGGAACAGACAGCAGGAAACGATGTACAGGAGGATGAAGAAAAGGAGGAAAATGAGGAAGAGGATGAAAGTCGGAGGATGGAATGGAGCAAGATGCGGGAAGGAGGAAGAAAGTGGGAGACTAAGTAAATACATCGCTAAATGGAGAAACATTTGAAAGAAGGGTGGCTCAAGATTACGATGATTACAGAAGGTTGACTCAAAGTGCAGAAAGAGGAGAAGGCGGAGGATCGAGGAGTATGCGGAAGAAGAAGATGAGGAGAAGGAGAAAGAGGAGGCAGAAGAACGGGAGGAGGAGAAGGAGGAGAAGGAGGAGGAGGAGGATGAAACTCCCACCCAGAAATGATCCGATTAGCATCTCACACTGGCGCGTGGCGTCCGCTCTAATGCATCGAGAAATCAATTATTCGGATATCTAATTAGACTGTATTGCCGAGAAATCAATGTTGCGATCGCAGATCAAAGCCGTCGGAGTCGCAGTCGTCGTCTGACAGGTGAACTCGACCATCGGCGGCGGCGACGCACTCCGTCCGATTCAGGCGAACATTTAACCTTCAATTTTCCACGTGTGTGTATGCAATCATGCTCCCATACATGTGAAAACCGTGGTAGGCCTATCAAAGCATGCCCACATGTATGTCTATATACGTATGTACGTTTGTTGTGTATGCATGTATGTGTGCATATAAGTACCTATTTATGTATGTGCGCACGTACATTTTCCACGTGTATACAACTATACATGTATGTATGCATATATGTATGCACATATGGATACATATATGTATGAATGTATATGCACGCACGCATGCATGCATGTATGTACTCATGTATGTGTGTATGCAAAACCGGATTATCCAGTATAATAATAATAGCGACAATTTATATGGCGCCGTAACACGGCAATACCGCTACAAGGGCGAAGCACAAAATATTCACTTGCATGAGGCTCCCGTTGACAGAGGGCCCTTCGATTGGAATAAAAAAATCAGCAATAAAAAACTGACAGAATTATTATGGCAGCTGTTTGTTCTTAGGGTCGAGTCATTAATTTTCAATTTAAATAAATAATTTATAGTCTCAGTCTACCTGTTTTACTTACATTTCTTAACAGCATAAGGTTCCCTTGTGTGGTTAATCCGGCTCTTTGTATATGCATGCGTTTGGTAGTCCCATGCATCCATATGCATTTACACAGGACCCTTTAGAATCTCCCAGAAGACCAGCTCATCAATGTCCTTGTCATCGGTATAATGAGAGTGAGATAGTCAAAGGACCTGGTCGAGAAGTGACTGGTCTGTGGTTCCGCATAAAACGGATATAGTAAGGTTGGCAAAAATGTTGACTTCAATACCCGTGACGTAAGTGAATGTGCTTTATGAAAACATTACAAGACGACATAAAAGCTGTCGAAAAGCAGAACACGAGAGTCAAGACAGGGAATGGGTAATCTGATACCGGAAACAGTTTCTTCCAAATGTTAAACAATATTTAATCTAAAGTAGGCCTACTTGTTGGGAAATTTATCTGTGTGACCTTCTGGCTACGAAAGCTGCATGCACCTACGCTTGAAACCTGCTGCTTTCGCCTGGCTGGGCTGGAAGCACCTTTTAAAAGATTACGAAGTGCGCTATATAAATGTTCTCAATGAACGTATGAATGGAGACATTTTAGCAACAACCTGAGACGGATGCAAACGATACGTAGTTCTATCAATGCCACATAATATATTATACGCATGGAATCTATACAGGGAAAGCACAGCCGTGGCGCATGGATCTGGTTGCTGCAACATGCAAACAGACAGTTCAGCCGTCCGAGAGGTTGCTCTTTGCCTTTCCACTTCCCATATCAGTCAGCTGCAGGAAAACGTAGGACCCACATAATCAAACAAAAGCGGGTCAGATACGTCCTAAATCAATCGCGAACCATTATGTCACGACGAAAACATGTTCTGCAACAACGACTGTCCTCCTACGCTTCGACGAACCCAGGTCTGAATAAAACAAACGGGGAGCGATACACAATCGCAGGGAAGCCAGAGTTCGTTGTTACGCGAGCGGGCGCGTCCACTGTTATTTCGCCATTGATGACCGTCGTCACACCTGTACAGGTGTTCCGCGTGGCGCCGGTAATCAGCCGCAGCTTGAACGGGCGAGGACGTTCGGTCGGTCGGTGTGGATCGGTCGCCGGGCGGCGGCGCTCCAGTCGTCTTAGTATCAATCGTCTGCGATACAGGACAACGGAACTGACTGCACGTGATACAACAGTGTGTGCATTTATTCAGGCGATCGATCCCTGTCACCGGTCGCCATCGACGCCTTCAACGAACGACCGACCGCTGCGACGATAAACATTTGCATTCACGACCACGACCACGACCACCGCCACTGCCAACGGACGGATCATCACCCACCGACGGATGTCCCACCTGATAGGTGGGACAAAGGATGACTGTTGTTGCCCTTCCTACTAATAGTCTGCGTAATGTAATGCAATTGATATAACTAATGTAATGTTATTCCTAATAGATTCCCTATAATGTATGTAACTAATGTAATGTAGATAAATGTAATACCTGACATCGACGTTTGCATCCATATCTGGCCATTAGTTTCCTCCGTGGCAAAAAGCGGGTCCCATCGACTGACTATGCAATACCTAACGTAATGTGTAGTGTCATGTAAACTGTTGGTTTATCAGCGCTAGATTAAAAAAACTTCTGATTTTATCTGTCCTCTGTTGCATGCGGTTAGTGTCTACAAATTAAACCTCAGATAAGATGCATTATTGCGTTCTATGATGTGTGAATAGTCCTATAGTAACCTTACCAACCTCTAGCAAACTTAGCGTTATAGTAAGGTCACGGTCAGACACCAAATTAACAGTAACTAAGTTTACCATTCATGCACTGGCCGATCCAGATAGGGCACGTTTGCCACAATCGAACCCATCTAAGTTTAAGGGTAGGATCTCCGCCAGAGTTGCCCTTTATGATCCACTCTTGCACATCTGCTCTTTGTTCTCTGTTTTTTCTGTCTAGGGAAGGAAGGAGGGAGGGAAGCAAGCAAGCAAGAGATCGCGATATAGCAAGCAGGAGAGGGAGAGACAGGGCAGGCGTTGCCATATCTGTGTAGGGCCTAACGGGATCCAGTGTAAGATCCATACTCTAGCAATCCTATTAAAGACCATTACACTACGAAAGATCCGTGAATTGGAAGCAACATTGTTTTAAAGACTAGAGAGCAAGAATATTGTTATGATTTTATGTGAATGCTGAATATAAATCTCTTAAGCAAGTGTCCAAGTTAATTCACTGTTCTGTTAGAAAACACGACTCTGGACCCGCCCTTGAATCTGCGTCGTCGACCGCACAATATCAGGTCTTGAATAGCCTATTATTCGACCTGCAATTATGCGCCTTGTAATTGGTATGACGTCATAGAGCTGGTAAGGAGATTTTAGGCAATAAACTTGTTTACACTAACTCCACAGATCCCGGCATTAATGGATTTTCTCCAGCTTCTCCCACCGGCGCGGATCAACGGGGCACTGACCGACTTGGAGGACCCTCCAGAAAACATCTAGCCATCCATCCAAAGTCCACAGTAATATCCAACTGCAGTTTCGCGTCTCACAAGCTCAATGTCAGACGAAGAGTTAATCAATACACGGTTCAGCACTTTGAGCCAGAAATCCTAAAATAACCAATTATCAATCAAGCAACTCGCACCTGCATCAATAACGCGTTCGTCGTGTAGCAGGTCGTAGCCATGATGTATTCTATGAGAGCTTCCCTCACTATGGTTACCTCTAGAGGTCCACCCTCAGAGATCTCAGCGCCGACCAGTCGCACTCTCCAATCGTAGGCACGACATGTGAAAACACAACTCTCCTCTTGTCGCAGCTTAATAGAAACGCGTTCACGACCTATTGGTGATAATAATTATTCCAATTTGTCAGACTATAATCAAAAATATTAATTAAATGTTAACATTTTCAGTTTATATACATGACGTTAGGCCCTACTTTTATTTTATTTTAACTTTTTAATGCTAGTGAAAGTTATCCCTCAGGAATGAAAATTCAGTTACAAGTTGGTCTACTTCCAATCTCGTTCCTTTGTTAGTAATGGCCCTTAATTGTGAAATCGGCCTCCTTCGTCGGTCTGGCCGGCACTACTATCTGGTGGCTCTGCTACAGCCTTTCCTTGTCTTAAAGCTTGCCTTTATTCCTGAGGACTTTCGCACTGGGAGCGCCTCTGATTGGTGGGCCCTGGGTAGAGGCGCTTTATAAGTTTTGAAATACAATACAATAGGCCTACGTAAACAGCGGTTCTCTTGAAAATCAGATCTCGTCCCAGTTGACAATTGTAAAACGCCATTTTGAAGCGAACCACTGAGAGCAATGGCATCGTGGTGCTAGACTCAGATGGGAATACCTGTGACAGATTAGGGACAGACTAAAGTTGTGATAAAATTGCGCACTGAGCTCCATGAAAGAATGCAAAGGCCAGTTTGATTCTCGACCATTTAGACAACAATTAAGATATTGGCAAAAGAAATACTGTGGCGAAATTCGCCAGGTTTCAATTATGACGTCATGATGGTAAGCTTAATAGATTGGGTCGTTGAGTGCATTAGACACCCGTGCCTCACCAGGGCACCCATGCCTCACCAGGGCACCCGTGCCTCACCAGGGCACCCATGCCTCACCAGGGCACCCATGCCTCACCAGGACACCCGTGCCTCACTAGGGCACCCTTAGAAAGGTATATAAGGCACCCAGCTTTTCATGTAAAAGTTCTTTGGTTTTTATTTGTCTAAAGGATACGTACGTGTGTAGAAGCAAGTTATCTCGGTTTTCGTTGTCTGGAGAAGACGTACGCGTGTGTACAGAATAGTTTTCTCTTGGTTTTCATCGGTCTTAAGGATATAATAAGATCGTCGGTTTCTCATTGGATTAATACGAGAAGTCATCTAGTATAACAAAAGTGTTCTGTTATTTCGATTCAATATCGTGGATTACTTGGATTACACTGTGAATTCTATTACGAGAAAGTGCCTCGTGGTTCTTTTGCCAAAGGGTATGTACACGGAGTTTCTGTGGATGATTTGTCATAAGAAATCGTTAATTGGCCTTCGTCTGTGTTCATTGGTAGTTGATCAGTGGCCGTAAGTCCCCCGTTGACAGCGAGGGCCGAACCCCGGACATAGATAAATAAACTTAGTGCGTTCAGACCATCACCTCAAGGGAGAGATAGAGATACGGCGGACGGTCCATCCTGGTGAACGAGATAACGCGAGTGAACCGCCACACTGCCAACCTAAGTAAGGTGATAGGGAAGAACACCTACGACGCACTAAGGCGGTGAAAGGTTCGTTTCCGCCACATTGGTACCAGAATCGGGGTGGTGATTTCACCGAGTGAAATTGTGGGACATTGATCAACTACAAAGCAACGACGAAAGCGATCATCGATGGAAGACGAGGAGATAATCATAAGACGAAGACCGCGGGATTTAGAGGATCCGTACCCGGGCACTTCGACTCCCACGAGAAGACGGCCAACGACGGAGGCGTCGCCAGAACATAGTCTGTTGGAGGTCATCGACGATGGTGACCTGAGACCAGATGAACCGAATGGAAGAGAGAGGTCAGAAAGAGAAATGTCGCCACAGAAATTGCTAGAAGGCATCGGAGGACTACTGAAGACGAGACCGATGCAGATGAAACCGGGGAAGTTCGACGGAACAGGATCGTTGGAGTCTTTCCTGGCGCAATTCGAAGTATGTGCAACACATAACCGATGGACGGCTTCGGATAAAGTTGACTTCCTCCGATGTGCCTTGGAGAAAACTGCGACTCAGTTGTTATGGGACTTCGGCGCTCGACAAGATGTAACGTATGAAGAACTGGTCGGACGTCTGCGACAACGGTATGGCATGGAAGGCCAGGCCGAGATGTTCCGTGCGCAGCTCTACTATCGACGCCAGAGAAACGGTGAAAGCCTTAGCGATCTTCTGCATGACATTCGGCGGCTTGTGGTCCTCGCGTATCCGGTTCCATCCAATGAAACTACGCAAATTATTGCCAGAGACTCTTTCTTGGAAGCCATGCGCGACCGTGAACTTTCACTCAAGGTACGTGAGCGAGAACCAAAAGGTTTGGACGAGGCCTACCGGACGGCGCTTCGTCTCGAGGCTTACCAGCGAACGACGGATACGGACGATCGGAGGAGACAGCCGAACAGAGTGAGAGGAACGCAAGAGACCGACCTCGATGCTCAGATCCAGTCACGGATAGACCGCTTTCTCGCTGAGCAGCGCGAGGAGCAACGAAGATGGCAACGAGAGCTGGAGAGTAACATCGACCGACAACTTCGAGAACTGCGGGGCCCAGCTGCGACTACTGGCGCCACCGGGCGAGATGCTCGCCCATCGGAAGGTAACCAAGGATTTTCACGACGGACGGCGGCCTGCTTCAACTGTGGCCGACCCGGTCACTTCGCTCGCAACTGCCGGCAAGGCCGCCGGCCCTTCAATCGTCAGCCAGCAACGGCAACGGTCGGAACGGAACCGACTGATGTCACGGAAGATGTCGTCACTAACCACACTGCGCGGCCGAGACTTCCGAATCGTGCAAGCAACAACGCCATCTACATACGAGGTATAGTCAACGGACGATCGCAGACCTGCCTGATCGACACTGGATCAGAAGTAAGCCTGGTACCGTCTTCTACAGTTGAAGGGTTAGACTTACGTCCATGCAATCGTTTTTTGATGGCTGCGAATGGGTCTAATATACGGGTCCTGGGAGAGGTAAATATTCCGATAAGGATTCGGGAGGGATTCGCAATTCCCACAGCTTTTCTGGTGTCCGATCAAATCGCTGAACCGTTGTTAGGTATGGATTGGTTAAGGGAACACCGATGTCGCTTAGGTTTTGGTGCTGGGGCCTTGTTTGTTGGGCGTAGGCGAGTTGCTCTTGTGAAAGGCAACGGGTCCATGTGGTGTCGGCGCGTGATCGTCGCTGAGGAGGTTGTGGTAGCTCCTAAGTGCCAACAGGATGTGTCAGTTAAGACGCAGTATGGGGACTTAGCTACTAAAGCGCCTGCATGGATGACTGAGGCCACAGAGGTCCAGCCTGGTGTTCACTTAGCCCGAGTAGTAGTAGGAGATCGTGTGGATACAACTCAGGTAAGGGTGGTAAACCTTAGTGAAGACCCGGTTAAGCTAAGTAGGGATCAAGTTCTTGGAGGCTTACACCCAGTAGAGGTTGAGTGCAGCAGTGTTAGCAAGGAAGGCAGAGGTCGGGTTGAGGGTGATTTTTCACTTGACTTTTTGCTAGAAGATCTGCCGGAAGAGGTGAGCTCGGATGATCGCGTACAGCTGCGAAACTTGTTGGCAGAATATAAGGATATATTTTCTGCAACAGAAGGAGATCTTGGTAGAACGACCGTGACTACACATAAGATAGACACAGGTGATGCACGACCGGTAAGACAGCCTTTAAGGCGACAGCCATTGCCGTATAGGACTGCAATAGATGAGCATCTGGATAGTATGTTGGCTGCTGGGACCATTGAACCTGCTGTTAGTGAATGGGCGTCCAATGTAGTGTTGGCCCGTAAGAAAGATGGCACTTTGAGATTCTGTATTGATTATAGGCAGTTGAATGATAGGACTAAGAAGGACTCGTATCCGCTTCCACGGATTGATGAATGTTTAGACGCACTTGCTGGTGGTGGGTGGTTCAGCACCCTGGATTTACGGAGCGGCTATCACCAGGTGGCCTTGGACCGGAAAGATGCGGACAAGACAGCCTTCGTTACGCGACGGGGTATCTTTCGATGGAATGTGATGCCGTTCGGGCTCTGTAATGCGCCGAGCACTTTTCAGAGGCTGATGGATATCGTCCTCTCCGGTTTAAACTTTGAGATTTGCCTAGTTTATCTGGACGATGTGATAATCTTCGGGAGCACCACAGAAGAGCATCTAGACCGATTGAAGCAGGTGTTTCAGCGACTGAGAGAGGCTAATCTAAAGCTTAAGCCGAGCAAATGCCGTCTGATGCGCAGAGCAGTTAATTTTCTAGGACACATCATTACACCAGAAGGAGTGTCGATGGACCCGTCTAAGATACAGGATGTTGTTGAGTGGCCTACCCCTCAATGGTTGAGGGATGTACGAGCATTCGTAGGGTTGTGCTCCTACTATAGGCGCTTCATTCGTGATTTTTCAATGATAGCGGCCCCGCTATTTGCTTTGACAAAGAAGGGTAGGGCCTTCGAATGGGATTTGACCTGCCAGGAAGCATTTGAACGGTTGAAAACCGCCTTGACAACCGCACCAATTCTAGCTTTGCCTGGGGATGAAGGAGTTTACGTGCTGGATTGTGATGCATGTGACTTGGGCATAGGAGCAGTTTTGTCTCAACGCATTGAAGGCGAGGAAAGGGTAATAGCTTATGGCAGTCGCCTTTTGTCCAATGCAGAAAGAAATTACTGCGTTACTCGTAGGGAGTTGCTTGCAATAGTACACTTTACGAAGTTGTATAGACAATACCTGTTGGGTCGTCCATTTGTGTTAAGGACGGACCACGCCGCCTTGCAATGGCTTCAGCGAACTCCGGAGCCTATTGGTCAACAGGGGCGTTGGTTGGAAAGGTTGGCTGAGTTCGAATTTCAGATAATACACCGACCGGGTCGACAACATGGAAACGCGGATGCGCTTTCCAGGAAGCCATGCCGTCAATGCGGCTATGAGACTTGGAGTGAGGTAGCCGCGGTGACTGAAGTGGCGGGGCCTGGTGTAGCAGATAATGAGCCTGGGCCCCCGGAGTCATTAGAAAAGGTACAGGAGGAAGACCCGGACCTTGGAATAGTGAGATCATGGCTGAAGGAAGGTGGACAGGTTCCCGATCTTGTGCAAATCTTGTATGAGAATGCCGCTATCAAGACGTATTGGCATCAGCGCGAACAGTTGTATTTGCTAGGAGGCGTCTTATATCGCCGAACGCCTGACAATGTGGAACAGTTAGTAATGCCTAAGGTCCGACGCGAAGAGTTCCTTAGGCTGGCTCACACGGGAATTACGGGAGGTCATTTGGGAACCCGACGCACAAGATGGCAAGTGCGACGTAGAGCATACTGGGTAGGTTGGTCTAAAGAGACCAAACGCTTTTGTCAGCGTTGTTCACAATGCGCCCAGTACCACCGCGGACAACCTCCTCGGCAGGGCCCGCTGCAACCACTGCCTTGTGGGGAACCCTTTGAGCGACTAAGCCTAGACATTAGCGGTCCTCACCCAAGGAGCCGACGGGGCCATGTTTATATTTTAACGGTCATGGACAATTTCACTAAATTTGTCGAGGCAATTCCCATGGCTAATCAGGAAGCGATATCGGTGGCTAGAGCGTTAGTTGAGAACGTTATCGTCCGATACGGGGCCCCGTTGCAAATACTTACCGATCAGGGAACGAATTTTGGTGGGAATCTTTTCCGGGAGCTCTGTAAAATATTGGGCATCGATAAGGTCAGAACCTCTGCGTACCACCCAAGCGGAAATGGAATGATAGAAAGGTTTCACAAAACTTTAAACGCGATGTTGGGGAAAGTTATATGCAGCCATCAAAGGGATTGGGACGAAGTCTTGCCCCATGTCCTTGCCGCCTACCGGGCGTCGCTGCATGAAACGACGGGCTACAGTCCGAATTTCCTGATGTTCGGACGTGAGACAAGAGCGCCTCTGGATCTTGTCTATGGTCGACCTCCGGACGCCCTTCGAACTGATGCTACGTATGTGAGCTACGTTCAGGAGCTTGCTGAACGTATGGACCGCGCGTACCAACTGGTCCGCGAACAGTTGAAAGTCACGGCGGAACGACGTCGCCATACTTACGACCTTCGAGTTCGTCCGGCACAGTTCAAGCCTGGAGACCGTGTTTTATATTTCACACCGCGTCGACATCGAGGTCGCACTCCGAAATGGACCCGTATGTTCACGGGACCTTTTACTGTGGTGGAGCAGCGGGGAGTTGTAAATTACGTCATCCGGAAGACGGCCAATTCCCGACCGTTTACCGTGCACGTGGACAAGCTAAAGTTATGCTTTAGTGAAGAAGAATCAAGGAAAGAGGATTCGCCGGACGAGCAACCTATGAGCGAAGAGACCGACAGCGGCCGGCCACGGCGTGAGATCCGTCGGCCTGCACGTTTTCTACAGTAAAGTGGATAGTGCCGGATGCGCGGGCATTGTGGTCTTGCCTGGACGTCTGAGATAGTGTTCTTTAGTGCCAGTTGAATTACTGTGACGATTCTGATCGGATTATTTCTTTATTGCAGACGGCTGGACGTGAAATCCTAGTCTAACGAGTTAGAGTCCTTGTCATGTATCCGATCTTCAACTACCGCCAGCCTATTCTTGGTCGTAGTGTGGAATTGTCAGAAAGGAATTATACGGCTGCACCTATTTTCTGGAACGGCCGAGCGAGTATTGTCGGGACGACCATCGCCCCTCCTGGATGGTCGATCTGTCGTGATGTGCAGGGACACGTTGGTTATATACCTGAACGGAGTTTGTTGATGGAAAGTGAGAGCGAGGCAGGTAATCGACTGTTTCGAGTTCCTCCGACCCCAGCTAATAGTCCAGCATCATCGGATTCTACGGACTCGGAAGCCTCGACTGTGATATTCTCGCCAATGTTGAAGGACGATCAGAATGATGTAACGGCGGCGGTGATTAACGAGTTGGGCCGTCTAAAAACTGCCAGGGGATTTCCGAAGGATTTGCCGGACTCCTACCTGTGTCACCTCTGCTTCCAGAAGGGTCATCGTATACAGGAGTGTGCACTAGCTCGACCAAGGGATGAAGCAATTACTCCATATCAAGGAAAGAAAAGATGCTTTGGGGAGTATAGTTGTCTTCGATGCCGAAGAGAGTGGTTTTCGCAAAACAGTTGGGCTAATGCGGGACAAGACTGCCTTGGATGCGGAATGACTGTGTATCCACATAAGCAACGTCTTCGGTCGAGGAGCAAGAGTCAAGATGCCTGTGGGATCAACCGAACTCATAGACAGCAATTGTGTGGAAGATGCAAGGAGCTTGGAGACTGTTGCTTCCTAGAGACCGCATAGAATGGATGCCTGTGTTGCTTCCGTGACTGACTCTATCACGGAACGGTGATTTCTTGAGGAACTTGATATTGATGTCGTTACTTAGTGATAAGTTGTTGTTAAATTAGTTGTCATTACTGTGAGGATTGGCATTGAGCTAACGATGATTTGTAATTTTGTGGTTTAGTTAACCTGCCATGATGGATGATGTGAGTTACGTGGAGGAAATCGACCTGTCAGAACAGTGGCTTCTGGACTCTGATATTGTCGCCGAGATTATGGAGTTATTGGATGGTGATGCGAATGCATTAGAATCGCCCATACCACCTGATTTAGATGACATTGAGATGTCGTCGCTCTTCTTTTATGGTTCTGGAACGGTCAATCCTCCGATTCCAGGTGTTTTAGAGTCTTCACCAAGCATGAATAATTCAGCTGTGGAAATGATACCTGTTCATGTATTGGAAATAATGCCAATACCTTTTAGTGGTTTTACGGCTGTTTGGTGGCCATATTCTTGGGGCATTTGTCCCTTTGGGATATGTCTTGGTCACGTGAATGAGTCTGGCTTAATGCATGAATGATTTTGACATTTTCTGACTGTGTTTTGGAAACGCATTGAATTTTAGTTAAGAGTGATAAGATTGTTGATTTGGTTCTAGACTGATTTCTTGGTTGTGTATTTTGCGAAAAGTATTCGGTTATTTTGAGGGATAGCATTGCGCTATACAAATGAGATTACAGTGTTAGGGTGACGCATGTGACCTAGACAAGGAATAGATCCAACAAGATCTTGAGGTTGAGGTACATTACTTTATTTTCTTGCGTCCAGCAGTTAAGTCTATTGTTTTTGAGGGTGATCATGCATTGCTTTTGAATAGTAATTAAAATATTTCAGTTTTCATCACGCAGAACTAAGGTGATGTTTCAAATGAAAGTTTTTCATGTGTTGTGATAGAGATGTGACATTGGGAACTGAAGCATTATGACTGTTAGGTGCAATGGTGATTAAAGAAGATTTTAGTTTTCATCAGATGGAGTTAAGCTGATGTTTTAAAGTAGATGTCCTTCTTACAGGTTTGAACCGTGAACTTTAGTCGCGTACAGTTAAGGTTGTGTATTATTGTAGATAAGATTTCTTTTGTGGCCCAGATGTTGGTCAGAGGGTGAGGTCACCCTCTCAGCCTGGCCCGTGGAGAGTGTGGCGAAATTCGCCAGGTTTCAATTATGACGTCATGATGGTAAGCTTAATAGATTGGGTCGTTGAGTGCATTAGACACCCGTGCCTCACCAGGGCACCCATGCCTCACCAGGGCACCCGTGCCTCACCAGGGCACCCATGCCTCACCAGGGCACCCATGCCTCACCAGGGCACCCGTGCCTCACTAGGGCACCCTTAGAAAGGTATATAAGGCACCCAGCTTTTCATGTAAAAGTTCTTTGGTTTTTATTTGTCTAAAGGATACGTACGTGTGTAGAAGCAAGTTATCTCGGTTTTCGTTGTCTGGAGAAGACGTACGCGTGTGTAGAGAATAGTTTTCTCTTGGTTTTCATCGGTCTTAAGGATATAATAAGATCGTCGGTTTCTCATTGGATTAATACGAGAAGTCATCTAGTATAACAAAAGTGTTCTGTTATTTCGATTCAATATCGTGGATTACTTGGATTACACTGTGAATTCTATTACGAGAAAGTGCCTCGTGGTTCTTTTGCCAAAGGGTATGTACACGGAGTTTCTGTGGATGATTTGTCATAAGAAATCGTTAATTGGCCTTCGTCTGTGTTCATTGGTAGTTGATCAGTGGCCGTAAGTCCCCCGTTGACAGCGAGGGCCGAACCCCGGACATAGATAAATAAACTTAGTGCGTTCAGACCATCACCTCAAGGGAGAGATAGAGATACGGCGGACGGTCCATCCTGGTGAACGAGATAACGCGAGTGAACCGCCACACTGCCAACCTAAGTAAGGTGATAGGGAAGAACACCTACGACGCACTAAGGCGGTGAAAGGTTCGTTTCCGCCACAATACACTGGTTCTAAACAGAAAGGCAATTTGCTTCTAAACAACCGAGAGATTCTGGTTGTAAGAAAAACGATAATTTACTTATAAGTAAAAGGATTTCGGTTTTAAGGAAGGAAGCAATTGGCTTATAAGTAAAAGAAAGATTCTGGTTCTAGTCAAATAAGACATCGCCATTCCAAGAAAAAATAATTGATTTAACGTAGACCAGGTATTTTTATTATAAGGTAGATGCATTCTTATTCTGAGCAAATAAGGGATATTAGTACAAGACAAAGAACATTTTTCAGTGCTGCAACTGAGGCCTTGGGATTCTAGGTAAACTGACTAATGAACATTTTCGTTCTAAGTAAAGAAGCCAGTTTGGTTAAAAGCTGGTCCACGTTAGCAGCAAACGGCTGCTCAGAACATGCTGCAGCTTGTCCACCGCAGACTTACAACACGCTGCAGTCGAGCCTACAATTCACAAGCTAATAACTGTCGTTCATTAGCGACGTGGAGTTGATGCAATTGTGACAAGCCTGTATAACATGTGCACCATGATAACCGAAGACAGCGAGCTATATTCAAGAGAAAAACGAGGCCGAACATTGATCGGGAAAATTTCCAGCTACGCCTGAAAGTCGTAAGATCTCTTCCATGACGGACAGATCAATACAACAGAAGGTACTTACGAAGGAAAACGCTAGTAACACGAACAATAGAAGTTCTAACAGGTAGGCCATCCAGCCGTTGAATTTAAGACAAAGGGCGAAAAGAATAATCGGACTTCTGCAATTTCTCAATTGAAGGTTTTCAAGAGCACCGTGCAGTGCAACATGGCAAGAGAGAAGCCGCTTAAAAAACAAGTATAGATTAGTTGTGGGAAATTTGAACAGTTTATTCAGTTTAACTTACGCGTCTATTAAGCTGTTTCCAACTTTCCATGCAATTTTAATAACACCGATGTAGCCTGCAGATGAGTATAGGCATAACTTTCTACATATGAGAGATAGGCCTACTGCCTAGACATTGGAAATCTGATCCATTGATGTAAACCTATATACGATTTCGACATATCGATTTTGTTTAGGCCTACTTTAGTTTACATGTATTAAGTTTCTGTTGTACATCTATTGGCGTATGCAATATTTGCTTATAGATGTAGATCTTATAGAAGTATATAAGCTGGATTATAAATGTTTCATATATCGATAACCATTTGTAACCCTAACCCTATATGTTGGAGCGTCGACCAATACGAACGTGTACGCCTACAGCTTCTAATGCGCAAGTTCAGCAACATGCGCAAAGTCGTCTGCTATAGGCCCATTTTGGTTTTGTGACTCATTTTATCCACCGTCTGAGAACTGTTTCGCAATTAAAGCTTCTGACTTAATTGGCGCCGGTAATGGCTGTGATGTCAGTGGTGTCACTGTCATCAAAACCCCTTCGCTTTCATCATTCTGCCTTTTGGAAGCTATAAAATTTTGATCAGAAAATGAGGATAACTGACCCCCTCCCTGTGAACAGACTATGCACGTGCATCAGTCTTTGTCTCGTGTCTGGAGCCAGTCGGAAAACAAAGCATCTATTAATTATTCATCAGTCAGCAACAACTAGTATCGACTTACAGAGTATAGCCCTGTGACTTCGATATAATATATATAATAATCGAAGTCTCGCTTATTGCGAAAGAACTTTCTGGCTGGCAGATAATAATATTATCTGCCAGCCAGAAAGTTCTTTCGCAATAAGCGAGACTTCGATTATTATTATTAATTATTATTATTATTATTATTATTATTATTATTATTATTATTTCGGATATTTCTATAGCGCCTCAAGTATACTACTACTACTCAGAGGCGCTCCCGACTACAGCATTTGATATTGTGTCGGAGTTTTCACGCCGAAGCGCCACGAGCAATCGCGAGTGAAGAACTTGCCCAAGGTCCGTACACAGCGGCTAGAGTGGGATTCGAATTCGAACCTGCAACCCTCAGGTCACAAGGCGCCGAACTTACCACTGAGCCACCACGCCCCACGCGATGTAAGTCTTTTAGATACAACAGAGTTGTTTGTAATGTGTTTGCATTGTTGTGGCCGGACCATTTACTGTTATTCGATAAGACCGGATGTTCGAAATACCGAAGTTCGCTATATGTAGGCCTATCGGTCTTACTGTAGCTAGAACAAAACGACATCGATTTAGGCCTACCTCTAATGAACTAGGCCTAACGGTGATCTCCATTCCAACTCGCATCGTCTGAATTGTGTGAAAATATTAATAGCATAATTATGTAGATAATTGTACATGTTTGTCATTCTCTTGATTAAAGTTCAAATCAAATCAAATCAATCTTTAATTAACCGTGAACAGTGCAGATGACATCGTAGAGAATAAAACATTGAAACATTCATTGTTGTAGCATCATTAGAAACAGTAATGAATGTCTTTCCCATTTCATTCGCAGACGTCGACCGCAAACTGACTCAGTTGAATATGATAGCCTAATTAAGGAAAGTCTAATTTAGAAAACAGGTTGACTTGCAGTAGGGTTGAGCTTATAATATGGTGTGGGTAAGACGAGCTGAGGAAGTAAGTAGATAGATAAGCTGAGCTGAACAAATAGGTGAGTTTTCATATCGAGAGTGATTCTCGCGACCCTGGCAAACCAAAGCGCAACATATGCCCTAAGTGTCTTACATTCGCATAGACATAGGCCTAATGATCACCTAGAGAATAATTGGTTATGTGACTTGCAGACATCTGAAGATTGGCTGAAAGTTGAATGCGACACTGAAAAACTGAAAACCATGAAACTATATAAATTTACGATCACGATAACATTAAGAAACTGCAAACCTCAAAATTGCTAAGCTGTCCCGTTCGCACCAGCAGCAAACTAGAAAGCTGACTCGTTCAACTGCATTGTTCATACTGAAGGCTTTTGTGCAATCTTATCTCGGTAACAAAGAATAGCCTACAGCTGGATTGCCGTTCTTTTAACTCCTTCCCCTTAATTCCTTCTTCACTCAAAAGGTAGAAGTGCTTGCAAAAGGCATCGGCGATTAAGAATCAGTCATTCTATCCAACCAATCAATAGCAATCGCAGGCTTAATGATACTGTAATCGAAAACTTCGAATTTCAAAGCGTCAGCTTATAGTATGAGACACCATTCAATTTCTCCGAGTCCTGGGTCAGAGAAGTCCTCTAAAAGTCTCTGGGTCTTTCTGACCTATGGACACAGTCATAGGCGTTATTTATAGGGGGTACGAGGGGTACCCGTACCCCCACTTTTTGGACTGGAGGGTATACCCCTACTTTTCATACCCATTGTTTTTTCCCATTATTATTTTATCTGAGGAAGCTCTCAAGATTCAAAGCAATTACCGGGCATTACCATCAGTGTGATCACCATCATCATCACTCTCACTGTTGTCATTATTATTTTTTACTAAAAGAGGTGGCAATATATTAGATGTGAAATCCCAATGCAACTATTACAAGATGCTACAAGATGTTGCTACATAAATAAACCCTGTATGAAATCACAATGCGATTATCACAAGAGATTGCTAGACAATATATCTGTATGAAATCACAATGCAATTATTACAAGAGGCTACTACTGCAATACATCCTCTGTGAAAATGTAATCACAATGCAATTATTCCCAGAAGTTAAAAAGGTTGCTACGGCAACATGCCCTCTATGAAATCACAATGCAATTATTACAAGACGTCGCTACGGAAATACAGCTTGTATGAAATCACAATGCAATTATTAGAGCCTACAAGAGGTTGCTAAGGCAATATAATTATGCTCTATGAAATCGCAATGCAGTTATTCCCAGATGTTAGACAATCGTTGCCACGGCAACAAGCCCTCTATGAAATCACAATGCAATCATTACAAGATGTTGCTACGGAGACATAATACTGTGTGATTTCACAATGCAACACGTCCTCTATGATTAGAAGAGGTTGCTAAGGCAATATTATATCCTCTTTAAAATCACAATGCAATAATTATTCCTAGCGGTATCATGCACATCCTATGTGAAATCACAGTGCAATAGGCTATTATTCATAGCCCCGCGTCTTCCTAACATCGATTAAACGTATCTCGATCACTATAGAGTTGATTGCGGGCCCGACCCCGCCCCCTAAAAATCGTCGGAAAATCGCCATGCCCCTGGGCATTTGCCGCTCCCTGTCCCCTCTCGGCGGGCCTGGTCCTCTGCGTGTACTGTTTTCCACTAACACAGCTGATAAATGAAATTCTGCTTCTTAATAATGTGTTCGCAGTTCTTAATCATGTAGATTTGCGCCGACCTGTGGCTGCAGATAGTCGCATATTTTGAGCTCTTGATTTATCTCCGTTATTTCATGCTACGGAGTTTTGTTTTACCTGTTCTTTTCACTAGCGATTCGTCTTGTCTCCGTCACGCCAACTGTGTCATGCTGGATTTATTATTGTCACGTTTCGTTGAGCTTTTGCGCTGTTTTAATCGCGTTACAATGCTTAGGCCCAGGGGCGTAACTTTAGTCTAAAAAGCGGGGGTACCAATTTCTTGCACATACGAAGCAAGGCGGAGACTGTGATTTTATTATTGTGCCTTCCTCTGGGAAGGCACAATAATAAAATATTGATTGGCATTGTTCAAAAAGTGGGCGTACGGTACCCTTCAGTCCAAAAAGTGGGGGGTACGGGTACCCCTCGTACCCCCCACAAATTACGCCTAGGGGCCTATGCTTATGCCAGATTATTCTCTTGACTTCTGCATTCGGGTAGGAGACAACGGAACAGATGTCGGCTATGATCCTCATAAAAAATCTGCTACAAGGCCTGCGGTCTTCTACGAGGTTTGACGACTCTTCCTTCTCTGTCGCTGGACCCACTGCATGGAGCAGTCTTCCCGACCATGCGAAGAATGCGTCATCTCTGGAGACATCCAAATCACAGCTCAAGACCTATCTTCTTAGACCTTTTGAACTCGTGTACAGCGCCCTTTTATTCGGCCTCGGCTGTGCTACGGCGCTATACAAACTGTCTTATTATTTTTAGGCTGTTAGTCTTAAATGAATGAAGTTCAACTCTCTGTAGCCTTCTCTAGCAATGTAGCGCAACGCGTTCTCGTGCAAGACTTGTCATGTTAAAGCGCGCTATAAATGTTTAGCTGTATTGTATGCAGTCTTGTTGTCCTCGAGACCAAGGTCTTGGTCTCGAGTGCACTCAAGTTCGTTTTTAAAAGTCTTGGTCTTGGTCTTGAGGTTCAAGGTCTTGGTCTTGGTCTTGAGGTTCAAGGTCTTGGTCTTGGTCTTGGTCTTGAGGTTCAAAGTCTTGGTCTTGGTTTTGCAAGACCAAGACCAAGACTTTTGACAATGTGAACAGTCATCTAACAAAACGCAAGAATTTAAAAATTTATCCAATAATTAGTAAAACAATTGCTTTAGTATTTACATGGCGTGAATGAGGCTTTACTGTTGTTTTGGAGTTATCTTGATTTCAGGTTATTTACCATGGAATTATTTCAAACAGATTCACGATTTGTACATTTGCATCAAGTGCTTGAAAAGCTGCTCTGTGTGCCAGTGATTTCAGCACCTGTAGAACGTATTTTTCGCATGGCAGAATTTTTATGAGGCCCACAGGTCACGTCTTGGTCAGAAAATTCTGAGCGAATTGTTTTTTTTTAAATGCAACAGGCATTTGGAATAACATTTCGCATGAAGGACTTTTGTAAATATGAATTCGGAATTCTCTGCAGTCTGCATTTGGAGTTGTTGTTTTTTTATAAAGTAAAACTCATGTTTTAATTAAAATACCGAGTAGCCCGACTTGACAATTTTTTTAATAATATAAGTCTGCATATGGTTGTGATTTTTTGGTCTTGTTCTCGGTGTTGGTCTTGAGTTTCAAAGTCTTGGTCTTGGTCTTGAGGTTCAAGGTCTTGGTCTTCGTCTCGAGGTTCAAAGTCTTGGTCTTGGTCTTGGTCTCGAGGTTCAAAGTCTTGGTCTTGGTCTTGAGGTTCAAGGTCTTGGTCTTGGTCTTGACGTTTAAGGTCTTGACAACAAGACTGATTGTATGTGTATTGTATGCGTATTGCAGGCCTATCTGTTTAACGTAGACCTTCTCCGAGCTCCAAACAACCTTGACTTTTCCGAGAGCGAACCGGTCGGCCTGCCTATGACCAGCGATGAGACAGACTCGCAATACTTTCTCTCCGCAGCGTTACCCCTTCTTTGATCTCTATTAATTGTTTCCTTCCCGAGTTCGTTCACTACGCTCAGCCTCTGATCTTCCAACTATTGGGACTCAGACTGTCTGACGATCGAACAGGGTTTAACCCGAACTCTTCTGGATCAGTGGAAACAGCTCTGATCAGGGATTATTGTGGTTCTTACTCGGGACCGCACTGATTAGGCTGCTGTCTCTATCATATAATGTATATAGTACGGAAGACGCATTTGGTCTTCCACGCTACTTTATTGCTAGTGCGAAACAACACGACCTCACGAAATTAATATCAGCGGCGTCTGAAGGTCATTAGGGCCTAATTATTATTTTACAGGAGGGATGTAATATTAAATCGAATTAATAAAATAAAACATTAAAAATAAACTTCGCTAGGCCTAACTGAACAACTTACATATAAAACTAGTGTGTTGTTTCTACATCGCAGATTATTATAGGCCTAACTAACAGAATTCAAGCCTTGTGGGATATCCGTCACAGTGCCAATGCTCTATTATGTATTATATTATGTTTGACCGGGCCTGGGTCGGGAGCGCCACTCATTAGATTTCTTGAATGGGAGCTATATAAGTTTATTATAGATAGATATATAGATATTATAGGCCTACTGTATTATTATAATTATTATATCTGATCAGATCAGATTACATGTAGGCCTACATTACACCGTGGACGGTGGCCCACCTGCATATCGATGTCGTGCAGTTCCATAAGTGTCGGTCTCTTGCGCACTAGTCCACCTGACACGGTAAGGTTGTTGCGATAGTGGTCGACATGCGGGAGGCTCTCCAGGGTGTTTTGGTAGAATGACTTTTGGCCGGCGTCCTTGTACGTCGCGCCGCCATCGTCCACGGGCAGAGCTCCTCTCGACGACGAAGACTGGTGCGACAGTTGTGCCTCCTCGTCCTCCTCTTCACCCAACCCTTTCCCCACGTCTAATGTGTTCTCTGAGGAGCGCTTCCCGCCGCTTTCTCCGTCGGCGTTTTCGTCCACCACTTCCACTCTGGCCACTTTGAACCGGGCCCGACCCAGCCTGGCCGCTGCGCTCAGGTCGTCCGTCGAGGAGTTAGAGTCTGTCTCTCTCGACGCTCCGAGATCGACGCCCGACAGGCTGAAACGGACGTCCTGTCGTCTGCTTTCGACGCCTCCGTCTTCGCCGGTCGCCATTTTGATTGTAGACACGTGTTGCGCGCTGAGCGATCGAGACCACACGCATAGACTCTGCACGTCTGTCCGTTTTTCAGCGTCTGTCTCTCTCGCAGAAGCCTAGCGGCGTCTAGCTCTGCTCCCTTGGCGACCGCGTCCCTAGCGCGCACGCTGGGCGCGTTTCGACAGCAAGCGCCGCATCAATTCGGCGCGTGTTATGTAGCGCTATACCTTACAAGACATAATTAAACGCACCTGCGGTTTAACAAGATATAAAACTACGGTCCATGTATTTAAATAGCTTAGACTGTCGTGTTCAGAGCGACTATGTGTACATTTACAACGGGATCGTCCATAAAGGACGTCTGCAATGAAGGGCAGGGAGAGGTCATTCAATGCGGACAAGGGGAAGTGTTATGACCAGTGCGCACCGAAATTTGATATACCGTAGTTTTTTAGTATAACCAGTGCCTTAAACACCAACTTCAGTGGGATTGCAGACAGTAGTCTGTACTGCATCGTTTCGTCATTAGGGGGCCTATGTTCCGTTGCAGACAGCTCAATAACCGTTTCATCAGCGTCTACAGGGACTATGGGAAAATGGTAAACAGAATGATGACGACATTAAAAAGTGGATTCGACTTAGGCATGCAAAAATTACAGAAAGGAAAAGAAGGTTGATTTGTATGCGAGTCCATGCTGCCACACAACAGAGGAGGGAGGATATGGCCAAATGCGGATAATGGAGGAGGGAAAGGTCCAAAGTAGTTAATTTTTGCAGATGTCCTTTATGGACGACCCCACACCCGTCTGCGAGTTTACTGACAATTGTATCACCTAGAGCCAGTTTCAAAGGCTTTAACAAGAGACCAACACAAATGAACATAAACTTAAGGCCAACAATCCAAGCAAGGAAAAATGCTCCATTGCTCACAATTAGATGTAAAATTATCCATTTTATTGAAAATCCAGGAACTACATATGATGTAATCCTTTCCCAAGCTTCTCATTATAACTACATGAGCAATAACAAACTTGGTTTATAGAGTCAGAAAGAACTGAATGATTTATTTCATCATGAATGGCTACTTCTATTGAAACAGAAACAGTCAAGGACGTAAGAATACGTGAAAATATTCTTCTGATCCAACCTTGAAACCAGTGCATTGAAACCAACAAAGGCAACACAAAAAGAAGATAAACATAGATTCCTGAATTGTGGTTTTTGCCAAACTTAACAACAATAACATTTATAAACAGTTCTATGAACATTTGCTGCATTCTTTTGGCAAATCAATCCCATAATTAACCAACTCAGACTGATTTGAACAGTCCATTAACTCTGAAACTTGGAAAGATTTATCCAAGCAGTCGCTTTACACAATTCATATGAACGATTCATTCAAACAGTCATTTGATGCAATTCAAACAGATTTTGGCAGTACATCTTTTACGAATTCTTCTTTCCTTTCTTCTTGGTGTTTTTTCTGAAATTCGGTTGCTGCGCTGTGTTGACCATTGCAGAGTCTTCAAACAGACACAACCAGATGATATTATATTGCAAAGTGAACATCCATTGTCACACTCTCTAACAGGAACAATAAAGTTCAGAAGCGCACATCGAACCATAAACAGAATGTAAGAGGTAAGTTTTCAGAATAGAGCGATATACTGTCTGAATAGGTTATATTATATTGTATTATATTACATAATCTTATATTACTAGTGCACTTGCCTGTCATTATGATGGAGAGGTAGGCATGGAGGGAGGGAGGTAGGGAGTGAAGGAGAGATGGAGAGAGGGACAGAAGTAGGATGGGAGGTTCATTCTTCCTCTGCTTGTCCATGAGCTTCTGCATCTACGGCTCTTTGGGCTTGAGATATCTCTTGCGATTGAAGAGCTCTACGCTGTCGGTTAGCTTCTGCATTTGCTTGTCATCGGTGTCGAGATGTCTCTAACGATTCTTTAGTTCATCTTTGCCATTGATAATGCGCATTTAATGTTCGTCAGAGCACTGTGCCAACCGCTGACAACATTTCGTGGGTGCCACTGCCACAAATTTAGTGGCACCGATTTTTGTTGTTTGGTGCGCCACCACTGACCAAATATGACCGGTGCACCAAACATTATCAAGTCGGCACAGAGCTTTGAGGTAGAGAGTTTGAGATAAAGGAACAAGCAACTGTGATTGAATGACATATATATCAAGAACAACATACTTTTAGCAAGACTTGGCTCACAAAAGCAGATGATGGCAAAAGAACGATTTGACATTGATATTAACAGTGATGAATTCAGGCAGACTACAGAAGCCAACAGAGATGGAAACTGGAAAGATGCCGTTTAGCGTAGCAGAGCAAAGTCAAAAGAGAAGAAAGATCAGCAAGTAAGGGAACATGAAGACCTCACCAAACAATAATCTAAATTTAACATAATCTAACAAAACAAATCGACTGATGCTGTGAACCAGAATAATTCAAAAGGAAGGACTGGTAGCCACCCAAGTAGACCGAGACTGTTGCTTTGTTACAATAAATATAAACATAAGAAGTATAACGATTAAAAAATAGAAGCATTCCTGAACTCACCCTTAGGCTCAAAAGTACACGGAACACGGAAGTACTTGTTGTGGTATCGAAGTGTGATAATTGGATTGATTGGAAGCCAGTAGGATGCGGATGATGTTGGCTGATTCAAGACCGTTTCAGTGGACTGGTAGGCAAGATGCAGGTCATACACACCTCTGGAAAAGAAGTCAAACAAAGAGTAGACATCCATGTATCAAAATAGCATATAGCACATATACTGCATACAGAAATGCATACAATGTTTTTCCAGAACCTCAAAGGTACTGGTACTTCTTAATACTTGATAAAGTCAGCTATCAAACTTCTTATGCAACTGTGCAGTTTGACTGAATACGAAAGGCGTTGTACTTATTGCTCACCTTTCAGCTTGTGTTGTCTTTTTGATCTGGATGTGTTGGCTGCCGGGCATGTGTCCTATCAGATATGTTCCCACTCCCAATCTACAAAACAGAAAAAGTCATTCTGAACAATGTCATTTCTAATAAAACGTCTTTAGAATTCAGAATATGCAGTCAGACACAATCACAGCATAATCTCATCAACATGCATTTGTAGGAAGCTATATCAAGTTGTACATAATAACATGATTGCATCTTAACAAAAGTGAAACATAAAGTACGATAAAGTCAGTTAATCATAAGCGATAGACAGCCAATGCATCCAGATCAACACTAAAACAGATAATTCTGAACTGATAATCTTCAAAAAGATTTTATCGCTTTTTAAAAACTTGCAAACAGTTTCAAAAACCAAAACCAAACTCACTTTGTCAGTCGTTCAAGAAGCAAATGCACCGAGACTAGAGATGCACTAAAACACAACAAAAAGAAACAAATAAATAAATAATCCATTAATTTTCAATTGTTTCTACATTAATTAAATACTGGTATACAGTTAGGCAGTATTTACCAATAATAAAGATTAGTTGGTTAGGATGTAAGCCAGATCTAACTCATCACATTTTTAAGCTAGCGCTAAATAAATGCTTCAGCCTAAGAGTTAACCAAACAATATAAGTATAACAGTAATAAGCAGACATTTTAAAGCTTTTCAGTGTTTTCAAATCTTGATCATTATAAAGTCTGCTAAAGTATGATAGAAACAACCAAAACTATCATAAAAACTCATAGCAAATGCTGTTTTTGGAACACTATCACGAACCACCTTACAGCAAGAATGTTTTATAATGAAGTTGTTTTCTAAAGTTGACCTATTTGGTGTCCACATTCCCGACCACATTATACCAGAATTCTTGCCATAATGAAACACGTTATGAGAAGTCTTCAGAGTAATAAGCCAGTAACTTAATCGTGTGTCCTAACGTCATACCTTGGATTTGCTTTCTGCAGAAGTGGATTCTGATCCAAATTTTCAAATAAGAAAACTTCAGACGATGAAGCATTAATGTGAGCTAAAAAATAAAACAGTTTTCATGATTAGTCATATCCAATCATAACAATGATCATGATCATGTATTTCATTTATATCATCGATAATATAAATTATCGTGATTGTAATTTTGCAATAGGGCAATGAAGAGTAGCAGTTGTGCAACAGTTACGGTATATCTCGTGCTACACGCCTCCGAATAGCTTCTACTGTCAAGAGGCGCTTTAAAAATTTCCAAATACAATACAATACAATACAATACAATGTGTTAAGGTTCCATTGTACATTTCTTTCAACTGGTTCTGTCCAAAGAATTGCAACAATAATGCAATTTGATTTAACTTATCTTGCAGGCTCTCACAAACATGTAGAATAGAACCAAAGGATGCTCATCCTTGATTAACTGCTGAATAGGCTAATAGCTCTTGCATTGCATGGTATTGTATTACCCATGTCAGGACTTCCTCGGCTCAATCTAGGTCTTTTGCTTCCATTGGTCCTGCTCTTTGGAATGAGCTTCCTCCGTTCGTTCGTTAGTTCTTCAATTATCTCAGGTAACGTCTCTTCCTCTTTTACCTCTCTTAAAACTTGCTTTTTCTCTCGGGGTCTCTCACACTGGCAGCACTTCTCAATGAAGCACTTTATAAATATCCCAGTACAATACAATACAATAAAACGATATTGTATTCTTTTCCATAGGATTGTTTTTGCATTATACTGCACTGCATTCAGTTTTCTCAGTGCACTGTAAATATGCAATCATTTTGAACTAAAAGGTTTGACTGCATTTGTGTTGAAAAAGGGGTCCATGCCTCGAAGAAGCCGAGTTCTGAGCTTGAGTTGCAGAGCTGTCCAGCTCCGGATGGCCTCGCTGGGAGTCATCTGCTCGACTCCATGTTCTGCTTGGTGCTCAAGTTTTGCTTGGATGTGCATAAAGTATGGCTGGAATTACAAAAAAACACAAGAATGAACAAGGTATGTATCACAAAAATTTAAAAAACCATGTATCACAAGCAATATTCCCTCAAGTAGCATGGCAAGCAGCAGTTGCATGGCTCTGGGAACAACTAAATTGTCAAACAATATAATTTCATCTGAAACAATCTGCCTATGCAGCCAGTTCAGAAATCTAAACCTTTTTCATATCTATAGGGTAACAATGCCCACAAGGACAGGGGGGGATAGAGTAGTGGTAACACTCATGGCCAGGAGAGCATAAGGTACGCGGATCGACTCCCGTAGCCCCCCTCTAGGGCGGTGCCTTGCATGGCTGCCAAACCGTGTGTTTAGTTAAGAAATTGATTGTACTTTCATGTTTCAATGTAATCTTACTGCGTCTGTCGATTTGAAATAATAAAGAATATAATTATAAAATATACAATTCAAACACATGAATTTGCTTATCTCTTCCTCCTCTTTCATTAAGCAATTGGAAAAAACACACATTCCTCCTCAATTGTTACTGACACCATGGTTGAAACAAGAGTACATGCAGTCAAACTGAGGATAAGAATACAATACACACAATAAAATACAGTAAATTTCAATACAATTCCATGCAAATGAATACAATACTGGGCAAAACAACACCAAAATCAAAATACATACAAAACAACACATGCTGTGGAATGCAATACAACATCGTTCAATTATAAAATGCATAAACGAAATACATACAGCACAACACAATGCTCTGCAAAGTAAAACAATACCATACAATACAAGAGAGTAAACAAAATACATATAATACAATGAATACCGTACAGCATAAAACCAAATCTCTATACTAACCAATACCAGATTCAAAATAAATACAATTAGACAGCGCAAAATACTTAAGACAAATACCAGTGAGACAAAATATTGCTTACAAAGTATGAAATGAAAGCATGGCTCATTCAGAAATCAATGCATTTTAACATGAAAACATTCTCTTAAGACGAAAATGAATAGACAAAAAAATCGGTCATTATGAAAATGATATTCGGTCCTGTGAATATAGCTCAGTGCAAAGATCTTCTGCTAAGATGAAATGTTGACTAACACACAACTGTTTTTGGTAACTTTTGAGACAAATTGTGACACACAGTTTTCATGTTAAAATGCATTGATTTCTGAACAAGCCATACTTTAATTTCATGTAGCCTAAGCAATATTTCGTCTCACTGGTAAGAATATCACAATTTGGTGGCAATCAACAGATTGATTGATTGATTGATTGACAACAGCTGAGGTTTTGGTTTTGCACTTCATACATGCCTACTATAGTCTGATATCACTGGTCTTTGTAAGAATGTCACTACTCTATTAATGAGAAAGTGAACAAGAATATAAATGGATAAATAAGGTCAAAAAGCAAGTGTATAAAATTCATCATAGTCTACAAAAGGCACTTCACTCTACAGCATACTTTCCAAATGAAACTCGGAGAAGTTAGGAGAAGTTACCAAAAACAGATGCACAACAACCATCTTTTTCCATAACTATCATCCAAGGAATCTATACATAAAGGATGAAAAGTCATGCAAAAATAATCATATATCCGGTGTACTACTACCCACATTTCAATGTTTCTACCGGATATAAAATATTCTGTTAACTCACCACAGGCAATTTTGTACTCTGAAAAAAATCATTCATAGATTTTTCTTCACGGATACGATACAATGCAAAGCATTCTTCATGTAAACAAGATGTGATACTATCTGATCACCAGAGGCGCTGCAGCGCATAGGCACTCAAATTAGTTGCACAACATATAATAAGGACCTTCCAGTTTTGTGGATCCTAGGTCCTTGCTACTTTTGATTAAAGTTTTGATTCCAAAACCATGCCCTATCACATGTAATACATACGTTATAAATTTTGTTCTACTTAAAATTTTTGCAGAAGGTTTCAAGTGGAATATTGTTAACTGTGTACTGTTAATTTCAGTTAGCAGCCTACCATACTCATTAAAAATACATGCCTAGTTGCATATGCTCCAATTACTGCTGGTAAGATGTGCACCCATAACACGTTTCTGGCTGGCACGCTGAGTTTATTGTTGCCTAATAACGGTTAATATGAAATTTGGTTAACATGAAATTTTACTCTGGTTCCCTGTCTGTAGTCTTAACTGATTAGCAAGTGCTGTAATGCAATATAATGCAGGTTAAAACAAGCTCTATGCAATAACCAACCCCTTGGAGTTCACTTTGAGTAATATCAGAGAACAAGTTAAAAAATTTCAGACAAAAAGAAAACAAGAACTCTCCAGGTACCAGTTTCTGGTGATATGGTCGATAGATGCCATGGTGATTATGGCGTAGGATGAACTTCAAACTGCCAAGGCTCCAAAGATGATAAGCAACATTGCCAACAGATGGACGCACATATTCACCTGGATTCTCAGACATCATCTCGACTGATGCTAAAACCAAAATCCCATCATTGTCATCACTTTAACAGAACGTTGGTGCATAATCAAGCATAACTATATATTAATTTATTTATTGATTAATTCTGGTGCACTTTCAATTGTTAAAAGCTAAATATTTGTAACTCTATGTTTAATTTCAGATTGTAACATCACTGTTTTATGCATGTATATATCTTACACTATCTTTTTAACATTGTTCATCCACCACAGATGCCTCTCCGTCTCAGTAGACCAATCTTCACCTATCAACAAATGCCTACTTAACCCCCGCACCTAGCAGATCGCCCGATAGCTGGACTTACATATTCTTTTACCAAAAATGGCCTGCCTGCTTATTGTGGGTCGCAGATGCTACCACCTGTCGTCGCTCTACATCTTTGATGCAACATGGTCCAGACTCTGAACATGATACTGTCAACCATGGATGGGAATCCGCTGGTTGGGTGTCATGTGTTCGTGCATCAGCCACTAGTGACGCTTCTAGTGTTACGTGCAATGTCTAGCTTACTCATACTTCTGTTCTTAATGATATTTTACATCATTACAACTAGTGTAGAGAGCGCATCTGATTATTCAAGTGGTGCTATATAAAGTCTCTTAATAAAAAATAAATAAAATAGACACTAATGGGATAAAAGTAACTAATTAAAAAGTATGTAGACACTATACATAGTGTCTTTTAAGCACCTCACAATCCATTGCCTATGCTTGCCGAAATGGTGTTATAATTCATTCATAACAAAACATGACCATCACATCACGAAACAGCATTAACAAACCACAACTAAATCAAAGCAACAAAAGTAACTAGACAAAAAGAAGAAACCATAAAATCCGACGAACCGGCATCTGCCAATGTAGCTATTTTTCTACCCGAATGTTGCTGAAAACTGTCACCCATCATACTTGTTGGACCACTGAAAGCTCGATCATCCAGAAGACCAACTGGCTGTCTTGTTTCTGAACTAACTGTGATCGTGGCAGATGGTGGTACAGACAAAGCCAAAGTCTGGATAGCAGGGCCAATTGGAGACTGTTTTCCGGCTCTTCTGTCAAACATTTTGGTCTGCTCGGTAAGGAGTTGATCAAGGAAAGATTGGAAAACCAACGGCTGATCATTCGCTGAAGATTTTGAAATGGAAGAAACAGATGGTACCGCAATATCGTTCGCCAACGATTTTGAAATAGGTGGTGCTACCGATCGCTTTCTGGTCTTTTGTGCTGCAGATTTTTCCAAAGGAGTTTTTGCTGCAGTCTGTTCATTTGGTGTTGCCAATGGCAATGATGCAATTTCTGACTCATTTTTTGTTTTGGTTCCAGAAGCATCTATCGACGATCTGGCTTCCACTTCACCTGCCAAAACAAAACAAAACTCAGTAATTCCGTGCACAGTGTTTCTAAATTACATTTCATTACATTATTTTCGAACTACGGATGCAGCCAATGCATCAACTAGAGTTCAACTGACTGCTACAAATTTGTGAATTGTTCATTATATTTCCTCAGTTTACATACTATCTATGCACTTGTTAACTGATGTTAAACAGATTGCTAAATATTGTGAAAATGTTTCATATACAGCTAAGAATACGAAGCCATGTCTCATCCGTCCTGGCATAATACACTACGCATATTTGGTGCTTGTAAAAAATTTGGAGAAAACCAAAATGTTAAAATGTAAGTATTTAGTGGCTATGCAGTAAAGTAATCACCACTGCATTTTAAATTCATCTCAAGAGAAAGGTAACTGGCATATTGTTACCTACCTATTAGTTTTCCATCACCGCTGCCTACATCACACAGTGACCTGCAAAACACAACCAATACAGCTATAAATAAGTGAAAACTTAATGCCGGATATTAGGAAAATCCTTCTCTTCTCAGACGGTCATTTAGTTTTACCCCAAACACACAAATTATTAAATTCTCAAGTTTATCCAAAGATAGGTAAATGTCATCCAGCTATTTGCTTCATCCAAAACAATAATAATTTCCTTTTCAAATAATTACTTCATTCTTCTGAAACATCAGTAAATCGTTAATATTTGCTAAACTCTAATTTTTTTTCAATAAATATTCTTTTCCATTAAAGTCCCTCAACAAAACTGACATGATAAGGATCTGATTCAATCAACTTTTGGATAAAAACTTAATGCCTACTACACTGCTCCTACTTACTTACTTACTTACTTTGCTATATCATCTCAAAAAATGCAAGACAGGCTTACGAGTCTTTATTTACAGGTACATTAACTTCTTTTGCCCTTCCTCTTGTTCGTTTGGCTACTGGCATCACCGAAGCAGAAGGAACCAGAGTAGCATCTTCTAATTTTACTTCAGTTAAAGTATGTACTGCAGAACATCTCCTTTTCTTGCCTCTACATTTGATTTTGGCAGTGGAAGTGCCTTGTGTGATACCAGTGGAACTGGTCTGGCTGGAAGCAGAAGACAAGGGATTCTCGACTGCTACATCTTTCATTTTTGGAATGCAATCACCAATCGCAGACTCGGATAAACTTCTCGTGTCAAGCGTACCACAAGATTCGTCAACCACAGATTCAGAAGTTGACTTTGCATCGGACTCTTCCAAAGCCTGCAGACCTTTGCAGACTTCCTTTGGTTTAGGTGAACCAGCTTGACCGAACGGCTGTTGAACGGTAGACTCAATTGCTATCTTTGTTTCTTTTGGCTCTCCTTCAGCCAACAACTGTATGGCAGAAGAACTTATATCAGCAGATGGTGTTTCCAGATAAACATCACAAGAAACAGTCTTAGATGAACTGGAATCTTTGGCTGGGTTCTGCATACAGATGACTTTACCCACATCACCAGATTCCTCAGCTTGCAATGACTGGTAACCGCGTGGCAACTTCGACTGGACTACTGAATCTGATGAACCCTTTGGAGAAGTGCAATCAATGAACAGATTGTCATCGTTGTCACTGTCTGTCAGTTCAAAGTCGGGAATCCTGCCTCGAGAGGCAAGTCGCCTTGACCTCCTAGGTGTGGACGCGTTGCTCCTCGCCCCACTTCCCGTGCTGCCTCGAAGTTCGTCGTCAGCTGACTTCTTCTGAGACCTCGAACTTCTACGTCGTCTGCCAGAACTACATTCTCCCTTTTCTTCCCCTTCTGCCTCCCCTCCTCTGGGCTTTTCATCTACCAATCCATCAAGGCACGGAATGGGCGACAATGGTGGAACACCAGTTGACTCTGGATGAACATCATCTGATGCTGGGGAAACATCATCTGTCTGGGCATCATCAACGGGCAAGTCATTGGTGTCAGAACTGCTTGTGTCTGAGTCATCATCACTCATTGCTAGGTCGGCACTTACAACACATTTGTTCAAGTTGCGGTCTTGTGCATCGGTCCCGAAAACCTCAAGGGAGCTCAGATCGTCAGCCGCGTCTGCAAACAGATTCTCACTGCTAGCGCTTTCTGAACAATCTCCTTCCTGCTTATGGGCTCTTGAAAAATAATCAAGTTTCGTTTCAAGGATGCACGCGTTGTGGTGATTTGGATGAAGTAGCAATGTCTTTAGCGCAAGTTTGTGGTAAATGAGATTCTTCTCTTGTGGTGTAATCGTCTTTGAAATGAAAGGACTGTCTAGACAAACCACCTTCTGCTTAATGACTTCTCCATTAGCTGGAAAACAAAGAATAATAACAAATAATAACAACGAATAATTAATATACTATAAAATATTATTATTATCTTTAACAGAGTTAGAACGATACCTAAATACTGAAAAATTATCGTAGCAGTGCGTTGGTAGCATATCTCTTATGACTAGCATTTCTGTCTTAAAACCTTAGGATACAACTATTTTGTACAAGGACACAATATTTGTATAATGCCTGTATGACTATTAACTAGGGTTGTACCGAATATTCGCTTCGTATTCGCTTTGGGGCCGAATAGTGGGCCAAATAGCTATTCGGTATTCGGCCGAATAGTAGCGGTCGGACCGAATACGAATAGTGGTCACGTGACATCTGTTTCTGCATATGCGGCTGCTATAGCGAGTGGAGTGAACGTTAAGTAAGTGACAATTTCTAAGTTTAGTTAAATTAGTTCCATTCCTAGTTTACACAGACTGACAGAAAGATGCAAAAATTACATGTAGTTAACTGTTTACTTTTAGTCTATGTATTAAATTTACTGAACTGAAACTTTTGCTTACATTTTAAATTCTGAATGTTGTCGGTAGACCAATTTTGTACACTATTCGTATTCGTATTCGGCCGAATAGTTGGTCCAATTATTCGTATTCGGCCGAATAGTGATAATTACTATTCGGTACAGCCCTACTATTAACAGGCACTAGATAAACGATCATGTAAACACATGTACTGACCAGTAACATCATACTCCTTGACGGTAACTGCTAGTTCCCACTGGCGATTGATGTTATGAGGATAATTATCGATTAGGCATTGGAACGCCCCAAGAGACATCGCCAAATCTGCCTCATACTTGGTTAGTAGACGATCCACATTAGCATCTCTGCTTATAGGAGCCTAAAAATCAACAAGTTAATAAAACGGAACAAATAAAAAAATCGTCATCTGGATTAAGTTCAACATCAACTGATTAATCAATTCATTTATTGGAACAGAAAAATAGGAATCATGAACACACAGCAAACAATAATGAGATACTAGCAACTGAGCTACTAGCAACTGAGCTACTAGCAACTGAGCTACTAGTAAAAACCAAAGACACTGTGGACTATAGCTATCTGAATTTCATTCTATTAAATATCACCTGAATCGTTGGGACATCTCAACAAATGTCACAACAGCTCCATCAAACTAAGGAGAGTGGCCACTACTGCTTCTAACAGTCCCGTGGGACTGAAGACCATCAATCAGGGCATGCACTGACTTCTCAAATGTTATGTAATACTGCTTAATACAATTTAGTCAAAAGTAATGTAATCAAATGTAATGTAGCGAACAGCAGAAAGCTGACCTTTGTGTACTCCCCTGCTGCTGTACCAGAGGGCTCGGACGAGCATTGTGGGTACCGTTTAGAAACCCTGTTGTAGTCCAGAGGAACTTTGGTCACACCATCTCCACTGGAATCACCCATGCTATGCAGAATCATTTTAGCAACTGTGCCCTAACGAAATATTCAACAGTCAATGGTATTATTAGTAACAGTATTACTAATTAGTAACTTCTATCATGCTGATGTCCATTGCACAAGGCATTAACTACCAAAAAACATGTTGTCAGTGAGATCAAAAGCTACAAAAGACCAGTCCCCTAAAACCAAGAACCCAATACAGAACAAAGCAAGTACGCTAAAGACACTTTCAAGAATGCTTGCACAAGAAAGAGTATATTACTAAAACTAATGTCTAGCCAAAGCATGTATGCATGCATGGACAAATCCACGTATGTATGTATGTACTGGTATGTGCACAATTTTACAGCACCGTTTACAAACTTTTCACAGGCATGATAAAGCAGACATGATTGTTTATAGTAAAACATCTGTGTGACTTTCCGGTTAGCCAGAAAGAACCTAACTGTAGACCACAGTGGACATTCTACTATAAGCTAGCACCGTCCAGCGCTTTATAGGTTGTGTCGAGTGCATCGAGGAATGGAAGCGTCGGATTCGCTTAAAGATGAACGTGGACAAGACGCAACTCATTTGCATTGGAGCAAGATGCCAACTGGACTTGTTCATGACCAGAGGGTTCCAGCTGAAGTCTTCAATGGTTCCTTTATCCTCAAAAGTGACCGACTTAGGGTCATCATCAACAGAAAGCTGTTTTAAGGATATAATCATCCCCAAGAAGTAAACAAAAACAGTTTCATTACTTAAAAGGTGTTATATTAAGTGTCTTGATACATACATACGTACATACATAATATACATATATCAGCAGGCTTTTTCAATTTTATAACACTTCTTGCATGCAGTCATTTGGCAAAAAGTTTCTACCATTTCCAAAAGAGTGCTGATATGAGTCAGTGACACATCGAGTTGACCTTTGCTTGGCGCCACAGGCACAGTGTCATGCAGAATGTAACAGCGTGGGTAGCGATACACGTTTCGACGGCGCTTTTCCAGATATTCCTGAAACCAAATTTCTGAGTTGAATACACATCAAACTGAAATCATAAACAATTTTGCTGAAATCCAGGAATTAAACAAGATTCTGGACTTCAAAATAAACTCAGCTCAAAAACTTTTGTTGAGCACCAGTGTTTAATGTACAATGTGTATATGTATGCCAGTAGCTAGAGCTGTACAATTAATCGGCCATACTCATAATCGGGCCGATTATTAGAACAATCAGTATAATCGATATTGGGAAAATAATCGGTGCTGATGTAAATAAATTTACAATTGACTTTTTGCACAATAATCGTTACAAAAAGAAAAATGAGCACAAATATCTGTTTTGTTTCTTATTATTGATTTACATTTAGCATTGCAGTACTTATTAGGCACGGTAGAAACCAAGGACCGACATCACTTTTTGCCGATTATGCCGATATAGGCCAACACAGGACTGGAAACTCCTTATACAACTTCGTGTGCCTAGTTTTGGGCGATAATGAATAAACGGCTTTATAATCGGTATCGGCTATTTCAATAATCGGCTATACGCGCCATTACGCGGTATTGGCATAATCAGCAAAAAGTGATGTCGATACAGCTCTTCCAGTAGTATAACCATTCAATGACATATATTTGTACCTCAGAGACTTCTATTATGGTACCTACCAACACGAACTTCTCCACAACTGGATGCACAGTATTATAGTCGGCAAAAAATTGTCTGGCTACTCCTTCGAGATATGCCATATATTCTTCTTGCTCTGCAGTCACTTTCATTTGAAGCTCCTGAAATATAAAAAAAACAACAAAGATTTTAATATTCATGACTCAAAGTAGGTACATTTATATGCACATACATTTGTGTGTATGTATGTATGTATCATGTATGTATTTATTTATTTAACATGTATGTATGTAACTATGTATGCATATATGTATCTGCCTGAATTTTTGTAAAGCACATTAAATTACTAATTCTTCAACAGCACTGCAAACATGGCAGTCCAAGGGATCTTAACAGGTGCACTTAACAAAGCATGAACAGTAACTTGACCAGAGTTCAGGCCCTTAGCCAGCCACCCGTCCACCCGTCCTTTGGATGGGTGAAAATTATTTTGGACAGGCATAAATTGTGCATGATTCTCCTCCAGCACCTTCCAGCTTCTTCCCTAGAGCCACTACCAGCATTCAGATGACAATTCTGTAAGAAGCACGGGTTGATATTAGGCTCTGTAAACGGCATAGGGGCGGTCATGACTTTGTAGGCTCACGGCATTGTGTGGGCACGATTACGAATGCAGTTGGATGGGCTACTCTATATTTCTGGCTAAGAGCCTGCCAGAGGTATAAGGAACAATGCATAAGTTGAGAGGTAGATTGTTCTGAGTGGATGGACCAACACACAATAGTGCAATGAGTTCAAGTGTTGATGTATGGCAGTAAGAAACCAAAAGATCTCCGAAGGCAGCCAAAAGCAGCAACCCGATGCCCCGACTGGGTTAAAACCAGCATGAACAGCTTCTGTATACATGTACAACTGAGTGGATAGAACAAATAAAGCCCAGTCAATGATGAGGGATTTGAATTTGTCCTCCATAAGGAGCCAACGGAGTGTATCACTCTATATGCTTAAATGCAAGAGAATTTTTGGCAGATTTGCCACTTCCAAGCAATACAGTTCAGGACAACTGAAGCTGACATAAACTAAATTTTGACAAGGCAGCGGAGACGAAATCGCAATAGTTCAGGCATATCACTATGAAGGAATGAGGCAAGGTTGTTGCAGCACTCCACGACAGATAAAGCTGTATTGATCGAATCTGACAAAGCTGAAAGAAGCATGACCTGCACAGCGAATTCATGTGCTGAGTCATTATCCACGACTGACCCCATGAATGCCTTAACTGCTCTAATGACTTGTACAGAATTATTTTAATGCTATGGCTAATGGGTGCCAGCCAAAGAGAATATGTGTGAAAGTAAGAACATACTTTCCAAAAGATGCCAGAGATACATAAGTTTAAGATATGACCAAGGAGCATAAGTGGGAATGCCAATTATCTGAACCTTTACTAAGAGGCTGATATACTTTAATTAATTAATTAAATAATTAAATCAATAGCCCAGATTTATGAATTCCCTTTAATCACCAGAATATTCCCGACCAACGCAAAAGTAAGTTTGATAGGTACGATGTACATTTAATACACATGTAAATAAATAACCAGCAGATTCAGGAATTACTTTTAGCCGGCTGAGCAGCCTCTTGTCCTTCTGATCAAGTGGTGGCATATGCCTAAACTGGTCTGACAACGCCAAGTATGTCTTCTGTTCAAGCTTCGTCATGCTCGATGGTCTTGGGTAAGGCACTTTGAGTCCCATTTTTGCCAGCATCCATTTTGCTCTGATAACAAAAATAATTCATTTTCAAACAACATCAGTGCATTCTGTAGAGTCAACAAATGTTCCATGGCATACAGCAACTTAACAAACACTTCAGTTACACTCATCTGGCATTGCGATTCAACAATAAATGTATGTAATCGTTGTACACATGTATGTAATTCATGTGCACTTGTCACATGCAAATAAAGGCTACTTACTTACTTACTTACTTAAAATTACCACAAGTACAAAGTACTTATAAAAGTAAAGTATTCAGAGAAGAAACCTCTGAGTAATAGGATGGTCCAAAATTGTTTGTCTAACATTCAATGTTGGCACCTGCCATTGCAGTCGATTAATTTCCTTAAACTGTCAACAATAGATTGCTGTATAAAAGAGAAATTCAACAAATTACAAACATAATCACAAATTGTCAGCCTTGAGCTAAGACCAGTGTTATTTTAGTTCCAGCATTAGTTTCTATTCCAGTTCTTATTCTATTCCACTGCTATCATATTTGTTCTAATTCTAGTTCCTCTTTAGAAATAAATTTTGTTCTTATTCTAGTGCCACTTCCTCTTTATAATTAAGTTTAGTTCCAGTTCTAGTTCCACAAAAAATCTATTTGTAGTTCCACTTCCAAATCTGCTTACAATTCTCACAGTTATAACTTGAAAAGTCAATGTCTGTCGGACAATGTGAATGTGACTGTTAATCAAACAGTTTATAGGCAGAAACACTAAAAAGTTACCAGTCAATTATTCTACTGCTGAGTTTCAAGAACACCCGCATCTCAAGGGATTTGCTCAATCGATTAAACGTTAGATTATCGGTTGCGCAGCATAAAAATTAATTTAATTCTATTCCGTTCTTGTCCTAGAAAAATACTGAAATTTTCGTTCCTATTCTATTCTTGTTTTACATTTATTTTTCGTTCCAGTTTTCGTTCCATGGAACTAATTTTAAATAATCATTATTCCTAGTCTATTCTCTTGAACTAAAATAACACTGGCTAAGACATATTTTGCCACCACAATTTGCAGTGAAGTAAGTAAGATAGACATGTTTTCATTCCATCTTTCTGGTGCAACCTGCACAAATAAATCCTTCAGTTCCAGGATTTGACTAAAATGTTACACTGTGGGTAGTAACTAAAGAACTCAGAGGGCTGTTAGCATTCTAATGTAAACACCTCTACAGCATCATTATCATAATTCATAATGCATAAGGCAACAATCAATGGTCGCTTCAAACGATATAGTCGAGAATAATAAACATTAACAGATGTCGAGTCAAGTCTTGCAAAAAGGAGCTCAGTTCCACCCTACTAAAGTACAATGTTGACCATTCTTTCTTTCTCAATGATATCAGTGTTTGGATCGAAGGCCAACCTGGCTATAGTTTTACTCAGATACTACTGATTTATTGGCAAGAGAAGTACTTTTCTTCACCAAGAAGAAATAAAAAGATGAACAAAGTCAGGCAAGACGAGTTACATGATGTAACTTAATAGGTTCTGTACAATCCCTACATAATATCCAATTAACATCAAATCACATCTGATTTATTTTTTTTATTGAAGACTTATTATTAATTTTGTCACCACCCAGTATTAAGAACTGAAACATTTATTTTTACCAAGTTTATGCGGACTTCATTATAAGAAGTAAAATTTAATTATGTGCGGTTCAGACCATAATCAATTTATTTTAGCACATGGCAATTGCTTTTGACGTATATTCCTCTCTACCACTCGCTGATTTGGAATTAATTAACTGATCAATTTAATTAATTAACTGCTAATAGGTATGCCAGTAGTGTTATCTACAGAATTTATTTATTATTCATTGCACTTACAGTTTTTTGTCGTTTGTTGCCTGATTCTTTGGAGAAATTTCTGCATGTATTGCTGTGCCACTTAGAGACCCTGCTGCCTCTGTGTTTTTTGTCGTTTTACCTCTGACAGCATCTGACTTTTGGATGTTTGTGTCACTGACACTGTTTTGCAGGCTGGTCGGAAGATGTTCACTACCATCACTGGATTCCAACTCAAGAGTCCCTATGAAACTTGGCTGCACTGAGTAGCGTGCAAACGACTCACGTGTAAAGAAACAGTTCTTGCCTGTTCCATTAATAGGCGCAACATTCCTAAAACACAAGCTTTAAAACTTTATCCATAATCATAACTGTAGTCACAACTTTAAACTCAAACAATTCTAAAGCACTATTCCAAAGCTAAACACGGGGCACCAGATTATTCACGAGAGACGTGCCAAATCAAACTGAGGTTCTATTTGTCTTAATGCTTGTGAGCATTGTCTGTGTGTAAGTGACGGTGAATGCTAGCGCTATCTTGCGAATAATATGAGAACAAAAAAGGTTATTTAGAAATGGCTAGGGTAAGGTTCTCAAAATCCAGACAGTTTTAGCAGTTGCTGCCATGGTTCGTAGCTAACTGAGAGAAACAGATGATTTTCCTCATAGGAATATTTCATCTAACCTGCACCTGTGTGGGAGCAGCAGTCTATGTAAAACAATTGTCTGATCGCGATCTTACATTCTCTCACTGAGATGCATGATGCTTTATTAAAACCTAGTCATCGGTTGCTTTGCCTGTCTCTTGTATAGCTGCTCAGGATTATCTCTGGCGAGCGTCCAACAGTTGTTAGCCAACATGGAAGTGGACCAGTTTCCCTGATATCGTAAAGGTGTTCATATCAGTGAAAAATGAGCATAGCTATTTGGAAAGTAGGTAACAATCCCACTGAAAAATAGCAGATTTCTCTTAAAAGTACCATACTCATGGGCTCTCGTGCATTTTATGTGGCAGCCCCCACAACTTGGAATCGACAACTAATTTATCCATTGCTCTACTTCTTCTTTCAAGAAACACCACAAAACTCGTACTTTCTCACTGGCTTTGAAGCATCTGGATACCTAATTGCTCTTCAACTGGCGACTGCCTAGCAATGCCTCAGATTCGCATTTCTGTGTGACTTTGCGTGCATCAAAACTTTTCGTAATAAATAAATAATACTAGGGCACGTAGCAAATACCCAAATTTCCAAACGGGTTTTACTAACGGATCCCCAAAACTATTTTGTAAAGAAAAATCATATCCCCAAAAATGCTGATTGTAGAATATGCCCGAATCCCGACACCTCAAACGGGTATTTCTGCCGAATCCCTGAAACTGTTTTATAAAGAAAAACCGTATCCCCGAAAATGCTGTTCGTAGCATATCCCCCAAAAACCCGAAATTCCAAGCAGGTATTTCCACCAGATCCCCAAAGCTATTTTGTAAAAAAACTGTATTTCCGAAAATGCTTCTGTGTGTCAAATCCCCAAATTTCAGGAAATAACGCAAAACTTTTCCTAAAAGTGATAAGGTGGTCGAATGCCCAAAATTAAACAGATTTTCGTGGCTATGTTTTAATATGTATTAAAGTAGTATATAAATGATAATTACAGTGTACATAGTTTAAGTTAAAATTCCGCGGTATCCCCAAGTTATATATCTTGGTGGAAAACTGCTTTCGGGGATTCAGTTTATTTTGCATTCCATTCACTTTCGAGGATTCAAGCTTCAGGGATTCGGGTCTGCACTAGTTTTCGGGATATTGAACGCTTGATAGAAAACTGCTTTAGAATATTTGGCATATTTCCAGTTTAATCACTTTAGGAGAATTGTTACATCGGCAGAAGTTACATTTATTCCCTATGTACTGTGTGTTTAGCTGCCCATGATCATGCAAGTAAATTCTTGACCTTTTTGAGGACAATATTTCTGGTATACGGCTTAAATTTGGTCAGTTCCTTTGCATTGGACAAATTCCTCCATCCAAATTCTACAGCTCCCATCATGGACTACTTTCTGCCAACTACTCTTGAAGCAGTTCGAACCCTTTTCTTTTTCTCGCCTAACAAAACCGGTCTCCTTGACACCATTCTTACTTGGTTTCTGAAAGAGTGCTTTGATCTCTTCAAGGATCCAACCATTACATCGATTATCAATTTCTCATTGCACAAGGGATCCTTTCCATCAGCATTTCTCATGCAATAGTTCATCTGCTGCTGAATAAACCTTCACTTGACCCTGAAGATCTGTCAAATTACAGGCCAATCTCAACCTTGAATTTTATATCTAAAATCCTTGAACAAATAGTCAGGAATCGCATGCAAACTCAACTATCATTAAACTCACTAAGCTCCCCTTTTCAGTCTGGATATTGTAAGTTTCACTCAACAGTCCATAATCCACTCTTCTTGCAGAACTTTCATAATGACTTCATATGCTCAATGGACAGGGGTGAGGTGACAGCATTTGCTCTTCTTGACTTGTCTGCTGCTTTTGATATTGTGGATCATTCTCTTCTTCTTCATCGTCTCAAGCACTGGTTTGGGATCTCTGGTCCTGCACTAAATTGGTTTATCTATCTATCTATCTATCTATCTATAATGAACTTCTATAGCGCCCCTTCAAGAAATCTACTCAGTGGCGCTCCCGACCTAGGCCCGGTCAAAAAGAAAGGTTTTAAGAAGGCCATAGAAAGTACCTGAGAGGTCTCTAGGGAGAGAGCGAAGGGAGAGCGGTAGGACCCACCACGGTTTAATACGCATCATAGTCCATGCACTCGATCAATGTATTTAAATGATGATTATTCATCTAGTACAATGTTGGCATGTGGTGTTCTACAGATTTCTGTGCTAAGTCATCCTTTCTTTACATTATACACCACACCACTAGGAACATTGCTGGCTAATCATGCACTGGGATATCATTTCTATGCTGATTATACTCAAATGTACATTTCATTTGACAGTCTGTCATGTGACTCATCTGTGCAGCTGTTGTCTGCTGTCTTTGATGAGGTACAGTCTTCGAAGGTGGCCTATAAACTCCTCATTAACCCATCAAAGACTGAATTTCTGCTACTGGGCACTCCACGGCAACTTAATATATGTGATCAGCTTAAGTCATTGAAACTGGATGACTCAATTGTTGAGCTGGATGACAATATTTGCAACTTAGGCGTTGTTTTCAATTCTAACATGTCTCTCACTGGCTATGTGAACAGTATTTGTAAGTACTCATATATGTTCGTTCGAATCAGGTGCCGTGTGCCCATGTCTGCAAGAATATCTCTGATAAATGCATTGGTTTCCAGTTGCCTAGATTACTATGTAACTCACTTTTTACTGGTATCAATCGGTCAAACATTCTAAAGCTGCAGAGTTCAGAACTCTTTGGCTTTCGTTCTCCACTTAAAACTTACCTCTTTCAAACTGCTCATCCACCACATGATAATTGTGGGTGCGCAGCGAATCCCCGAAACCCGACTCACCGAAACGAATTTCGGCCGGATCCCGAAATCAATTTTCTAAGTCTATGTCATGACATTGTATAAGAGTTCAAACTTTAACAATTCACTATTAAACAGGGTGTTATATTTCAAACATTAAAATTTAATTTTGGGAATATTTGAATAGTTTTCAGGATTTCGACCGCTTTCTATAAAACTGTTTTCGGGAATCGGGCTGTTGTGTATTTTCAACGTTTTCTGGGAATCGCGTTTCGGGGATTCGAGACGACCCCGTAATCGTAATCTCCAAACTTCTAAAGCGTCACTCGAAGGCCAAGCGCACGGCACCAGCCTATTCGCGAGCGTTGAGTCTCTGTCCTACAGACTGATCTTCTGGATATTGACCTGATGACGGCTTGGTTTTGGTGTGCCATCGGTTGATGCCTTGCGCACTAGACACCGGCGCAACAGAAGTTACTAATTACAATTACAATTCGGACAGACCCCTAAAACTCAGGGTGAGCGATAATATGTTTCATTACCAGTCAATTTCCATTCCTTTAGCTGTAAACGTCATCCACTGCAACTTACTAATGAAACATATGCTTAAATACCACAACGTAATGTGACATCTTAACTTTTTCGTAAAAACAATCCACAATGCTCGCTAGAAACTTTACGCAAATGTAAATAACAGTCAATCTTATATAGGTCCAGTCTGCGACAACCGACCATCAATGCAACCAACGCATGCGTCTGTTTTCAAAGACTATTTATTTTCTCGCTGGGAGACAGCATCGACGTATAGATACGTCCAAAGATACGTCTGCCGATGCTTGGTCGATGGGAGATAGACAAGAATCAATCAATCAATCAATCAATCAATCAATCAATCAATCAATCAATCAATCAATCAATCAATCAATCAATCAATCAATCAATCAATCAATCAATCAATCAATCAATCAATCAATCAATCAATCAATCAATCAATCAATCAATCAAAATGCTTTTATTGTTCACCATAAACATATAGGCATGAAAGCACTAGTCAATCAGCATCTGCTGGAAAGTATGTTGTTCCTCATAGAAGCGAAGGTCAAAATTGGAGGATTGTCCCAATCCCCAATTTTGGGCGTTCTTGTTTTTCGAGCAAATAAGCGTGAGTGACTATAAATGCTCGACGCCAGTTAATCGGGATTTATTTTTGTTTCGGTCAGAAGCACCACTGAAATTTCCCCTACGCCTATGTTGTTCCTGGTACACGCGTCTTGTGACCCTTGTCTTTGGTTGGCATTTATTCACAGATGCCGGTCCCTCCATTTGGAACTCTCTACCTACTCGAGCATCTTGTTCTGAACTTTGAAAGGAAGGCAAGATCAAATACAGTTTTATTGCATTGTATAATACTGCGCATCTCGTCGGTCGAGCTCGCTTGCCTGTATGGAACACGTTTACTACCCAGGGCATAGATGTCGCCACATTCCAACTTTCAAACCAGAAATGTAATTATTCGCACGCTTTTCCTTTCTCTGTATATAAATTTCGTGATAGCGCAGGAAGGGAGGTTCCGAAGTCGTTCGGATTTTGGTTATTATCTGCTTAAGAAGGAATCCTGTCTGCTTAAGTTAGGCATTTTTTGTGAAAATGACTCGTGAGTCTTTCAATCGTGTTCTTCTTTATCTGCTGAAAAGTTTGGTTTGTAAATTAATGAGTTATACTGCGAATGCGATTACGTGTTCACTGTTTACGTTGCCACGAATCCATTGTCCAGAAATCCAGTTGCTTTGCTTTATGAAAACTTTCTCATATTAACTCTTGGCTGGTGAGGTTTGTTCATCTATGTCCCTTAAGTTGTGCATTATGCTTGATTGCACATCCCGTGTAATATTAGCTCCACCTATTTCTATGTAATTCAGAGGAGCTTGTGAGATGTATACACAGGCTACTTAAGTAAGTAAGTAAGTATATTCTTTATTTTAACCAGCTGACAAAACGCACTCTGGTGTACATTACATGTAAATTAACAGTTTACAAGTTACAATTTCCGGTTTAATTCAAGTACAACATCCTAACCAAGAAAGTCTTTCTCATTATTGAAAAATAAATAAATACGCCCACGCGATCAGCCAGCAGTTTGTTTCTATGTTTGGCGATCATGTACAATCGGGGTGCCTAGCCCTAGCCCTGAATTTTAAAATCCAGCTTCCACTCGCAGGTATAGCTTTTTAGTCGAACAATTACACAGTCTACATTGACCCTGACCGACCCTCTCGACGCTTACCCTGACCCTAACCGACCCTCACGATGCATGATCGCCCTATATTTAAGGTGTGGAGCAGGACATTATATATAGCGCCTTTTTGAAAGCTCTGAAAGGAATGGAGGTAAATGCGAAGACTGAGTGCCTGTGTATATAAACAATAGGGTCGCCACTGACTTCACCCCCAACAGAGCGGGGTCAACCCGAATCCCGAAAGCCCTTAAACTGCAAAATCCGCTGAATCGCCGAAAGCAGTTTTCTACCAAGCGTGCGATTTGCAGAAAACCATTGCCGACTTGAATCGCCGAAAGCGCTTAAACTGCGGTAATACCATTTCGGAGATTCGGGATTCACTAACAGCATTTTTGGTGATATGGGTTTTCTTCACAAAATAGTTTCGGCGATAATACCATTTCGGCGATTCGGGATTCGCTACATGCCCAATAGAGTGCCGCTACCTACCAGCTACATCCCATAATGCAATTTGCTAAGTTAGTAACACGAACTTTAGGAAGTGTATTTTAGCACTCGAGGTTGTTTTGCGCTATACTGTTGTAAATAAAATAATTTAGTTATGTTTGTAATATAAGTTTGTGTTCGTTATTTTACTTACTTAGTGAATTGCATTATGGGATGTTTATATAGTCCAACTTATATAAAGGCCAACTCTGAAATTCAACACCTCCAGCTTTCTGCGACTCCTCTTTTTCAATAATTCACTTCACAAACATTGAAAACTCCTCTTTTTCAAGTTGTATTTGTTTTCCTTAATTTAGGCAACTCGAGATCTTAATTTTCCAGCTCACTTAATTTTCAGTGATTTGTTACAGTTATGATTTGTCATAGGCGCCGACTTCTTGGGTGCCAATGCACCCAGAGAAAAAGTTCAGTGGGGGCCTGGCACCCAGAAGAATTCGGACCTTAAATTCAATTTTTTGGGGTATTCCTCGAAAAAAGGTCGTGAAATTTTTTCTGGGGATGAATTCCTAAAAAAATCCGTCAAATTTTAGGAGAAATGGCCCCCCATTTAAAATTTGTTCATGTTTACACATGTGTAGACGATGAAAAATGACGAAATAATGTAGAATTTTTCCGGATGACTATAAAAAAGGTCATGAGTTTTTTTCAGAGATGATTTCTTAAAAAAAGTTTCTGGCACCCAGAGACAAAAGCAAAAGTCAGCGCCTATGTGATTTGTTACAGTTACACGAGAAACTTCTTGATGTGAATTCAAATGTGCAGATATCTGAGGCCACTTAGCCTGCTGTTTGGGCATTGCAGTTATCTGGTTCATGTTAGAGCTAGTTGTCTGGATCACGTTATTGGGTTAAGGCTGAAGCCTGTTGTCTAGGTTAAGTTGCAGTTATCTGGGTCAGTTTGCAGCTATCCAGAGCATGTTAGAGTCTCGTCTAATTTACCTACTTGTCGGAGTCCAATGTGTATTGACTGATTTTTGGCTGGTCTGGTGTTACAATCAACAGGTGGCAATCAGAGAGAACAGGCACGACAGAAGAACATCAAGAAGCAGCAGGATCAGGGAAAAAAGGCAGGTGAAAAAGAAGGCAACAAAGGAATGAGTCTGCAGGAACGCAAGCAGAGGTAATCTTTTAAGTTTCAGTTTCGATTAACTATCTAAAGTGTAGACTCGTTAACACACTCACGGATAATGCACTGTTCTGCTTTACACCAGTGATGGGTAACTAATTAATTACCTAATTAATTAGTTTGGTAGCTATTTCCAAATTAATTAATAACCAAAACTTTTGCCAATTCTAATTAAGGTTATCTAATTTTAATTAGAATTTCATAATTGGCTTCATAATTACATTGCCTAAATATCTCCTTAGTTACTTTTTGCTGACTAATTTAATTGTAACTTAAAATATCAAAAACATCCTTTGAGTCTTTAGTTTATATATTTTAAAGAAGAATTGCCTTTAGTTGTGACACATTTTTAAAAATTTCAACACATAAACTAATACAAAAGTAAAGTAAAATTACTTGGAAAGTGCCTGTTTTAGCATTAACATTCTTAGCTTCTGGCAAGAAAATATAGAGATTTCTCAGACTTTCCAATTATATCTGAAACATCATGTTGTTCCTGCAACATCAACATCAATGGAGCAAGGTTTTGGTGTTGCAGGATTTGTCGCAAATGAGTGAAGAAATACACTTGAAGACAATACTTTAGAACTCATGATAGTTCCAAAGTGCAACTCCAGTTTCGTATAAATGAAAACATTTTCCACAGTAATAAGTAGAAATTGGATGAAGAGCTTAAAATTTGAGTTACCATCATTATTTGAAAGATTTGTCTAATTAAGTGAATACCAAATTAGTAAACTACATTTTTGCGCGAGTTTGTATTTTGACTTCAACACCTAATTCTAAATAATTAGTTGAGCACTAATTGTATAATGCTAATTCTAATACTGAAATTTGAACTCATGCTAATTCTAATTAATTATATACAAAATCTTAATTACCCACCGCTGCTTACACAAAATGGAGTTGCCCAAAGCTATCAACTTAGTATGCTGTATCAGTTAACGTGTGGTATAAGAAATGAGTGTAGTGCTACATTTTGGATCTTACAATCGAATGTATGGACAAACGGACTGACAGTTGGTTGGAGAGTCGGACAAACGGAGTTCGTAAAGTGTTGAATATAGATAAACAAGTAATGAATGTTTGTTTTTGTTTAGGGATGCTGATCGCATGCGAGAGAAACAGCAGAAGGGGGGAAGTGGCTCAGATGGAGCAGCTGGTGCAGCAGCTGGGGCTGCGGCAAACTGACCCCAGGCTCCATTTGCCCATGTCCCACTCAAACGCTCCAAAAGTGACTAACTAGAGGCAGACAACTGAAACAGCAAATGGAGGGGGACTGACTGTTACGTTTGCCTCTTGTTGTGCTGTTTATCATATCTGCAGGCAGTGGAATAATAAGCTAATGTGACGTATAATGTACAAACTTTTAGCTGATGTGGTTAGGTGATTGTTAAAGCGTCAGATATTCTGGCTCCTGTCGCAGGAAATTGCTGAAATTAGAAAATTGTGTAAACGATATGAGACTCTTAAAAAAGATGCGAATTCTTTGCCAGCTAACGTGACCAAAATATTTGAGAAACTAACAAATGATAATGGAAGGTGACAGATTTTGCACACCATTTGAATAAATAAAACTGTATAAGAAAATTAAAAATTATGGTCTGCAACTCTTCAGCACGCAATATGAAACCATGACGAGGTTTCAACATTTGCATGCAAGCAACCTTTGCTTAACAAGAAGTAAGGCAGTATGACGTCTGTCTACATGAGCTGTTTCAGCAGCTTGACTTATAATACCTTTTGTGCCTTGCAGAGAATTAAAACAGTAAAGCTTTGATGATCTGATTTACCTCAAGTGGAACAGTTTCAGAACAGTGAATAATTTGACAAAATCTCCCAAGTATTCTTGTAAATAAATCCGGAATAAACCTGGCAGTTAGTCAGACCATTTCACACCTGTGTTTTTCCTTCTTCTGCCTTTATGATCGTAACTGGTTCTGCCCAACGGTTTATAACAATAGAATGTGATCAGTTACCACAGTTGGACGTGTGCATTAAAACAATGGTACAGAAGTTTTCCAGCATAGAACTATTGAATACAGAACTACATGCAAATATCACCAGCTCTAGATCCCATTTGTTGCTAGACCTGAAATTTGACGGATGTACATGGAGGAATGGTCTAAAACGACCCCCGTGTCGCAGTAAAGTCGCGTGGGTCATGTCCGGTACTAAAGCAGTTGTTTGCATGCTGGGCATTGCTGGAGACACATTAAAGTCTGCCATTACAGACATTAATTTTACAAAGTTTGCAGGAGTAATTGGGCAGGTACTTTCTGTATTCAAGGGCACAACCACTTTTGACTGTTGATTGAATGCCAATATGGTTAATGATTTGATAAATCATGCTGTATGATGATCTGATTCAGGACTCCATCTGTATGATGATTTCATTAACTTTCTATAAAGATTTCATCACGTACTCCTGTACATGTTCGCACTGTTTTGTGTCTTTATTGTACCACCAGAATGGATACTCCGAATATTACATTACATTGCAAGTGAAGCTGAAAAGTCAATTCAAAACTAGGGGCTTTTATTCAAGAGAGTAATGTCAGAGTCTAGGCGAAAAGCATTAAGCTAATAAAAAGCACAGTAACAATCCTACAGTAAATTGTGTTAGTTTCAAAGAATTTCCTAAATGCTGCCAAAGAAAAGATCACACAGTGTGTACCCATGGTAAGCAGAGCCAGACAGAAACTTACAAAGTTGCATACAACTGCCAAAAAAGGATTTATTAATCTGTGACAATTAGGACTAAACCATGGCAACTGGCAACAATAATGCGAAGCGTAAAGCAATTGACAGAAGCAATGGAGGAAATCTTGTGGCAACTGGTGAGAATACTGGCATAAAGGTAGAAATTTATGTGGTCACTGGTAGGCCTGCATGCAGGGTTGTGCCCACAAGACAGTAGCTGGTACCTGGTTGTTTCTAAGCATTTTAAGTGTGAAGAGCAAGCAGGCACAGTTGGAGAAAAACTATCATTTCTGCAGTTCACACAGGCGGTCATAACTGACCTTCTGCTGAGAATACTGGCATAAAGGTAGAAATTTATGTGGTCACTGGTAGGCCTGCATGCAGGGTTGTGCCCACAAGACAGTAGCTGGTACCTGGTTGTTTCTAAGCATTTTAAGTGTGAAGAGCAAGCAGGCACAGTTGGGACCCCGAGTAGTGAGTACACTGCTACGCTGACAATATTCAATTGTGTAGAGCTTACTACCCATCCAGTACAGTCATGGATATCTTCCAATCGGCTCTGGTTGAACCCGACAAAGATGCATTATATAGGTGATTTTGAATTTGCTGTACATGTAAATACATTTATTAATGTTTTCACTCAAAATCTGCACATCTGATCTGCAATACTGAAGTATTAATTTTATCTTATGATGAAGTGATGTATAGCCAAGTACAAGGTCAGAATGAATACAAGTACCTGGGACATATTTTACTAAATCTTTACACGACTGTTAACAATTAACGACTAGTGAGCAACCAGCCGATCAAAATTAATCAGTGCATAATAACATGCAATTTTACAGTTTACATTAAAAGTATTTATCCTTCGACAGGTACCCGCTCAGAATTGGCTCGGGTACACAGGCTTTATTTTACTGAAACTGCGACACACGTAGTCACTGGCAAAAACATGGTGACAGGCAGGAACGGTGGAAGAAATCGTGACGGCTAGCAGGAATGGTGGAAGAAATCGTGTGATAGCTGGCAAGAATAATATTCAATCCTATTGTAACATGGTTGAAATTAATTGATTTTGTAATCACTGACAGAAGACAGTTCAACAGCAAAGACTATAAATGCCTTGAGCAGTTCTCCATTTGCTCTCAATCTAACATCAAGTAATGCTTTATGGTGAGAGGTAATGACAATGAGAGTATTTTCCTATGAACACGAACGCCTCTCATCTGCTTCCTGATTACTGAACGACACAGCCGTGCCAGCGAGCACGGAACGTGGTACTCGGATCTCAAGTATGCAGCAATGTTCGTACTGTGCTCCTTGCTGAGGTACTGAGTAATCCAGCCGTCTTCAGACGGTCTATAACCGGCTTCGAACAGCAGCTGAATGTTGTTGATGTCGCGGTGGTATATGAGATTTGCAAGTGGTGTACCCTGACCAAAGATGGTTGGATTGTTGGGCGTACAGCCAGCACGGATGAGAAGACTGACCACGTCCGAGCTACCGTGAAATGTGGCGTAGTGAAGAGCCGAAGAGTGCAGACGATCGAACTTGCCCACTTCAGCGCCACTTTCGATCAGTATTTGTACAATGTCAAGCCGTCCAAGCATCGCTGCCCGGATGATTGGAGTCACGTTATCACGGTCGACACAGTTGACGTCAATGTTGTTGTCGACCAGGAGCTGCACAGCATCAGCGTGCTTGCCCATGCATGCCCAGTGCAAAGCGTTGCGCTTGAGCAGTGGATCCTGATAGTTGACAACAACATGACATTCAAGAAGGTAGCGCATGATATCCATTTGGCCTTCATAAGCGGCTGTTGCAAGGACGGTGGCACTTTCTCGACGCGTTCGGCTCAGCAGGATAGCATTGATTGAAATGCCACTGGACAGGAGCTGAACAACACGCCCAAAGTCGCCATGCTCGATTGCTTCCAGCAGCTGATCTTCACGGAAGTGGTGACTCATCATGGAATCATTTGAAGTGGTGACCGAGACGTATGTACGGATGTTCCTGGTGGCATTATCTGCACGATATGCCATCACGGCCTACCATCTGCCAGAGACATTCACAAGACAATAGTGTTACAAATTTTCTGAAGGAAATTGTGGCACAAGTTTATTTACACCCATCTGACCCTTGCTATGTTTACTTTAGAGAGACCCGTTCTTAAAATGCATCATATAATTGTTTTGATACATCCCTACATTCCTCTTACCCGCACTCGATGGTCAAGTTAATATTTAATCCCAAAAAACAAATTGACTCCAATGAATCGCCAACTGCTGTCGACCTATCAGCTGCCGTGTCAGGCCTAAACATCTGGATAACTAATGACATTTTAAAATTAAAATCATCATGTGCTAGAAGTAAAATATATCAAGAACAAATACACTAGTAAACTAAATCAAGTTTTAGCATTACACTTGATACAGTTTGAAGAACAGTGCAAATCGGATAAGATGAAAGGCAGGGAACCAGATTATAAATCTGGTCTTAATTAACTGAATTTCGTGTTAACCACTAGGCAATAGCAAATGCAGCATTCCAGCCAGAAACATAGTATATTATGATTACATCATCTTCTCAGCAGCAAATTATGCATACGAACATACATATATATGTATTATGATTACAATAGGCTGCTAACTTGAATTAATATTTGTCAGTTTTATTCCACTTAAGGTTTAATTCTATGTATCATATCTATGGTCACTTAAGGTTTAATGCTATGTATCATATCTATGGTCTTGTGCACCATCGTGCTAAAAAGATGGTTGCCTTGCATCTACTGTTGTGACTTCTATGAATTTCCTTAACGAAATTCGCTAAAGAGTAAAGTGCCTTTTTTGACTTTGATGAATATGAGGCTGAGGTGCTTCAACCTTTTCATCCAGCTTTAAATGTGTACACTATCTCATTAATCATGTGGCAATATTTATCAAAGACCGGTTATATCAATGAACAGTAGACATATACGTGTGAAGACGAAACCTTGCTGCAACCTGTGCGTCTTTGTGTGTTAGTAAACATTTTGTCTTATCTGTAGGACTTTGCATTCAGTTATATTCACATGACCGAAATTCACTTTCGTACTTAACCGATATTTCCATCTTATCAGTTTCTTCTTAATACATTAATTTAACGTTAAAATGCACTGACGTGGGAATGGACCAAGCTTTCATTTCATACTAAACGATACTTCATTCTATCCATTTTCGACTTAAATGATTTGCACTGTAAATGACACCACAATGACACAAGAAAACAACAGTAATCTCATTCGCTCACCCCAGTCAGTTTTCCTCGGGTTTTAAGTCCAGTCGGCCATTTCCTACAGACAGTTACAACTGAGTTTCAGACAACTCTGGTACACCTACTAAAGGTAGTAATTTAAGTACACAACACTGCAAATTGGTTAAGATGAAAGACAGGGTATCAGAGTAAACATTGTCTTAACTGAATTTTGTATTAACCGTTGGGCCAGAAACATGTACGAGTGCATGACTTACAAGTGCTGTAGTATCCCTATAGCAATTTAAATTGGCCTGTTTCACCTACAAAGTCCTCCGCACCAGCACACCTTCCTACCTTCAATCACTTACATCCCTCCACATTGCCTGTGATCATCAAGTATAGGTCTTTTTAGCTGAGCCATGATGCAGAACAGTTATGGGCTCACGTGCATTCCATGCTTCTGCCCCCAGCGAATGGAATCGTCTACCACTCTCTTTACGGCTCAAATTCACTTCCTACCTTCAAAAAGCGGCTCAAAACTCACTATTTCTCCTTGGGTTTCAAGCACTTGGATATCTAACTGCATCTTCTCTTGGCGAATAACTATCCGCACCTCAGATTCACATTTCGGCGTGACCGTATGCGCGTTACAAATTTAAGTAAATAATAATAATAATAATAATAATAAAAGCCGGCCACACTGCGAATAACCGCGCCATATCGTCACTAATACGTGTAGATTTATGTAGGATACTGGTGGTGTTGATATTGTCGGCAATGGTAGCAAGTGGTAGCAATGGTCGTCGTATTGGTAAATATATGCAGTACACGGAGGATGGGTGGAGGACCTTTACCATCCAGTCAGCGGAACAGAGACGACACAAAAATGTCGAATATATAAAATATAGAAGCGACACAGAAACAAAAGGCTTTCTGCTGATAGAATGCTGCACAGTCTTCAAAGCATTGTGTTCGTTATATAATCGATTATATATTATTCTTACTACAAACCAAAGATTTGTTGCTTCAAACAACTAAACTTACCTAACAGTACCGTCATCTTGTTCCTAGTTCTTCTTAACGTTGGTATCGTGCTTTTAGTTTTGTCGAAACGGAAGTCTTCGTATCGTGATCCAAACAGGTCCTTGTTCGTAATCATGACCATGACTATTAAATTTTCAACGCCTTGCGTTATGACGCCGAAAATCAGTTTATTCATTATGAAAGGTTTGGAGAAGAGGGAAAATAATGCTTATGGGTGTGACGATTTCACTCCGTTCAAATCTTTATCTGTAAATTTTGACTTTGTCGAAGCCATAATTTTTTTATTCAATGGGATTGGGGATCGAACATCATTTTGGCCATTGAAAATATTCGATGGACAACAACATTAACTAAGGTTGTAGTTTGAGCGGGCCTATGCTCGAAGAAATCGGCAGAATTCGTAATATTCACATATAAATCGTCTAAGCAACTAAAAATTGGGTCTTAACGTGACATTTCCAATCTCCTTGGATCGAGGAGAAATAAACTTGACTCGAATTGTCATTGCACATGTAGCTGCGTACGTGCATAGGCGGCAGGTCAAGTCAGAGGCGGATCCAGAAGGTCTGTCAGAGGGGGCCAAAAATTTTCTAATCATCTCCAAAAAAAGTTGATGACCTTTTTTTTTTTTTTTTTTTTAGTCATCAACCTTTTTTAATGTCTTGACTCTACATCTACGGGTCCCGCGCGTTCTGTATACATTTTACTCATCCACGCCTACAGGGGGGCCACGCCTGTGTAGCCATCATAAAAGCCCATAAAACACATGTTAAAAATAAATAAAAATTTCAAATGGGGGGCCATGGCCGGATTGGCCCCTCTGGATCCGCCCCTGGGTCAAGTGTACAGCGTGGAACAACTTTCTCCATCATTTGTCGGCTTAATTTCAAGGTAGGTAGCTAAACATAAAACGGACACGCGCAGCTGCAGATATAACGAATAGCCATCAACATAAATCTGACAATATCCCAACACCATTTTTGTTTCTCGTGACCTATCGGACTGTCCTTCTGATTATGGCTTCACTTTACTGTTCACATAAATGGTGCCATATGCACATTGGTACGCTGCTATTATTGAAGTCATCAGTTACTAGTCACAGTGTGGCGCCATTGAGCTCACTTATTACGTCATTGAGTGTGGATCTGGTTTGCTATTTCATCGGTGTTGCGGTGACTGGAGTTTAGACCTATGGCGTGAGCGTTATCGGAAGAAAATTTTCGTTTTAGGTGAGTAGTTATCACCCTCTGCTCTCTGAATATCGGGAGATGTCCGCTTTAATAGCGCTAGGTAAGTAGACGTCGTGGCGGTAGTTGCTATTTATTGCGCGCTAGTCGTCCTTGAGAATCGCTTGCTTGACCACCCCACCCCTCCTGAGATGCTCAGTCGCCCACGATGCGATCAATGCTCTCGTCATCGTGACTACAGCGGAACCTGCCGTATGTCTGTGTTTGCCGATGATATCTTATCTAAATTGTGAGTGTTTTCGCCATGTCGCTTGCTGCTGGTTGACTTAAGCAAAGATTATTCATTCCAGAGCTCTGCATAGTTTTTCCACACCGCATGGTTTGTGTCCTTTAGGTTTAAAAATAATAGTTCCAGAAACTGCATTTGATCCTACTGATGTACTCCGAAATTCTTAGTGCCGAGGTATTAATAATGGTATTGACAGTGAGGACGGTGGTGTAGGTAGTGGGATGTTATCACTGGTGACGCACACGTGTTGCTTGTGTTATAATTTGTTGACTGTATATTTTATCAGAGTGATCTAGTTCATTCGTGAAAATCTTACCCATTCTGAAGACGGAAGACTTCCGTATCACCGTTATCTTAACATACAACCATACAACCAGTGATTCATTACATATATGCTCCTTATGTGCTTACTTGCATACTTACTTGCATACCTACTTTCTTAATTAGTTACCTTGATTATCTTGCTACAAGTCGTGATTTATGAGTAAAGTATTTGAGCCAATATCCTATCCTTGACTTGCCATTATGAGCACATTTCGAGGTCGATGTGTGATCATTAATTTATGACTTTTTACGGACAGTTGTGGTGCAGCCTGCCAGTGTTGACTTTTCTGAGCCCTATTTGCTTACTGATAAACTTTTTGTTTGTTTGGTTTTAATATATATAAACACCCATGATACTGTCAGCAAGCCTGTGTATTTTACTTTACATCAGTTTTATCAAGTAGTTTGCAGTACTTTACTGCTAATCTAACACTTTAACGATGAGCGTGTAGTAAAAGTGACTGGGAACCAATGCAGCTTGTCATTAAATTGTTAACAGCTTATTTGCATCATCATCATCACTTCGATGTGTTATGCTCTAATATACAGTGATGGATAGTTACTTTTCAAAAGTAACTAGCTACAGTAGTTAACTAGTTATTGGAAATGAAAAGTAACTAGTTATCTACAATATATTTAGTTACTTTAGAAAAAGTAACTAGTAACTGATTACAGTTAATTTGAAAAGTAACTAAGTATTTTTAGTTACTGTGTGTGGGAATGTTAGCTTGAACTTTCAGCTCCATCCATGAATTACAGGAAAGATGCTCAGAGACATGAGCACAAACTGAAATATTCAGGTCACTTTAACGCACATGAAACAAAGAATTTGCAGGTTGAAGATAAAACACGTTTAATGATATTTATAGTTCCATAAATTGAACTAGATGATGTGAACTTAGGTTGATTTAAAGTGACGCAAAGTAACTATATTTTTGGCGATACCATAACCTCATAATAGTAATCAATTACCTCTGTGCGTTACTTTTTGTAGAAAGTAAAAAGTAACTAGTTACACCTAAAAGTTACTACAAAATAGTAACTAGTTACAGTACTTAATGCTGTACAATGTACAACACTGCCAATATGCTCATTTTCATGGACTTTGTACTGAGCCATTGGCCCACATGTACCTTCAGTAATTATGTTCGTTTTATGTAAATAATATGCTAACAGAATTTTTGCACTGCCAATATGCTCATTTTCATGGACTTTGTACTGAGCCATTGGCCCACATGTACCTTCAGTAATTATGCTCGTTTTATGTAAATAATATGCTAACAGAATTTTTGCACTGCCAATATGCTCATTTTCATGGACTTTGTACTGAGCCATTGGCCCACATGTACCTTCAGTAATTATGTTCGTTTTATGTAAATAATATGCTAACAGAATTTTTGCACTGCCAATATGCTCATTTTCATGGACTTTGTACTGAGCCATTGGCCCACATGTACCTTCAGTAATTATGCTCGTTTTATGTAAATAATATGCTAACAGAATTTTTGCGGAACTGTATCAGCTTTTGCTCTTGGTACCATTGCTTGCTTTCTAACAATGGTTCTGAAGAAGCCATTGTATTAAATTACATAAGCAAATGAAGGGCAGATGTAGGGTAATGCACCAGTCGAATGGCTTGGTTGGGGACCAAGCCATATCTGACCATGAAAACCTGATAGAAACTTAAAACAGAGAAAGATCATCAGGTCAAGAGTTCAGCCTGTAGAAACTATTTTGTTTTGTGTGTTCTTGGAAACTTATGTCTCTGATTTCCCATATTGAAAAACTAGTACTGCCTGGTGGTTAACGGTGCTACATAAGCAAATCTATATGATGTGATACAAAGATACGGTATTAGCAGTCCTTTGTCTCAGATATCTATTGAAGCTTCCTTTCCTGTCCCTTCCAACAAGAGACGAGCTCTTAATGTATTTGCTCTTTTGTCATGGCAACTGAGTATCTGACTCTTCAGCTTTTGTGTGTCTGTATTATCTTGTCCTCCCATCAGTCTTGTAAATTTAGCAAAGATGTTTGTGTTTGTGACATGGTGGCTCTCTGGGTGATTGTAATTGTAAATTGTAATTGTAATCAAGAATTAATATAGCTCCATTCAAAATCAGAGTTGCTCCCGAACCAGGTCATTGTCTTCACTGACAAAGAGAAAGGTTTTCAGGCACTTGTGGAATTGGACAGGAATAATGCTTAAAGCTATGGGTGTGAGCTTCTGTACAGCATTTGCTATATAAAGAACTCGAGCTGTTTGATTGAATGCTCTCCATCAGTATGCTTGAACCATAGTTCGAGAATTCGTGACTTTTGGTTTTAAAATTCGTAAAAATTCGCGAATTTTTGCCCTATTTTAAAATTCGTTAAAATTCGTTAAAATTCGTTGGGCCCTTGTTGGGCCTTTTTTACATTGACAGTGGCGTTTTGCAAAAACAGCGAAACAAACAACAAATGTGATGACGTCATGATTTGTTGTGTTAAGCTTCTGCTTAGAATTTAATGTAAAATTCAATATAAAAGTTTATTCCTTAACGAGTTAATTTAGTTAAAATCTAATTTCTTAAGATGAAAGAACATATGGACCGGAGTGGATGTAGTAATTGTGGAGGAGAAGGAGAGGGTAATCCAAAACTACAGTGTTGTTTTTGTGACAAGGAATTTGTTGCAAGTTCTGCCCGAATTCGGGAGCATTTGCATGGCGAAAATACTGAAACCAGGGTCGAGTGGGAGCAGTGGGCTGTTCCTGACTCAGAATCAGAGGACGATGAAATAGAAGACACAGCGCTTTGAACGTTACCAACCCTTTTTAACCATGTTTGGTTGCAAGCTGTGTTAGTGACTGACTGGTCACACTGGAGCTGGGGCACTGGTGGTTTTTCGTTCTGCTGACTGACACTCCCAGTCACACACCCCAACTTTGATAGAAATCGAAGTTCAAGACTCCATGTAGAACAGCAACTGAATATCAGTAGGCCTAGTATTGTGTTGCTAGTCAGCTATCTTTTACGGCTGATTGATTGATTGTCTATATGGCATTGACGTTTACTTGCTTAAAAAGTTGAGAAGTAAACAAATAAAAAATTCCATCACCATGGCAAAAATTCTATTATTTTATTATTTCACGAATTTTAACGAATTTTAAAATTGCAGTTTTAAAATTCGTTAAAATTCGTGAATTTTAAAAATTCGTAAAATTCGTAAAATGCGAATTCTCGAACTATGGCTTGAACATTTCAGTGTTAGGTAGTCATGTAGCTGTTTTATTAGTGTTGTGTTCTTACTTATGCATTGTAGATGGTAGTGGTATCCTTATTAGTTATAGGTATTCATTATTCATGGCATCAAGCATCAGTATTCATGAGCATCTAGACATTATGTAGCACCCCTTATGTTGTCATTGATCGGAGGTCCATCTAGTAGTCTCGATGGTCACCAGTGTGCTCAGAGCCTCTTAAGAACAAGAGTGGTGGCTGGCATTGCACGCAATTGAGTTGTATCGGTTAAATATCAATCATAAAATTGCCAAATTGGTTTGATGTTTTTACCTGTCAACTCTGGTCATCTCTCCATTGTCCAGTGGTGCAGAACTGCTGCTGATGTTGTTGATAAGTGGATGGATGGGGTGGCTTCAGTGGTTCTCCTGGTGATGAATTATTTCTGAGTAATAGAATGTCAAGCTGGAGTAGGTCGAGCTCTATATTACACTGGATTGTCCTTAAAATACAGGTTATTATAGCATCAGTTGGGGCTGTGGATAAAAAAATTCATCTACGATGCTCCTTATAAAATCTTCAAGTATTATTAAATGAAGTTTGTTATACATGTATGCATTATGTAAGTATACATGTATGTATGTTTCAGTATGTGTACTTGTGCATATGTGTGTATGCATGTATTTTTTTTACAGGTATGCATGTTTCTATGTATGTATGACATTGTATGTAACAGTATGTATGTATATGTATCTGGGGTTTTTTGTACTGTCGTTTAAACAACGCACAAAAGTACTTCTCACTAGCTTAACATGGTTATCTCAGTTCAGCTCTAGAAAAGATAAAAAAGTACCGTGTTATAACAACTTTTGGACAAACTGGTTCCAAGGGGCTTCTTGATATGGTTCCAAAAATGGAGTTATGAAATGTTTTGTATCATGGTTAGAACATAACACAGCTTTTACATAATTGATATCAATCAATCATTCAATCAATCAATATTTGTTTATTCATAAAGGAAATAGAGTTGACACGGACACAACACTACATTTTAGATATGACTCACAAAGGAGCAGAATTGGTTTATAACTGCGAGGCATTATATCTGTGGGAAGAGAACTGACAATGCTTTTTGTTATAAAACCATTTATAACTTCTAAAGGTTATATCAGGTTGACAAATCCACTGTTTCTGTTCAGCTGTTTAGACTGCAGTCATTATATATGAGTAATAGGGCATAGCCGGGTACTGACCCGGATACCCGGAAATTCCGGGTATTGAACACCCGGAAGACACCCGGACCCGGTGCTGAAAGGTCATCCGGGTCCGGGTGGGTAAGTGTCAACTAACAGTAACATAATGTAATGACATCAGGAACAGTAAGTTGCCTTGGCGACGGCCTTTGGCTGTCCATGATCTGCCGGCGTTTTCTTTTGATTATTGAGAGTCCCAGCAAGCCCCTCTCCCCTCCTCATTTCGCCTATGCCCTGACGATTTCCTTTGATGTTGAGAACTTCATCAAGTCCCTCTCCCCTCCTACTTTCGCCTAGACACCACAATTTGCTTTGATTATAGAGAGCTCCAGCACGTTCCTCTTCCCTCCTTTCATCTATATGCCGACAATTCTCTTTGATTATTGAGAACGCCATCTAGTCCCTCTCTCCCACCCTTTTCGATCATTGCAGTTGTTTTCCTTGTTTATTAAAATGTTCTGAAGTTGATTCGTAGTGGAGTTATTTTTTCGCGACATTGTGTTTGGATTAGAGATTTGAGATTACTGTTAGTTTTAATACCCGGACCCGGTACCCGGCAGATTTTTATTCAAACCACCCGGACCCGGTACCCGGTTGAAAAACGGCACCCGGCTATGCCCTAATGAGTAATGCTGTTCAAACAGAACAGTTTGAGAAATGCACACTGTGTAGTTGTAAAGCACAGTCAGTGTCGACTTCTGTAGCACCGTTGTCATAATATCGAAGATATCAGTCGAAGGTTGCTTCGAGTAAATTCACGATGAAAAGTCATGATCCTCTGGAGAGGCTTGGTTGAAAATGATAGATCAGGGAAACCAGAAGCAGGCTACGGTGGGTATACAACTCTTGAAAGAGATAAATAAGTCTAAAGTGTGGACCTGAATGACATAGAAGAACTGACAGAATGAGCTGAATTGGGCAGTGAATTTCAAAACTTTGGACCAGTGACTGAAAGTGCCTGATAGCCCAACACTGTGGGGTGCAGGGCACGTCAACACTAACAGCATCCATTGATCGAGTACGCTGTTTATTTGTATGAGGGTGAGCAAACTGAGCATGGAGCAGAGATAGGTTGATTGATTAAACTGTGGTACTTTGTGAACAGGAAGGCAGATTTTGAAATGGATTCTCTGCTCAATGGATAGCCAGTACAATGAATGCAATATGGGTCTTGGTTATGGCTATGGCAAGAGAGTTTTGAAACATTTGTAGTTTGTGTAGATTTCCCTTATTGATACCAATGAAAAGTTTATGCCATGCCAAGCTGAACATACATTGGCCAGTCAGTTAGTTGTTTAGAGTAGTGAGCTTGTCCACAGAATAAGAAATTCAGTTTTAGGATTCTGAAAAAGCTTATTACTAGCCATCCAGGACTGCACATTGCCAAAAATAGCAGAGCTACCACTTGGACAGAAGGATTAGAACTGTCAAATGAAAGGAATAGCTGCATATAGTCAGCGTACAAGTGGTAGTCAGGAGCACTGTGAGTAGGGATCCAAGTGGAGTTGTATAATATAAGCAGGATCAGACCCAATACAGAACCTTGTGGTACACTGTAAGTGAAGGTAGTGGGTAATGGGCACAGAAGTGTGTCGATTTATACAAAATGATTGATTATGGGGACATAGATAAGACACGAACAAACCTAGAGTGGGACTGTATAAACTGAACCAGTGAAGGAATATTGTATGATCAGGAGTGTCAAAATAGCAGATAGATCCAGAAGAGCACTAGTGCATATGCCGCACCTGTTGCTGAAAACACATGCATTGTCACCTCTGAGAGTGCACGTGCTTCAGCACCAGACAGTTTGTGTTTGCTACCATTCTCACTGCTTTAATCTTGGAACCGTGAAGATCCGCTGCTGTCTGTTCTTAGCCGACATTACTCGGAGTTTAGCAGCTGTATAGCTATATATGGGAATGACTGCCATATCTGGCCATGTGAGAGGTCCCCAAAAGGCGCTACATAAATGATAGAACATATACATACTTATAAAATATACTTTTTGCTTCATACATACACATATAAATTTTGCTCATCACTTTTTGGTGTGGCTACTGTTAGTTTAGGTTTGGCATCCAAGTCTGAGTAATTTGGTAAGACCACTGAATACAATTCAGTACAACTGCATTTGATATTGTCCTTCTTCCAAAGTTCAGAAGTGCACACGCAGCCGTACGACAGACCATCGGTGGTGATGAGCGATTGTGCTTGAAGGACTTGCTCAGGGTCCCTACACAGTGATCGCTTTAGTGGAGGCTCGAACCCGTACTCCACGTTCAGGCCCTTAGCCAGAAATAAAGAATAGGGCGTCCAAAAGCATTCAAAGTCGTGACCGCCCGATGCCGTGAGCAGGGCTGTAGTCGAGGGTATACGCGGGTATACAGCGTATACTCACCTCCAGAGACCGTATACTTAATTACACGTATCCTAGGTCATAAATAGCTGCTAGAGAAGTGTATCTTGTGTGGGAAAAGGAACATTGTTACACAGATGAAGGGGAATGGATTATACATTATAATATCACATTTAGGACATCACGTCCATGCACAATTTATGGCCGTCCAAAAATGATTTCAGCCGTCCAAAGGACGGCTGGACGTGTGGCTGGCTAAGGGCCTGTCCACATTACATGCCAAGTGCTCTCTCCAATCGACTACTGTGTCCCAGTCAAACAAGCATTATATTGCCCCTCGCACTGTCGTGCATTGAGCTGATGTGTATATTTATGTATTTATCTGGCTGTTTATATAGCACCCTGGGTACCACACGGATACTAAAGATGTAGAGCACATAGAGATGTAGAGTGTAATTGCTGAGGAGTGAGACCAGTTATTGCAGAAATTTTTCTGTATGATTTCCTGTTTGTGTGGATCTCAGTGTCCAGTCTCTATTGTAAGAAGTTGTCTCTGGTGTTAGGACACTTATTTTGTATTGACCTACTAGCTATTGTTTTATTGCAGGGTAGTGGAAGAATTTACTTAATTTCATTTCTCCAAATGCTCTTATTGTTGTAGAAATATTCTGAAGAAAACCATTTGAAAATGGATGCCGGTAAGTGAAGTTATTTTGGGTCTAGTTAAACACTCAAGTGACTGAAATGTTCCTAGGTGTGCTGTCTGATGGAAAGTGCACGAAATGTTGCAAGGGTGATCATGCCTGCCTGGTCTCCCCATCTGAGTTCAGGACAGGGAAGCATGGGCTGAGTGACCATTTAGATCCACCCTTGCATGCCTGATCTTTATTCTTTGCACTGGATATCTAAATTCAGACTGGTGCCTGAACTGGACTGCTCCTCTGTAGATCTGCCCAGTGACCTCCATCCAGGCAATCAGCATGGTTTTAGATGAAGAATGTTATTGGTTGCTAAATAAGTTTATTTCGAATGACAGTTGTCAAAGGTGGCACTGCAGTAAATTGCTGATGCCTTTCATCTCTACGTCCAGGGTTCAATCTCATCACTCTTAAATGTGACAAAGTTCACTCTCCAGTCAACATGTAAGTGATGATTGATTACGTACAAGTGTAATTGCTGACATTGTTATGTTTGTGGTTCAGCCAAATGATCCTTCAAACTCCAGACTATGCCTCTGAGAAATAATGTGGATAGAAGTGTTTAGTAACTGAGAATTATGCTGCCTTGGTTTATCTTACCTATCTTAACTTATTTTATAAGTTGGATCTAGAGGCCACTCTGGACACCTTCCCCATCTGAATGTGGAAGCCAGTGCAAAGAACCAAGAGAATATGTACAAGGGTAGATTTGGGGACCTTCTGGCCATGACCTTTAAATTCATGGCAGAAGTAACATGCCTCTGGACCACTTATTTGCCTTTTTATACATCAATGACTGTATATACTAGACATTGATTTTTAGGGGTGTGGATGAGCTCTTGTTTTTGTTGGGTTGTGTCAGTCGGCGGGAGAATTAGACTTCAAGTGCGGCTTCCCAGTGAGAGTCTTGTTATCGACAGTTTGTATCTGCCTCAAGGGATTTATATTCGTGTTTTCAGTGCTGCAGTGGATTAGGAAAATGGCCGGACATAAACCTTGCTGCTAGCATCTGCAGTTATTTTTAGTAGCTAGTCCGGCTTTCAGGCTTTGTCATCTGTTGCTGGTTTTTGCTTCTGTCATTCGTGGCTCTTCATTTTCTACGAGTTCTACTGAGCTTTATGGGTCAAGGTGCACATGTGCTGTCCAACATGTGACCCGCGGGCTGATTTTAAATGGCCCATCTGAGCTCGCTAAATTTTTGCAATTTGTGTAAAAGATGAAGTTAAACTTAGACAACTTAGTCACTGGCCTAGGCTTACTTGTATAGCTATTTTTTCGTAAGTTGGCTTATCATTTGACAATGTAAACACAAAATCCAGTTCTCATGATGCCTTAAACTTGTTTTAAAACGTACGGTTCTCCACAGTTAATCGGTTTCAATAAATTTTAGTCGTTAGTTTTAAGTTTATTGGTGCAGCCCTCAGCTTCAAGAATAATTGTTTCGGTGGCCCACTGTGTCAAAAAGGCTGGACAACACTGACGTACGCAATATTTAGTTTAATGGGTATCCTGCTGGACTTTCAACCCAGAGACTGGGGTTCAAATCCCCACCAGAACACAAAGATATATGATTATTTCGGTTCCACTGGTGCCCCTAGCGAATTTCAAACTTTGTTGTAAGATGAGTGCGCTGTTGATGGGAAGGTCAGACAGACAGGGAGAGAACTGACCAGGAGACTTTCTCAAATTAGGAGATTAGGAAATGAAGTCACAAACACTTCATAATACCCATGGCTGCCTCTTGAGGTTAGTTTTAATGAGGGGTTACCAACCTGGGGTTCCAGCACCCCCATGGGTGTGAGATAGCATTTCAGGGGGTGCGACAAAGAGGGAAAGTATACTACTAATGTACTAATTTTTTACTATTTAAGCTTACAATAATTTCTAATTGCTCAATTTATATTTGCATTTCATGTACTGAGTTAAAAGCGTATTGTTTTATTCAATGTGTTTACCTGCAGTACTGTAGGTGTTTATTTATTTTTTACTAGCTGGTTTACCCGGCGTTGCCCGGGGTTATAAGTTTCAATCCCTGTAGCGAATAAGCAACAAAAGTTAATGTGAAGTGAAATCCCTACGGCTGCGCCATCTGGCGAATCTTTAGAAATGCGTGCCGGTGACAGAGAATTGGCGGTCAAACACACAGAATCATCTCGGGCGGCGCCATCTGGCGAGTGAAAATAGGTTGAGTGTAAGTTTTTTTACCAGCTAAAAATGCATTGCCCGGGTAGGTTTTGGCCCGGGACACCATGGTAGCGGTGAAAATGGGGGACACGAAGCCTCACACTGGGTATGTCATGCTCACCCCGACACAGTAGTGAAGGTTTCGAGTGAAAAGCTCCAAAACTGTAGAAATGCATCCCGGTCAAAGTCGTTGTGACAGACAGATTCTTCTCTTTATTTATATATAGATTTTTTTATTTATTCGGATATTTCTATAGTTTATGGTTCAATATGTGGTTCAAGAAATAGAAATTTGACTTATTTGTGGTGCAAACAGTAATCAAACATTTCCTAGGGGTGCAAGGCATAGAAAAGGTTGGGAACCCTTGGTTTTAAGTAATGACTTCTTAACTGTGAGTCATTACCGGTGAATGTGTAGTACAAGGTCTGTGATTTTGTGCTAATGCCTTCAAGAGGTTTGTATAAAGTGCTGTATGAATGTCTGAATAGCCGCATACATACAACTATCCCACATCTGCATTCTGCTACAGCTCAGAACTGTGTGCGTTTGTGTCAGATTATCTGTTAAATGTTGAAGATGGTGCAGATCATCTGTAACTGTCAGATCAAATGCTTTAGAGATACATTACTTGCAAGCAGTCCCTTAACACTGGAGTCTAGATCAGAGCCTGGCCTTGGTCCCTGAGAAACCAAGTATGTCCAGATGAGAGGGGGAAAGAGAGAGAGGATGATGCAGGGAGGTAAGGATAGGGTAGGAGGGAGCATGAGAGGGGAAGAAAGGAAAGAGAAAGAGTGGAGGAAGAAGAGAGGACATTGAGGGATAGAGGTAATGTGTGAGATTGAGAGAGAGCCTTGCAAAAGGGAGTGAGCAAAAGAGGAGAAACAGTGAGAGAAATGCAAGCAGAGAAAGGAGAGACAGACAGAGACAGACATACAGACAAGGGATAAAGTTCTGTATACTTAGACTGTGCTTGCAGTGAGCATCCTCCCAGAGGTGTACTGAATTTATGCAAAGTGTAAGTTTAAAATACTTTACTGATCATGTACAATGTGAAATATGTTATACCAAAGTTGCATCGATGGACTGGCGACAAAGAGCAAACCTAAAGAGAATAACAGTGTTCTGTTGACGTGTGTGCCGAGATTGGGTAGTTAATTACAAGCAGTTGCATCAAGTATTCAAGCCATCAACATCATATTTGAATGAACGAAGTCATTTTATTAATCACCAACAGTTTACAAAATACACTGATGAACAAGTCATAGATAGGAAAGGAAGAACTGAAAAGGAATCCATACACACATTCAGCCATTCAGAGTCACCAAGTTACTGCATAAGATTGTTTAAATGGCAGAATCAGTTTCTTAACCCTTTAACGACGAGATGTATTGGTTTTCCATACATTTTAGTGCATGCTCATCGTTAAAGTGTTGCACATAGTACTTACAAGTTAGTAAATCAATGGATGACTTCTGTTTGCATTGATAACATAGTGATGATTATTTCAGTCTTGTTAAATACTGTTTTAATTTGGTGTGGAAACAGTGAGCCTTTAGATCTTAATGAATAGAATCTGTAAAGATGAATTTCTTCTGTAGAGGAGATTGTGATGACGCCAGCCAAGAAAGGCAAGACGACTGTTATTCGGATAGAGAAGGTGAGGAAGACACAACTCGATGAAGCACAAGTGGCACATGTGGCTGGTGGTCAGCATGCTGGGCTCGTCATCAACAAGCAAGCCGATCCAGGTGGTCATCCTGTGCAGTCTGAAATTAACCCTGTAAAATGTAAATGTACACATTTTATATAGCGACTGTATGGCCTGGTGTGAACATAATTGGGAAATTCATGTTCAAGATGTATGCACAAGACATTATCAGGATGGCTTCAGACACCTACAGGTGCTGAGCCATGGTTATTGATTGATGTCAGGAATTTAAGATGCATACACAGATATTGTCAGGAAGACGTCAGACAGACACCTACGAGCGCTGAGCCCATGGCTATTGATTGATTGATTGTATGACCTCGGTCCTGCTCATTTTACTGTGAATTGATCGGGTGAGATCCTTCACCACTGCTGCCTGTTTGAATGGGTGCCATGCCCTTAGGGTGCCCATGGATGGACCGTGCTAGCCCGAGATTCCAATCTCTGAAATAAGCGACTGTCGGGAGGCAAACCGGGGTCCTAACAGACAGAGGCACATGGGATATATGCTCTAACAATGAATCTAACCTGGCCAGTAGCACTGAAGGTCTCATGTTTTTTTTTATCTGTCCAGTTGTGACTGCACGGTGGGTAAATCAAGAAGGTAAAAAGGGCCAGAGTCTTTACAAAAGTGTGTCTTTGGACGCCCGTCATGATATATTGTCTGTCTGTGAAGTCCTTGTTAACTGACTTGACCTCATTTTTCATTCTAACTGACTTCATTTTAAATTGAATTGACCTCAGTTTCATTAAAGTTGACCTCATTTTCATTTGAATTGACCTCATTTCAATTGAATTACTTAAATTTCATTTGAATGTCTCAATTGTCTCAGGCACAGAAGAAATTTGATCAAAATGAATGGACTCTAACCCAGTCTAAGAGTTTACGATTTTACAGTTATCATATCATATCATATGTTTGTAACGTGTTGTATTTGTGAGGGCAATGCCATTCGTAATCATGGCAATAACCTGGCATTGTTTGTTTTGTCAGGTGCAGTGGAGGACAGCCAGCCTCAACTCCAACTGGAATTCAAGTGCTTCCTCGTGGACCAGAAGACAGGAAAACACATCCCAGTGGGTTTCCATCCATATCTGGTTATCCCCAGTAGAAGAAAGATGATTTAATTCCATGACCTATTGGATATTGACTGGACTTCTCCAATCAATTATGCTTTTTTCAGCTCAGTCATTTCGCTTAGAGCTACTCCTGATTGATGCGTTGTGCATTATGATAACGGTGGTACATAGAAGTTATTGGATTTGCTTTGTTGTGAGAAAGTTAGCAGCGTCCAACAATGGAAAGACTGTACCAGTTGCAGTTCAACATATCTGTGGATCTGTGCTTGGTTTCAAATTCCAAGGAACAGCCAGAGAGAGACAGACAGAGAGACTGACTGGCAGACATGCACACACACACACAGAGGCAGTACTATAACTTGTTGCTGGAAGATGACTTTTGGAATATTGTTGATCTCATGATGTTATTAGCCAGTATTTATTTACGACTGGAATTTCAAGGTTTTTATTCCACCACTGCTCTCTGGCGAATCGAAAATGAAATGAGTACGTTATTGTTGGTGAGAAGAACAGGTGAAGGAGATGACTGACCACCTGTTCTCATGCTCAGGTTATGAAACAGTATCTGACACGAGGCCAAGGAACTCCTTTTTCTCTTATTCTGTGTTTAAATCAGTTTAGAATCAACCTTCCAATGAAGTTTAGCATAAGGTAATTCACCTAAATTTCGCAGTGACATATCCTTCCACTGGTTCTACAGTAATTTCACTGGTTTGGATCGGGAGTGCCACTGATGAGTTTTTTCTTGAAGTGGCACATTATAAATGTCAGATTACAATGACACTGTGCATTTTAAACTTTGCTAATGATATACTGAGATTAGTCTTTGCTGTGTCATTGTGTTTTATATGCGTTTGTTTGGTTGCTGACTTTGTGTTCTGTTTTTGACTCCTTTATGTTCCATTGTTTGCACTTTGTGTTACTCTGTTCAGGAGAGTCGTGTTCTCAAGTTCTGGTTTGTTGCGGAGACAGACTACCTGGACAAAGTGACCAGTGCTTATGAGTTTTTTAAGGAACTTGTGAGACCTGACCAGTTTCCAAGAGGTAACTATCAATTACTATAAAAACCAGTCTATTTGCTGTGAAGTAACAATCAATTACCAAGGGTAACAGTTATTTCCTATGAAACCAGACCTTTTTCACGAGGTAACTAGTAGTTACCAAGAGACAACAACCAATTATCAAAAATTAGCCCAGCAACCAGGCTTTTGTGAACTGGATTTCATAATCACTTGTGATATGTGTATGTGTGTATATATGGGCATATACGTTTGTGTGTTGTATGGGAGTATGCATCTGGCCATTTATATAATGTCTTTTAAGAGTCTTCCATAGATGCTGTGTGTTGACGTATTGTTAGCGATATTTGTTCTGTTTTTAGATTATGTCGGTTTTATCAAGAAAGTTATGAAACAACTGCAGAATCTGAGGTACAAACTCATCTCGCGAATCGATGTCGACCTCAGCCCCTTGGATGAAATTGATCCCCAGGCAGCTGCCTCAGGTGTGTTTCATCAGTATTAAACCTGTGGTTGTAATGTATTGGAAAATTTATGGGTGGAAGTCAGTGAATTGGACACAAAGTTGAAAGTTATGAATTGACAGGTCATTGTGAAGTCTTTGTGAATCTGTCCCACTGCACTGCCTCCTTTCCAGTGATAATCTTTTAAGCATCAATAAAATCTGTGCTCCTCCTTCTCTCCGTTGTTATTAGCCCAAACCTTTTCAGCCTTTCTTCATAGCTCAGATTAATGTAGCCCCACATAATTTGGTAGTTCATATTTGTACTTTCTCAAGTTGTTCTATGTCATTTTTCTGGTATGGATTCCATACCTGGAGGCAGTAATAATATTTTGATAATAAGGTTAATAAGAAAATTATGTGGCATTATAAGACAGCACAGGGTGATGGATAGGACACTATCTAATCTGATCTAATGACTTCTATAGAAACGTTAATAATAATAATACACAAGGCATCAATTAATCAATTGCTTTAACTCTTTGTTTTTGATGAATTTCACCATAATTAGTTCATGTGAATACAAACACTTAAAATCTGTAGAAATATAGACATGTCCTATATAATTTTGTTCATATTTTATTCCTCAACTATATTCTGTCTTGAAAATGTTGTCCAATTAATGTATTTGCCTCAAAGTTTATAAATATACGAAACATTAAAAAAATATAATTATAACATTAGAAATTCGTAAAAAATCTGTTGGTTAAACCTGTAGAGATCAGTTCCTAGCAAGACCCTGTCCTGATTGGGACAGATGAACGAGTGGAGTGACTGCTGCAACAATATGTATTTTAAAATTTCCTTTTATAGAAAGAAATGTAAATAAGATTCTGGGTGAGTCTTCTTCATTTGCACAGTAACCAACGAAGCTGCCTTAATTTGTGTTCGTTTATGGTTCTGTTGTGTTCTACTAACAGAATCCAAGGATTTTCCAGTATTCTACCTTTTTCCACCTGTGTATATCTCCGTTGGAAAGCTCTGAATATATGCTCTGTTTTAGTTGCCCGGCATACATAACACTGATGGATTCATTAAGAGGCGCAGTACAAGTGCTGTGTTAGGTGACAATTAAAACTGGTTAGTTTAACTGGGATTTGTTGCTGTTATGCAACAATAATTATGCTCCCTAGTCGAGAGAATGACAGTTGGCCGAATTCCACACAATGCACTACATACAAGATTCGAAGGAAAAGAAAACAAAGGCAGGCTATGTGGATAGACAATATAAATGAGGACTTAACATCACTTGGACTGACGCTGAGAGGAGCAGTGAACATGACAAATGACCGAATACAATGGAGGTTATTTATTTTGGGTAACAATGTGTTTATTGACTAATGTTGTTATTGGCTGCATGTGTCCGAACTACTGCTCTCTGTGACCAGTGTGTAACGTTCATCCTCATATTAATTAAAAGCCTGTTTGGTCATCAAGCTAACTATAATCACTGAATAAATTATGATCAAGGAATCAGCAGATTCTTGTGATCAGTTTAAACAGCAAGAAAGTGCTTGAGTTTGCTGTGTGTTGGTTCTTTCACTAATGAAGTGATCTCTGCTTTGATGTGGCTAATAATCAGCTGTACATCTTATGTGCAGGATTAAAAATATCTGAAAATAAATCCTTATATGGCACTATTAGTGAATAATACAGCCACTGCTTTAATAAATATTCTTAAATGTAGAAGGTGTGCTAACAGGCATGCTGTTGAATTGGACAGTTTGATGTCTTATCTAACAAGAGTGAATATATGCTGGATTCACCATATTATAAACACCTCATTATAAACATAAATTCTGACAATGCACAGTGCAGCATAATGCAGAACTTGATGTTGCTCCCAGGATAGTGCTATATGGAGGTTTGAGTACATTATGAAACTGGTAACTGAGGTCTTAACTACCAGGGATATCAGAACTAGGACCAAGAGGAGTTGCTTACTGAATTTCCTAAATCCTGGACCCAAAAACTGTTTTATTTTTGTGAGGCTGGGCTAGAAGTGCTTCTGAATAGGTGTCTGTATAAATTTACTGAATGAATTATTCAGGAATCTTATGTAATCTAAACTGAAACTAGATTAGATTTCAATCTCTTAGATTAGGTCCTCTCAGAGAAGGTATGTTGTATAGGTGACATATAAATTTACCAAATGAATTAAGAGTTGAATTCCTAAGCCCTGGCAATCTAATTGTGATTCACGTGTATAATGTAATGCTGTATAATGAAACATTCGTGTAGCAAATAAAGTTTGAAAGAAATAACAGTGAAATAAACACTGCATGCATGCCTTGTTCTTTGGCTTCTGCCAAGGTCTGCCGTTGCAGACTTTGAAGAAGTAGAAGAAAGCAGTCCATTTATTAAGCTAGCTTTAAGAGGCAGCCATGGCTATGAAGTGTTAGTGAGTTTATTTTTCTTAGTGTCAACATATGAGGACAGGTGGCCAGCCCTCTCCCTTTCAGCCTGATCTCCCTCTGACAGTGTATGGTCAATCTGCTCATTTCAGCTGAGTTGACATGGCACACAAGTGGAGCAGAAATATGTAAACAAATTTCTTCTGTGGCAGTGATTTGAACCCCGACCTCTCGTTAGATTGTCCAGCATGCTGACCACAAGACTGTGGCACACTCGTGTGAAAGACATGAGGTCTTAACAGTTACACTTGGTTATATTTCCAGAGCTCTTTGATCCACACTAAATTGCTGCCACTGTATACAAGACGCTTGCAGACTCACACCTAGCTACCTTGCTGACTTTTCCACTCACTTTTCGTGCTGCCCAAACAAACATACAATCAGCATCTTCTGACCAACTGTTTCTTCCAACATATCATCAGTGGATGTAATTTCCATTCCTCCTGACGTGTTGGTCTTCAGCTGTAGAAGATCAAAATTCCGCAGATGTTGTCTTCATCTGTGGAATGCAATACCATCAGATTTGAGGACCATTCTCACTGACTGATCATTTCACTACCTACACCTTTGAGGTGAACTTGTAAGTTCACACGATATAAATATCTTATTAAAGACAATAATAGTAATAGTAATAATAATGCATGTTCATCACTGTGATAGTTACCACTTATATGTTATGGTACATGGTCAATAGTACATGGTCAAATGGTACATTGTTAATGTACATGCAAAACAATCTGTTTGATCAACAAATTCTGTTTGATCTTTGTGCAACAGTGTCTCTTGATGGTAACGGAGGTAGGTGGGAAGAGTTTAGATTTCTTTTTACTGCATTTGTTTTCTTAACCGTTCTGATTACAACTTATGCTATGTGTGCTTTTGCTGATCTTTCTGTTATTTCTTGTGCTGGTCTTTGTTCATTTCCTATAATTTCTAATCAACAGAAGTTTCACTGGGCTGGAAGCAATAATTTTGTTCCTAGAAAACCAGCGCTTCTTGGAAAATCGCTTTGATTCTGAGACAAATATTTCAGTTATATTTAGTTCAGTTATAACTGTTTTATTTTGAATTAATTTAACTACTCTTGTTGATTTCTGGTTTATGGAATTCAGTAAACCAGACCTGTTCTTGACTGGATCTTATTTGGTGTTGAAATACTGTTGTATCTCACCAGGGCTTGGTTGGGAGCAGTTCTGAGCAAAGAGCTGAGCAATATATGTATGCTTAGAGTTAAAACAATGAATGAATTACATGTGTCATCTTGTAAAGAGTTTTGCATAACCCTTGATTGGCTCACACTGGTTTTTGTGTAATAAAGTAATGGCAACTGACACTGTTTTATAGGAACAACAGATGCAATTTCTTTTACGTATATTTCGTCTGATTCTTGTAAGATTCTCCTAATTCTTGACTTTGACTTTCATTTACTAAACTTGGCTTAATTATGTACTTTATCCTGTTGTTTGGTTAAGTCTGAGTTGTTTATCTTAAACAGAACTTATGTCTTAAACAGAGTTGCTTGCCTTGAATGTTGTGTTCTAATTATGAAGTTGTGTTTATGCTAACTTTTTGGTGTTTTGTTCCCAGGCCCTTAGCCAGCCACCTGTCCTTTGGATGGGTAAAAATTATTGTGGACAGGTGAAAATTATTTTGGACGGGCATAAATTGTGCATGATTCTCCTCCAGCATCATCCAGTTTCTTCTCTAAATCCACTGCGAGCGTTCATATGAGAGTTCTGTAAGGAATAGGGGTTTATTTTAGGCTCTGTAAACAGCATAGGAGCACTGCAGTCGGACTAGTACGGCAGGGGACTTCGAGCGGTCGCAACTTCGTACGGTCACGACGTCGGGCGGTCACGACTTCACTGCTTTTGGACGGGCAACTCTGTATTTCTGGCCAAGGGCCTGATTGTTCCCAATTAGCAAATTCTGCTAATTATTTTCTGATCATATTTACAGAGTACTTAGCTATTATCATACTGCTCTGACAAATTGATGGTCTGGCTGGCTGAAAAACCGATGGATTGGCTGGCTCATTGACTGGCTCACACTGAGTGATTGACTGACCAAATCACTTAGTGAATCATTTTACTGATCAAACAGCATAGTGACTGATTGATTTACTGACCGATTTTCTGACCGACTGACTTACTTGCTGGATTGAGTGATTGACTGTGCAATGTAGATTGAGTGCCCAATGGTTGAGATTTGGATTCATGTGTTTACAGGAGTTCCAAAGGTGGAAAAGCGTCCAAGAGAGTTGGTTGTTCAAGAACAGCTGCTCCACTACCTGGAGTCAGCATATCCGAACGTTCTTCCGACCGATGACCTGGCTGAGTTAGTGATCTCAGATTCTGTTTATTAATGTGGTTGTTTTTTTATCATTCACCGAATGTTGATGTTTACTGTATACTTGTTGTTATTATCTATAATGTTCACTGACTGTCGACAATGAGTTTTGGTGTGCCATCGGTTGATGCCTTGTGCATTAGACACTGGTGCAATAGAAGTTACTAATTAAAACATTTGACAATTACAATGAGTACTCCGTTTTCAGTGTTGACTTGTTAATTACGTTTGAAATGATGTAAATAGTCAGATGCAGGTTTGATGAGCCATCTCATCGCCACCTAGTGAACATAAAATGAAAATCAAATTCAACGATTTTTAGGAAATATCTAAGATTACTTGAAGCTACCATTGATCAGTGTTGTGTAGATTATGATAATGGGGGTAGAGAAGGTTCTAGGTTGAACAGGTGTCAGTTTTGTATAAGTTTTGTTGATCGTGGCACGGAACGTTGCTTTCTATTGTGCACTAGCTGTTATTGTTGCCGAGTACTTACTTGTCGCGGTCGACTCCTTCGATCGCAACGACGAACCAACGAAGGAACTATTAAAAGATCTTTATTTAAAAATAAAGTCGATTAAGTGTAAAGTAAGTCAACTCGTCTATCAAATATCACAATCGTAGACAGCACACAGGTTGGCTGGTCTCGATTGAACGTTATACGATCAATGTTTCAACGTTTACAAATCTTCGTCAAAAGGCCCTTAATGTACATCAGGTCTATCTTATATAGAGTTCTCCCGGATTCCAGAACGTTCTGTGACGTCACTGTACTTTTCCCTGGAAAGTCCTACTGAACACGTATATCCTTGTTGCATGCACCGAATTAATGTTGACAGCTTGCTGCAGAATTTTCCGTGCGATGTAAACAAGCTTGTTGACGCGTCGGTTTTCTTCCCTTGATGCATGCACCCGCGTAGACCGCGACATTCCCTCCGCCCTCAGATGATGACACGTCTTCAGCACCATCTCGAACGGGTCATCACGATCAAGCCGGGCCTCCAGACTCCATCTCGACACAGCATATACAACCAAAACAAAACATATCAGTTAGTCAACTTATCCACACAATTTGCGGGCTCGATCCTTGTGTGTCGGGCCATTTCCCCCCTTCACCATCCGAGTCACAACCGAGAGAGGAAATCAGCCACCGTGTTCTGACGTCCAGGACGATATCGAAAGTCCACGTTAAACTCTTGCAATGCTAACGCCCAACGAGTCAGTTTCGCACTCTTAGGGCTTGCATCTGTGAGATAAGACAAAGGATTATGATCTGAATAAATGATTATCTTTGATAAGAATATCCATGACTTGAATCGTTTAAGTGCCCAAATTACTGCGAAAGCCTCTCTCTCAATTGTAGACCAATGCATCTGTGTATCTGTAAGTTTAAGACTAGCAAAAGCAATTGGTTTTTCTTGACCTTCTTCGGTCCACTGAAACAAGCAACACCCGACCGCGGTGGCACTTGCGTCAACACTTAAACCAAATTCCTTAGTGAAATCAATGGTATGCAACTGTGTAGCTTTACTGAGATCATCCTTTAACTTATCTAGTGCTTCTTGATGCTTTTGCTCCCAAGGCACCTTCGTAGGTATGTTATCTCGTGTCAAATCAGTTATTATCCGTGCTTTTTCAGCTAAAGCAGGTATAAAATTTCGAAAATAACTGAAAAAACCCATAACCTTTCTACCTTCTTTCTTTGTTGTTGGAGGATGGATATCATTGATCGTAGCGATCTTACCTGGATCAGGTTCAATACAACCTGACCCTACTATATGGCCAACAAACTTTATTTTGTTTTGTGCAAAATTACATTTTCTTAAATTCAAAGTGAGTCCTGCTTCCTCAATAGTTTGCAAGAATTTCTCTAGATGTTCTAAATGGTCATTCCAATTCATTGAAACCACTGCCATATCATCGACGAATGGTTCGGTAAAACTTCGCACTGGATGTAAAACTTGGGTCATAGCACGAATAAAGGTATTGCTAGCGGACTTGAGTCCAAACGGCATTCTTGTGAACTCAAAAAGTCCTGCATCACATACGAATGCCGTAAGCCATCGATGTTCTTTCCGAACTGGAATTTGCCAATACCCCGATTTCGCGTCGAAAACACTAATAAACTTTGCCCGTCCCACCTTTTGTAAGACGTCAGCAATGTCTGGGGTCGGGTAACAATCACCTAGAGAATATTTGTTAACATGGCGATAATCAATTGCCAATCGAACGCCATTTTGACCTTTGGGTCCCTTTAAAACGCAAACTACCGGACTGGCCATTTCACTTTTCGATGGTCGAATGATGTCTAATGCCAACATTTCTTCTATCTGGCGTTGTACTTCAGGTTTAAGTAGCTCAGGTACTTTATATGCCCTTAAACGCTTAGGAGTGAAATCATGAGTTATCTTAATTTCATGTTCTAATACTGGACAATACCCAGGTTTATCCACAAATACTGCCGTGTGCCGATCCAAAACTTCAAAAAGTTGCTTCTGTTCCTCTTGCGAAAGATGCGCTATAATCAGAGGATCAATTCGCTTACTCGGGCTTATTTGATCACGTTCTTCCTGATCTACAACCTCTACTATACCAAATTCTTCATCTTGATCAACAATTACTGAACAGCTATTGATCATCGCTTGTTCGAGTCGTTCATGGTATCGCTTGATCTTATTTGCGTGTAAATGTCTTTGTTTTCCCTCTATTTCTACTATATAAGAATATGGGGATTTAACCTTGACTACGGTAGCAGGTCCTTGCCATCGACTATAAAATTTAGAACTACCAAAATCTGGTGCTAATACTGCTACTTTATCTCCAACTTCGTATTTTCTGTCAGTACTACGCAAGTTATAATAATCTGCATACCGCTTTGTTTCTATATCACTATAGTAATCTGCATAAACTTTCGCGAATTCGAGGTTTTCCTTCAGTGATTGGAGATACTCTTCGGGTGATTTACCTAAGTTAAGAGGTACTTTTCGTTCGCCAGCCCACGATTCCTTCAACACACTAAGTGGACCCCGAGGAAGAGTTCCATAAACCATAGTGAATGGCGAAATATGAGTCGTGCCTGAAGGTTTTTCTCTAAGGCTCCACAGAACAAACGGTAACAATTGGTGCCATCCACGAGGATCAGATTGAGCAAGCTTAAAGATCATGGTTTTCAAGCTTTGGTTGCATCTTTCAACCAATCCAGCTGCCTCAGGATGTCCAGGGGTATTAAATCTGGGACTACAACCCATTCGCCGCAAGAATTCTTTCGTCAAACGACTGGTAAAGTTGGTACCACAATCAGAACTGATGATCCTTGGAATAGAAAAAGTTGTAAAAACTTGCAACAGAGCTTCACAAACTCCCTTTGCATTCAGCGATCTAAGAGGATACGCCATCGGCCAACGAGAAAATTTGTCCACCAGAACCAGAGCATAATTGTACTGGGGTTTCGATTTGTTGGATTCTCCAGTCACTACCATAGGGCCAATACAATCTATATTTAGATGGTTAAAACAGAGTTCATCCGCCCTCGGAATAGGAGTGATCGGGACTCGATCTGCCACTTTAACTGGAGTTCTTAGTTGACAAATTTGACAAGACGCACAATATTCGCGAATCCTCTCATCCATTCTTGGAAACCAAAAGTTTAATTTGATCCTGGCTCTCGTTGCCTTAAAAGCCATGTGCCCAGCACATGGGGCATCGTGTGCTACTCGCAAGACAACCTCGATTCTATCTTCCGGTAAACATAATTGATTAACCTTATGTCCCATAATTTCCCCTTTGTGGTACAGGAGGTTATTATCTATAAAGAAATTATTTTTATTCTGTCTCGCTTGTTGCCAGCGAGGTATAAGACTGTGACAATTCTGTTGCTCACGCAATAAAGTATCATTATTCGCTACTCCCTCATCAGACTTGAACTCTGTTGACTCAACATCAAGAAAATTATCTGAATCATCAACTAGTTGCTCCTGAGAATATTCATTCACTTCTGACGGCAAGGATTCGTTGCTGTTACTTTTCTCGATATTAACTTCTAAGTTATCTTCTTCTGCCCCTTTATTTATTTGTACACATCGATCTACGCCAGCTACCATCACTACATATTGCGAACTATCCCTTAATAGGTCCACAACATGGGGTGTCAAAATAACTCGTTCATTTAGTTCAGGGACTACAGCGAACATGACGCACAAAGATGGCGCAATGTTTGTCGTTCCTTCCATTGAATTAGCTAATTTCATTTGTAGGTATACTACATCCGCCTTACATCCTTCTCCCTGAAAACCAATTATATTAATCCGTTTAATCACGGGTAAGTTTAGTGACTCAATTAATTTCTTATCAATACAACAAATTTCTGCTCCTGAATCAGATAATGCTGGCTGAGAAGGGAGATCTTCAATCTGTACATTGATATACGACCTCTCGTGTAATCCATCAATACTATTCTCGTATACCCTTACAACAGTTTCCAACCCTATTGGTTTAGAATTATCCAATAAATTCCCTTGCTTTACCTGTTCAGGTATCTCATGCAACACGTTGACCTTCTCAACAAATAAGTCGGTCACTTCTTCAGTTGGGTTCCCAGATATACAAGTACTCACCTTTTTAGAACTTGGTTTGGTCTGGCACTCCCTTGCCCTATGACCCTTCTGATGACATAGGAAACAGAGACCCTTTACCTTGGCCTCCTCCTGAGACACCCTCGCACCTATCTTGGCTTCACCCCTTAATTCCGGTTTGGGAGACTTGGGTTGAGCTGTCTGGTTATTGACTTGAACATGTGGTTGACCTCTCGTCCAATTGTTATACTTCGGTGTCGGATGACTACGGCATACTAAGTCATTCCCACCATCATGCGACGCTACATAAATGTCAGCCGCATTAGCTATGTCTTCACAGCTCAACCACTCCTCTTTTTCTTGGGCCAAGATATAATCTAAACAAGCCTTCGACAAGGACTCCTTAAGCCGATCCGCAACCAATAAACTTACAAGTTTATCAAACTCATCAGTTATCTTTCTACTTTTCAAATAATACATAAGAGCCACACGCAATTTGGATGAATAGATCGTAAATGATTCGTCCGATGCTTTGTGCAACGACCAAAATCGGGCTCTAAGATTTGAAGGGCTTATCTTAAACTCCCTTAGCAAAAACTCCTTCAGGAATTTGTAGTCATGGAGCTGTGCCTCAGTAAGGCGCATGGTTAATGCCTTAGCTCTTTCACTTAAAATGGCTAGCAATAATTTTGCTCTAACATCTTCATCCACCTCATACACATTAAACAAACCATCCAAGTGATCAAAGAAACCTGGAATTTCTATAGGGTCGGAAGGAAATTTCCAAAGAATATTCTTGAGGGCATCACTATAACGCTTAGTACGACTTGCTAAAGAATCTCTAACATTTCGTTCTTCCTGCTTTTCCTTCCTCTCCCTTTCTTCTTTCTCTTTCCGTTCCTTCTTTTCTCTTTCTTCTTTCTCTTTCCGTTCCTTCTTTTCTTCCTCTCTCCTCTTTTCCTCCCTTTCTTCCTTCTCCTTCCGTTCCTCCCTTTCTCTTTCTTCCTTCTCCTTCCGTTCCTCCCTTTCTCTTTCTTCCTTCTCCTTCCGTTCCTCCCTTTCTCTTTCTTCCTTCTCCCTTTGTTCTTTCTTTTCTTCCTCTCTCCTCTTTTCCTCCCTTTCTTCCTTCTCCTTCCGTTCCTCCCTTTCTCTTTCTTCCTTCTCCTTCCGTTCCTCCCTTTCTCTTTCTTCCTTCTCCCTTTGTTCTTTCTTTTCTTCCTCTCTCCTCTTTTCCTCCCTTTCTTCCTTCATAAGATACACCCTAAGGCGCTCAGACGACATTTTGCGAATATTCGCTTGCATCTCTGTTGTCAACGCTTCCATTTTTACAAACAGTCAGTCAACAACAATCAACAAAAAAAACAGACACCACGCGGCAAACCCGCCACACAAAAGGAAAATTCCACAACCCAAAGTGCAACTATGCAGTATCCAAAGAAGTACACTCGCCAAGTACGCAAGAACTATACAAGCTCACGCAAGTCTGGCCTCGATCACAACAATGGATCAAATTTCAAAGAAATAATCAGCAGATATTGAAAGAGAAATAATGGCTGCCTCCCACTCGGCTGCAACTCCACTCTCTTTTCTCCTTCTCAGCCACGACAACACCTAGGATCTTACCCGTATGTTGACTGCTGTCTTCTGCTGTCTCAGCCGAACGACGCACTTCGTCCGTCCGACTGTCGTATGCCGATTCACCCGTCTCCCACGGTAGAAAGGCGTCTCGATCCGCTCGCTGTCTGGAACAGACCGTCTCTTGATCCTCCGGGTTGACTCCTTCCTCCGCCGGCTCGCGTCTTCTTCACCGGATCCAACACCGATGATCCCACTTCTGACACCAATAATGTCGCGGTCGACTCCTTCGATCGCAACGACGAACCAACGAAGGAACTATTAAAAGATCTTTATTTAAAAATAAAGTCGATTAAGTGTAAAGTAAGTCAACTCGTCTATCAAATATCACAATCGTAGACAGCACACAGGTTGGCTGGTCTCGATTGAACGTTATACGATCAATGTTTCAACGTTTACAAATCTTCGTCAAAAGGCCCTTAATGTACATCAGGTCTATCTTATATAGAGTTCTCCCGGATTCCAGAACGTTCTGTGACGTCACTGTACTTTTCCCTGGAAAGTCCTACTGAACACGTATATCCTTGTTGCATGCACCGAATTAATGTTGACAGCTTGCTGCAGAATTTTCCGTGCGATGTAAACAAGCTTGTTGACGCGTCGGTTTTCTTCCCTTGATGCATGCACCCGCGTAGACCGCGACATTACTGGTACTAGCATGTTGATAGTGGTGCTGTAGAAATTACGAGATTGGGTTAGTTGTTAACTGTATATAAAGTGTTGTTAATTGTGCACTGAGTATTTGTTGTACACTAGCTGTTGTGCTTACTTGTGCTGTTGTTTTCTATGGTATGTTGTTGCTAAATATTTAATGGTGCTGTTGTCTGTAGTATGTTGCACACAGACACAGCGACCGTTGAGGAACAGCTGCGCGTTCTTATCGAGAGAAACCTCATCAAAGAAATGGAACCTGGCAAATGGGTTCGAAAAGTTCTCGACCAGAAAACTGGTCAGTATCTTGACCATCTGCCTGTCTTTCTTTCTGCATGCCTATCGGTATCATGCAACATTGACCACTGATCAATCAATGATCTATATATTATGACAGCAGTGCTACTGAAGATGTATTGCACCTCTTTAATAATAATAATAAGACGATTTATATAGCGCTGTAGCACAGCCGAGGCCGAAGAAAAGGGCGCTGTACATGAGTTACGAAGGTCAATGACAATCGTAAATAAGTTTAAAGAGATATGTCTTGAGGTGTGATTTGAATGACTCCAGAGATTCTTAACGTGGTCAGGAAGATTGTTCCATGCAGTGGGTCCAGCGACAGAGAACAGTTGCCAAATCTCGTAGAAGACCGCAGGATTTGTAGTTGATTTTTTGATGACGATCGTACCCGACATCTGTTCTGTTGTCTGCCACACGAATGCAGAAATCAGAGATATAATCCGGCATGAGGTGATTCAATGCTTTATAGGTGATCAAGCACAGTTTGTACGTAATCCGCTGTGTACGTAGTCAGCCAGTGATGGTTGTTGCGCAGCAGATCAGTGACATGATCAGATAGTATCTGGTTATATATGATATATGCAGCAGAGTTGAGCACCGACTGTATTCGATCTAGTTGAGAAGTCGGCAGGCTCGCCAGTAGGCTATTGCAGTAGTCAACCCTGGAAACTATGAAGCTGTTGACCACTGTTGGCAGTTGTATACCGACCTTGAAATTATGGAGGCTAAGTTGGAATCGAATGGCCTTGTATTCCAGTGGTAAGTATTTATAAGTGTATAGGCCTTATTTTGTATGACCTTTTAAGTACTTCGAAGAATCATTTCTGGCTAGCCCTGTTTCAATGTCACTGTCATGTCCAGAGTGCCAAGGTGCCAAAGTATTATTGATGTTTGTGATGCAGAGGTGAAGATCGTGAAACAGATGCCGGTTCAGATGCAGGGAACGAAACCAACTGTTGCCATCATCACATCCAAGTACTACGAGAAGCTGGCTGTTGACGCTATGATGGAAGACAAGACTACCTTCGTCAAATACAAGACTGAAGGTCAGTTACAGGATCACTATTCTTACAATCAAAGAAGATCAATTTATAAGAGCACAATAGTGAAGAATTGATTTCTAGCTTTTCCTAGCATTCTTTGACAATTTATATTAACCTCTCATTGTGCATGTGTGCGTGGGTGCATTCGTGTGTGCGTGCGTGTGTATTGAAGTATGTACATGTACCTGTATGTTTGCTTGTATATATGTTTTTATCTGATAATCTATACAATGCCTTTAAGAACCAAACTCAGTTTTAAAAAACTCAACTTTCTGCATTGCCATCATCAATATGATTTTGAACTGATTTTGAAAAAGAGGAAGGCCTTGTGATATTTGTGAAAGAGGTCTTGTGATATTTGTGAAAGAGGTCTTGTGATATTTGTGAAAGAGGTCTTGTGATATTTGTGAAAGAGGTCTTGTGATATTTGTGTGATATTTGTGAAACTTTGTTTTTGTTTATGCGCGTGCAGGCGAGTCCAACGTATATACGATCGGATACATTGGATCACACAAAGTCGTCTCCACTAAACTGCCTGCGATTGGCCGGCAGATGGCAGCACAGATCTCATCGGGAAACACGACAACACGTCTGCTTGGTAGGTTAACTGAAAGACAGACCGACAGAGGAAGATAGACAAATAAATAGAACATTTATTCTGTAGTTGGTATGTGTTAGCGCCTGTATTGTCTATTTACTCACTCAGTTTGTGTCACTTGCCCATATGATATCTGTTTTATGTCATTCATATACCTAGGCATCTAGTCTGGCTAGAAAATGACATCATTATAATGCAGTGTCATTAAATGGAAATAAACGGCTTCCTTAGACTTCATTGTAATGAATTTGTGATGTAATGTGATAAGTGATTAAATAAATTTGGCATCCATGTCCCTAACTACGATATATAAAATCGCGTGTAAGTTAAATTTTTTGGGACAATTTGAAAGTCCAAAGTTGGTGGGTCACTTTATACTGGGATCAAGCCAATATCACAAGACATATCCTTGGGAGATTGCAGGACACATGCAACGGATGACAACAACACACCCATCGGAGATGATATGACACGTAGATGTTCTTTTTCTGTCGCTGGACCCACCGTGTGGAGCAGTCTTCCCGACCATGTGAAGAGTACGCCATCTCTGGGGACATTCAAATCATAGCTCAGAACCTTTTAAAGTTTCATGTGACTATCAGTAATTTTTGTAACTCGAGTCCAGATGTACCAGATATATGTAAAAACATGCATCGACTAATATGTGGGTCACAGGCTTTTTCCCTATCCAAAGTTGTAAATTGAGGGGTCGACTTATAGGCAAGCATACACGGTATTCTAGTTCAGAATTCACATTATAGTGAGACATGACATAATGAGGTTAAGAATGTCCAGTGCTCAGTAAAATATATCGTGTAGCAGTCTTGTACTGGGATGTTTTCAGTGCATTTACTAGATATTCGAAATAAAATGAAATCCAACACCACATTGCTAGTGTGCCATCTATACATTTAGTGTACAACTTACATTTGCAACTATGCTTAAGACTTGAATTAATTGCTCAGTGCTTGTGTTGTAGGAACATTCGGTGACATCGAACACATTCTCCTGGTTGGCATCTGTGGTGGTGTTCCACACTACACGGACTTCTACAACCACGTGCGACTTGGTGACATCATTGTGTCCACGCCAAATCAAAAGGGTCAGTTCTACATCTACTGTGACAAGGTCACCGAGGACCCGGAGCACGGCACAATTCACTACTCGCTCAAGAGCTGGGCTCCAAGCAATCCTGTCATGCTCGACATTGCTTCTGAACTGAAGGAGAAAGGCGCAGGAGACGGCGGGCTGAGTTCATGGGAGAAGTTCATCGCTGATGGCCAGGAACTACTTCAGGGTCAAGAGGTCGACTTCAATCGACCTGCCGCAGAAACTGATCGCCTGTTCATGAATATTGGAGGGAACGACATGATTGAAGTAGGTCACCCACCCATCCCAGAAGATGCCAAGGCCACGAGTCGTCCTGGGGTTCCAATGCTGCGCTTTGGGACGATCGCTTCAGGAAAGCCCCTTGTCAAAGATGACCAGCTGAGGCTGGAGTTTGCTGCTAGGCATCAGTGTGTCGCCACAGATACGGAGTTTGATCAGGTGCTCGAGTCGATTGTCGGCAATCGCAAGGAGAGCTTTATCTTCATCCGTGGTGTTTCAGACTACCTGGATGGCAGCAAGAACGCCGACTGGCAGCCGTACGCGGCGTTGGGTGCGGCCGCTTTCATGAAGGCCGTCATCGAGAACTTGCCAAAGCCTTGACGACAGTGCTTGGCGCCTTTCGAATTAAAGCTTTTCAGTGGAAAATTTCAGATTTGTTTGTGCATGAAGCGGCTTCATCTCTTTTCACTTTATACAGTGCTTAACGGTTTCATAATTCGAATCCTATGTGTTGGAATTGAAGTGGCCACAAATCTCAGGGGAGGGTTAGGATGTGCTGCTTGGGATGAGTTTCTGCTTGAGTAGTTTCTGTAGTCTGTGACCATACGATAACGTTACGGAGTTGTTATTGTTGTCTGTACGTGTACAGACCTTTTCAGCTGTTTGTGGTGTGTGTTTTGGTATTGTGCAGTGTACTGCTTCTGTTACTGTAATACTATTAAATGACGACGCATGAAGTGATTTGAAATATTGCGATGTTTGTTGAGTGTTTCCTGAAGATTCAGAGACTCGCCCACTGCTAGTCACTGGAATGTTGTTAGACTCTGACGATATTTAAGATGACAGTTTTGCGTTTGCACCACTGTAAATATTCCCGGTTTGCTATTATGTGAAGTTTTTGTTTGCCTTGCTTGCAGGTCCTTCGAATGTAGTAGCCTTTGGATTTTGCTTTTGAATGGCTGAACGGTCTCGTGCGTTTGTGGTTTTTTTCTTGTGTTTGACAAATGTTTGTCAAACAAATGTTTGTCAAACACTGGTCTGTTCCTCCATGAAGGAATGGCATCGTAATGTGGGCATTTGCAGAGGATGCAGAGAACCAGCCAGTGGTTTTCTAGTAGACAAAAAGTAAACGTATTGCAGTCCGGAGTGTGTCTGGCATTATTTGATATCAGTTGACGTCTGTTTCTTTGGCTTCTGATATCAAGTTTACTGTGAAAAGAGCGTGAATAAAAGGCAAATACTGTACCCTGCCTATAAAACTGCACAGCAAAAATGTGCTAGGTTACCCAAATGCTCTGTTTCTACTTCCCACAAAACATTTGCATTCCATTAATTTATTCCTACAAATGCCCTTGTTACGTCAGTAACTGTATCCCATGTGAAGAGATAAAATGGATAGAATGCTGCGCTGAAAATCATCTAGTCGAACTGGTCTTAGATTTGTTGTTGATATGACTGTACTTATTTACAGCACGTGAATCTTGCAGTATGTTTAAAAAGTGCAACAGCATTATATGTGGCTGTTTGAATGTTAGCATTACCTACGAAGTCATCTTTGTCACAGGAAGTTAGTAATCTGAGTCTGAACACTATCTATCATTGTAAATCATTTGGTCATCCAGTATTGCTTGTATTAAACCATTTGATATTTTAATTTATTTATTTATTTCTGACACTTACGCTATGATTAAACAAACTTATAACTACATATAGATTTGTTATTTTCTGAAATTATCCGAATATGCTATAATTGTTTTGGAAGTAGCGTGTAGGGATCAGACGCTTGGATGTGGTAAGCTGTAATCACAATCGTGTTTTCATTGCATGGCTTTATCCTGTTTTTATTCTTCTATTAAAGATTTTTGCCGAGTTAACTTTGGATCACAGGGTGAGCAACTGTTGCTGCAACTCTTGGTCTAAGCATTTATGTTTTTATTTTTGTATTTCCTTCTGCTTATGTTTTTTAATTTCTTAATCACGTTCAATAGTATTTGGAACTTAGTGTAATACTTAGACTTGTCTGTTTCAAGTAGAAACTGTACATCTGATGTCTGTGCCAAGTACCTATTATGAGGTAACAAATTTACAACTGGCAGAAACCTTCAGGATGTCATAAGTGTGCACAATAGTTGATATCATGCGTTTTCAAGAGAACTTCTGATAGGCGCTCAAGCTGTGTTTTTTCTAATAATCGTTTCAAAACAGTTTGTAGATTGAGGCACTTTTAGATTCATCTTGGCTGCTTTTCAGTTCATGATGTGACTTATTCTTTAAGCTCATCAATATGTCTTTTTTGGAATGTTTTTATGCCTTAGGAAATGCTGCCTTTTCAGCATTTCACTAGTCATTTGTATTCTGTGTCTTGTTAGTGTATCTTAGAGTAAGTCGTGACTTGTGTCATGTAGGCTATTGTGATGCTCATTTCACTACCTTTATCTGAGTTTAGTAAAGTAAATTTACTGAAGATATAATCTATATTCTGGTTAATTATAATCAGTCTTGTGTTTTGTTTGACTGTTTTAAGCATGATTGTCTGTAATATGGATCTGTTTTTCAGTAATTTAAAGCTGATTGTCAGTATTATCCATCAATTTATTTCCAGTGCAATTTGTGGTGGGTAGCAGTGCACGGGAAAACCACAGGCCAAGAGTCTATTTATTATAACTAGTGAAAAAATAAAATTGTCCAGTTGGGAATGTTCACAGTCAGGCCTGTGGTGTCATGTGGTTCTTGGTGTAGTCGCCCACCATAATTGTCTTTCTCCTTTCTGGATGGCTGCCTGCTTGTGTAGGTTTGTAATGTCACTAAAACGTGGCTTATTTGTCTCCAGATTAAATGTTTTACCATATCTTTGTTTCTAATGCTTTTACTTTTATTTTCTTGTGTTAATAAATGACATATTCAGACATGATTTGATGCTACTGTCTGTAGTTTAGTTACTTAGTTATTATTTTCTGAACCTACTTATCTTCTTACATACATTACATATACATAGTCACACACGCCACATGCACAGTCATATGCACCATACCTAGGTATATACTTGTACATAATATTATGTATACAAACAAGTATTACGTACATGGATGCAATCATGCAACTGCAGAATTACATGTAGTTTCAGTACAGTTGTTACTGATAAGAATAGATCTTGATGGGATTACCTTTATTTTTTGTTATAATTCTATATTAACTGAGCCCACAATTTGAGTGTTTTACTCCTTTTTTATGACTTCACTTTCATTTATAATTCACTCTATAAATCTAGCATTTATGATGTCCTACTTTTGTGTTTATAAAATCAAGTTGCCCTTTGCTGTCCAGATGTTACTGAATAATGCAGTTTTTGTTTAATTTCCTTGATTTCTGCAATTTTAAATTACAAAGCAACCGAAATTCTTACCACGACTACATAAACTATTTTGTACTTGATTCAAGACATCCAGTTCTTCAGTGAACATTTAGTTTCAGCATCTGGATAATTGTGTACAAGATGCTTTTGTTAGCATAGGCGTAATTTGTGTGGGTTCGAGGGGTACCCGTACCCCCACTTTTTGGACTGGGAGTACCGTACCCCCCAGTTTTTCAACAATGCCAATCAATATTTTATTATTGTGCCTTCACAAAGATCACAATCTCCGCCTTGCTTCGTGTATGTAAGAAATTGGTACCCCCACTTTTTAGACCAAGTTACGCCTCTGTTTGTGAGGTACATGCTACTTTGGCTTGTTTGCTACAGCAAAACTTTGTTATATCGAACCGTAAGGGACCATCGTCAACAGGATTCGATATATCCTAGGTTCGAAATAAGCGTGATATAATGTCAGGCTCTATCCGACTTGACGGAAGCATGTAGCATAACGTAAAATCTCCGAAATTTCCGAGCGCCACACAAAAGCCGCGTTAGAGAGACCAGCTGTGGAATTCACTGCAAATGTAGGCCTACAGGTTCTTATATAGCGACCATATGGCCTCGACCATGCTCATTTTTAATGAATTGATCGGGTAGATAATACCACCGCTGTCCGTTTGATTAGGCCCCACGCCATTTTAAGGTCCCCGTGTACGGAGTCTAAGACCGTGGTAGCCCAAGAGTTAAATCTCTGAAATAAGTAAGCCACATTCGGGAGGCTAGCAGTCTTGTCCTCGAGACCAAGGTCTTGGTCTCGAGTGCACTCGAGTTCGTTTTTAAAAGTCTTGGTCTTGGTCTTGGTCTTGAGGTTCAAGGTCTTGGTCTTGGTCTTGAGGTTCAAGGTCTTGGTCTTGGTCTCGAGGTTCAAAGTCTTGGTCTTGGTCTTGAGGTTCAAGGTCTTGGTCTTGGTCTTGAGGTTCAAGGTCTTGGTCTTGGTCTTGAGGTTTAAGGTCTTGACAACAAGACTGGAGGCTAGTAGCCTCTTGCCATTGTAGCTAACGCACCTTGTCTATAATAAGTATATTCCTACGTATGGTACCTAACGTATCGCGTCTGGCATTACCGTCAGCACCCCATTTGTGACTTCCACACCAAAAGAATACTATGACAGACCTAGATTAGGCTACTCTGCTGATCGTGCAGTCTTAATGTAGCCTATAGCGTGATTGAGTATTTCATACTGCTACGTCTTGCAATTAAAGGGGTATGGATAAAAAATTGCTTTCTGACTGAAGTTGGCGTCTAAGGCAGTCATTACGAAAAGAGCTTTGAGTATCAATTTTAGGTTCGGACGCCAGCATTGTAGATAAATCCCTTCCCCTTATCCACGTTAATTTTATCCTAATTTGACCGTCCTGCCCCTCGTCGCGGACGTTCTTAGTGGATGACCAATACATATCCGGAAGTGGCCTCTGCAGCTCTACAACTTATTAATTATTTATGAAACAGTCAACGACCTTGGCAGCTCTTCGTATATTCAGCGTCCCTATTAATATAAGTAACATTTACTCCCATGCGTAGGCCCTACATACTTACTAAATTAGATAGAATCATGCACGAATGAGCGGCAAAGCAGTCAACCGGTTTCAACCGAACGCAGCCTAGAATATGATTGGATGTAGGCCAGTCGAAAATCGTTGAAAATGAACGTCAACCCAACTGTTTACTATGAAAAACCTTTTTTTGTAGAATATTGTTCGGAAGCACCTTCCTAACCTACAGTCAGGGTCCGATTTGCCGGGGGGGGTCGGGGGGTTGGACCCCCCTGCTTCTTTTTTTGACCCCTCTGCTTCAAGCCTTTGGCCGACCCCCGGGGGGGTCGGCTTGACCCCCTCAAATTCATTACCCTGAGTCCTACACCAAACGACTCCATTATGACCTATTGCAAGCAGTACAGCCTTGTCACCTTTGGGTAATTATTTATTATCCAGTCGGTACTCTAATTTTGAAATATCGCGTTAATATTGTTCACGAGTAGCGCTTTAAGCTTGGCATATTCAGCTGTTGAGGGATTATGTTACTTTTAACTGAAGATGAGGTCGTCTACTGTGTAGGCAGAGGCAGTGTCAGAGATGTTTCGCAGGGCACGACCAAACATACAGCAGACAACAAACGGACCACAGTCCCTGCACAAGCCAGCGCCCACAGGCGCCTTCATGCCTGGGGCCCTCGCTTTGGGCACATCGGCTCCAACGCCACGAACATCCAGTTGCGGGGTAAAGGTCAAGTAGACAGTGGCATTCTGTCCAGCGTTCCCTGGCGCTTTTGACCTCGATTGACCTAGACTAGAGTGCACATCTGTATCAGTGCACAGCTATATGCTGTCATTTTTGTGACATGAACCGAATTGGAGATCGGCATAAGGTGGTCAAAATGCAGGCTCATCTGTGCCTATATAAAGTGCCTATATAAAGTCACTGGTGATGCTGCAGTTGTTGTCCTACAACCGCCAGTCCAAACAAGAACACGTCATCAAAACGTACGTCTCCTGCCATTGGATTATGGTGGAACCCCAGAAGCTGTGCACTCTGCTTCAGAGAAGTTTCGGATTGACAATAATCTGCCCATCGTTGATCAATTCACAACCGAGTTGACATACGAACTACTCTGCTCAAGGTTTGGTTTTCTATCTAGGCTTAAATCTTGTAGTGATGAAGAAATACACAACTGAGAGAAAAACCTTGTAGCAATATACGGCGATGACCTCGATGAAAGCATTGGCAATGAGCTCATAATTTTATGCAGTGCATGTTCTTATTTTGTCAAAATGTTTAAAGACGAGACAGGCCTCAACATAAGTCAAGATTTTGCAGTAGGCCTACATAGCAGTTCATGTACCAATACATGGCAAAGGTGTTGAAAGTTCATTTCAAGTATGACACATGAGAGACCTAGCCACCCTGTGGCCATTTATTTATAAGTAAAATGATCTTCCCAATTTATTTTCATATTTAAACAAATTAATTAACAATAAGTCACAATATTATTCTCAGATTGTGATCGAGTACTCTATACATAAAAACAAGGCCAGCATAGGGGGTCTCATCTCGCAACACTTGAGCACACTTTGAAGATTCTGCTCATTTCGTCTGCAGCTTGCGAGCGTGGCTTTAGCCAGATGAACTTGCAACATATAGGCCTACAGTGCGCAACTTACTGGCTGTTGGCTGATGATCAGCATTAACGGGCCATCTCTAACATCTTGGAATGCCAGGATATACTGTACGTTATTTCCTGGCTGAAATGTGGGCGCCATGATGCCTTAGATAAGCCAATTGGCAAGGCGACTATTGTGCACAAACAAAAGAAATATGCACAGCTTTTTGATAGTGGCTGTACTAGTGTACTTGGTGCACTGGTTCATTGGGTTTGCTAATATTTCCAATGACAGTACTTGGTGCATTGGTTTGATAGCTTTGGTTGTGTACTTGTATTTAATCTTTCAGTGCAATTTAGTCACGTCTAACGCTTCTGTGTGGGACTACAATTTGTTGTTCCTATTAGTATATTTAAGCTAAAACTGCTACTGAAAACTCCTTTTAATTTTGAATATAAATTTGTTTCGATGTTATGTTTGCATCGTAGTTGACTGTTGGTCATTGCAGAATCTTGACATATTATGGAAGTTCATTAACCTCATTTACAAAATCACGAGTAAAAAATTAATTATGGCTTAATACATTTTTATTATTTGTATAGATTTCCGACCCCCCTGCTTCTTTTTTGACAAATCGGACCCTGCCTACAGTGAAAACCCTAATAAATTCGAACTTGGGGAAATATGTTAAAATCGTGTTAGATTATGATGCTTATCAACACCGTTTCGAAGCTTGTTGATCAAGACAGGCTGATGAAGTAAGTAAGTATATTCTCTGTTAAGAAGCACTAGCAAACGCACAGCGCTGTAATGGTAAACATATTACAATCGAACAATCAGTGTAACCAAATATATAGCGAAGTTACTACGAATCAATTGAGACATAAGGAGGATAGAAGAGGGGAGTAACATTGGATTTGACGTAGCGATTTCACGTGCCTTGCGCATGGCCTTCGAGTGGCGCTTTAGTAGTTTGAAGATTACGATTACGAAGGTAGCCAGCGTAGTTATTTAGGCAAACCTGTACAATCGGGGTGCCTATGGGTGTCTTTGCATCGTGAGGGTCGATTAGGGTCAGGGTAAGCGTCGTGAGGATCGATTAGGGCTTAGGGTCAGTGTAGCCTAGGTATTTGTGCGACTAAAGAGCTATATCTGCGAGTGGAAGCTGGATTTTAAAATTCAGGGTTAGGGTTAGGCACCCCAATTGTACATTTTTGCCATGAAGTTAAGTACCCATAGCACACAACCTCTGGATTATTCCCTCCAGGGCCCGCACCTGCCCATTTGCAAAACCCCACCACAAAGGTCAAAGCATCCTCTCAACTGTAGTGGCACGTACCACATCAAATAAAAGTTCCCCGAAAGCCCATGCGACTTCAAAACCTGAAGAGCGTAGGACTGTGTTGGTGTTTGATGTGGCTAGAGAACCCAAATTTCACATTAAGCTCGACACCTAGAATATTAAGAGTATGCACCCTAGCGATACAATCTAGAATGGGAGGTTGGGGCATACCAATAGTTCTTCGAGGGAGTGTGAATATTATTTCACTGGACTTGCTCATATTAAGACCTAGGTTACAGCTGTGAGCCCAGGCAGTAATGTGCTCGAGTTCCACCTCAAGGCAGCTATAACAGGCCCTGGCCATGTTCTGCAACATTATTTTCCAGCTGATCGCAACATCCCTCACAATGTATGACCTCAAGCACATAAATTCACATTACCTGATAAAAATGACAAACTTTCTGTCAAATGCTCTATTAAAACATAAATTTTATTAACTATTTTAGCCACTGAAACTGTTTTTACATGAATACTTTATACTAACATCCATTAATCTATTGCAGTCTCCATTACTAAACTGTTGTCTGATTTATAATCAATTGCTTTAATTTACAATTTTAGGCTATACAATTAATTTTACTAAAATGTAAGCACAGAATGCTCAATTAAAGAAATACATGCTAGCATACTAATATTTTACTGTGGTAAAGTAATGTCAATTATAAATAATGTTTCTCTCTGAAGAGTTTCCAGTCTGCCGTTAATTGTCTCGTCAAGTTTATACTGAATCCCAGTACTACTGACAAAAGTCCTCAATGGTAAAAGGAGATGGTTAACTGGAATCCAGCATCCATCCCAGCGTCTTGGCCATGAATATGACTTTACAGGACCTTCACCTGATGAAATTTGCCAAAGCATCATCATTTTCGATAGAATGCAGCATAAGTACCAGTCTTGGTTGGTTCCGCGACAACTCGTCTACAGACTTTTCGTCTACGACATTTCGTCTACAACTGATCCAGCTTCTAGTTTGAGGTATATTTTCATCGCTGATCCAACTTTCAGCGATGAAAATGTAAAAAGACTGAAAGCTGGATTAACGATGAAAATATACCTCAAACTAGAAGCTGGATCAGTTGTAGACAAAATGTCTGTAGACGAAGTGTCGTAGACGAATAGTCTGTAGACGAATTGTCGTGACACCGTCTTGGTCATATCCAGCTGCGATGTATAATCCGTTCTGTAGATTTTCCAGCATTAAAGATTCAAATGTTTCATTTACCGGTACTTTAACATTGGTTGAAGCAGCAGAAATTGTAGATATCATGCGATATGCAGTGCCATGTAATCCAGTCTTCTTTGTGTTGTACATCATGATTTTAATTTTTATACTGGTGTGCAGCACCTTCATTGAAGCATGCCTTACTCCTGGCAATAGGATTAGGATGTGCTGAATGCTTTTGAAAGACAGACAGTCATTGTATCATGCCCTACATAGTTGGTAATAAAGCATAAGGACATACAGTGAAGTCCTTCACCAGAACAACACGCTCCTATTGGGTGCAGTGTTGCTTGTCTGTTCTCCAACTACAACCCTTGAATCTTGAACCATAAAGGAATAATTTCTCAGCAAAGTCTAACAGCACAATAAAGTTTGTCTTCTGGTAGTTGTTCCTTGCTGCTCCTGAGCTAGACAGACTGCAATGGCTGCGTAGTGAAGTGTAACTGTGACATCAACTCATTTGGCACACATACTCTATGGGTTCCTCTATCACTAACACTTCTACACCATGGTTGATGCAAATCACAACATCCTCAATCAGCAGAATTTGGTAATGCAGGCAGTCTGACTAAAAATACCCAGCCTGATAAATGGTGCATTGTAATATGTTGTACAAGTACATCTTGAGTTGATGGAATGTTCACAATGGTTCTATTTTGTATGCAAATAGTTTTCTCCGAGCATATTTGAGCCTTCCTGCAGTCTATTATAAAGTCTTTCGAAAGCGGTTTTGTTGTCCAGACTTAAATTTTGATAGTTCTCACTGGATCCACTGCACGTTGTTTAAATTGATAGTTCTCACTGAATTCACTGCACTTTATGTTTAATTTGTTTGTGAATAGCTACAGACATTTATGATGATAAATGGCCAATTTGAGCCATCATTATTCTTCCTTTAATCTCCACAGCTAGATTGTCGGCATGCAGACTACAAGCTTCCATCAGTTTCCTGCACGACACTCCCCATATGTGAGTTCAACTTTAGAAACTGCTGATACTTGATCTTGATCTGGACAGTGTTTCATCTTTTCATAATCAATCCCTTTTCCACATATTAGACAATGACTTTGGAAGCTGAATAGTTTCGACAAACTTCTTCTTGAACAAGTGACAGTTGGAGCTTCATGTATGAACTAACCATCTGTTTTCTTAATTGTTTTTCGACAATTTTCATGCAGGTAACAACAACCCTTCATTTTTCCATAAAGTCCACCTCCTCTTTTGTATGATGCTTGGATTAAAGACTGCAGTCCTTTCAAACCAATTCTTTTCACATCATTCCCTTCTTGCCGACACACAATGCAAGATTTCATAGTGTTTCTTTTGTAGAAAATATAAATTAATTCCTGTAATAGAAAGCTTAAATTATTTACATTTGCTTCAAAGTAAGCTGAAACAGAAATAAAACTGAAAGAAAAGAATTTTAACACCCCTTTCAATTGTTTCTGGTCCCTAGTTGACCGGGCGTACCTGATGATGATGATGTAGGCATGACACAGCATATTGGGGCATGGGTGAAATGCATCTATGCACCCGTGTGTCTATATTTCAATTCTACCATGTCTCTCACTGGTCATGTTAACAATATATGTAAATCATCATATATGTTCATTCGTGATATACGCAGAATTAGGCGTTATGTGCCCATGTCTGCAAGGTTATCTCTGGCAAATGCATTGGTTTCCAGTCGCTTAGATTATTGTAATTCGTTTCTTACTGGTATCAATAAGGCAAACATCCTGAAGCTGCAGAGATTGCAGAACTCTTTAGCTAGAGCTATAACGAATACATCAAAATATCAACATATTACCCCTGTTCTTAAATCCTTGCATTGGTTTCCTGTTCAGCAGAGAATCATTTTCAAATCGGGGCTCATCGTTTATAAAATTTTAAATTCTGGCCAGCCACAATACTTAAAATCAGTTCTTACTCCCCAGACTTATCATTATTCAACAAGGTCATCTGATTATCTTTGTCTGGTTATACCTAAGTCCAGAACGGTTCTTGGTGAACGAGCTTTTTCGGTTGCTGGACCTACTTTTTGGAACTCTCTTCCTGTTTGTGTTCACTCTGCTCAATCGCTTTTGTCATTTCGTTCTCAACTTAAAACTTATCTCTTTCAAATTGGTTACCCACCATAGGCTGCCTCTCTGTCTTACGGACTGACCTTCTGGATTTTGACCTGATTACGGCTTGGTTTTGGTGTGCCATCGGTTGATGCCTTGTGCATTAGACACCGGCGCAATAGAAGTTACTAATTGTAATATATCAACGAGTAAATGTGTCCAAAATTTCGTCCTACTGAATCAATTTTAACCATGTTACTTGTATAATATTCAAATGTAATACAGCATTAACGAACATACCCTCCATAGGCAATTTACCCGTTGTTTTGGACGCACGACGCGCATAGCATTTTACCTGTGTCTATACAGGAAGCACGGTGCAATGACCAGACCACACACTACAGATCTATCATCTACATTAAGTTTCATTTTCGTATAACAAACAATATACACAGTTCGAATAATAAGTATCATCCAAATTTAACCAAAATTATTAGTTTAACTGCGTTTTCCAGCAGAACATTCGTATTTTCCGCCATTTTTTTTATGTAAACAAACCCGTCAACTGCCGGTCGATCTGCGGAATAATAACTTCAAAAATTTTAATATTTCCCCATTTCGCAATTTCGTCGGGTTTCTACTGCATATTCTCCAGTCCATTTCAAAACTTTTTTTGCGTAAAAACCTTTTTCATAGTAAACCAGTGGGTTTACAACTTAATTTGTTGGCCTAATGTATGTTGCACGTGATATAAATCAAAGAACATGATTAGCTAATGACTGGTGACGTCAGACTATAGAAACAAACACATGACGTCAAACTCTAGAAACAAACACAATCACGAAAGTGATTTTTTAGTTTTGGGAAAATGGCTTCAAACATTTGACACTTCAAACTGTTGTATCTAAGCCATTTGACGACACATCGGCAAGCTGTTTGAAACATCATGTAAGTTATTATTGTCTTTCACGAAATTGTTACATAATGCAAGGCAAAAGATAACATTAATGTTCTTACACGACATTTTGTTTCATACCTCGTTATTGACACTCGTGTCATCTGGTGTTAGTCGACATGCCTTTTTCTTGCACCAAACGGCGACTATTACATAGTACGAAAATCGTGCAAGAAGAAGGTATGTCATCATGACTACAGTACAGTAGGCCCCTAAGATAAAAAAAATAATCCAAAATCAGTGAAGTAGGCCTATGTCAAATAACCTGATTGTTGCACCGGTTTCAGATCAAAGATTACAAGAAAAACGACAATGTTTGTTATCATACCGGGATATTGCAATGGAGTAATGCTGCCGGCTGCTCATTAGGCCTACCATATTTTGACAAACTGTTTCTTCCAAAAGCCAATCCAAAAATAATCCGATCTGCACCAGATTTGCAATTCTTTATATACTATATTCCAAGCATGCTGGCATACTTTTTCACATAAACCAGTTATGTCGACATACCTGGTTATTGAGGTAAGGCCTTCACATGTGATGACGTCAAATCCGTTGCCACAGTAACCCGCAAAGGTTTCCAGAGGTAAAACCGTAGCTTACGTTGCTAAATTAATTGATTGTGCTTGGAAATCCGTATTTTATGTTGCTAAATTCTTCTGATGATTATATACGTTGGATGAGCCATGAAAATAATTCATACTAAAACTTAAACTAAAAGCTGGATTATCGATGAAAATATTACTTAAATTAGAAGCTGGCTGATTGATGAATAGGGGCCTAGGCCCTATATTAGGCCTACATAATAAAACTCAAACTAGAAGTTGGAATTGCGATGAAAATATATCGTGTTAGTAACGAAATTATTGCCGTGGATGAGCGATCGATGGACACATTTTATAACTGAAACTAGAAGCTAGTTTTTCGATTAAAATATAGCTGAAACTAGAAGCTGGATTATCGATGAACAATTTTACATAGGCCTATTAGCCTACTGAAACTAGAAGTTGGATGAGCGATGAAAACATGTCATAGGCCTATTAAAAGTCCAACTAGAAGTTGAATGATCAGTAACGTAAACTACGGGACTGAAAACACGTACGGCATTAATTTAGCAAACTACGGGCATGAAAACATGTTGAATTTAGCAATGTAATGTCAGACTAGATCTGTCTGTAGAATTCTTCATTGTCATTCTTGTAGGCCTATTGTCATTCAATATGAAAGTATTTTTTCGAATAGGCCTACACAGTTTCAATAGTAGACGATTGTTCAGTTACACTGACGATGCTGAGAGAGCTACGATACAGCGACAACTACAAGAACTTCTATTCTAAACTCTCAAGACGAACGTCTAGTATCTACTTGGTATTAGACATGATTCTACATTCTAGAGCGTCTGTCTGAGTCCATTCTCGCCCAGAATGTTCTGCCTCCTCGCGAGCGACCAAGCGCAAGAACTGCCCGATCTCAACTATCCGAACTTCTTCGGAAGTCCTCTTCTCTATCCGGGCCGGCTACCTCCCATCCTGCGTGGTCATTTCCTCCACTCCAGTCTAGGCTATCAGTGCTAGCTCAAACTACTAAACAGCCTATTCCAAGCTTGGTATAGATTTCCATGTCCTTAAAAGTATATCTGCCCGCTTCTGGGTAGGATTAGCCCATACCTGTGCTGTGGCCATGGGTCGCTACTGGCTCCCCGTCAGCACAGCTTACTCAGCAAGCTGCGTCTACCTCAGCGTCTAGCGGCTGGCTTAACTTATAGAACCTGTCTATCTTGGATGCTTGGTTACCCTCTTCCATGCGTCTCCGTATATCTCTGTATCTGTCTAATTGAACGTCTGTCTCTGTCAGTATGTCTCTGTAATTTCTTTGTCTGCCTTCGTCCTTGTGTGCTCGTTGGAAGATCTACTTCTAGACTGTGGGTTACTCGGCAGAGGCCCGGGAAGTGTTTGAAATTTGGGTGAGCCAACCAAGGCAAACCTATATATGTTTGTACTCTTTGTCTATATATACATACATACACACATACATGCATACATATACAGTGGCGGATTAAGGCATGTTCAACATGTTCGGCCGAACAGGGGCCCCCACACTTGAAGGGCCCCCACACATGCAAAAGAAATGTTTTTCAATATTTTATAATTGTTGTTATTTATTAAGTCTAATAGTAAAAATGAGTAAAAAAAAACTCGGAACAAATTATTCGAAACTACTCATTTAAATTTATGACATTTAATATACACAAAAACACAACTTTCTCACGTGTGTGGGCCCCTACTGGAGTTTCCATTAGGCTATCAGGCAGATTCATCTAAAAAATCAGCCAGAAATGCTAGTAAAACCTATTTTTACTTGCTTTTTTAAACACTTACTACCGGACGATGCAATAAAGGCCTATTGCTACGTCATTTGAATTATGAAACACTATAAAACACGTTTTTTGTTTAAAAATTTAAATTTTAAGAATAAAGGCCCTTTTTTACGTCACTTTTATTATGAAACACGTCTATTGTAGGCCTGTAAGTTTTGATTTTAAAACCAAAGGCCCGCTGTTAGGCTATATCACTTCAATTATGACACACATTATTTAGGCCTAGTCATTTTTAGATTTAGAGAATAAAGGCATTTGTTACGTCACTTCAATTATGATGAAATGTATTGTTATTATAAGTTTACATTAAGAGAATAAAGGCCTTTGTTACGTCACTTCAGCTATGACATAGTCTACTGTAATTAAGTTTAAATTTAGACAATAAAGGCATATATTTACGTCAATACAATTACTAAAACGTCTATTATGTAAATCTCGGATATAGAGAATAAAGGCCTTAGTTACGTTAGGCCCTACTTAAATTATGAAAAAGCCTATTGTTATTAAGTTCAAAGTTAGATAATGAAAAACTATCATTTGTTAAGTCGGCCTACATGTACGTCATTTCGATTATGGAACACGTCTATAACTAATAATTTTAGATTAGAGAATGAAGACCTTTGTTACGTCACTTCAATTAGGAAAAATTCTATTTAAGCTTAATGTTATTAAGTTTAAATTTAAATCTTGTCACATCATTTCAATTATGAAATACGTCTATAGTTTGTAATTTTAGATTTAGAGAATAAAGGCCATTCTTACGTTACTTCAGTTATGAATAAGTCTATTATTTTTAGGTTTAAATAAGACCTGTTGTTACGTCACTTCAATTATGATCGAAACACGTCTCTTCTGTAATGAAATACGTCTATTGTTAGAATATTAAATTGTTATTTTTTCCTTATTATATAATTATTGTTATTATATTTATTATTACGCTTATTGTCATTATTATAGCATTTACTGCTTTTGTTATTATTAGCCTACTATCAGCATCATCATTATTAATCGGCATTGCGCACAAATGGCACCAAATATAGATTCATTAAGCGCCATTAAAATCATTTAACCTAAGACTAGGTATAGGGGCATTTAACGGTCTTGAAGGGGAAACGATGCGCAATTTGGTACCCCCACTTTCTAGACCAATGTTATGCCTCTGACCTGACAGGAACTCGAGTGTTATGTGACACATTATAAAATGATGCCATTCTATTGTGTGCACTCTACAGTATACAGTCGTTGGGGCCCCCACAGTTTTACTGAACAGGGCCACCACATTTGTTAATCCGGCCCTGTACATATATACATTTGTTTGTATGTATGGATGTGTGCACGTGGGTATGCACACAAGTATGTATGCTTCGAAATAGTTTCGGCTACTTTCAAATAAGTTTCGCTAGTTTCGAATTAGTTTCGGCTAGTTTCGAATTCGTTTCGGCTAGTTTCGATTTAGTTTCGGCCAGTTTCGAATTAGTTTCGGCTAGTTTCGAATTGGTTTCGGCTAGTTTCGATTTAGTTTCGGCCAGTTTCGAATTAGTTTCGGCTAGTTTCGAATTAGTTTGGAGTAGTTTCGAATTAGGTTCGGCTTGCTTCGAAATAGATTCGGGTAGTTTCTAATTAGTTTCGGCTAGTTTCGAATTAGTTTCGGCTAGTTTCGAATTAGTTTCGAGTAGTTTCGAATTAGTTTCGGCTTGCTTCGAAATAGATTGGCTAGTTTCGATTTAGTTTCGCTAGTTTCGAATTAGTTTCGGCTAGTTTCGAATTAGTTTCGGCTAGTTTCGAAGTAGTTTCGAAATAAATTCGGTTAGTTTCGAATTAGTTTCGGCTAGTTTCGGCTAGTATCGAATTAGTTTCTAGTAGTTTCGAATTAGTTTCGGCTTGCTTCGAAATAGATTCGGCTAGTTTCGATTTAGTTTCGAATTAGTTTCGAAATAAATTCGGCTAGTTTCGAATGAGTTTCTGCCAGTTTCGAATTAGTTTCGGCTAGTTTCGAATTAGTTTCGGCCAGTTTCGAATTAGTTTCGGCTAGTTTCGAATTAGTTTCACCTAGTTTCGAATTAGTTTCGAGAAGTTTCGAATTAGGTTCGGCTAGTTTCGGCTAGTTTCGAAATAAATTCGGCTAGTTTCGAATTAGTTTCGGCTAGTTTCGAATTAGTTTCACCTAGTTTCGAATTAGTTTCGAGAAGTTTCGAATTAGGTTCGGCTAGTTTCGAATTAGTTTCGAGTAGTTTCGAATTAGTTTCGGCTAGTTTCGAAATAGTTTCGGCTAGTTTCGAAATAAATTCGGCTTGTTTCGAATTAGTTTCGGCTAGTTTCGAATTAGTTTTGGCTAGCTTTGAATTAACTTCGGCAAGTTTCAAATTTGTTTCAAATTAGTTTCGGCTAGTTTCGAAGTAGTTTCGAAATAAATTCGGCTTGTTTCGAATTAGTTTCGGCTAGTTTCGAATTAGTTTCGGCTAGTTTCGAAATAATTTCGGCTAGTTTCGAATTAGTTTTGACTAGTTTCGAATTAGTTTTGGCTAGCTTTGAATTAACTTCGGCAAGTTTCGAATTTGTTTCAAATTAGTTTCGGCTAGTTTCGAAGTAGTTTCGAAATAAATTCGGCTAGTTTCGAATTAGTTTCTGCCAGTTTCGAATTAGTTTCGGCTAGTTTCGAATTAGTTTCGGCTAGTTTCGAATTAGTTTCGGCTAGTTTTGAATTAGTTTCACCTAGTTTCGAATTAGTTTCGAGAAGTTTCGAATTAGGTTCGGCTAGTTTCGAATTAGTTTCGAGTAGTTTCGAATTAGTTTCGGCTAGTTTCGAAATAGTTTCGGCTAGTTTCGAAATAAATTCGGCTAGTTTCGAATTAGTTTCGGCTAGTTTCGAATTAGTTTCGCTAGTTTCGAAATAATTTCGGCTAGTTTCGAATTAGTTTTGACTAGTTTCGAATTAGTTTTGGCTAGCTTTGAATTAACTTCGGCAAGTTTCGAATTTGTTTCAAATTAGTTTCGGCGAGTTTCGAATTAGCTTCGGCTAGTTTAAATTTAGCTTTGGCTAGTTTCGAAATAGTTTTGGCTATTTTCGAATTAGTTACGACTAGTTTCGAATTTCAACCATTCTCTCCCCATGCAGTCTTGTAGGACGATACACTGCGCGTGTCACATCAAACACTCCTCCAGTTTGAAGTAACCATCGAGAAATCCTATCTTTCAACAGTCAACAACTACTGTTGTAGCTTTCATACTCTGAGAGTATAAGATTTCCAGTATTCATGATTCTCTTGGCACTTTGGCAGTCGCTTAACTTGCTGACCCATCCCTAAGGCCGTTGGCCGGATTTGAGTTGGTTCCATTAGGCACACTGAGTATTTGTATAGTGCGTTGAGTGCATCGGCATAAGCTTTGGAGTCTGCTTGACAGAGGCGCTCATCTTTTACCTAATCACTTTTAAAATTTAGAGCGCAAATGATTTTTTTTATTGTATTAATGACCAAAAGTTGTGTGAGCGTGCGCCTGCCTCGGCGCCACAGAGCCAAAACTTGTGTGAGCATAGGCGCCTTTGGCGCCATAGGTTCCCGGGCCCCTGTTACTCGGTCACTTGGCTGATCTACTTTCTGCATTGCACTCGTCTACATAACGCCCAATATATATAACTAGTTAGCATTGCTTATATAGCAGCAAGCTATCTCTCACAGTAAACTACGGTTTCACCTTCCAGAGCACTCGGTGAACGTTTCTGCTCAAATCGATTCTTTTTCGCTGAAAACTGACGATTCGAAGTTTAGAAATACAAGTTCGACAAGGTGAAACAATAAAGTAAACATAATTTTATTATAATTGTTTCTTATCGAAATATTTGGAAGAAACGAGCCATTCGTTTGAGTGAAAGATGAAACAAAATGACTTAGTTGTCGAGTAAATTTTGTTTCGTTAGACCTAAATCTTGTTACAAGACCTTATAGCCATGCAGTGCATGCACGTCCCTAAATAAAAATCATCATTAATGTTCAAGTAAATTTGTTTAAGTTAATTTGCCCAGCTAATTAGAAGACAAATTGCTGCATCTGATGAAAAGTGAATGAACTTTAAAACTTGTAGGCCTATTATATGTGAATTTTTCGATAGGATTATTATAGATAGGAATATGGCACGCATATATATATATATATATAATATATATATATATATATATATATATATATATATATATATATGTAGACCTATATGGATATATATATATTTGTGTAGTGATATAGCGCTAAAACAGCTTCTTTAATATTTAGTGTATTTTATTAATTTTATGCTACTATTACAGACTCCCAAACCGTAAACTTTACGGTGTGATTATTGCTGTTATTAATATTATTATTATTATTATCACGTCTAAGCATAAATTTTTCTCTTCGTCAGTGAAGACACTGATCCGGGTCGGGAGAGATTCTTGACTTTGAGTGGCCTCTGATATGAATAAGTTCTTGATTACAATTGCTTAAAATTGACGTTTAACATCGTAGAGATCAGCGCAACTAGCGTAGGCCTACTGGTGTACTTTCTGTTAAGCGCTTTCGAGCAAGATTTCTTTTTGTTTAAGCGCGTTACAAATGCCAGATTATTATTTTTTTCCCCGAGGTATATATGATCCCTCGGGAGTTCAAACATTAGGGGGGCATTGTTCTGGAATGGCTATAGTCTTCGCAGATGGTTATTATTATTATTATTATTATTATTATTATTATTATTATTATTATTATTATTATTATTATTATTATTGTTATTATTATTATTATTATTATTATTATTATTATTATTACTACTACTACTACTACTACTACTACTACTACTACTACTACTACTACTACTACTACTATTACTACTACTACTACTACTACTACGACTACTATTATTATTATTATTGTCAACCCAATGCTTCCGTTGACAATCCTTCTGATTAAATCCTTGTTCTCTCCGTACTTAACGCCTATTTAACGTTCACCTTTTGAACGCTAATTCTACGTATAAGTATAACCTGAATTAATCAGCAACACAGTTTAATATCTTTTCAGTTTAATAAGAAACAAACAGACAGAACTCAATTCGATTACAACTCAACTAGTCAGCCACACTACTACAGCGAACACACTCGAATTCAAACTTCTCTAGTCAGCATAATTCTTCGCGCCTCTTGACACACCTGTCTTCTGTGCGCCTAAGCGAACTCTAATAATATACATATAGCGCGCCGCTGCCGATATCGGCCGGCCGCGCGTGTCACTAAGACTAAACGTTATACATCTATCATCAAAGTGTATAGAAGGCCAAGTGTGCCCACTCCAGGCTTTAACACTGCGTCGTTTGTGTTCTTAGTGTTTTCTTTCGCCAGGTGGCGGCAGCGTAGATTTGTGTTGGCCTGCCGGGACTCGGTAATGTGTATAGACTAGGCTTGGAATATCGAAATAACCTTGTTAGAAGCAAATCATGTAACAATTTGCTCCTCGGTGTTTCTAGACTAATTGGACCCTGGTGAAAACGAAAATCGCGGTTAGCAAGCTGGATTTTTAGCGGTTGCATGAGAAAACAAGATGGCGGCTAAAATGGCTGCCCGTATCTTTATATGACTATCAGTAAAGTTATGTATGTGATGGAAACATGATTTTAGAGTCTAACTTAACATTTTCGGGGTCAAGGAATGCGATGAAACTAAAGGTATATAATTATGTAGCACTGCCAGAAAACAAAATGGCGGACAAAATGGCGGCCAATATCTTCATATGGCTATAGGTAAAGCCATGTATCTGATGGAAACATGATTTTAGAGTCTAAATTAACATTTCCGGGGTCACGGAATGCGATAAAAGTAAAGACACATATGTAGCACTCCCAGAAAACAAAATGGCGGACAAAATGGCGGGCATTATCTTGAAATGGCCGAGCAAATGAATCAGTAGTTTGCTTTGGAAAAATTGTTCTGGAAGACAACTGCATACAGTGTACTGTATGTGTATCCGTTTCGTTCGAGGAACAAGTGAGTGTTTTCTACAGAAACAGAAAGCTATCCATTGAAAGTAGGCTGCAAAAAACCAAGAGCAGCTGATGGAAATGATGAAGAAAATAAATTCACTGAGTTAATGTTGTGGTGCAACTGGTGTTGGCAGTGAGTTCCTCAGTAGGGGCCATCCATATATTACGTACGCAAAAATCCGGGAAAATTGGACCCCCACCTCCCCCCCTGTTCGCAAGCGTACTTTCTTCCACACCCCCCCCCATGTGTACGTACACTTGACGCTCACACCCCCCCCCCCCCAAGACCAGCTGCAGAAAGTGCCTCTACTGTCTGCACTTTAGTCCAGATTGAAGGATGAGTGAGGGCCAATATAGACGAATTATAGGTATCTCGTTCACAGCACAGAATAACAGCACATGGCTTTTATATAATGTAATAAAATGCCATCGAACGACTACAGGACAATACAGAGTTAGAAATAGGCTAATGTGGACGTCATAATTAGAAATTTATTTTGCGTACGTACACTTTTGTCCCCCTCTCCCCCCCGTTCGCACCCGTACGCAAAATCGCCAAAATCCGACCCTTGGGACGGCTGAAAATCATTTTGGACGGGCATAAATTGTGCAGGGACGCGACGTCCTAAATGTGACAGGCTATAATGTATAATCCATTGCCCTTCATCTGTGCAACGATGTTCCTTTTCCCACACAAGATACACTTCTCTAGAAGCTATTTATGATCTAGGATACGTGCAATTAAGTGCCAAGTAGATGAGGTTGTCTCATGGTAATTGGTAACTGATTTGACTATATAAAAACCTTGACCTTATGAATAATAACAGGGGTTTGGATTGATAACAAGTAACGTCTTTTCCCTAGGCTATAATAATCAAATAAGGGAATTAAAAATTACAATCGGCTCTGGATGCTTGGCTTTCTTCTAATCCATTGCGGCTGAACCCTGATAAAACTCAGTTTATCTGGCTCGGTGGTCGCCTCCAACTCAGCAAGATTTTAATCTCTTCATCTCAGGTTCCCCTCATTCAGTTCTCCTCTGTTCGTGACTTGGGCATTGTCCTCGACCCTACCCTCTCCTTCACTGATCAAGTTAACCTTGTATCGCGATCTTTTTGCTTGTATCATCTACGCCAGCTTCGATCCATCCGCAGGTGACTTTCGGTCCATGCTGTCTCTACACTAGTCCAACGGAGAATTCAGTTCAAAACCATCACCCTCGTGCTAGAGCCCTGCGACGGTCGCACCGCGCCGCCGCCGCCGATTTTTGTTTGTCGGCGCGCCGCCGCCGCCGATCAAAATGACCGGCGCGCCGGTCATTTACACTATGACGTCGGCGCAGGGGGCTCTACCTCATGCGCAACTGCCTCACTGGGTCTGCTCCTTCTTACCTAATGAATTTCTGCACCCCGGTTTATTCCCTGCCTGAGAGGGCCTCCTTGCGATCCTCGGCCCGTGGCCTTATGGTTGTTCCGCGTATGCACTCTTCCACGGCCCAATCCAGGTGCTTTGCTTATGTGGGTCCTTCAGCCTGGAACAGTCTTCCCCAGTCCCTCCGCCTAGAGCTTCTTGTCCTCTCTGCTCTTCAGTTCCGTAGACGCTTGAAAACCTTTATTTTTGCCGGTTTTGGCAGTATTCCTTCCAACCTCAACTGCCGTCATCTTGGTCAACAGCTTCATAGTTTCCAGGGTTGACTACTGCAATAGCCTAATGGCGGGCCTGCCGACTTGTCAACTAGATCGAATAGAGTCGGTGCTTAACTCTGCTGCACGACTCATACATGGCCGAACTGTAGGCCTAAGTTGTCGCGCAGCAGATCATGATTGATCAGATGGTGTTCGGGCCGAACACCATCTGATCAATCATGATCTGCTGCGCGACAACTTAGGCCTACACTGGCTGCGTGTTCCTCAGCGGATTACGTACAAACTGTGCCTGATCACGTATAAAGAACTGCATCACCTCATGCCAGCTTACATCTCTGATTTCTGCATTCGTGTGGCAGACAACCAGAACAGATGTCGGCTACGATCGTCAGCAAAAAATCAGTTACAAGTACCGCGGTCTTCTACTGTACGAGACTTTGCGACTCTTCCTTCGCTGTCACGGGACCCACTGCGTGGAACAATCTTCCTGACAACATAAAGAATGCACCATCGCTGGAGTCATTAAAATCACAGCTGAAGACACATCTTTTTAAACTTTCATACGACTGCCAATGACTTTTGTAACTCATGTAGGCCTACAGCGCCCTTTTCTTCGGCCTCGGCTGGGCAACGGCGATATATATAACGTCTTATTATTATTGTTATTGTTATTGTTATTGTTGTTGTTATTGTTGTTGTTGTTGTTGTTGTTGTTATTGTTATTGTTATTGTTATTGTTATTATTATTATTATTATTATTATTATTATTATTATTATTATTATTATTATTATTATTATTATTATTATTATTATTATTATTATTATTATTAATGCGAGTCGAGAGCGCCGCTGATTTGAGTGGCGCTATATAAATGTTCAATTACAATTATAATTACAATTACCTGCATTATAATACTATCTATCACCTGTATGCTCAGCGAGTAGATGCATGCATTATAATTTTATGTAGGCCTAATTACATTCCCCGAGCAATAATACTATACGATGTCGCGGCATTGCGAATAATGCTGCACGCCAACATCATTTCACAATGGCGCCACCTAGCGAAAGGAAACTCAAAAGGACCGCGTAAAATCGGGAGTGGGCACACTTGGCCTTCTATACACTTTGATCTATCATATATACATATACACGAGAAACTAAAGTAAGCGCACTATATATATACGCTAATATCTCGCACTGCAAGACTGTACACAAAACTCAGTTCACATTACCTCCTTCCTTTTTCTGGAATTGAGCAAATTAAATTTCAAAATTTGCGAAATTACCAAAATACATGAAACATACATATATATCTAACTAATTAATAAACAGTCTTACGATTACTTATAACCTTGACAAACAATCAGCAATAATATTCAATCTGCCCTTCTTGTACTTCACCTCAACATCAAAAGTTTGTAAGGCTAACGCCCAACGCACAAGTTTAGCAGACTTAGACATTGACTCAGTCAAATATGTAAGAGGATTGTGATCAGTAAAAATGAAAATTTTTGATCCAATTATAATTTCTTTTAACTTGTTTAGAGCCCAAACAATAGCATAGGCTTCCTTTTCCACAGTAGCCCATCTCTTCTGGGTATCAGTTAACTTCTGACTGATAAATGACACAGGGCGTTCTATTCCCTTGTCGTCCATCTGTGTTAAAACAGCACCGACTGCAAAGTCACTACTATCGCAGTACAAATTGAATGGTTTTCCCACTTCAAAAACATATAACACTACTTTGGATCGCACAGCCTCTTTAAGTAAATCAAATGCTTGCTGATGTTCAACAGTCCAATCAATCTTATCAGAAACACGTTTACTAGTTAAATCAGATAAAGGTTTCGCAATCTGTGCAAAGTCCTTAATAAACTGTCTGTAATAATTAAAAAATCCAAGCAGTTGCTTAACTTGCTTCTTAGTTTCTGGGATCTTCAAATTAGTCAAACTTTCAATTCTGTCTGGATTCATCTTTATCTTACCAGACCCAACCACATGACCGATAAACCTTACTTCAGACTTACCAAATATGCATTTTTTCAAATTTAAAGTAACGTTATGCAATCTCATTTGCATCAAAAATGCATCTAACTGCTGTAAATGTATTTTCCAATTGTCAGAATGCACAGCAATGTCATCAACATACGGTTCTGCAAAGTCACTTATAGGCTGTAAAACTAAATTTATCGCCTTAACAAAAGTTCGGCCTGAATTTATCATTCCAAAAGGAACACGAGTAAATTCATACAGTCCATTATGTGTTACAAAAGCTGTCTTCCATTGATCAGATTGTTTTACAGGACAAGTCCAATAAGCACTTCGACAGTCCAAAATAGAAATCACATTAGACTTTCCAACTTTGTTCAAAACGTCTCTGACAATCGGCATAGGATATTTACAATCCACTGTGAATGAGTTAATGTATCTGTAGTCACAGGCAAGTCTTAAAGATCCGTCTTTCTTTTTAACAATAACCAAAGGGCTTGCCATTCTGCTCGATGATGGTTTAATAATGTTTGTTTTTAACATTTCTTTGATCTGACGTTCCACTTCTGATCGATAAATCAAAGGAATTCGATATGCTGCAAATTCCTTTTCACGAAATCCTGGTTTTAGTTCAATTTCGTGTTCAACCAATGTACATAATCCGGGTTTTTCTGAAAATCTGTCACAGTATTTGTTCAAAACTTTCAACAACTGTTCTTGCTGAGTAACTGTCAAATGGCTAATTTGTTCAGGATCGAGGTTAAGTGAATTCTTGTCATCTTGAACCTCATTCCTCATTGGTAATTCAACCACTGAACCAAAATCTTCATCTTCTTCAACGATTAGACCACAACTTAATGCTCGAGTAACATATTTTCTGATCTTGTTGGCGTGAATTATTTTTCGACCATTTTCACCCATATCGACTAAATAAGAGTACTTTGATCTTCGATGTATGATCGTACATGGACCATGCCATCGAGAAATAAGTTTGTTCGTTGACGTTGGATACAAAACTATGACTTTCTCACCAGCTTCAAATTCTTTGTGCTTTGCTCTCTTGTTATACTGATTCGTGTATTGTAATTGCTTTTCTCGAGAGTAAGATTCTGCAAACAATAATGCTTTCTCCATATTTTCTTTGAGTTCTTTTAAATACTTTTCTGGTTTAACTCCAACATGAGGTGGTAAGTTTATTTCTCTAGTCCAACTCTCTTTTAATATTGCCAATGGTCCTCTCGGAATTTTCCCATAGACAAGCATATATGGTGATACTCCAGTAGTTGCATTCGGCACTTCTCGTAATGCCCACACTGTGAAAGGAATTATCTTGTGCCATTTCCTCGGGTTGTCTATTATCACATGATGGATCATCTTTTTAAATGTCTGATTCCATCTTTCTACTAATCCAGCAGCCTCTGGGTGTCCTGGTGTGTCGAATCTTGGACTACAGCCCATTAAATTGAGAAATTCTCTTGTCAAACTGGCTGTGAAGTTCGTTCCTTGGTCACTTGTAATCACGGACGGCACACCAACGTTCATGAACAGTTCCGTCAACGCTTCACACACAGCCTTCGCTGTCAGCGATTTCAATAAGAAGATTGTAGGCCATCTGGTGCACGAGTCCACAATGCATAAACAATACTTGTGACCTGCAGCAGATACTGGATCGATCGGGCCAACGAGGTCCATCGTCATTCTCTTGAAGGCGACCTCTTCTCTTGAGACCGGAGTGATAGGCACTCTATCCATCACCAAACTCCTTGCCTTTAATTGACACTTCTCGCAAGACTTACAAAATTTCACAATGTCTCTTCTCATCTTTGGCCATACAAAAGATAATTTTATTCGTTCTCTTGTTTTCTCTTCTCCTAGATGTCCTCCAAATACCGATTCATGCGCCAATTCCATCACTTTAATTCGTCTCTCTTTTGGTAACACTAGTTGATATATCGTCTGGTCTAATATCTGATATTTCTTATGCAATAAACCGTTGATCACACAGAATTCAGATTCTTTCTCTTGTGCTAACTTCCACCACGGCTTCAACGATTCATCCTTTCTCTGTTGCTCTTCGAACTTCTTCGAATCGGCAATCTGCACCTTTTGTTCTTCGTCCATCTCTTCATCTCTATACAAGTCTCCTATCCCCACATCACATTCATTGTCTTCTTCAGTTTCATTTAATGTGCCATTCTCGCATGCAACCATCTCTTGCTCATTCATCTCTGCTATTATACCATCTCGCGATAAGCTTCGTTGCTCATTACTTTCGTTTTCCTCATCACTTGAACTTTCAGTTTCACTCTTCTCATCAACATCTACCATTTCCTGTTTCCGACTCTTTGCTCTCGTCATTACATTTGCTTGTACACTCACATCGCCTTGTATCGTTTTAATTTTCATCTGTGGTACGGCTTTTAATTCGGCAATTATCTCTGGATGCAACAAGAATCTTTCTGTACTGCCCATCTTTGCAATACTAGCACACATCAAGGTGACATAAGGTGTAAGTGAACACTGGATTTTACGCGGAAATCCCTCTTCTTTCACGTCACTATCACACAGTCTAACATCCACTTTCACTAACTTCGCAGGAATGGCATCTCCTGCCACACATTGCAAATTCACTTTTCCAATTTGTTCCACCTTCATGCCTTCCAGTAATTCTTCACTAATCACCGGAATCTCTGCACCCGAGTCGCTCAGTGCTTTGACTTTCACTGGCTCTTTACCGTCTACTGCACGAATTTCAACCTCGACATATTGCAAGAACGATTTCTTCAATATTCGACTGTCATCTTTTCCTATGACTTCTCTCTGAATTTCAGCATCCAATAGAATTTCTTTTTGAATACCACATTTCATTACTGACTTTACTTCAGTCTCTTGGTTTTCTTGACCCGTGGTTTGATTGTCTGTATCACTAACCACTTGAATCAAATTCACCCTTGTGTGTTCTTGATTTCTGCTAGAACTAGCTGCTGCCACTGGAACTGGACAAAATTTAACCAAATGTTTGTCTGAACCACAGTTGTGACAACGCTTCACAACCATGCCTCGTTGTTCATTTCCTTCATTTCTCTTATACTGCGTAAACGATGTGTTGCCTTCCCTCTTGGCAAACGGCGCTGACGATTTGTTAAATCCCTGACGACCAAACGTCACTTCTCTGGTCTCATTGGGTACAGGGACACTAGCCTTGACTTCTTTACCTTTGAACTGACTCCCTGTTTCTGGATTACTTTTCCACTTTCCACTCTGGCTTTGGTTTACGGAACGTTGAGAAGGATAACTGTTTATATTTGGGATCGCAAACCCAATTCGATTGTTTACATGAATGTCTGCTAAGTCTGCCACTGCACTAGCTTGGAGACAGTCAGTTCCTTCCTTCGACAATACAAACTGTAGTGGACCTGGCGGTAAACATTCTTTCAGCTTATCCGCTACCAGCAAATCAAAGAGCGTATCATACTCTCTGTTCACGTTTCGACTTCTCACGTAATAGTTTAGCAAGTTCTTAAGTCTTGCCGTAAACATCGTATAAGTCTCTTCTGTTGTCTTCTTAGCATCCACAAATCTGGCTCTGTATTCTCTCGAAGTCAACTTAAATTCTTTTAATAAGTGCTGCTTGACTCTATCATAATTGTCTAGATCATCGTATGACAATCTATTCAGAACGGTTCGAGCTTTCGGCGTCATCAATGGTAGTAATAATTTCACCCAAAACGGCTTTTCCACAGCAAAACTACGAAATGCGTTCTCGACTGTTTCAAAATATAATGGCACCTCCATCATATCAGTTGGCATTTGAGGCAATACATGCTTCATTGCATCACCTATTTTCTTAATTTTTGACACCAAAGTTTCACTTTCTTGCTGTTTCCTTCTTTCAGCTTCCCGTTCTTCTCTCATTTGTGTTTCTTTCAATGTCAATTTTGATTTCTCCAGTTTCAGACGTTCTTGTCTTTCTGCCTCTGCCTTTTCCAAACTTTCTTTCTGAAATTTGAGTTCTTCTTGTCTGATCTGTTCTGCACGTTCCAACTCTAACGTTCGCGCTTTTTCTTTTTCTTCTTCACGCATTCTCTTTGCTTCAATCTGTTGCTGACGAACCTCTTCATCACTTTTTCTAGCTCTTTCAAATTCAATCATCTGCTCCAGTCTTCTTCTTTCAGCATCTTCCCTATCTCTTTTCAACTGTTCTAACTGAATCTCAAACTGATTCTTTTGCAATTCAAGTTCTGCCTTACGCACTTGTTCTGCTTTATCTTCTCTCTCTCTTTGCAGACGCAATTCCTCTTGCCTTGCAAGTTCCGCTTTGTCTTCTTTCTCTCTCTGCAAGCGCAATTCGTCTTGTCTTACACGTTCTGCTTCTTGTCTCAACTCTTTCTCTTCTTGTCTTCGTCTATCTTCTCTTTCTTTCTCTTCTTGTCTCAGTTCTTTCTCTTCTTGTCTCCGTTTCTCCTCTCTTTCTTTCTCTTCTTGTCTCAGTTCTTTCTCTTCTTGTCTCCGTTTCTCCTCCCTATCTTCTTTCATCATCATCCACTGCATCAACATCTCCATAGACATAGGCGCAGGCGGTTTTTCAATAGCCTTTTCTACGGCACCGCCAACGGCACCTTCTTCTTCGACTTCTTCTTTAACCCACACTTCAGCGAGTTCATGTATCATGTCACCACGTGACATACCTTCTAATTGTTCTTCCTTAAAACCGGCTTTCAACAAACGCTGTTTCAGCCTTTCCGTAGACATCTTCTTAATATCTGCTTGTCTTTCAGCACTTAGTTTCTCCATCTTACTTGTTTACTTTGGTGATTTCTCTTTTCAAAGAAGTCACGGTTTTTCTTGTTGTGTGAATCGATAAACAAACGGGATTTCTTTTGTATTTGTTCGTGGAAAACAACGAAATTTTTATACCGTTTCTCGTGTTCCACCGTCGTTGATATCGTAGACACGTCACACAGCACACAACGCGTAGATTCTTCTAACACCGTCGTAGATTCTTTTATCACCGTCGTAGATTCTTCTATCCGCCGAATGAGGTGATAACGTGAATTTTAATCCACTGAGTTTATATCCACCGTGAGTATTTATCCACCGTGAGTTATTTATCCACCGTGAGTTCTTATCCACACCGACGCTATTCCACCGTGAGTTTTTATCCACCGTGAGTATTTATCCACACCGACGCTGTTCCACCGTGAGTTTTTATCCACCGTGAGTATTTATCCACACCGACGCTGCCACCAATAATGTCAACCCAATGCTTCCGTTGACAATCCTTCTGATTAAATCCTTGTTCTCTCCGTACTTAACGCCTATTTAACGTTCACCTTTTGAACGCTAATTCTACGTATAAGTATAACCTGAATTAATCAGCAACACAGTTTAATATCTTTTCAGTTTAATAAGAAACAAACAGACAGAACTCAATTCGATTACAACTCAACTAGTCAGCCACACTACTACAGCGAACACACTCGAATTCAAACTTCTCTAGTCAGCATAATTCTTCGCGCCTCTTGACACACCTGTCTTCTGTGCGCCTAAGCGAACTCTAATAATATACATATAGCGCGCCGCTGCCGATATCGGCCGGCCGCGCGTGTCACTAAGACTAAACGTTATACATCTATCATATATACATATACACGAGAAACTAAAGTAAGCGCACTATATATATACGCTAATATCTCGCACTGCAAGACTGTACACAAAACTCAGTTCACAATTATTATGATTATTATTATTATTATTATTATTATTATTATTACAACGTATATCATTTTATACTAACGTTATTTCGTTTCCGACCGCTTGAGTGTTGATGACGTCATCGTCATTTTCTTTCTAGCTTTCCCTGTCAAATTTGTAAATATGCTGAGTGTGTCGCCTTTGTAAAGGTACCGAGGATGTCGCCTTTTCAAAGGTGCTGGACAATGTCCTCTGTGGAGAGGCGCTGGATGATGTCACCTTTATAAAGGTGTTGGATCATGATGTCGCCTTTATTAAGGTGCTGGATGATGTCGCCTTTATAAAGATGCTGGATGATGTCGCTTTTGCAATGGTGCTGGAGGATGTCTCCTGTGAAGAGGCGCTGGATGGTGTCGCCCTTTTAAGGGTGCTGGAGGATGTCGCCTGTGAAGAGGCACTGGATGATCCGCCTGTGAAGAGGCGCTGCATGATGTCGCCTATGTAAATGTGCTGAGTGTGTAGAGGCGCTGGATTATGTCGCCTATGAAGAGCCGCTGGGTTATGTCGCCCCTATAACGGTGCTGGAGGGTATCGCCTTTCTAAAGGTGCTGGAGGGTTTCGCCAGTGGAGGGGCGCTGGATTATGTCGCCTGTGAAGAGGCCTTGGATGATGTCGCCTGTGTAGAGGCGCTGGATGATGTCGCCTCTGAAGAGGCGCTGGATGATGTCTCCTGTTGAGAACCGTTGGATGATGCAGCCTGTGAAGAGGCGCTGGATGATGTCGCCCTTATACGGGTGCTGGAGGATATCGCCCTTGTAAAGGTTCTGGACGGTGTCGCCTGTGAAGAGGCGCTGGATGATGTCGCCTGTGAAGAGGCGCTGGATTGTCGTCTGTGAAGAGGTGCTGGATGATGTCACCTGTGAAGAGGCGCTGGATGATGTCGCCTGTGAAGACGCGCTGGATTGTCGTCTGTGAAGAGGTGCTGGATTGTCGTCTGTGAAGAGGTGCTGGATGATGTCACCTGTGAAGAGGCGCTGGATGATGCCACCTTTGTAAAGGTGTTGGAGGACCTCTCCTGTGAAGAGGCGCTGGATGATGTCGCCCTTATAAGAGTGATGGAGGATATCGCCCTTGTAAAGGTGCTGGACGGTGTCGCCTGTGAAGAGGCGATGGATGATTTCACCTGTGAAGAGGCGCTGCATGATGTCTCCTGTGAAGAGGTGCTGGATAATGCCGCCTGTGAAGAGGCGCTGGATGATGTCGCCCTTATAAGGGTGCTGGAGGATATCGCATTTGTAAAGGTGCTGGATGGTGTCGCCTGTGGAGAATCGCTGCATGATGTCGCCCGTGAAGATGCGCTGGATGATGTCGCCTGTGAAGAGGTGCTGTGGGATGTCGCCTGTGAAGAGGCTCCGGATATATTCGTCTATGAAGAGGCGCTGGGTTATGTCGCCCTTATAAGAGTGCTTGATGAAGTTACCTTTATAAAGGTGCTGGAGGGTTTCGCCTGTGGAGAGGCTCTGAATGATGTCGCCTGTGAAGAGGCGCTGGATGATGTTGCCTGTGAAGAGGCGTTGGATGATGTCGTCTGTGAAAAGGCGCTGGATTATGTAGCCTGTGAAGAGGCGCTGGATGATGTCGCCTGTGAAGAGGCGCTGGATGATGTCGCCCCTCTTATAAGGGTGTTGGAGGATATTGCCTTTGTAAAAGTGCTAGAGAGTGTCGCCTGTGGAGAGGCCCTGGATGATGTCGCTCTTATAATGGTGGTTGATGATGTCGCCTGTGAAGAGGCGCTGGATGGTGTCGCCCTTTTAAGGGTGCTGGAGGATGTCGCCTGTGAAGAGGCACTGGATGATCCGCCTGTGAAGAGGCGCTGCATGATGTCGCCTATGTAAATGTGCTGAGTGTGTAGAGGCGCTGGATTATGTCGCCTATGAAGAGCCGCTGGGTTATGTCGCCCCTATAACGGTGCTGGAGGGTATCGCCTTTCTAAAGGTGCTGGAGGGTTTCGCCAGTGGAGGGGCGCTGGATTATGTCGCCTGTGAAGAGGCCTTGGATGATGTCGCCTGTGTAGAGGCGCTGGATGATGTCGCCTCTGAAGAGGCGCTGGATGATGTCTCCTGTTGAGAACCGTTGGATGATGCAGCCTGTGAAGAGGCGCTGGATGATGTCGCCCTTATACGGGTGCTGGAGGATATCGCCCTTGTAAAGGTTCTGGACGGTGTCGCCTGTGAAGAGGCGCTGGATGATGTCGCCTGTGAAGAGGCGCTGGATTGTCGTCTGTGAAGAGGTGCTGGATGATGTCACCTGTGAAGAGGCGCTGGATGATGTCGCCTGTGAAGACGCGCTGGATTGTCGTCTGTGAAGAGGTGCTGGATTGTCGTCTGTGAAGAGGTGCTGGATGATGTCACCTGTGAAGAGGCGCTGGATGATGCCACCTTTGTAAAGGTGTTGGAGGACCTCTCCTGTGAAGAGGCGCTGGATGATGTCGCCCTTATAAGAGTGATGGAGGATATCGCCCTTGTAAAGGTGCTGGACGGTGTCGCCTGTGAAGAGGCGATGGATGATTTCACCTGTGAAGAGGCGCTGCATGATGTCTCCTGTGAAGAGGTGCTGGATAATGCCGCCTGTGAAGAGGCGCTGGATGATGTCGCCCTTATAAGGGTGCTGGAGGATATCGCATTTGTAAAGGTGCTGGATGGTGTCGCCTGTGGAGAATCGCTGCATGATGTCGCCCGTGAAGATGCGCTGGATGATGTCGCCTGTGAAGAGGTGCTGTGGGATGTCGCCTGTGAAGAGGCTCCGGATATATTCGTCTATGAAGAGGCGCTGGGTTATGTCGCCCTTATAAGAGTGCTTGATGAAGTTACCTTTATAAAGGTGCTGGAGGGTTTCGCCTGTGGAGAGGCTCTGAATGATGTCGCCTGTGAAGAGGCGCTGGATGATGTTGCCTGTGAAGAGGCGTTGGATGATGTCGTCTGTGAAAAGGCGCTGGATTATGTAGCCTGTGAAGAGGCGCTGGATGATGTCGCCTGTGAAGAGGCGCTGGATGATGTCGCCCCTCTTATAAGGGTGTTGGAGGATATTGCCTTTGTAAAAGTGCTAGAGAGTGTCGCCTGTGGAGAGGCCCTGGATGATGTCGCTCTTATAATGGTGGTTGATGATGTCGCCTGTGAAGAGGCGCTGGACGACCTCTTTGTGAAGAGGTGCTGGATGATGCCGCCTGTGAAGAGGCACTGGATGATGTCGCCCCTCTTATAAGGGTACTGGAGGATATCGCCTTTATAAAAGTGCTGGAGAGTGTCGCCTGTGGAGAGGCGCTGGATTGTCGCCTGTGAAGAGGCGCTGGATGATGTTGCCTGTGAAGAGGCGCTGGATGATGTCGCCTTTTTGTAAGGGTGCTGGAGGACCTCTCCTGTAAAAAGGTGCTGGATGATGTCTTCTGTGAAGAGGTGCTGGATAATGCCGCCTGTGAAGAGGCGCTGGATGATATCGCCCTTATAAGGGTGTTGGAGGATATCGCCTTTGTAAAGATGCTGGAAGGTGTCGCCTGTGGAGAGGCGCTGCATGATGTTGCCTGTGAAGAGGCGCTGGATGATGTCGCCTTTATAAGGGTGCTGGAGGACCTCTCCTGTAAAGAGGTGCTGGATGATGTCTTCTGTGAAGAGGTGCTGGATAATGCCGCCTGTAAAGAGGCGCTGGATGATATCGCCCTTATAAGGGTGTTGGAGGATATCGCCTTTGTAAAGGTGCTGGAGGGTGTCGCCTGTGGAGAGGCGCTGCATGATGTCGCCTGTGAAGAGTCGCTGCATGATGTCTCCTGTGAAGAGGTGCCTGATAATGCCGCCTGTGAAGAGGCGCTGGATGATTTCGTCCTTGCAAAGGTTCTGGAGGGTGTCGCCTGTGAAGAGGCGCTGGATTGTCGCCTGTGAAGAGGCGCTGGATGATGTCGCCTGTGAAAAGGCGCTGGATGATGTCGCCCTTATAGGGGTGCAGGAGGATAGCGCCCTTGTAAAGGTGCTGGAGGGTGTCGCCTGTGAAGAGGCGCTGGATGATTTTGCCTGTGAAGAGGCGCTGGATGATGTCGCCCTTATAAGGGTGCTGGAGGACCTCTCCTGTGAAGAGGTGCTGGATGATGCCGCCTGTGAGGAGGCGCTGGATGATATCGCCCTTATAAGGGTGTTGGAGGATATCGCCTTTGTAAAGATGCTGGAAGGTGTCGCCTGTGGAGAGGCGCTGCATGATGTTGCCTGTGAAGAGGCGCTGCATGATGTCTCCTGTGAAGAGGTGCCTGATAATGCCGCCTGTGAAGAGGCGCTGGATGATGTCGTCCTTGCAAAGGTTCTGGAGGGTGTCGCCTGTGAAGAGGCGCTGGATTGTCGCCTGTGAAGAGGCGCTGGATGATGTCGCCTGTGAAGGGGCGCTGGATGATGTCGCCCTTATAAGGGTGTTGGAGGATATCGCCTTTGTAAAGGTGCTGGAGGGTGTCGCCTGTGGAGAGGCGCTGCATGATGTCGCCTGTGAAGAGTCGCTGCATGATGTCTCCTGTGAAGAGGTGCCTGATAATGCCGCCTGTGAAGAGGCGCTGGATGATGTCGTCCTTGCAAAGGTTCTGGAGGGTGTCGCCTGTTAAGAGGCGCTGGATTGTCGCCTGTGAAGAGGCGCTGGATGATGTCGCCCTTATAGGGGTGCAGGAGAATAGCGCCCTTGTAAAGGTGCTGGAGGGTGTCGCCTGTGAAGAGGCGCTGGATGATTTTGCCTGTGAAGAGGCGCTGGATGATGTCGCCCTTATAAGGGTGCTGGAGGACCTCTCCTGTGAAGAGGTGCTGGATGATGCCGCCTGTGAGGAGGCGCTGGATGATGTCTCCTGTGAAGAGGTGCTGGATAATGCCGCCTGTGAAGAGGCGCTGGATGATTACGCCCTTATAAGGGTGCTGTAGGATATCGCCTTTGTAAAGGTGCTGGAGGGTGTCGCCTGTGAAGAGTCGCTGGATTGTCGCCTGTGAAGAGGCGCTGGATGATCTCTCCTGTGAAGATGCGCTGGATGATGTCTCCTGTGAAGAGGTGCTGGATAATGCCGCCTGTGAAGAGTCGCTGGATTGTCGCCTGTGAAGAGGCGCTGGATGATGTCTCCTGTAAAGAGGTACTGGATAATGGCGCCTGTGAAGAGGCGCTGGATGATGTCGCCCTTATAAGGGTGTTGGAGGATGTCGTCTTTGTAAAGGTGCTGGAGGGTGTCGCCTATGGAGATGCGCTGGATAATGTCGCCTGTGTCGAGTCAAGGAAAGAGTTAAGGGTGTCGGCTCTTTTATCGACACTAATAACGTCGCATTTCCACTTGGTATTGAGAACGAGAAGAACACATCGTCAGAAAGCACTCAGCATATTCTGCGACATCTGGTGAGTAAGAAATCGAAACAACACATACCTATCATATCTCATCTAATCTAAGTTTCTTCTATTGCGCCGCTATCAAGATACACAAAGGGTCAGTCTATGGTCGCTCCAAGTGAGGTTGTAGTCAAGGGCAAATCCGTGTGAGAAGACATCAATTGAAATCCGTTAAATTTATATAAATCTGACATCATGATACGATCGGTCAGATAGTAAACTCATCGTAAGCTTGTGACAGACGAAGACTTAAACAATGTGAGGGGACCTCGTGACGCGAGGAGTGAACATGGCGGAGCCAGAAGTGGACAGATCTTGTTCAAACCTCATCGTCGGTACACATCTGAAGGGAGAGAGACAAAGACGAAGAAGAAGCTTATTGTTGCATGTTATCTCCCTTGGCATTGATGAGGGACATGTGTTGTGGCTAACTAGTTCCAGACAAGACTACCTCTGGTGGGGTTTTTGTGATAGTTAAGACTTAACGTTCGCTGTCCTCATGTAGATAGATTGTTTGGGGGTTTGGTCCACAAATGGGCCGTTTGGTATTGTTTGGTACTTGGTACTCTTTGGGTCTTATAAGTTATCGAGGGTTTGAGTCTTTTTTGTGGATCTGACTAAGGCTGCTGCTTCATGTTGGTTTAGATTTGCATCTGCTTGTGTATAGCATTTGTAATTATATTGTACATAAGAACGCTGTTTTGCTGTTGTCAGATTCTAATGATCATCTGTAGGCCAATGTTACCAAACATGGCATTCGATAAAAGCGAGACTTCGATATAAGCAGGTTCGATAAAAAAAACAGCTATATTTGCATGTGTTTGCATTGTTTATTGTGGCCAGGCCAATTACTGCTATTCGATGTAACCGGAAGTTCGAAATACCGAAGTTCGAAATACCGAAGTTTTGCTGTATAAGTTTTTAATCCCACCTTAAATTTCAGCAGAAAGGCTTTATTCTTGCTCTGTATTTGCCTGTTTCTTTCGTGGTCGTCGTTTCCGAGGCCTTCTGCCTTCGAGAATTCTCATCATTTGCTTCTCGCTGTTTCTTAGTCGCTTCAGACGGCAGTGGATATTCTTACGAGTAGTCTCTGGCATATGCTCCAGCAGGTCTATTTCTTTTATGAAATACTCTGACATCTGCTGGCCGGGGGCATACTCGGTGATCAACCTTTCCAGCACGTCCATGAATCGTTCTGCAAGGGAATTCACAGACCAATCTGTGCAATCAGGACCATCAAGTTCTTTTAGGAGGGCATTCTTCAGGTGGTAAGTGTTCATCTTATGAAGCCCACATTCACGGTTTCTTATCGCTTTCAGAATTCGAAAGACCATCTTTTTGCAGGTGTTCTCGTTGTCGGCACACTTGAGTTTCTTCTTTGCTTCCAACGAGAACGAACGTCGCCATGCTGACTCGAGTTCCTCGATTCGTTTTTCGTGTCCCTTCACTGGTTTAGCAACGTAATACTCGCCTTCCGTGTCATGATCTGGAGATGGGACGTGAAGGGTTGGGACGACATCTACGGAGTACAGCCGTTTAAGTTTGGACAGTTCCTTCTTTCCGATGTTTCCTTTTGTTGCCAAGCGAAACTTGAAACAGACTTCTTGGCGATTTCCTTTATCGTTCTCCTCTAGCCTGCCTTGCTCCGACTTTCTATCGGCCTCTTTTCCGGTCTCGAGAATAGCCTCCTCATTCTCATCCCCATTTCTGTTATATATCTCGTCCATACCTCTGTCGTTTTCTTTACTAATTGCGCTCTCTCCCTTTTCTCCTTCCAGTCCACCTTCTAGCGTATCTTTGACCCTATTATATTGCTCGTTATTGCCAGTTGCACCATCTCTGACTCCATCATCGCATCCAACCTCGTGCCCCCGCTCGCCGAAGACCTCATCCCCCGCTGCGGCGTTTGGTGTAGTGTTTAAATGTACGTCCATTTGGATCGCTGGACCGTGACGACGCAGCTTTATCAGGTAATCTGTATGCAGATCCGTTTCCGCAACCATTTCTTTTCTTTCTCCGATTTCGTCTATGCACTGGGCAAGCGCGCTGTGAAAGTCTGATAAGAACTTGGCTGCGGATAAGGTTCTTCTTTGGTCGGATCTTTTGACCAGCTGCTTCTCAAAGCGATGCTCATGTATGCTGTAGTCTCTCGGTTCCAGAAAAACAAAACCGGGGACATCCGGATCCAAATCCACAGCTCTCTACATAGGCAAACAGCAGAAGAACTCATGTCAGTAATAAGTAACATTGAATTGCCAGATCATTGCGTTTGACATCAAGATGATGAACTCACTAAGAATAGGCTGTAAGCAGGGCGCCCGCAGGCTTAAAAAATTGGACGCACAGCCCACTCGTAAACAAATAATATGGCCGCTTGCCCGCTTTGTTACCATAGACATAAGTAGGAAAATTGAAGTAGCTGCTATAGATAGCGTAACAAAAAAATTTCAATTTAGAAAACTTCTATTGCTTTAACATGCCGTATTGCCTATTAACAAAAATATCGATGAGATACCTATTCCTTTTATGGATTTGATTTGGTGAGTGGACTCACGTGCGTCCAGTGCGTCACGCTGCGGGCGTCTCTGACTGTAAGGCTAACGCTATTAGGGTTCCCAGCTTCTGCAGAATCGTAATAATATATAATTGGAAATTCGTAAATTCCTTAAGTGCTACTTAAAATCTTAGCGCATGGCATCATGCAGCTTATTCATGAACAAGGTATCAAATCAAAAGGTTCATCCAGGAATACTGTACAATAATTATAGAGTGCGGACCCGTTAACGCGCCGTCGTTGAGGGCAACGCGTCTGACACAGCGCGTTAACCGGACCGCGTGTAAAACGGCACAATAATAATAATCGTAGTAGATGTCTAGTAGCGTTTTTAGATCACAGGTGGAAGCCAGCGCATCCAAGCCATCTCGTGACCACCTAGCCCTTATAAACAGATCGGCTTTAAAGCTGTGCCTTTCGATATCATTGCTTAGAACTCTCCCAGCCCTAAGTCTGCCAAAGAAGCCTGTTGATATAAAAAGACTGGCACTGAAGAAGCCTGACGCTATGGAAGTCCAGGGCTTTTATCACAATTAGCTATCAAAAAGGAGTGGCAGACTTTCAACGCAGGCTCCATAGAAGGAAGCCTGGACAGGCACCTGTTTTCTCGCGAACAATTGAAAACCCCAATCCTTTAATCAACCAGTCAATCGAAATTTATATATATACAAATAAAGTTTTTCAATTGAAAAAATGAATAGGTTGTGGTAAAAATAAAAACATAATGTTAGGACAAAACTTTTGCATTTGGCTCGGTATAGGTAAAACATCCCTCTGCTGTCGCAGGTGCATTGGGGAGTACTGTTTCAAACATTTGGCACGACTGCGAAACGGTTGTGGGACAAAACCATGTGCCAAATGTGGAAGGGGTATAAAAACACACGTGGGTGAGTGTATGAAATGTGGTTATTTCGCTAAATATTTGAGAGCTCGACGAGGTGGGTTAGTTCGCGAATTTAATAAAGAATGGAAACGTCTATCATCTATTTCAATAGACTAGATAATAAAAAAATTTCTATTTAAAGAAATGATAAACTTATTATATTAGAGAAAAGTTTGCCACAGTAATATAAACTAATTTATTACTATGGCATTGTCTACGAATGAAAAAATTGAACAATTGTTGGGTGAGTTTACTGGTCCCCCCGCTCTTCGAGCTGTTCTACAGAATATCTTAGACGAACCTATCCCAGATGCGGTCAAAAGGCGCTTACTACAGCCACTGCTTCCAAGGCCAATTCCTCCAGTGCGCAAGCATAGAGGGGCAAAACGTAAGGCCCTTCTGGCACAATTCGACCCACTCCTAATTAAGAAGGATAGAGGTGGACCACCACCCTTTCTAGTACACAAAGAGCTCGCCAATCAGCTTCTGAGAGACTTTCGTGCAGAATTACCTCTTAACCACAGGCTGGAAGGAGATGCGTTGGCTTTCTTGAGTGCAATGGAGCACAATATTGAGTCGCAGCTAAACGAAGAGCTCTTAAAAAATGGCGGTTTGAAATACTCTCAAGTGTTGACTGTTGATTTGGAAAAGTTTGCGCCAACTGTTGATAATGTGTATGATGGCAACGCGGCTCCTGGTACTATTACCAACACGGCTTACTTTCGAAGCAAAGCAGTACCAATTACCAATGCGGGGAAAATCCAGGGGGTTATACGGAAGGCCAAGGCCGAAGTACTAAAACTCCTCGAAGAGTACACCAATGAGGGATCGGGGTGGAGAGTGAAGCGGGTCGTGGCGCTAGACCTCAATTTTGCAAAATATAAGCCTTTCCGAGGTAAGAGCTACTTTCCCACACCAAAGTACATCCCCCCTCGCACGGTTATTAATGTCAAGAATGAAGATAACCGCTGCTTCGAGTGGGCCATACTAAGCGCAATGTACCCAGCAGATCAAAATCCGAATCGCCCCAATAAGTATCAGGCCCACCTTCAGGAGCTAAACTTCGACGGTATAGAATTTCCAGTGAAGGTCACTGATATCGGTAAGTTCGAACGTCAGAACCCTATGGTATCCGTATCGGTCTTCGGGTGGGATAAAGCTTTGTATCCAATCCATGTCTCAACCGAAACTAGAGTTCACAATATTGATCTTCTACTGTTAGCCAGCGATGTAAATGAAAATTTTCCTTTACAGAATTATCACTATGTCTGGATCAAGGATCTAGCCCGCATGGTTTATAAAAACAGCAAATTTCAAGGACGAAAGCATCCATGTCGTCGCTGCTTACACGTATTCTGTAGGCAAGACTTGCTGGATGCTCATATCAAGGATTGCCAGGGCATCAGTAAGAAGCCTCAGCGGATTGAGATGCCTAAGGAAGATGAAAACACCCTCAAATTTCAGAGCCATCGCAAACAGATGCGAGCCCCGTATATCATATACGCAGACTTTGAGGCGTTGAACGTGCCAGTCCTAAATGCGGCCATGAATCCCAACGAGAGCAACACCAGACAGATAGCTGAGCAGAAACCGTGTAGCTTCTGTTACATAGTGGTTCGATACGATGGCCGCACCAAGAAGCCGGTGCTATACCGCGGAGAAAACGCCGTGGAGGAGTTCCTACAACAACTACAAGGCGAGCTAGCCTCTATCAAACAAAGGCTGGCCACCCCAGCTAAGATGGTTATGTCAGCGGCCGATCGTCAATCATTCCGCGAGGCTATCGAATGTCACATCTGCGGAGATGCGCTCGAAGCGGACAGAGTTCGTGACCACTGCCACATTACCGGTAAGTACCGAGGTGCCGCTCACAGCGAGTGTAACTTAAAACTTAGAATATATCCCGATAAGTGTAAGGTACCGGTGGTCTTCCACAATCTGCGAGGTTACGACAGTCATCTCATCATGCAAGCGATCGGAAGTTGTGAGGCCGCACAGGATGAGGAAACTGAAATTAACTGCATCCCAAACAATATGGAGAAATACATGACATTCAACATAGGACAACTACAGTTCATCGACAGCCTCCAGTTTCTAAACAGCTCATTGGATAAATTATCAGGAAACCTGTCGCTTGAGGATCTGAAAGTCACAACTGCGTATATAAACGAAAATTTCGCTCATAACGAAAGGTTAAAATTAGATCTGTTGAGGCGAAAGGGCGTTTATTGTTACGAATACATCCACGATTACCACCGCTTCGAAGAAGACCGACTTCCACCCAAAGAAGCGTTCTACAGCAGGCTCTCTCGAGAGAACATTTCTGATGAGGATTATCAACACGCCCAACGAGTATGGAATGAATTCGACTGTAAAACGCTGGGCGACTATCACGACTTGTATCTCCGTACGGATGTACTCCTACTAGCCGATGTATTCGAGACCTTCAGATCCACATCGATGAAGCACTACAGTCTGGACCCGGCTAACTACTTCTCCTTACCAGGAATGGCCTGGGACGCTTTGCTGAAAAAGACGAAGATCGAACTCGAACTTTTAACCGATATAGACATGCATTTGTTTGTAGAGAAAGGCCTCAGAGGCGGAATTTCGATGGTATCTAAGCGCTTCGCAAAAGCCAACAACCCGCAATGTCCAGATCATGATACTACGAAGCCAGAAAACTGGATCATGTATCTCGACGCTAATAACCTGTACGGCTGGGCGATGCAACAGCCATTACCAGTTGGAGGATTTAGCTGGGCAAGTCCAACTCTCGATGAAGTGTTAAAAACTGCGGACGACGCGCCTGAAGGCTTCCTTCTCGAAGTCGATCTTGAGTATCCGGAGGACCTCCACGATGCTCACAACGACTATCCCCTAGCACCGGAGACCCTGACTGTCCAAGAGGAGTGGTTGAGTGACTATCAGAATGTGCTTATGAACGAGTTGGGAAGCAAGTTCACAAAGCATGTGAAGTTAGTACCAAGCCTACGACCTAAGGAGCAGTATGTGGTCCATTATAGAAATCTCAAACTCTACCACTCGTTAGGCCTACGAGTTGCTAAAATCCATCGTGCCATTAAATTCAGGCAGGAGGCATGGATGGCTCCATATATTGAGATGAATACGAAATTGAGAGCGAAGGCAACGTCGGAATTTGAGAAGGATTTCTTCAAACTGGCTAATAATGCGGTCTTTGGAAAGACCATGGAAAATCTTAGAAAAAGAATTAGGGTCAACCTGGTACCAACCTCAAAAGTTGATAAACTTCGTAAACTAATTGCCGACCCGGCCTACATATCACACAAAATCTTCAACGACCAACTCGCCGCGATTCACAGTTTGAAGAACAAGCTCAAGTTAAACAGACCTGTATATGTCGGCCAGGCTGTCCTCGACCTCAGCAAGCATCTGATGTACGACTTCTGGTACAACGATGTGAAAAACGAGTACGGAGAAAAAGCCCAGTTGCTATATACAGACACTGACAGCCTGTTATTTCAGGTGGAAACTCCGAACGCCTATGCCGATATGTGGAACAAAAAACACCTATACGACTTTAGTGAGTTTCCTAGAGACAACCCGTACTACGACGTCGAGAACAAGAAAGTCGTGGGCAAGTTCAAGGATGAATGTAACGGAGTGGCCATCGCCGAATTCGTAGGATTGCGTCCGAAGATGTACTCGATCTTAAAATCGGGCGGTTCAGAGATCAGGAAAGCAAAAGGCGTTCAGAGAGCGGTTGTGAAGAAGGATCTGCACCACGGGCTATACAAGGAATGCCTGTTCGAACGAGAAGAGATGCGGCACACAGAAGTCGTGATTCGAAGCCACGACCACCAGATCGGAGTGTACGAGCAGAATAAGATCAGCCTCTCTCCATTAGACACAAAAAAGTGGATATCTCCGGACGGGATAACAACGCTGGCATACGGGCACTACAAAATCAACGACGGTTGAGTATTCTATCGGGGGGTAACTCAGTGCCCATAGGCACCAGAAGCAGCTCCTCACGTACAAATCCGCGGGCAGGCCCATCAACTAGATGGTATAAAGCCGGTTGGTCAGCCTGTCGCACAACATCCAAAATAGCGTGGATGGTGAGCGACCAGTTAGGATCGGTGGCTCGTTTGCTACCACCCTCGAGTTCGCCGGGAGCGTACAAATATCGGACGAGAACGTCGTGTCCGAGAATAGGCTCATCCATTCCCCACAAACGAGTTTTCATTTGTGAATGAGAGGGCTTCTGTGTCACTTTAGCAGCTTTCATCGCTTCAGCCGGCTTCATGTCGAGCAAGCGCGTCGGCTCATCGTTTAGTGCAGCTACAACTTCGGGCAATCGTCGAACCCATTCCACTGACCGTTCTGATGACCCCCTTGCATCCAGGAGCAATTCCTGAGCGTATTGAGCACCGAAGAGTCGCTCAGCTAGAGTACGGTTAAAGCGTTCAACGATGCCCTGTTGGCGATGATTTGCGGCCTGTCCGCGTCTTACAAGAACGTCGTGCTTCGCCAGCAACGGTGTAAAATCACCCATAAATTCGCGGCCAGGGTCGACCTGAAGAAGTCGAGGCCAAGTCAATGGACCCCTCTTATAGATCCGGCTTAAAGCGGCGGCGACTTCGGTCGCACTTTTGTTTATCAACGGTTCAGCTTCTTTGTATCGTGAGGCAACATCAACAACAGTGAGAGCGTATTTATAAGTCTTTCGACCTACTTTATCGTGAGGTAAAAACAAGAGATCGGCTTGGTGTACGGCGTTTGGGCGATTTTCCTCGAACTTTGGACGCGGTATGCGGCGTGGAACGGGTAAATAAATCTGCCACACCGCTTGTTTCTTCAGCCAATCGCGAGCCTCCGCCTCGGAAACTTTGGCGGCTGAGGCTAGTTTCTTCACCGCAGCCTTACCTCGCCAGTAACCTCTAGGGCTGTAATAGACGGCTGAAAGGTGCTTAGACATTTCAGTAATACTATATATTACAAACAGGTAAACACATACACAAATGATTTTCATTTGCGTTTTCATAAATGAAACTCATTTATGGCCCTTCGTTCTGACACCCATCCCCAGCCTCGACTTCGCTGACATAATGGCCGGCACAAGCCGGGCATCCTTCTTCTCATAATCCGGAGTTTCATCGGTGAGTGCGATCTTCGACGCGGCCGCAGCAAGGATGTCATCTGCGTGGTTACGCCCCGGAGTATCTTTATGCACTGCGTAAGCCACATCGTGGTGGAGGCACGCACGGTCGAGCTGATTAACACCGTGATAGCGCTCTGACAGCCGTTTATCGAGTTTTGTGAATGGTCCACAATAAGAGTACTTTCCTGTATTCTGAAAAGAACCTCCCGGATTATCTTCCGAAGACATACCGGATGGAAGGCTCAAATGCATTTCTGGCAGAGGCAGAACATTAAGAGCGCTATTCAGTAGCGAGCCTCCATAAGTCTCACGAGACTTATGCTTTCGCACTTTAGAAGGCAAAATTTGGCTCTTCTTTGCACCGCAGACGGCACAGGTTCCCTTCTTGGCTGGCCGACCGTTTCGTAACTCGACAATTGTTTCATTTGAAGTCTCAGTATGTTTCTTACATCGTAGGCAATACATTGTTTTCGTTGAATACAATCATAACTCGTTGTCTCTATATGGAAATAACAAATTTCGATCTCGAAGCCGACGATGGGAAAAAACACCACCATTGGTTGTTGCCATCCAGTATACGGTGTATAATCTGTGGGCCTAGCGGATGTGGGAAAACAAACCTACTGCTCAACCTCCTTCTGAAAAAGGGGTATCTACGTTTTGATCGGCTATACCTCTACTCAAAGTCTCTGGGACAGGAAAAATATCAGTTTCTTCGGGACTGGATAACAGAACTCGAAAAAGTTGCCGGGAAGGAAGTGGCTTCCTTTCACTCTTGCTCAGATGAAATAGTTCCAGTTGAATCATTAAATAAGAATGCCAGAAGCCTTCTAGTTTTCGATGACGTCATGCTTGAAAAACAGTCGCCCATCGAAAGGTATTTCACTATGGGTCGACACGGTGGCGCGGACTGCTTCTACTTAACTCAAAATTACTTCCGCATTCCCAAGCAAGCGATCCGTGACAATGCTAATCTTATCGTCCTCTTCAACCAAGACAGCAAAAATTTGCGAGCCATTCACGATACTTTCGTAGGCGGCGACATGTCTTTCGATGAGTTCCGTACGTTCTTCAGCGAGTGTGCTGCCCAGCCATATGGATTCGCAGTCATAGATTTGACGTCTAAAGTGTACGACGGAAAATATCGTTGCGGGTTCGATCGCTTCTATAAGCCCAAGGCAAGTATTTAAAGACACAATATAGGCAACATATAGCCGACATACAACCACGATGTGGACAAAGGTTTCTTCTAAACAGGAGCGAGACGCGTTAACTCAGGATTATTTAGCTCGCAGAAATCGATTGAGACAGCGTTTCGTGGATGAGAAGCTCGGTGAAGCCAACCTTCAGTACGATGCGACAAAGCTTTTCAAACCAATAGCCACAGCCACGGCTGAATCCCAGGCGGCTACGTCTAAGGAGCTGCAGAAAGTTACCAGCGCTTTACAGGATTTGCCGGCGCAGATTTCAGAGTCTGCTAATTTTAACCCGATAGCGGCGTTGTTCGGAGATTCCGCAGGAACAGCAGCTGCTCCAGCCCTTCCAGCGCTTCCAGCATCCCGAATCCCCCACGCATTGTTAGTAGATCCAAACAAATATCTCAACGTCGAGGCAATCATAAGGCACGGTTTCAGACCTCCGAGCGAGCTCGATTTAGCCGACAAGGCAGGTGCTGAAAAGATAATCGGTTAGGTAAATCACTATAATCGCCACACCCTGGGCAAAGAGAAAAGGAAAGCCAATTAGCAAGGAGACGAAGAAAAGGTAGATGCGGTGACTGCAGATATCGAAGCCCTAAGGGAATATAAAAAGCGAATCGATACACTGATAGAGGGCCACAGCCTCATCAAAAAGGGAAAGGGTTTCAGTGTTCCAACCGTTCCTCTGAAATTACAAGGTAACGCCTTGGGTGAGCTCTCCGTTGACCCCGTCGCGCTGTCTGCCGGTAGACTGAGAGTGTTTAAAGGTGGGAACCTCGTGCTCGAAGCTCCTGCCGATGAGTCGTTGTTCAGCCTACTAACGAAACGATTCATTAAGACTAAGCAATATTCGCCTCAGGCAATCGAGACTTTTAAAAAGCTGGTACAGATGTCTGGTCTGCCTATTCATGGCCGGAAAAGTAAAAAGTTCCAGCTGATTCGAGGTGGCTCGGTGCAATTTTACAACGATCCAAACGCCCTGGTAGAGAGGTTGCAGCTTTTGGTGGCCTCTAAGGCCGCGGGAAACACTGGTCTCGGCAACGAAATCTCCGCCATTCTTGACGAGTTACTGCGTTCCGGTGCGATCTCCAAAGAGCTGGCACTCGAATTGAATAGAAACATGCTCATAAAATAAAATACACAAGATGGAACGCTCGGAGAAACTACTCGAAGAAATTCGAGAACTTTTGCAGCCTGTCGTGGTCTACGCGGGTGCATGCATCAAGGGAAGAAAACCGACGCGTCAACAAGCTTGTTTACAACGCACGGAAAATTCTGCAGCAAGCTGTCAACATTAATTCGTTGCATGCAACAAGGATATACGTGTTCAGTAGGACTTTCCAGGGAAAAGTACAGTGACGTCACAGAACGTTCTGGAATCCGGGAGAACTCTATATAAGATAGACCTGATGTACATTAAGGGCCTTTTGACGAAGATTTGTAAACGTTGAAACATTGATCGTATAACGTTCAATCGAGACCAGCCAACCTGTGTGCTGTCTACGATTGTGATATTTGATAGACGAGTTGACTTACTCTACACTTAATCGACTTTATTTTTAAATAAAGATCTTTTAATAGTTCCTTCGTTGGTTCGTCGTTGCGATCGAAGGAGTCGACCGCGACATTATTGGTGGCAGCGGTGGGATCATCGGTGTTGGATCCGGTGAAGAAGACGCGAGCCGGCGGAGGAAGGAGTCAACCCGGAGGATCAAGAGACGGTCTGTTCCAGACAGCGAGCGGATCGAGACGCCTTTCTACCGTGGGAGACGGGTGAATCGGCATACGACAGTCGGACGGACGAAGTGCGTCGTTCGGCTGAGACAGCAGAAGACAGCAGTCAACATACGGGTAAGATCCTAGGTGTTGTCGTGGCTGAGAAGGAGAAAAGAGAGTGGAGTTGCAGCCGAGTGGGAGGCAGCCATTATTTCTCTTTCAATATCTGCTGATTATTTCTTTGAAATTTGATCCATTGTTGTGATCGAGGCCAGACTTGCGTGAGCTTGTATAGTTTTTGCGTACTTGGCGAGTGTACTTCTTTGGATACTGCATAGTTGCACTTTGGGTTGTGGAATTTTCCTTTTGTGTGGCGGGTTTGCCGCGTGGTGTCTGTTTTTTTTTGTTGATTGTTGTTGACTGACTGTTTGTAAAAATGGAAGCGTTGACAACAGAGATGCAAGCGAATATTCGCAAAATGTCGTCTGAGCGCCTTAGGGTGTATCTTATGAAGGCAGGAAGGGACGAAGATGATGTTATGTCATGGGATCGAAATCAATTAATGGAAGAATGGGCCATGGAGATTGGAAAAGAGGAAGAGGAATTTAAGGGTAGTCCAATATCTCCAACAGGAGTGGATTACGAGCTGCAGAAGCGCCGTCTGGAGTTCGAAATCCGTAAATATGAAGAACAAAAGGAGAAGGAAGAAAGGGAGGAAAAGAGGAGAGAGGAAGAAAAGAAAGAACAAAGGGAGAAGGAAGAAAGAGAAAGGGAGGAACGAAAGGAGAAGGAAGAAAGGGAGGAAAAGAGGAGAGAGGAAGAAAAGAAAGAACAAAGGGAGAAGGAAGAAAGAGAAAGGGAGGAACGGAAGGAGAAGGAAGAAAGAGAAAGGGAGGAACGGAAGGAGAAGGAAGAAAGGGAGGAAAAGAGGAGAGAGGAAGAAAAGAAGGAACGGAAAGAGAAAGAAGAAAGAGAAAAGAAGGAACGGAAAGAGAAAGAAGAAAGGGAGAGGAAGGAAAAGCAGGAAGAACGAAATGTTAGAGATTCTTTAGCAAGTCGTACTAAGCGTTATAGTGATGCCCTTAAGAATATTCTTTGGAAATTTCCTTCCGACCCTATAGAAATTCCAGGTTTCTTTGATCACTTGGATGGTTTGTTTAATGTGTATGAGGTGGATGAAGATGTTAGAGCAAAATTATTGCTAGCCATTTTAAGTGAAAGAGCTAAGGCATTAACCATGCGCCTTACTGAGGCACAGCTCCATGACTACAAATTCCTGAAGGAGTTTTTGCTACGGGAGTTTAAGATAAGCCCTTCAAATCTTAGAGCCCGATTTTGGTCGTTGCACAAAGCATCGGACGAATCATTTACGATCTATTCATCCAAATTGCGTGTGGCTCTTATGTATTATTTGAAAAGTAGAAAGATAACTGATGAGTTTGATAAACTTGTAAGTTTATTGGTTGCGGATCGGCTTAAGGAGTCCTTGTCGAAGGCTTGTTTAGATTATATCTTGGCCCAAGAAAAAGAGGAGTGGTTGAGCTGTGAAGACATAGCTAATGCGGCTGACATTTATGTAGCGTCGCATGATGGTGGGAATGACTTAGTATGTCGTAGTCATCCGACACCGAAGTATAACAATTGGATGAGAGGTCAACCACATGTTCAAGTCAATAACCAGACAGCTCAACCCAAGTCTCCCAAACCGGAAATAAGGGGTGAAGCCAAGATAGGTGCGAGGGTGTCTCAGGAGGAGGCCAAGGTAAAGGGTCTCTGTTTCCTATGTCATCAGAAGGGTCATAGGGCAAGGGAGTGCCAGACCAAACCAAGTTCTAAAAAGGTGAGTACTTGTATATCTGGGAACCCAACTGAAGAAGTGACCGACTTATTTGTTGAGAAGGTCAACGTGTTGCATGAGATACCTGAACAGGTAAAGCAAGGGAATTTATTGGATAATTCTAAACCAATAGGGTTGGAAACTGCTGTAAGGGTATACGAGAATAGTATTGATGGATTACACGAGAGGTCGTATATCAATGTACAGATTGAAGATCTCCCTTCTCAGCCAGCATTATCTGATTCAGGAGCAGAAATTTGTTGTATTGATAAGAAATTAATTGAGTCACTAAACTTACCCGTGATTAAACGGATTAATATAATTGGTTTTCAGGGAGAAGGATGTAAGGCAGATGTAGTATACCTACAAATGAAATTAGCTAATTCAATGGAAGGAACGACAAACATTGCGCCATCTTTGTGCGTCATGTTCGCTGCAGTCCCTGAACTAAATGAACGGGTTATTCTGACACCTCATGTTGTGGACCTATTAAGGGATAGTTCACAATATGTAGTGATGGTAGCTGGCGTAGATCGATGTGTACAAATAAATAAAGGGGCAGAAGAAGATAACTTAGAAGTTAACAGCAACGAATCCTTGCCGTCAGAAGTGAATGAATATTCTCAGGAGCAACTAGTTGATGATTTAGATAATTTTCTTGATGTTGAGTCAACAGAGTTCAAGTCTGATGAGGGAGTAGCGAATAATGATACTTTATTGCGTGAGCAACAGAATTGTCACAGTCTTATACCTTGCTGGCAACAAGCGAGACAGAATAAAAATAATTTCTTTATAGATAATAACCTCCTGTACCACAAAGGGGAAATTATGGGACATAAGGTTAATCAATTATGTTTACCGAAAGATAGAATCGAGGTTGTCTTGCGAGTAGCACACGATGCCCCATGTGCTGGGCACATGGCTTTTAAGGCAACGAGAGCCAGGATCAAATTAAACTTTTGGTTTCCAAGAATGGATGAGAGGATTCGCGAATATTGTGCGTCTTGTCAAATTTGTCAACTAAGAACTCCAGTTAAAGTGGCAGATCGAGTCCCGATCACTCCTATTCCGAGGGCGGATGAACTCTGTTTTAACCATCTAAATATGGATTGTATTGGCCCTATGGTAATGACTGGAGAATCCAACAAATCGAAACCCCAGTACAATTATGCTCTGGTTCTGGTGGACAAATTCTCTCGTTGGCCGATGGCGTATCCTCTTAGATCGCTGAATGCAAAGGGAGTTTGTGAAGCTCTGTTGCAAGTTTTTACAACTTTTTCTATTCCAAGGATCATCAGTTCTGATTGTGGTACCAACTTTACCAGTCGTTTGACGAAAGAATTCTTGCGGCGAATGGGTTGTAGTCCCAGATTTAATACCCCTGGACATCCTGAGGCAGCTGGATTGGTTGAAAGATGCAACCAAAGCTTGAAAACCATGATCTTTAAGCTTGCTCAATCTGATCCTCGTGGATGGCACCAATTGTTACCGTTTGTTCTGTGGAGCCTTAGAGAAAAACCTTCAGGCACGACTCATATTTCGCCATTCACTATGGTTTATGGAACTCTTCCTCGGGGTCCACTTAGTGTGTTGAAGGAATCGTGGGCTGGCGAACGAAAAGTACCTCTTAACTTAGGTAAATCACCCGAAGAGTATCTCCAATCACTGAAGGAAAACCTTGAATTCGCGAAAGTTTATGCAGATTACTATAGTGATATAGAAACAAAGCGGTATGCAGATTATTATAACTTGCGTAGTACTGACAGAAAATACGAAGTTGGAGATAAAGTAGCAGTATTAGCACCAGATTTTGGTAGTTCTAAATTTTATAGTCGATGGCAAGGACCTGCTACCGTAGTCAAGGTTAAATCCCCATATTCTTATATAGTAGAAATAGAGGGAAAACAAAGACATTTACACGCAAATAAGATCAAGCGATACCATGAACGACTCGAACAAGCGATGATCAATAGCTGTTCAGTAATTGTTGATCAAGATGAAGAATTTGGTATAGTAGAGGTTGTAGATCAGGAAGAACGTGAACAAATAAGCCCGAGTAAGCGAATTGATCCTCTGATTATAGCGCATCTTTCGCAAGAGGAACAGAAGCAACTTTTTGAAGTTTTGGATCGGCACTCGGCAGTATTTGTGGATAAACCTGGGTATTGTCCAGTATTAGAACATGAAATTAAGATAACTCATGATTTCACTCCTAAGCGTTTAAGGGCATATAAAGTACCTGAGCTACTTAAACCTGAAGTACAACGCCAGATAGAAGAAATGTTGGCATTAGACATCATTCGACCATCGAAAAGTGAAATGGCCAGTCCGGTAGTTTGCGTTTTAAAGGGACCCAAAGGTCAAAATGGCGTTCGACTGGCAATTGATTATCGCCATGTTAACAAATATTCTCTAGGTGATTGTTACCCGACCCCAGACATTGCTGACGTCTTACAAAAGGTGGGACGGGCAAAGTTTATTAGTGTTTTCGACGCGAAATCGGGGTATTGGCAAATTCCAGTTCGGAAAGAACATCGATGGCTTACGGCATTCGTATGTGATGCAGGACTTTTTGAGTTCACAAGGATGCCGTTTGGACTCAAGTCCGCTAGCAATACCTTTATTCGTGCTATGACCCAAGTTTTACATCCAGTGCGAAGTTTTACCGAACCATTCGTCGATGATATGGCAGTGGTTTCAATGAATTGGAATGACCATTTAGAACATCTAGAGAAATTCTTGCAAACTATTGAGGAAGCAGGACTCACTTTGAATTTAAGAAAATGTAATTTTGCACAAAACAAAATAAAGTTTGTTGGCCATATAGTAGGGTCAGGTTGTATTGAACCTGATCCAGGTAAGATCGCTACGATCAATGATATCCATCCTCCAACAACAAAGAAAGAAGTTAGAAAGGTTATGGGTTTTTTCAGTTACTTTCGAAATTTTATACCTGCTTTAGCTGAAAAAGCACGGGTAATAACTGATTTGACACGAGATAACATACCTACGAAGGTGCCTTGGGAGCAAAAGCATCAAGAAGCACTAGATAAGTTAAAGGATGATCTCAGTAAAGCTACACAGTTGCATACCATTGATTTCACTAAGGAATTTGGTTTAAGTGTTGACGCAAGTGCCACCGCGGTCGGGTGTTGCTTGTTTCAGTGGACCGAAGAAGGTCAAGAAAAACCAATTGCTTTTGCTAGCCTTAAACTTACAGATACACAGATGCATTGGTCTACAATTGAGAGAGAGGCTTTCGCAGTAATTTGGGCACTTAAACGATTCAAGTCATGGATATTCTTATCAAAGATAATCATTTATTCAGATCATAATCCTTTGTCTTATCTCACAGATGCAAGCCCTAAGAGTGCGAAACTGACTCGTTGGGCGTTAGCATTGCAAGAGTTTAACGTGGACTTTCGATATCGTCCTGGACGTCAGAACACGGTGGCTGATTTCCTCTCTCGGTTGTGACTCGGAGGGTGAAGGGGGGAAATGGCCCGACACACAAGGATCAAGCCCGCAAATTGTATAGATAAATTGACTAACTGATGTGTTTTGTCTTGTTTGTATATGCTGTGTCGAGATGGAGTCTGGAGGCCCGGCTTGATTGTGATGACCCGTTCGGGATGGTGCTGAAGACGTGTCATCATCTGAGGGCGGAGGGAATGTCGTGGTCTACGCGGGTGCATGCATCAAGGGAAGAAAACCGACGCGTCAACAAGCTTGTTTACAACGCACGGAAAATTCTGCAGCAAGCTGTCAACATTAATTCGTTGCATGCAACAAGGATATACGTGTTCAGTAGGACTTTCCAGGGAAAAGTACAGTGACGTCACAGAACGTTCTGGAATCCGGGAGAACTCTATATAAGATAGACCTGATGTACATTAAGGGCCTTTTGACGAAGATTTGTAAACGTTGAAACATTGATCGTATAACGTTCAATCGAGACCAGCCAACCTGTGTGCTGTCTACGATTGTGATATTTGATAGACGAGTTGACTTACTCTACACTTAATCGACTTTATTTTTAAATAAAGATCTTTTAATAGTTCCTTCGTTGGTTCGTCGTTGCGATCGAAGGAGTCGACCGCGACACAGCCTAAGGAAAATTTTAGTATAGTTGTTTCCTCAGATACTACAGGGTGGACCACGGCTTTCTCACCACCGCTGTACCTGGATCCAAAAAGACGCTTTGAGCTTGCTTTGGTCAATCTTGAAACTTATAATTCTATTCCGAACATTGACGGCTCAAATAACAAGTTCGTCTACAGCTCCACCAATGGACAGACGTGGAAGACGATCATTTTGCCAGACGGAAGCTACGAGATCGCACAGATTAATGACGAAATCGGCCGCCAGTTAGAAAATCAAAATCCGCCGCCGACAGGTGTTGTTCAACTCGGCTTTAATTCTCCTATTACTATAGGAGCCAACGCATCTACCCTACGCGCCTTCGTAAAGATAACGAATGCCCAATATATAGTAAATATGGCGCAATCTACTATCAGGCAAATGCTCGGTTTTAGCCCTCAGAGGCTTGGCATTGGTTATAAAGAGGGAGAAAATCCAGTCGATATTCTCCGGGTGGACACAATTCTGGTAAATTGTGATATTATCTCTGGATCGTATCGAAATGGTAGCCAGCTGCCAGTAATCTACAGTTTTTTCCCGGATGTGTCGCCCGGCTACAAGGTGATCGAGTCTCCGAAAAATCTGGTGTACCTACCAGTTGCACCGGCTGGCAACGTACAGGGCATTCGTGTGTGGCTGACAGACCAGAATGGTGAACAATTAAACCTCCGCGGTGAGACAGTAACTATAAGGTTTCACATCCGCAGTGCGTAAATGTTCACACTTAAATATTCTAATGTTGGTTCTTGGAATTAAAAAGCGGCGTCGTGTAGTGGGTGGTGGACTTTTCGACTGGATACCAAAAATCGCGGGCTTTCTTGGCCGTGCAGGCTCCTTCATTTCGGCGAATAAAGGCGTAATAACAAACGTTGCCGATGTAGTTGGTAATGTGGTGAAAGCTGGCGCCACAACGGCGTCCGCCGTCAGGCAGATCGTTGATGCCGTGAAAGCGAGACGTGCTGTTGCCGGCGCAAACGCTAATGAAACTCATTCGCGAGCGGTTCCCGCACCTTTGGAGAAGGCGCTCAGCGACAAGAGCATCGAATACTTGAAACAACTGGCTGTGAGTCCGCCACCCGTTGTTCCGACAATGGCTGACATAAACAGCCGCATTGCTGGATCCGGTTTCACGACTATAAAGCCGAGTCGCGGTGGTAGGGGTCTGTTTCTTGCAAAATGAAATAAAAATATTCACAAAACGCAAAAAAAAATCTTTAACCCACCACATATGAAATTCATTTGCAACATGATTAATAATTGAAGCTTGAACTTTTTTAGCTATAATAATGGCGGCATTTGACGTGCCGAGTGAAATGTTGGACATCGCTTCGGCGGTACCCGATGATAATAGCATCGAATCGTTTGAATACCGCGAGTATGAATCACAAAATCCCGCAGCTATTAACAATGGCCAGGCCATACAGATCGACATCCAGAACCAAGACATTTTCACGCAACCTTCTAAGAGCTACCTTCTTGTGGAGGGCAGGCTTACAACAACAGGCGCCGCTTACATCGCAGACACGTTGGTGTCATTCATCAACAACGCCATCCCGTACATGTTTTCTCAGATTCGATACCTGGCTAACAACACCGAGATAGAGAATGTCATGTCACCTGGGCAAGCCACGACGATGAAAGGCATGCTGGTATACGGCGATGATTTTTCCAAAGGCGAAGGTTTAAACATGTGTTGGCAGAAGGACACGACCGCGGCGGCGGCGGCTGCGAATATCGGCTTTGAAGCCCGTCGACTGATGATCATTGGAAAACCCGTCCCTATTGGCACATTTTCATTCATCGTTCCCTTAAGACATCTATTCGGCTTTTGCGATGATTACCACAAAGTCGTATACGGGATTAAACACTCCTTACTGCTGAGCCGGCAGGGGGATGCAGACGCGATCTTCAAGGAAGCCGCTGTGGTCAATGGCCAGATCACGCTGACTAAACTCTCCTGGTTCATGCCGCATATAATACCCGCTCTGGAGTATAAAAGCATGCTTATGAAGCAGATTGAAGCAAAGGTTAAGGTACCTGTGGCATTCCGCGCCATGCAATGCGACAACATTGCGGTGCCACGAGCGACGACTTTTTCCTGGCGTTTGAGCGTTAAGTCGGGCACGGAAAAGCCACGCTGGATTCTTGTTGCTTTTCAGACTGGAAAGAATGCACATCAAGGCCAGAATCCGGCACTGTTTGACCATGCACAGGTTCGCAACATATTCGCTATGCTCAACACCGATCGCTACCCCGTGGTTGACATGAATCTCGACTTCACCAAGAGGACAACCTCTCGCGCTTACAAGGCCCTACGTGACTTCAAGGAAGAATATTGCGGCATAGACGCGCGTGAATCGTCATGCCAACTGACACCAATCGAATTTGTAGATTTGTTTCCGATCTTCGTTCTGGACGTGCGCAGGCAATCTGAACGACTTAAAACCTCTGTACAGGACATACAAATCAAGGTGGACTTTAACGAAGTGGTACCAAATAATACGACAGCATATGCCGTCCTGATCAGCGACCGACTCCTGAATTTTGAATCGGATGGCAGCAAATTCAACGTCGTTTACTAGAAATCGTTTTTCACATTTAGATACAAGTCCCTCTTTTGATATATTTTTTCCGAAAATGAAAACTGAATACGTTGCGTTCGGCCTTTCGCTGACCGAAGGGCAAAAGGCAACATTGGCTAAAGCTGCGCGCGCCGGCACTGGCGCCACGATCCGGCTCACTCATGGCCAGCTTCTTGGAGACGATAAGCTCGCGCTTACAAAAGTTCAAGCCGCCCGAATCGTGAGGAAGATTTCGGAAGGCGTTGGCATGGAGCTGAGATTCACCAAAACGCAATTGAAAAAGATGACAAAATCTGGCGGATTTCTTCCACTGCTGGCTCTTCTCCCATTGATTTTTGGTGGGTTATCCGCGGCGGGTGGCGTTGCTGGAGTAGTAAAGGCTGTGCAGAGCAAACAGGCCAACGACGCCGCACTGGCGGAGGCGGAGCGTCACAATCGCGAACTCGAGGCCCAGGTCCGCGGGTCTGGTTTATATCTCGGGCGTGAGACTCATGGTGGTTGTTGCCCAATGTGCAAAGGATCCGGTCTCTACATCGGGCAAAAAAACTAAAACCTCTTAGCAACTTCGACATAGAGAAAACCGCCGGGGAGCTGCCGCATTTCCGCGGTGTTTTCATGCGGGATGGTCTGCCTGCCGTGGCTCGTGAGAAGGAGTGTGGAGTTGTTAATTTAGATTCCGGTTCCGGCGATGGTACTCACTGGGTCGCCTATCGGATAGATGGACCCACGGCCGTCTATTTTGACAGTTATGGGCTGGATCCGCCTCTCGAAATTTCTCGATATTTAAACCGTTCCATAAGAACACAAACATTTCAGCTGCAGGGGCCCGATGATGTGGTCTGTGGTCATCTCTGCCTGACCGTGCTAAGAGAGCTCGCTGCCGGAAAGAATTTTGAAGACATCGTGCTTGACCTATGTTAGACTTCCGTCACCCTTTTTTGTATAAAAAATGCCGGTTGATAAATTTGGAAGAGACGGTGGAGGTGGGTTGGGAGGGGGGCAGATAAGCGCCGCTGGGCTCGTCCACAAGGCGGGTGATACAATGTTGGGAATTCTATCGGCTGGAGGTTTTCGGCTTACAAATGTGGGGACTCCTACGATGGACACAGACGCCGCGACAAAGGCTTATGCGGACATCGTAGATCAGGACAACTTACAAATCACCGGAGGAACGATGTCTGGCATTCTAAAAATGGGCGGTCATAAATTGACTGGTTTGCCCACGGACACTCCGGGTTCTGACAGTGAAGACGAGGGTTGGGACGAATTGGTGGGAGAGTCCGACGCTGCGAGTTGGAAACAAATAACAGAGTACGCGAAAGAGCGGGCGCAACAAGCTGAGTTGTATGCAGACGGCTTAAGCTCCGAGGTAACTGGTCTCGTTAAACGTTACGCAGAAGATAAGGACACTGTGCTGGACACTGCCGTCAGGCTGTACGCGGACCAGAAGGCGGCCGCGGCCGAGAGCCATGCAGACCAGAAGCTTATCGATGCCAAGCAGTATACGGACGAGAAAAACGAGGTTTTGAGAGATTCCGTTAGGCAGTATGCGGACGAAAAGGATGTTATTGTAAAAAGTTACGTCAACGAGCAAGATGTTATCGTCAAGAACGCGTGTGTGCTAAAATCTGGAAGTGTAATGACTGGAAGTTTAGTCATGGGTGGCCACCGAGTAACTGGACTTCCAACAGAGATTCCAGGATCTGATAGCGACGCAGCGAGTTGGAAACAAGTGTCAACAGCGGTCGCCGGCGCTCTATTGAGCCTCGATAGAGTTCCCACGGAGTCGTTGCACGTGGTTAACAAACAATATGTTGATGTTCAACATATTGCTGCTAGACAGTACGCGGTCGATCAGGACACCGCGATTAATTCGGCCGTGAGGTTGTATACAGATCAAAAGACCGCCGCCGCAAGGGGGTACGCGGACCAGAAAGCCGAAGCTGCAAAAACTTACGCCGAAGAACAAGACGCTATGGTCAGGAGCGCTTGCTTGCTTAAAGTTGGCGACGCAATGACTGGAAATTTAGCTATGGGCGGTAAGAGGGTGACTGGGCTTTACACGGGGGCCTCAACAACTAATACCGACGCGGCGAGTATCGGGCAGGTGACGAGAATCGTAACCGGCAAAATGACAAAATTAAATAAAATACCGACGGAGCCTTTGAACGTGGCCAATAAACAATATGTCGACAATCAGGCTGTTGTGGTTAAAAGGTATACAGATAGTAAAGAGGCCGCTGTAAGACAGTACGTGAACAGCATCAAATTTTTAAACTACAACGGTCACATTCCGCCACTAAAAAGCTATGAACATAGTGGTTTTTACGTATCAGCCAGCGCATCTCTTCCCGATCACTCGCCATATTCGGCTTTCAACTCAACAGTCACAAGTGGGTGGTGGGCCTCGCCCGCTGCGGCTGATATTATTGGGACTTGGTTAGAGATTATATGCCCCACGCCCGTGCGAATATGGAAGGTTAGCCTGGCTGGGGGAGCTAGTCCCACAACAGCCTCTGTCACGTCCTGGAAGATAAGTGGGGCCGTTCGGAGTGGTGGTCCGTTCACAGATCTCCTCACCTCCAACACCGCTTTGGATTTATTTACACAGAATTTTTCCATCGGCTCGGACACCGCATACACCACATACAAGCTGACAATCCTTGCCACCAGCGGAAAACTAACTACTCTAATGATAAACCACTTCCAGATTTACACATATTTTAAAGTTGGAGACACATAAGACTTAATAATGGCCGACTCACACTACAAGATTCGTGGTTATCTCCGACAAAAAGGAGAAACCAATATGCACAAGTACAACCTCGATGATTTGGTTGGACTAACCAACTGGGGATATACTATCCCTAAGCCCACTGCAGATATGTTAGCCGCGGTTCCCCAAATCCACATCGATTTCGTGTCGGATGATTACCACAGCCGCGATATTTACACGGCGACCAAAACTGTGACTCTAAGTTCGTGGCAAACGCTTCCATTGACCGCGGCGCGCTATCCTTGTATCACGTTGCAAACTAACAATGAGACGGTCTCTTTAGACCGCGGATTCTGGAGGCTTACAATGTTTGGTGTTAGTACCGGCGATGCGTCAGTTCGCATTATTACAGCCGCGGGTAGCATCGATCGTACAGTTGACATTCAAAGTGGACAATTTGATGCATCTAGGGCAATATTCATTCCAGGACAAACGAGTTTTCGAATTGAAGGAAAAAAGATAGGCGTTTTAAGTACTTCAACTATTGAGTTAAACGTAACGTTACTGATAGAGCAACTATAAAAAAAACTATGTCTTTGTACCCAACGCTTATGGAGTCCACAATTTCGTCAGACACGACGTCGCAAACATTTCGTCTGCAGAAGATTGGCGAAATAGAAGCATTCCTGAGGTCCGAGGCGATAAGTCGAGGACAACTGTGCAAGAAGTATAAGAGGGTTGTAGATGTGGCTAATGGGGCCTCGGCCGGCCTTGCTATAGTTAGTCTTGGAACTGGGGTGGATGGGGCAGCTATGTTAGCCACTGGTATTGGTTTTATTCCTGGTATTGTTCTGGAGAGTTTGGCCATAGCGACGAGTTTTCTGGATATTATTGGAAATGTTGTCAGTAGAAGTTTTGTTGCTAAAGCTTCAAAACACGACGAAATTTGTATTTTGGCGGAAAGTAAGCTAAACACAGTACACGACCATATTTCTCGGGCGTTGGAGGATACGGCTATTAGCGATGAAGAATATAAGCTTATTCTGGGAGAGGAGGAGAAATATAGGACGATGAAACGTGATATACAAAGCAAGAATGGAAAAAAAGAGTTGCCGAGTCAAAGCAAAGACGAGATGGTGGCGGAACTAATCAAAAAACTAACCAGCGCTGGGACTTGCCCGCGAACCTCAAAATAAAAGTTTTCATCGTAGGTGGTTGGAGTAGTGAGTCTGTTATTCCTAGCGCACCACCAGCATATGCCTTTAACGACCACGAAAGCAGATGATTTTTAATCTAAAAAATGGCACACGGGCCTATAATGTGGTCATATTTTGGGGGGTGACTTCGAATCCATATTATACATCTATTACCCACAAACTTAATAATGAGTATTAAAATCGATATAATCGTAGCGCATAATAGTAAAAACATAGTAAGTCATGCTACTATATGGAAGGGTGCTGGATTTTTTCGAAAATCGTCATATGTCTTCAAAAACTAGCAGAATTTTTTATCACCTACGGAGATTTTGAAATTTCAATATCTAAGTCAATTCTTAACATACTGATGTAATGTAAACATTAATTTTTAGAATTTTATCTCCTCTTCCATTCCTTTCGTCAAAAAATTTAAATATTTATGTTTAGTTGCGCCAAAAATGCCTAAAATGAAGACCACCGTAAAAATGAATGTAGATGTGTGTTCAAGCGCATATAAAAAATAGTTTCTTGCTAAAACTTTTGTATTGAAAATATAATAAATGTGCAGAATTCATTGCCCGACAGAACAGAAAAAACAATTCGGATATAAATTTATAAATGATGGGGCTATAATTGTTTAAGTCACCGGACCCCGAAAGAAATTACTGTTTTTCTGTTTTCAAGGTCAAATAAATATATTTCCTGGCTACAAAATTTGTACTAAAATATAATACATGTGCAGAATTCAATTCCAGACAGAATACATAAACATTTAACAATATATCTATATATACCGACTAAGTTATACAAGATTTACTACATAGGCCATACTCAAAAAAGTTAAATTTATATCTTCAAGGCGCTATAGAAAAATATTCAAAGTGTAGCTTTTTTGGTTTGAACACGCTAAATGTTCAGCAGGCAATGCTGGATAGAATACAGGAAAAATTAGGAATATATTTATATCTACGAACTAGTAACAATTAGTTAACTACATTGACCCTACTAAAAAATATTAAATTCGATATCTTTAAGGCGCTATAGAAAAATATTCTGGCTACAGTTTCCTATTGTAAATACGATAATTGTTCATCAGGATATGCTAGATTGAATGCCAAAAGAATTAGGAATATATCTTTATATATGTACCAACTAAATTAAATTTTATTATATAATCGATATTTCCGTGCTATGCAAAACAGCGTATTCATATAATTATATAAACTCGTATCAAAGTCAGAATTTCCTGTTGGTGAAAAGCGACTTAGTCGTCATTCTCCCATTTAAAAAATATTTTCAACTTATTTGTGTGCTTAATTGCATTTTTTCTCCCCTGTATAACGTATAATTTGTAAAATAGTAATAGGCCTATTTCATAAGCTATTGACGACGGGAAATATAACCTGGGTTTTTCCACTAGCTCATCGGCGAACTAAATACAGATATATGTATAATATATTCCTTTATTGAAATCCTAACCAAATAGACCGCATTAAGGTACAGAAAAATGATTGTTAAAATAGGCAATAGTTTTTTGGTCATCACGGTTTTGGTCTGTTTTTTTTGTTTCCTAATTTCTCTGTTATGAACGATTATGTGTAGCCTATTATGAGGCTTGTATAAACAGCCTGAATTATTCATGAAAGATTTACGACTTTGTTTACAACCTAATCATAGCTGTTTTGTCTACGGTGGCCTGTATGGGCTACTAAAATAAGGGTGAAAATGTGCGCTTTTTCGGAATGAAATAATAAAAATAGTTGTAAATATGAATAAATAGGACCCGAATGGGCCACCGTATTTCTGAACTAAGGTTTTACAGTATAATATATTCGGATTTTCCGTCTCTCACCTAGTTTCCTGCATTGCGATTCGCTGGCGGAAGCTGTTGATCTGGTTACAGTATGGTTAATAGCCTGGAATGGGACACGTGCGAAAAATCGATAGCGTTTACTTTAATGGATTTTGGCTCCTTTCGCATTAAATTTCTCCGAGAATAAATAATTTCATCCGACGGAAAGGTGACTTAAAAATCTGGGTTGGATTTGTCTATTGATATCACTGCCAATTTTTTATGCATTTCGTCCTTTTCTAGACATTTTTGGAGAGTTTATGAAATGTCTGGAGCGTTTATGAAATGTCTAGAGAGTTTAGGTTGTGTCTGAAATATTTCTGAAACGCATTCTAAATGGGTCAACCGAGTTATTTTTGGCATTGGCATGGGTCAATCGAGTTATTTTAGTCACAGCGTGGAGAGATGGCTGTATATTTCTATAAAAGTATGTGCTGCACACAGAAATACTGACTTTGGGTGAACAATTTTACATGTCGCAGATTTGCGTTTTTCTTCACGATTTAAATTGAAAAATACTTTATTTGTATTTATATAAATTTCGATTGACTGGTTGATTAAAGGATTGGGGTTTTCGATTGTTCGCGAGAAAACAGGTGCCTGTCCAGGCTTCCTTCTATGGAGCCTGCGTTGAAAGTCTGCCACTCCTTTTTGATAGCTAATTGTGATAAAAGCCCTGGACTTCCATAGCGTCAGGCTTCTTTAGTGCCAGTCTTTTTATATCAACAGGCTTCTTTGGCAGACTTAGGGCTGGGAGAGTTCTAAGCAATGATATCGAAAGGGACAGCTTTAAAGCCGATCTGTTTATAAGGGCTAGGTGGTCACGAGATGGCTTGGATGCGCTGGCTTCCACCTGTGATCTAAAAACGCTACTAGACATCTACTATCGTGTTTATTGACAAGCTCACTGACAAACCTCAGTAAGGAGATAAGTTACATTGAAACAATTGAAACATGACGGTACGATTATCAAGATCTTAATTAACACACGTCTTGCAGCCTGTAAGGCGCCCGCTCATTTTACTGCTGCCCTTAGTGAGTGGAAGAGGGGTACATTGCATTTCGACGTAGAGGGGACTTAAAGGTATCTATCCGCGACTTTTCAGAATCTAATGCTCTTCAGCCCAAAGTGTTACCATTCACATATCCCCCTTCCATGCAGAAATAAGCTATTGTCTATTAATAAATCCGTACCCCGTCCATCCAACAGATCGTCAGTTCCTCCATCCGTAGTCCGTTTGTCCGACAGTCCAACTAACCGACCGTCCGTCCATCCCCCCTCGACCGTCAGTCCGTCTATCCGACCTTCAGTGGGTTCGTCCGTCCAACCGATCTACCGTCCATCCATCCGATCGTCAGTCCGTTTGCCCGACCATCCGTCCGCACATCCGGTTGTAAAGCCAATATTTAGTGCTACATTGCATTTTGTGTACGGCGCTTTAACCTATACTTTATTTCGAAGAGTTTAGTGGGAAGCCTATAAGTAAATAACCGTGTTACAGTCACCATTACCCGTACATGCTGTCTAACCCCACAGTTTCAGTGTCTAAAGTCTAACTTCCTCATGGCCTTTAAGCACTCTCTCGTCACTTACATTTTCGAAAACAAGGTAAACCTATCTAACTACCGCTCCATCTCCAATCTTTCCTTTCTATCCAAGTTAACTGAACGAATTGTCCTTGCCCGGCTAAACTGCTATCTCTGTTTTAATTCACTCCACAACCCTACCAATCTGGCTTCACTAAACACCACTCCACCTAAACTCTACTTACCTCTCGGTACAATACATGTAAACTGCATGGTCTATGCCGTCAGCCATCAGCAAGTCTCCTGCCTCTGTCTCGTCAAAATCTCCTCCGCATTCGACACCATGGGTCAAAGCCTCTTTCGTTGACTATCTTCTTGGTTTGGCATCTCTGGCACTGCTCTACTCTGGTTTCAGGCCTACTTGTCTTCCGATTCTTCTCTGTTAAAGCCTCCAGCCACTACTCGCAACCCTACCACTCTCTTGTGGGATGGGTTGCGAGTCCCTCAAGGCTGCGTCCTGGGTCCACTCCTCAGTATGCCACGCCACTAAGCCATCTCATAAAATCCTCCTCTGCTGACCACCATCTCTACACCCAACTCTACATATCCTTATCCCCAAGTTCTTTTTCCACCTCTATCACACAATTAGTCATCATGGTTAACTTTATCTCTCAGTGGATGGCATCCAACCCTTTAACCCTTGACCCTTCCAAAATAGAATTCATCATCCTGGGCCTTCCTGGCCACATCAAGAAAATCCCTTGCCTTTCCATACACCTCTCGACTAACTACGCTTCCTCTTTTACCTTCACCTCCGACTCCTTTGTCCGCAATCTTGGTATTACTTTTGATCCCTATCTCTTCTTATCTAGCCACATCCTCCAACCTCTCGCGCTCCTGCTTCATGCATATTCGTGACCTCCGCCGAATTCACTCGCAACCCTACCACTCTCTTGTGGGATGGGTTTCGAGTCCCTCAAGGCTGCGTCCTGGGTCCACTCCTCAGTATGCCACACCACTAAGCCACCTCTCTCTTCCTCAACTTCGAATCCACCCAAAATAAGCATCTGAAACTTATTCAAAACTCACTAGCCCGAGCTGTCACTAGAACGCCCAAACATCATCATATCACTCCTCTCCTGAAATCACTCCATTGGCTAAAAGTCCGAAAGTGATGATTAGTAATCTACGATGTTCCCAGCCCAAATTTCTCGACCCCCGGTCATAACTCATTTCAAGTTCTTCAAACGAGCTTTATCCAGCACTGCACTTCAACTCTAGAACAATATCTTCTCGATCTAAACGACACGCGCTTTAGCAGCTGCTCTGCCTCCTCTCTTGATCTGGACCCCGTGGACACCGGATTTGACCGCCTTTTTGACTACCCTTTTGAAAACCTCTTTGACCTGAAACAGCGCTCTTGAATAAGCGGATGCCCCGAGCTTGGCTTTCGAGTGGCGCTTTAGAAGTTTGGAGTTTACGATTACGATTAACATTTAATTACCTTGAGACTTTAACAAGCTGATACTGAGTTACTCACCTTCAGCTGATTACCTCCTTCAATTATGAACAACATGTCGAATTCGAAGTCCGGATCATCATCTGCTTTCGGGACCTTGGCACCTTCGAAGGAACTTCCGGTGTACTCGATTCTCACACACCGGAAATTCGTCTCGCTCAGCTTCTCCTCCAGAGCTCGCTGGAGAATTTCCTGGATGAAGTTCACCTTTTTCCGGTCAGGTTGGCGAGCGCATTTCTCGTGGAACCGTTTCAGACTGTTAAGGAATGTATCTCCTTTGTGCCACCCAACATCAACTCCGTTCACTATTACTCTTTCCAACTGGTCTGTTTCCCCTTCATGTTCATTCTTGAAATGTTTGTGGCTCTTCTCTTTCGACATCTCAGATGTTTATGATACTGAACACTGATGATGACGATGATGTCTTTTTCAGTTGCGAAGTAAATCTAGTACGCAGTGATAATGTGATAATGATAATATTGATCACACAGCAGAATTGTGTACGTGAGTGTATCCCTGTGTATGTGTGGATGTGTGTGCATGGATAAGTGGGTGAGGTTGAGTGGGCGATTTTCGGTGTGTTTGTTTTTTGTTTGTTTGTGTGTGTGTGTGTGTGTTTGTGTGTGTGTGTGTGTGTGTGTGTGTGTGTGTGTGTGTGTGTGTGTGTGTGTGTGTGTGTGTGTGTGTGTGTGTGTGTGTGTGTGTGTGTGTGTGTGTGTGTGTGTGTGTGTGTGTGTGTGTGTGTGTGTGTGTGTGTGTGTGTGTGTGTGTGTGTGTGTGTGTGTGTGTGTGTGTGTGTGTGTGTGTGTGTGTGTGTGTGTGTGTGTGTGTGTGTGTGTGTGTGTGTGTGTGTGTGTGTGTGTGTGTGTGTGTGTGTGTGTGTGTGTGTGTGTGTGTGTGTCTTTCCATCGAAAAAGAAACTTGAAATATTAGATTTTCAAAAAGAACCCAGCATATTCGCATTTAAGAGATTATGCAGCGCGTTTTCTCATTAATCTTCGAACAATGAACAAGATTATTTAAAATGAAGAAAATGTCGCGTTTGATTAAATTACAGACAAAACAGTTATAGGTCACTCATAAAGACTTACCGAATCTATGGTTGCGTTTTGATTAAACTATTGTTGACGTCAATTTTTCTTGAACACCCCCTCCCCTTGTTAAGAATTGTCAAACTTTTTCAAACCCCCTCCCTCCCCTATTTTTTGACATAAGTAATGGACGACCCCATACTCCTCTGTGTAAGAGAGCATGCGGATCGCGGTTCGCCTCCCGATGCTGGCTTATTTCAGAGAGTTAAGTTAAATCTCGAGCTAACACGGTCCGTACACGGAGACCTTAATTGGCGTGGCACCCATTCAAACAGGCAGCGGTGGTGAAGGATCTCATCCGATCAATTCACTGAAAAATGAGCAGGGTCGAGGCCATACGGTCGATATATATAAAATGGCGTACATATATCCCGACCACTTCACTGTAGGCCTACGCCTATTATACATCCCTATACCTTTTGGTTCCATCCGCGTGTGAATTCCGAATCCTTGGACAATAATTTTTGGCCAAAAAACAAAAGCATTGTGACACGGTTTGAAAATTTAATTTTGTTTACCTGATTGCATGTCACATCAGCATTGGCAGTGGCAAAACTACGTCTTATTAACGATTCAGTTCCTAATGTGGACCTGATCTGTTGTAGTTTAATGAGAACCAGTCCGCTACACGTTGCCGCTCTGCTAGTTAGATGCATTGTGTCTTACGACGGGAAATTCCAGCAGTTTCGGTATTTCTGAAGAGCTTACATCAACCGGAATTTGTCTATTGCACCAATTTAAAATTTTGTCTTTGAACTGCGTAACCTAGAAATTTACAGTATCCCTATAAATAAATATCTTATCGTCTGCCTTTGTTTCTATTGCTTAGAGTCACTGCAGATTTTGTCAGCAGAATAAAATGTAACTGCCTTCTACACGAAATCAAACATTTGCGAATATTAAATTTTAGAAAAAAATGGGAAGATGGATGGATTATGACCGAACGTTTGATTAGAAAGTCAATTTGATGCAATTGCTGATTATTTAATCTTTATCTCCGACTTGCTAGGCCTACAATGATGAGTGTAAGCCATATTAAACTTATATTAAACTTATTCCAGCCTTAAATTGCAGCAGAAAAACTTCAGTCTTGCTCTGTAGAACTATTTGCCTAGCTGATTGTTTTGTGGTCGTCGTTTCCCTGGACTTCGAGAACTTTCATCATTTCGTTCACGCTGTTTCTCAGGCGCTTCAGACGGCAATGGATATTCCTACGAGTAGTTTCTGGCATATGCTCCAGCAGGTCTATTTCTTTTATGAAGTGCTCGGACATCTGCTGGCCGGGGGCATACTCGGTGATCAACCTTTCCAGCACGTCCATGAACCGCTCTGCAAGTGAATTCTCAGACCAATATTCGCTTCGCTGATTGATTTCAGTGCCATCAAGTTCTTTTAGGAGGGCATTCTTTAGGTGGTAAGTGTTCATCTTATGAAGCCCACATTCGCGAATTCTTATCGCTTTCAGAATTCGAAAGACCATCTTTTTGCAGGTGTTCTCGTTGTCGGCACACTTAAGTTTCTTCTTTGCTTCCAGCGAGAACGAACGTCGCCATGCTGACTCGAGTTCCTCGATGCGGTCTTTGTATCCCTTAACTGGTTTAGCAACGTAATACTCGCCTTCTGGGTCATGATCCGGAGACGGGACATGAAGGGTTGGGACGACGTCTACGGAATACAGCTTTTTTAGTTCGGACAGTTCCTTCTTTCCGATGATTCGCTTTGTTACCAAGCGAAACTTGAAACAGACTTCTTGACGATTTCTTTTATCGTTCTCCTCTAACCTGCCTTGGTCTGACTTTCTATTGGCCTCTTCTCCGGTCTCGAACAAAGCCTCCTCATCGGCATCCTCATTTCTGTTCTTTATCTCGTCCTTACTTCTGCCATTTTCTTTGCTAATTTCGCTCTCTGCTCTTCCTCCTTCCAGTCCACCTTCCCACGTTTTCTCGATTCTGTTACGTTGCTCGTTTTCACCACCAGTTGCACCCTCTCTGACTCCATCATTGCATCCAACCTCCTTCCCCCGCTCACTGAAGACCTCATGCCCCTCAGCGGGGTTTGGAATAGTGTTTAAATAGACGTCCATTTGGATCGCTGGACCATGACGACGCATATTTATCAGGTAATCAGTATGCAGATCCTTTTCTGTAACCTTTTCTCTTATGTCTCCGATTTCGTCTGCGCACTGGGCAAGCGCAGTCTGAAAGTTTGACAAGAACTTGGCAGCGGATAAGGTTCTTCTTTGGTCGGATCTTTTGACCAGCTGCTTCTCAAAGCGATGCTCATGTATGCTGTAGTCTCTCGGTTCCAGGAAAACAAAACCGGGGACACCCGGATTAAAATCCACAACTTTCTACAAAGGCAGACAACAAAATTATAACAGAATACCCAGTATAGACCTAAAAATTAACGTTAAAATTGCCAGTTAATTGAGCTTGAGGTTAAGGGTTGAACCCGCTAAGAATGAACTGTAGGCATATTGTTAAGTTTCCCAGTTTCTGCAGAATCGTGATAAATTCGTAAATTCTTCAAATGCTACTCAAAATCTTTGCGCATGGCATCATGCAGCTTATTCATAGCACGGTATCAAATCAGAGAACCATCCAGGAATATCGCATGCATGAACAAGAAGATCCGGATTCCTGGAAATGGTCTCACCTTTATATAATAATTTTACATGTATAGATATGCAGTTTTGATTCTTTTGTTTTTGCCTTACATAATCTTTAGGGCATTGTACGATGAGCTAATGCGAACTTTATTTCATTTTGAAGAGTGTAGTAGTAGGTCTGTGTATATAAGCGTGTTACCGTCACCTTTACCCTTACTTACTGTCTAACCCCACAGTCTAATTGTCTACTGTCTAACTTCCCTATGGCCTTTAAGATAGAGACTGACACGGGGAGACAATCTCGTCCCCATCCCCGCCCTGCAACAAGAAAGTCTTCCCATCGCTACTCCATCCCCGCATATGCTTTGTCCCCATCCCCGCAGGTTTTGTCTCCATCCCCTCCCATCAGGGACGTCATTTCAGCTTTTTTCAGAGGGGGGCAAGGACGTCAAAAAAGAGGTAAAAAAATTTTTCGCGCTCCGCGCGAAGAAATTTAACAGTTTTCCGTGTATTTTCAAAATTTTCGGGGAAAAACTCCATAATGTGCCCCCCCACTATCATAGAGGTGTGGTCTTTGAAAAAACCTATGCAGACTCAAATTTTTTAAATAGTATATAATAATTCCATGAATTTGAGTAGCATTTTTCTTCTTTTTTTACCCCTTTCTTCTCCTTTTCTTGTTCCAGATTTTTTTTTTCGAAAATCAGGGGGGGCAAATGCCCGCCTTCCCCCCCAAATGACGTCCCTGCCTCCCATCCCCACTTCTCTTCATCTTGTGTACCACACCACTAGGTCATCTCAACCTCTATTGACCACCATCTCTATGCGGACGACAACCAACTCTACATATCCTGTCTGCCCAATCTCTTTTTCCCCCTCTATCACTTAATTATAGGGCTGCCAAGCGTCCAGGATTCGCCTGGCAGTCTCGGAATATCGGCCTTGTACGTCCCGCATTGATCCAAAATTGTCCCGGAACTTGGTGTAAATTTATGTAACGCGTGAAACTTGGTGTTGGATCTTACACCCTCAACTTTTTATCAACAGCCCATCTTCAGTGTTGGCAATAAGATGTAATGGCATAGCAATGAATGTCAATCAGTCACTTCAATTTAATTATTATTATATATAATAATAATAATAATAATAATAATAATAATAATAATAATAATAATAATAATAATAATAATAATAATAATAATAATAATAATAATAATAATAATTATAATAATAATAATAATAATAATAATAATAATAATAATAATAATAATAATAATAATAATAATAATAATAATAATAATAATGACGACAATTTCTATGGCGCCGTAACACAGCTCATGCCGTTACAAGGGCGCCTTGACAAACTACAAAAAACACACAATTAGTCAGAGATACGCCTTGGAAAAAAGGTAAGACTTGAGTCTTGACTTGAAAGACTCGACCGAGTCGGCCGAACGGATCGCGGGAGGAAGACTATATATATAAGAATAAAGCAAAGTCATATTACAATCATGAAACAGTGTTTTAAATATTAACTTTGACTGAAAGATTTGTGAGATTTTACACTACCTATACCAGCACCTTGTAATCTGCTAGCTAAAATAGTATTCCTAAGCTAACCTCCCAACTTGATTCAATTGTGTCTTGACGTGACTCGTACTTGAAATGTCCTCGAGAAGCTTGTTTCTTCACTCTCCTTGTTTCTTGCGAACATTTGTCGTTCCACGATCGAACCTCTCCAACATTCCAATGGTCCTCGGATAAGAATTCGACAGAGTTTGCTTCTTGTGAAGTATAGCGTCGAATCGTTTATCACTGTCCTTGATCAACGATAATTCCTCTCTCCTCCGCATAGTTACTTGGTCTTTCTCGACCCCCGGTCACTACTCATCTCACGCTCTCCAATCGAGCCATATCCAACACTGTACCATGACTCTGGAACGATATCCCTCCAGAATTCCGCAGATTCTCGGTTGCTCCATCGTCCTTGCCACTCGCCCTCCATCATCCGCTTCAGGCTCCTATCTGTCACCCCTTGGTTTTCACTCAAACCTAGTCTCAGCTTTTCAAGAAATCCTACCCTGACACATCTGATCCTTCGCCTTCCCTTTTTTTCAACCTAACCGACATCCGCCTTAGCAGCTGCTCTGCCTCCTCTCTTGATCTCGACCCCCTGAACTCAGGACTCGGACCTTCTTTTTGACGACCCGCTGGAAAACCCCTCTGACCTGACGCAGGGTTCGTGAATAAGCTGGTGCCCTGCTCTTGGCTTTCGAGCGGCGCTTTAGAAGTTTGGTGTTTACGATTATGAATAACATTTACTTTACCTTAAGACATTAACAAGCTGATGCTGAGTTGCTTACCTTCAGCTGATCTCCTCCTTCAATTATAAACAACGTGTCGAATTCGAAGTCCGGATCGCCATTTGCTTTCGGGACCTTTGCGCCTTCGTAGGAACTTCCGGTGTACTCGACCCTCACACACCGGAAACCCTTCTTGCTCAGCCTGCTCACCAGAGCTCGCTGGAGAATTTCCTGGATGACGTTCACCTTTTTCCGGCCAGGTTGGCGAGCGCTTTTCTTGTGAAACTTTTTCAGGCTGTTACGGAATGTATCTCCTTTGTGCCACCCCACGTCAACTCCGTTCACTAACACTCTTTGCAACTGGACTGTTTGCCCTTCGTGTTCATCCATGATATGACTATGTTTCTTCTCTTTCGTCACCTCAGATGTTTACGATACTGAACAGCGATGATGACGATGATGTCTTTTTTTCAGTTGCGAAGTAAATCTAGTCGGCCTACGCAGGGATCCATGCCATGTGATAATGATAACATTAATCACTTAGTAGAAGTGTGTACGTTAGTGTATCCCTGTGTGTTCGTGCATGTATGTTAGTGCAAGGTATAAGTGGGTGAAGTTGAGTGGACGAATGTGTGTGTGTGTGTGTGTGTGTGTGTGTGTGTGTGTGTGTGTGTGTGTGTGTGTGTGTGTGTGTGTGTGTGTGTGTGTGTGTGTGTGTGTGTGTGTGTGTGTGTGTGTGTGTGTGTGTGTGTGTGTGTGTGTGTGTGTGTGTGTGTGTGTGTGTGTGTGTGTGTGTGTGTGTGTGTGTGTGTGTGTGTGTGTGTGTGTGTGTGTGTGTGTGTGTGTGTGTGTGTGTGTGTGTGTGTGTGTGTGTGTGTGTGTGTGTGTGTGTGTGTGTGTGTGTGTGTGTGTGTGTGTGTGTGTGTGAATGTGCAGAATCAGCAGTTAGAACAGCATTGACTGGTAATTTTGTAAGCAGCCACGAACAGTTAGACAGAAAAGGAGTCTGGCATAGAGACATAAACAGATAGGGATAGACAGACAGACAGACGGACGGACGGACGGACGGACGGACGGACAAACAAGCGAAAGCAGGACAATTTGTAATTGCTGGAGCAATATGTCACGGACCAATCACTTTTAAGCACTCAATTCTGGGACAACGTCCTCTAAAGCTTCCCTGCCACCGTATCGACTTCTCTCTCTCTTCCGTCGCCTCGATGTCTATCCCTTCCACCGTCCTCCCTCCGTCCTCATTTTTTGCCTCACTTTCCATACTATTATAGCTGACCCAGTCAGCTACATCAGTTAGAGCGTTGGCTGCGTCCCATACTCCTTTGTGTAAGAGAGCATGCGGATCGCGGTTCGCTTCCCGAGGATGGTTCAGAGATTTAAATCCCGGGCTGGCATGGTCCGCACACGGGGACTTTAAATGGCGTGGCGCCTATTCAAAGGGGCAGCGGTGGTGAAGGATCTCACGCGATCAATACACTGAAAAATGAGAAGGGTCGACGCCATACGGTCGATAAATATAAAATCGTGTGCATTTATCCCGACCACTTCACTGTAAGCCTATATATGCCTAAATACTTCCCTATACCTTCTGCGTCCATCGGCATGTGAATTCCAAGTCCCTGAAGACAATAATTTTTGGCCACAAAACAAAGAGCATTATGACACGGTTTTAAAGGTGTAATTTTTACCTGATAGCAAATTACATCAGCGTCGGCAAAGGCCAAACTACGTCTTATATAACGATTCAGTCCCTAATGTAGGCCTGATATGATGCATTTAAAAGAGAACCAGTCCGAGGTATACGTTCGCTACATGTTGACACTCTGCTAGTTCAATACATTCTATCTTACGACGGGAAATTCCAACAGTTTCGGTATGCCTGAACAGCTGACATCAACCGGAATTTATCTGTATTGCACCAATTTAAATTTTAGTCTTTGAACTGCATGACTTACATATCTACAGTAGCCTATCCTATATCTTATCGTCTGCCTGTGTTCGCTTTGTTTCGACTTGACTGCAGATTTTGTCAGCAGGATCAAATTCAACTGCCTACTACATGAAGTCAAACGTTTGAGAATAATTGGAATACATATTTGGGAAGATGGATGGCATTTGAAATAGGCCTAAACCGATCGTTTGATTAGAAAGTCACTGGGATGTAATTGCTGATTCTTTATCTTCGCTTTCGTCTTAATTACCTCCCGTTTCGCTCTGTCAGAGAAAAACAAACAAGAAAAACGAGATAGATGGATATATGATTGATTGATTGATTGACTGACTGACTGACTGAATGATTGATTGATTGAAAAATGATTGATTGATGGATAACGAATCCCATAATCATTTTGCTCACATACAGCCTAGCCACTGAATTTGCCGTATATATAGGCCTAACTAGTAAATAATATCGATTTAGGATTTGGAGGTAACGATTTACAGTGTATAGCGATCGGCTCAAAGCAGTGCGTTGACTGAGCGGATGCACTTAGCCGCTGAACGACAACTGCTGGTCCAGTATGGTTAAAGCAGAATTCCGGGAATTTCCGCTGGGATTTTACTCTAATGAGCGTTGATTGATGGATATTGAAACCAATGAATAGTTGGCTACTGCCTTGCAATTTCCGCATCGGGGCATTTGACATATTGACTCTAGGTAAAATGAAGATTTAGAGCTCTCGTAAGAGGGCTGATCCGAGGCACAAGTACAAGCACACAGACCGAAGAACATATAGAATGACACATGTCTACTATCCTATGCAAAGACTAGCTTATTGATTACATGAGTAAAAGTGGCCTATATGATTCAATATATGAATATCGGACAACAGACAGACAGACAGACGGACTGAATGAATGAATGAATGAATGACTGGCTGACTGACTGAATGAATGAATGACTGGCTGGCTGGCTGGCTGGTTGTATGGCTGATTTGTTAGATGGATGGCGGAATGGATGAACGATTGACTCACCTTGTGAGTTAGAACCATTTGGCATTTTTTCGTGTTCAAAACTATGTTGGTTTGATTCCGATATTTCATTGTCATCGTCATCTTCGTCATCGTCTTCGTCATCAACATCGTCATCGCTCAGCGTCACGTCACGCTCTGTTGGTTTCTCTTGCGTTTCGTCATCTTTGTGGTTGTCATGCGGAACGATGAGAACGCCAAGGTTCGGGGAGATGACGCGCTCTTGCTCCTCTTCCTCCTGTGCTGAAGACACCGCCTTTTGCTCGGCATCTGCAGTTCAACCGAAACATTTATGAGTTCCACTTGAATTGACTGAACCTCTCTTATGGGTACTTGGTTCTGCCGTATTCGGATAGAGGAAGTCTTCTGAATCACATAAACTCGTGCTAAGTTCACATTCTGTGTCTCTTTCGGTCTCCTTCAATGTCGGTCTGCCTCTCGCTGCCATTCCTCTCTTTCTCTCAAGCAATTAAACGCATAGAGTTCGGGCCAAACTCGTGTCGTTAGAAATCGTTTTCTACTGTTCAGGTGCGCGAGGCAGCAAGTCTACAGGTCTTAACCTCTTCTGATCCAATTTGTATTATGCTATTCTATGCTACGCTAGATTCTGCTATCTTCGTGGTACGCTGTTGTATTTTGTCCTGTGTTAGTTTATGTTAGACTAGTAGTAGGTCTATACTACTAGTAGGCCTAGTATATAATTATTAGGCTAGTAATAGTAGTGGTGGTGGTAGTGGTGGCATTAATAGTAGTGGTAGACACTGGTAGTAGTAGTAGTGGTGGTGGTAGTAGTAGTAGTAGTAGTAGTAGTAGTAGTAGTAGTAGTAGTAGTAGTAGTAGTAGTAGTAGTAGTAGTAATAGTTGTAGTGGTGGTAGTGCCATGGTGGTGTGGTAGTAGTAGTAGTAGTTGTAGTAGTAGTAGTAGTAGTAGTAGTAGTAGTAGTAGTAGTAGTAGTAGTAGTAGTAGTAGTAGTAGTATAGCGATGTTGTTCTTAAGCGCCGTAGCATTATGCCAAACGGTGAACCCGCCTGAACAAACGCAAAATCGTCATGATGACAATGACAATAGTGACAATGTATACCTCGTTGTGCTTTCTCCTTCCATATCTGTTTGTTGATCCGGAGACATTCGACCCAGTAGCGTTTCACCTCAAAACGCGTTTCTGCTGCAAAAACAACATCAAGGGCAGTGATATTGGAACTTCTATGGCGCCACCGTATCATGTCAAAGCAATCAATCGGTGGTCGTTGCTAAGTGAAAGTGGTTTGCATGCTTAGATTCAGGGCACGTCGTTGGTTATGAGAGATAAGAGTAATACAGTTTCCGTTGGTTTACCACCACTACTACTACCAGTGTCTATGAGGTCAGGAATGAGTGAGTGAGAGAGAGACAGAGATAGAGACAGGAGAGAGAGAGAGAGACAGAACCAGAGAGAGAGAGAGAGAGTGAGAGAGAGAGAGAGAGAGAGAGAGAGAGAGAGAGAGAGAGAGAGAGAGAGAGAGAGAGAGAGAGAGAGAGAGAGAGAGAGAGAGAGAGAGAGAGGAGGGTATATATTAAAAGACACCCATAGATCGTCGGAGGTTACTGGCAGGTTAATCTGTCTGTTTATTAAATATAGGCTTGTTGACGCTTGTATAAATTCACAAATATACGGACTTTATATATATATATATATATATATATATATATTGTATGAATGTATTATATTATAGAAATTCTTATGAAGACTCTTGTACATGCAATATAAGTTTATATTTATTTATAGGCTCATATGACTGCTGCATAGTCAATCAATCAATCAAGCAAGCAAGCATTTATACAGCGCCTCTTCAGGGAAGCTATTCAGAGGCGCTCCAAGCCCAACCCCGGCGAAAGAGAAAAGTCTTTAGAGCAGAGAAGAAAGCGGTGGATGAGTTTTGAGGAAGGGACCGCAGCTCAGGAAGAAGCCCATTCCAAATTGTGGGTCCAACCACGGCGAAAGCGCGCTGCTGCATAGTAGCGGCGCGTGCGAAAGGAACAGAGAGATCACCACGGGTGGTAGAGCGAAGAGAGCGATGACCAGGTGGAACAGAGGCACGAGAACAGTGCTCACGCAGATAGAAGGCACGGCCAAGTTGACATTGCCAGACAATGGAGGCAACCCGGTAGACAATGCGTTGCGAGAGTGGTAACCAGTGGAGGACATCTCGCATGTATTCAGAGACATGGCAAAATTTAGGAAAATGCGCCCAATCAAGCGCGAAGCGGAACGCAGTACGCTTTCGAGGCAGTTCAGTCGAGTGAGGGGAAGCCCATACAGAGGTAGCAGCAGTAGTCAAGCCGACAGGTAATGAACGCATGAACGAGAGTAGCAGCAGATTGGGGGGAAAGAGAGCGGGAAACAACGCGAAACTATCCGAACTGCATGATGTGTGTGTGTGTGTGTGTGTGTGTGTGTGTGTGTGTGTGTGTGTGTGTGTGTGTGTGTGTGTGTGTGTGTGTGTGTGTGTGTGTGTGTGTGTGTGTGTGTGTGTGTGTGTGTGTGTGTGTGTGTGTAGGTGTGTGTTTGTATGTGTGTGTGCTTACTGGCAACGTGTCGCCTGTGGCTGCTGTTGATGCTGTCATCGCTGTGGTTCGATATGCGGTCATCGTCGTCGTCGTCGTCGTCGCCATCGCCCTCTGGTGATTGGTCGGTCGATGATAGACTGGATCTGCTCGTCGCTTTGCTCAATTCACGGTAGATCACTTCCGGTCTCTGCGTCAGTCTCTGCTGCTGCTTCAGAGGAGCCAGGATCTTATCCAACATGTCTCCCATCACCTGGAAACTCGGATCGACGATGAAGTCGATGAACCCTAAACACACCACAGTTGTTATAGGCCTATGTAGGGCCTATAATTTGATAGAATGTAAATATATAAATTTGGATATTTGTGCATATTGGATATTTGTGTATAAGTGGTTATACGCATAATTATATAATTGAATAATTGGATATTATTTGTTAGGTTGACTTCTGTGTGCCTAATTATTGATGGATAATATGCAACATGCTACAGCCGTCCATTCAATTGCCAGTGCAACAAAAGCACCGTCAGACCTTTGTATAGACCTTCCTTCCAGCCTACATTACATACCTCACTACCACCTTCGCTACATATTATTGAATATTTCTATATTATGCGATATTTGTATAAATAGTAGGAAGTTTTTAAAATAAAAGATATACTATCACTGTATTCTATTTAGTTTATTCATATACATCCGTGCTGTCCAACCCGCGGCCCGCGGGCTGATTTTAAATGGCCCGCCTGAGCTGAAGACCATCCGGAAATAAAAAATTGCAAGCACAATTCAAAGCCAAATATCTCACTAAAACGTTCTTGGACATTTGCTGATATACTTTTTGACGCTGAACTATTATAAAGCATGCCATACATGCCATTATTCACTGATTATTGCATAATTATTGCCATAATAAATTTTAATACAGTTTAAAATTTTCAAAAACTTTTAGTCGATGCCTTTGAGTTTACTGGTGCGGCTCTTGACTTCAAGAATAATTGCATCGGTGACCCGCGGGGTCAAAAAGGTTGTTCAGCACTGATATACATGAATCGGACATCGTCGTGGTTTTAGTTCATACCTATCTGCGATTCTGATATCATCGTACTTTTTCGGTCACACAGCGGCGAAATCGGAAGTTCAAGTTCGGCTTCTCTGTCGCCCTAAAGTCGAAACATATGACTATCGTAAGGTTGAAGCTAATTTGTACAGAAGGGTGTGTGGGAGCGTTCCCTGTGTCCACTGTCCAATGCAGACTGTTGAGATGTAAGATTATAGCAATGTTCCGACAGATTCAATCTAGGTCCCACTGAAGATACGTTTTTTCTGACCACACTTAACCCTCAAATTCATGCAGTCGGCGTCCCATTCATACACATATCTTCTTGCTGTCCTGAGGTCTTCCGTATTTCTGCCAACCACAACTTGCACCACTGACCAACTGTTATGTATATCATATTATCCGTATTAAATTGTTGCTGCTGTGTTACGTGCATATCATATCGAATGTATAAACGTAGAGTGAAATGGATTCGACCTGTCTGAAGAATTCTTCGATGAGTAACTCCGTCCATCGATGATGGAGATCCCAGTGTTTCGCGGGATGGCTGATGTCCGCGCAGTGAACCAACATCGACAGTGCGGCCGGTTTGTTTATACTATACAGCAACATAATTATGGACGATTTACAAGGTGTCTAGTGTGTTATTTAAAATGTCCTTGGTGTTATTGAATATGTCTAAGGTGTCATTCAAAATGTGTAAGGTGTTATTTAAAAATTCTATGGTGTGAATGTCTAAGATGTTCGTCGAGGTACTCTATAGGTACTGAACTGTTAACCGGAGCTCAATAAAAGTATATGCAGGATCGCAGAGAATTACTTTTAGGAACGGTGATCGAAAGATGGAGAATAGTTTCGTAACTTTTAGGAACGGTGATTAAAAGATGGAGAATTGTTTTGTAACTTTTAGGAACGGTGATCAAAAGAAAGATGGGAATAGTTTCGTCACTTTTAGGTACGGTGATCAAAAGATGGAGAATTGTTTTGTTACTTTTAGGAACGGTGATCAAAAGATGGGAATAGTTTCGTCACTTTTAGGAACGGTGATTAAAGATGAAGAATGCTTTCGTTTCTTTTAGGTACGGTGATCAAAAGATGGAGAATTGTTTTGTTACTTTTAGGAACGGTGATCAAAAGATGAAGAATTGTTTTGTTAATTTTAGGAACGGTGATCAACAGTTAGAAAGATTTTCGTTACTTTTAGGAACGGTGATCAAAGATGGAGAATGGTTTCGTTACTTTTCGGGTACGGTGAGCATCGCCTTCATGTTCTTGAGCTGTTGGAAGTGGAAAGACATGTCTGTGGCCAGTACAATTTCAATCACCATCGACCGAAACTCCCTACACACGAAGAACAGCCACAGATCAACACATTGACACAAAGACGTATGTAGACCTACAAGAAATCGAACTGACTGAAAGACTGACGTCTTGTTTGTATGGACAAAGAGAATAGCAGAGATTAAGCCAGGCATACAAGGCAATGTTGACGCAGACAACTATAGAAAAGGCAGACATATGCAAGCAGACGGATACAGAGACAGACAAAACAGAGAGAAACTTTTACCCTATTCTTTACAGATGAGAGAGGGTATTGTAGATATATGCAGAAGGAGGTAGACATAAGCAAAGAGGTAGAGAGACAGACTGAAATATGTAGGAAGACTAGCAGGTAATACTCCTGATAACGACAGGCAATACAAGACGACAGAAACATAAGCCCAGATTATATACAGTAGGTGTTTACTCCGTACCTGTAGTCGTCCCTTTGTAGCTGAGAGAGGATGTTGTAGTTATCATCCTTCAGAAGTCGGAAAGCGGAACTTGAGTGATGGTTTTCAAGAACTGCCTTATCGTTGTACAACATGGTCAAGTCCGAGCTGAAATATATTCAATTTTATCATATATATATATATATATATTATATATATCGAAACTTAAATGAATATATATATATATATATGGCGCTTCGGCGTGAAAATTCCGGCACAGTATCAAATGCTGTAGTCGGGAGCGCCTCTGAGTAGTAGTAGACTTTGAGAGGCGCTATAGAAATATCCGAATAAATAAAAATAAATTAAATAAAAAACATATATTATATTGGCGCTTTCATTTGTAACTGCATCGACCTATACTTAAGCCTATGAAAACAATGCCATGGATATCACTGGGGATAAATATTTTGGTATATTGTCGCAGTCATATTTTGCGAATATGCTGGCAAAATAGTATTTAGCTAATTTCTGATACAAGAAGTAAAGGGGCGCTACATTAATCAACTGAACGAACGAATGAACGAATAAACGAATGAACGGATGAACGAATAAACGAACGAACGGATGAACGAATAAACGAACGAACGGATGAACGAATAAACGAACGAACGGATGAACGAATAAACGAACGAACGGATGAACGAATAAACGAACGAACGGATGAACGAATAAACGAACGAACGGATGAACGAATAAACGAACGAACGGATGAACGAATAAACGAACGAACGGATGAACGAATAAACGAACGAACGGATGAACGAATAAACGAACGAACGGATGAACGAATAAACGAACGAACGGATGAACGAATAAACGAACGAACGGATGAACGAATAAACGAACGAACGGATGAACGAATAAACGAACGAACGGATGAACGAATAAACGAACGAACGGATGAACGAATAAACGAACGAACGGATGAACGAATAAACGAACGAACGGATGAACGAATAAACGAACGAACGGATGAACGAATAAACGAACGAACGGATGAACGGATGAACGGCGAATCATCAACTAAACAGAGTGAACAAATACTCGAGTGGCGTAGCGGTTGAGTGAATGAATAACAAGGCTAAATAAATATAGGACCATTGTTGCCTGTAAATCTGCAGTCGTTGTTCATCGTATAGTCGCCATGGCCAATGGAGGGTTTGGGCAGCGGAACAGAGGCTAAGTGCAGGGGCCGATGTGTTTGGTCTATATTTAAAGAGGAACGGAAGGGCATAGACTGCTGGAACCAGCAGGTGGTGAGATGGGGCCCATAGAACCAGAGGAGGAACATGAAGAAGAGAATTTTGAATGAAGACATGAAATTAAAGAACTGGACGGCAATATTGGAATTACACTGCAGGTAACCCAGAAACATACAGGCTGAAAGAGTATGGCTTATACAGACAGCGAGAGACAGACAGTCAGGTAGACAGACAGACCTGTAGACGACAGAGGCACAGACAAAGACAATGGCAGAGACGGGACTTACGGATGTGTACGATAGGGACGTACAGACTGAGGCTTATAGAGAGACTATAGCTTAGAAAGAGAAGTGGGACTTATGGGTAGGTAGTCTCTGTTTAATGATGCTGTGTCTTAGCAAAGATGACTAGCGTCGCCTTCCTCCTTTATCAAGACTTGGGATTGGCACCAGTCGAGTGCGGCAGCGGCGGACTTCCTGGACTTACAGACTCAGTGGGCAAAGTAAACAAAACGGGGGGGGTCTGCATAACGTTTGTAGGAGTGCCTACAAGGATCTCATGCGATAAATTCAGGGTCGAGGCCATACGGTCGCTGTATAAACTCGTGCACATTTACAAGATGAAAAGAGGGGCTGAAATACTTGACGCAGCCACCCACCCGGTGTTGATGTGAAAGGCATTTGTGGTGCCCGTGTGCTCATAGTCGTGGATCATTGCGGCCACCAGGACAGCAAAGATTTCGAGGTCTGTCAGCCACAACTGGACACAGAAGGAATTAGGAACAACAATACGAACAACAATATGAATCCCTAGGAATTAATAATATTATCATCGAAGATTAACTGATTAACTTAAGATTTGATGAAGTATGAAGTTAAATGATTAATCGATTGGGTCATTGTTTTGCATAATCAATAGCTGCTTTCGCCTTTTATATTACCTATTCGCAATTACCTATAATGGTAATTGCGAATTAATAAAAGAGAAACCAACAAGAAGCGTTAATGATTGACTACTGATTGATTTATAATAATTATTGATTGATTAAGCACTTGAATAATTTATAGATTAATGACTGTTGATAGACTGACTGATAGACCAACTGATTCATTCATCCTTTCAGTCATTCATTTATTCATTCATTCATTCTCTTTCATTCAGTCATTCATCGAGCGATTGACTGTGTTGACGATCGAATGCTTACAGCAAGGCCGCTCTGTGAGAATAGATGGTGTGTAGTCTGCGTGACATCTGCGGCGTGGATGAGGTTGTGGTAAGGGTTTCCGTGCTTGCTGTAGCCCTGCTCCATCTTCACAAGAAAGTTATCTAATGTTTGCGTATTGATCTGCGCAGCAAAAATAAATATTAAATGATTGAACGCAACAGGCGCAACCAGCGCTTAAAGTGAGGCGGCGATGCTATACGAGAACCTATAGGAAAGAAGAGAGCAATGAAAAATGTCGCTTGGTCAAGTTTAGCGGTGTAACGCCGCCTCTGAATCCGTTACATGTAGGCAGGTCCTATGTACATCTGTGCATATGTATATATGTATATATTAGTGTACGTATCTGGTTACTTGTATAGGGCAATCTCGGAACTTTCAAAAGGCGTTGAAACATGGCTATATATATAAACGTTGTATAAGGTTGCGACTTGAGTTCGTCTGTAGGACCAGCCGACGCAGTATTTGAGAACGCTATAATACCGGACATGCAAGCGCTTCTGAGTAGATATCTGTGAGAGGCGCTACATAAATGCTTGGAATTATCATCGAAGGAAGAATGGAGGAAAAGAAGAGAAGAGGCAGATATTGCTTGATTGGCTGATGACGGACGTGGGCAGCAAGTAGGAGAAGGAAGAACAATATCATTGAGGAGTGGCTCCATAGGATACACGAATCTGCTCGAGTGTTGAAAGATACCATTTGTCTGAATGAATGACAGCATCTTTTACATAGGCCTATGCCTACTGTAGAGTTTCGATGGACTCGGGGGCGTCTACCCCATAGAAACCTTGGAGCAAATGCTCCATTCAAAAATAGGGTATGGGGAAGATCTGTCAGTGTATGTGCCATCATTGTTTGGGGGAGGAAGGGGAAGGGGGAAAGAGGAGGGATGGGAGGGGAAGTTGCTCCAATGACTTCGGGGGGATAGTTTGACTGACCTTGAACTTGTTGAGAAGGTCGTACTTCTGCAGGAGTTCGTATCCGATGTACTTGAGTGAGTGACCGTCCCCTGCGTCTTGAACTTCAAACACATTGAACGACCATTCGTCCAAATTCTACGCAAACCAAATATTCAAAATATTGCACCAACCCACTACGCGCAATTACTATTGCACTGATTACGAATGTTTCGCTTTGTAAATTATTATAGGTCACACATTCTACCAGACAATGATTCTATCTTGACACTCACTCTGTCTGGAGAATATCCTACCTGAACTTCACACCCAAATGAATGATTGCCCTACCTTATATTATACTTAAGTTACTTTACGTTAGCTTATTTAATTTACATTATGCTTTACTTTGTCGTAGATTACCTCCACTTACAAAAAAAACAGACAGTGAACTATAGTTTACCTTCATGAGGAGTAAAATGTTTGGAGGAATGTGTAGACCGACTGTGCTCGACATTCGCCGGTAGATTCTAGACAAAGGAAAAGGTTAATTTGTACCAATGTCAAATCTACTACAATGGCATTCGCCGTTACTTTGAGAGGCTATCCATGCCCTTCGATAGCCTCTTGAAAGGCGCTACATAAATGTAAAAACATAGAGTAGACTGTACAGATGCAGCTGCTAACGACTACCTTTTTCTAGCGCCAACGCAGAGAGACAACTGAGAGTAGGTTTTCAAGTGCTATGTTTGCCAATTTAAATCGCAGGAGGTTCAGAATTTGCGATGTATAAGATACACACATACACACTTGTATACATAATCGTGCGTACCTGCATACACATACATAAACATATAATTGCTATTGTCCACCTGCGACACAGGTGTTATTCTGCATCTTCAGTAGGTGCCACTGCATATCTGCCATAGGTGTCATTGTATACCTGGCTATACCTGTGTATCGATAGCAGGTGTCATTGTGTACCTATACCTGTCGACAACAATGCCAGCTCGGATGGCGTTGGCTACGCTTCGGAAGTGTAGCTTGTCATCGCGTCTTTGGATGTTGCTAAGAGAACGGGTGAAGGTCATGGCCAGCCAGTCCCTGACCTCTGTCGGAAACTCCTTGGCTTCCACCTCGCTCAATACCTCCTCCTCGTCGTCACACACACTCCTTCTAAAGACGCACATGTTTATTATTATTATTATTAGTAGTAGTAGTAGTAGTAGTAGTAGTAGCTGCAGCAGCAGCAACAGCAGCAGCAGTAGTAGTAGTAGTAGTAGTAGTAGTAGTAGTAGTAGTAGTAGTAGTAGTAGTAGTAGTAGTAGTAGTAGTAGTAGTAGTAGTAGTAGTAGTAGTAGTAGTAGTAGTAGTAGTAGTAGTAGTAGTAATAGTAATAGTAGTGGTAGTAGTGTAGTAGTAGTAGTAGTAGAAGTAGTAGTAGTAGTGTAGTAGTAGTAGTAATTGAGGTTAAACATCTACTACAGCATAACCACAAAATTAAGGGTTAAAACTTTTACTACTGTTATTGTTACTACTATCACTACTACTGGTACTACTACTACTGGTACTACTTCATATACTACATATACTAAAATTAATAATAATCTATACATATAATATCCATATAGCGTCCGTCCGACGATAAACGCTACGTCACAAACGGGTTCTGTTCTATTGTGAAACATAAACCGGTTGTCTTGACGACGGCGGTCTTGACGACGGCGATAACCAACGATACATATAGGCCTATAATATGACGTCATAATATGACGGGCAAAAACACTAGTATAATAATAAAATTCGTTTATTGATTCAAACTGACAAGTACGCAATAAGATTAGCCTACGTGATATAGTAGTCACAGATGGTAACAAGTTTAACAGGATTCGAATTTAACTGTAAGACAGACTGCAAGGAACCCATCTGTCCTACTACTCATTTTACCGTCGCCATGTAGGGAGTGGAAGACTGAGTCTACCTTGTGGGTATCGAACCCGCGTCCTTCTGATCCTCGTGCCAGCATGTTACCATTCAACCATCTCTACTATATCTACAACTATTATTATTTCTACTGCTACTACCATCCAATATTATACCATTACTAGTAGTCTACTAGAGTTAATGGAGCGAGCAGATAGGTAAGTATTCGTCAGTTGAGGAGTGTGAGTGGTTAAGCAAGTGTAGCGTGACTGACCTTGTATCGTCTTTGTAGACGCTTTCTAGGACGCTGACGGCGTATTCAAGGTTTTTAATTAAAACGTGCGTTGCTACATCATCGGACTGCATGAGAAGGCTGAGGATGTGTCGCAATCTGAGATGGTTCCGATCAGCATCAGCAACCGAGACGCATCACGAGTGAAATACAAATCGACAAATCATCGATCAGGCGATCATGTAACGCAATCGAATCGTATAGCATGCGTTTATGTGCGTCAATGGTAATGGATTCGACGATCGATGGCGTTTTCTGGCCATTGCCTAAGCTATGCCTACTTAACCTCCGTGAAGATATATCAGATGGCGATTGGGTTCATTTTCCGTTGGATGACCACGGAATAACAATCGGTTCTGTTCCCATAGGTACACCCATGGAAATAGAATGCATCTGTCCTTGCCACATTCTGCTTTAGAAACCAAATGGAACAATGTATTGACATGGCATTGCCATAGAAACAACCGCTGATTTCTAGGAATTTGTCCTCATTAGTGGGAATATTAAAAACGTTATTTGGTCTAATAAAGACGCATATCGTCTTCCTTAAAGCCATAAGAGATGATACGGAGGAAGCTGCTGATGTTGATGACGATGAGCGAATAGCAAGTAACCCAAGAACTTGCAAAGAATACGGGGTCCAGAGGTTGGTAGTCTGATAATTATTAGCTCAATCTTTGGCCATGACACAAATTACTTGAAAAGTATAGACATTGTTGCATGCTCATAATCCCGATAAACTCTGGACAAACTAGATGATAAGCAGAAAATGAGGCACACATAGAAGGAGACACAGAGACACAGAGAAGGTATATAAGAGAAAGACATATATAGAGAGATATACAAAGCAGAACTTAAGATACAAAATGATATATATGTATAATATGATCTGAAACGAAAATAAAAAGAGATTTTCTCAAATTTAGTCCAGGTCCCTTACATCTTCGTTAACGTTGTCTGTCCATGCATGCAGAGTAATCGTGATCATCTTTCCTTAGTCGTCTTGTCGTACATTCAGGCATGCAAGACATGAATAGATACATGGGGGGTTTGACAGACCTGATTGAAGAGACGTTGCATGCCTCCAATGAGTTGGTCTGCGGCATATCGTCCGTATTGGCGATGTCAATCATCTGCTTGAGCTGCTGATGCAGCTGATCTCCCGTGACAACCATCTCATCCGCCGCTGTGTTCCTACCGCCGTTGCCAGCTGCTGCAGTCGTTTTTTTCTTCATCACATTCGGTGATGAAGCCGAATCACCTCCTCCTTCTCTCCTCCCATCTTTCTCAAATTCTTCTTCCTGCGCCTTCTCATCCTCCGCCTGCCTGCCGCTCTGCCGTCCTTTCTGGCCGAGTCTCTCGCCATCCGCACCTGCACCAGAACATGCATTGTAATGCGATGCAAAACAACACGTAGAACATAAAAAAATTGCGCAACAGTACATTGCAATGAAAAAGTAATGCAGTTGAGTTCAATGTACTGCATGTGATGCAAATGTATCGTCGTGTAATGTAAATGTGTGATAGTGTAAACTGTAATGTAATGCAATTTAATTTGCGCTATATGACGTAATTTGACCGAATATCTTTGTAGTGTATAGGAGGAAGGGTGTGTTATGTATGGGAAAAGTAGGGTAAGACGGCGCTACGTCTGCCTGCGGTTGGATGGTCATCAACCAAGGTGGATGGTCATCGACCAAGGTGGATGGTGTCGACCAAGGTGGATGGTCATCGACCAAGGTGGATGGTGTCGACCAAGGTGGATGGTCATCGACCAAGGTGCCCGACGGTCTCATCGGCTGAAGTCGTTTATTGAAGACTGACATCAAGACAAATCCCATCCATGGGCGTCCGCTGGAATTATTTTTGTAAGGGAGGAGGAGCAAAATGACGTTTTACATGAGCACAGAACACGTGACAACTTTAAAAATAAATAACGGTGAAGGACTTTACCTAAATAATTAAGTGTTTTCTCGCATTGAAAATCGTATTGGAACTATTGTAATAATCATAATAGCCTAATCAAAAGATTTAATTTTTAAAAATATTTGCAAAATCTGGGGGCATGCCCCTTTGCCCCCCTCCGGACTCCCACGATCCCATCGCCCATCTTGTCTCGTTTACATATTTTAATATCGACGTTTATATACAGAATCATCAACTGCTGCAGTAAACTAGAACATGCTTGTCGGAGATATTCAGTTGGGCTACTTCCTTCCGACGCTCATTTGCATCACTCAGGTAGCGAGCCCACCTGTTGGTCATCTCTTTGGTTTGTCTATATCTACCTCTGTTTGTGCATATCTGTCTGTCTTTCTATGTCTCTGTCTCCGCCGTTCTGCCTACTATGTAGCGATCGTTCAGACGCTGCATGACCAGGCTGACATTTCAGACAGACTGGCGGTTTCGCACGTGGGTGTCTCAAATAGTCTGCCTCTGAGTCCATGCTTTCCATCAAGGTTTTGGCGCCACAGAAGTCAACCTTACATGCTCGTTGTCTCTTTACAGTACTACACAGATTCGTTTATGGATGTGTGTAGAATGCATCTGCAACTATTTTACCTTGCGAAACCATTCATCCAGAATTGTTACTTGAAACGCGATTCATTAAATTCTGTTGGTATACGCAGCTAGTGTATTCCATTTCAGTACCGTAAGAGAAAAACAGCATTTGTTATGTACACAAACTTCGAGGCCGGTTATTTCTTTGACACTAACAGCCGTTAAGTAACCAACAGACATGAATGTGAACCAGATTCTGTCAGGTGTGAACGAGGCCGACTGTTCGATTGGTAATTGGCCTGTTGCTCGGAACATTCCGTTATATTAAGGTCACGTCAGGTCATAGGTAGTGCTACAATGATGTTTAGTTCCTGGTTTCAGCGTCTATGTCGTAATGATGTGTCAACACGAGAATATGGTATCCATATATCATACTCACATATGCATATATGTGTGTATATAATGGCCCTATGCCATATGTAAAATTCATATCGAATAATAATGTGACGCCAGGGCTCAAAACCCGTCACATGTCGGTTTCTGACCTTTTTATTTAGCCATATTCTACTATTAATCTGCTTCAAAATACTTTTTATAGAATGAAAATATCTTTTTGCTAACTAAAGTTATCCTCGTTTGATTCTTTCATTAATATATAGTGAGAAAATCGAATAAAAAATTTCGGAATATTCGTGTCATCAAAGTCCTCCGCAACCATTACTTGATTGTACTACAATTTTGCTGAGCAATAAGGTCCTATATCCTGTATCGAAGAAAACAAACGGCATCAAAATCGGGTTACTACATTGCAAATTATGGCAAATTCATTGGCAACTGGTGAATTGAAGAATGTTCAATGTTTTTTTTACCCCTCTCGCCTATTTCGGCTTCTATAGCTCAATATCTAGGAAACGACAAGCGACGGGTTTTGAGCCCTGGCGTCAATATATCCAGTTGTTATATGCAACGATTAACTATAGGCCTAGTCTCTCTCGGTCGAATCTTCCGTCTCAATGTCCACTGTGCAGACGAAACG